>OX123203.2:48364526-49564526 GCA_944739405.2 Euclidia mi
AGATAAGACGTACGTGTCTGATGCGGTGTTGGTCTGCAAGTCCTGGAGGTAGTTGTCGTCGGCGAGGCGTCGCCGCGGCCGGTGCGTGTCTAGCAGTGAGACAGGGTCTATACAAGGCTGGTGTGTGTTGTCTTGTCACAGATAAGACGTACGTGTCTGATGCGGTGTTGGTCTGCAAGTCCTGGAGGTAGTTGTCGTCGGCGAGGCGTCGCCGCGGCCGGTGCGTGTCTAGCAGTGAGACAGGGTCTATACAAGGCTGGTGTGTGTTGTCTTGTCACAGATAAGACGTACGTGTCTGATGCGGTGTTGGTCTGCAAGTCCTGGAGGTAGTTGTCGTCGGCGAGGCGTCGCCGCGGCCGGTGCGTGTCTAGCAGTGAGACAGGGTCTATACAAGGCTGGTGTGTGTTGTCTTGTCACAGATAAGACGTACGTGTCTGATGCGGTGTTGGTCTGCAAGTCCTGGAGGTAGTTGTCGTCGGCGAGGCGTCGCCGCGGCCGGTGCGTGTCTAGCAGTGAGACAGGGTCTATACAAGGCTGGTGTGTGTTGTCGTGTCGCAGATAAGACGTACGTGTCTGATGCGGTGTTTGTCTGCAAGTCCTGGAGGTAGTTTTCGTCGGCGAGGCGTCGCCGCGGCCGGTGCGTGTCTAGCAGTGAGACAGGGTCTATACAAGGCTGGTGTGTGTTGTCTTGTCACAGATAAGACGTACGTGTCTGATGCGGTGTTGGTCTGCAAGTCCTGGAGGTAGTTTTCGTCGGCGAGGCGTCGCCGCGGCCGGTGCGTGTCTAGCAGTGAGACAGGGTCTATACAAGGCTGGTGTGTGTTGTCTTGTCACAGATAAGACGTACGTGTCTGATGTAGTGTTCCTGCAAGTCCTGGAGGTAGTTGTCGTCGGCGAGGCGTCGCCGAGGCCGGTGCGTGTCTAGCAGTGAGACAGGGTCTATACAAGGCTGGTGTGTGTTGTCTTGTCACAGATAAGACGTACGTGTCTGATGTAGTCTTCCTGCAACTCCTGGAGGTAGTTGTCGTTGGCGAGGCGTCGCCGCGGCCGGTGCGTGTCTAGCAGTGAGACAGGGTCTATACAAGGCTGGTGTGTGTTGTCTTGTCACAGATAAGACGTACGTGTCTGATGCGGTGTTCCTGCAAGTCCTGGAGGTAGTTGTCGTCGGCGAGGCGTCGCCGCGGCCGGTGCGTGTCTAGCAGTGAGACAGGGTCTATACAAGGCTGGTGTGTGTTGTCTTGTCACAGATAAGACGTACGTGTCTGATGCGGTGTTCCTGCAAGTCCTGGAGGTAGTTGTCGTCGGCGAGGCGTCGCCGCGGCCGGTGCGTGTCTAGCAGTGAGACAGGGTCTATACAAGGCTGGTGTGTGTTGTCTTGTCACAGATAAGACGTACGTGTCTGATGCGGTGTTGGTCTGCAAGTCCTGGAGGTAGTTGTCGTCGGCGAGGCGTCGCCGCGGCCGGTGCGTGTCTAGCAGTGAGACAGGGTTTATACAAGGCTGGTGTGTGTTGTCTTGTCACAGATAAGACGTACGTGTCTGATGCGGTGTTGGTCTGCAAGTCCTGGAGGTAGTTGTCGTCGGCGAGGCGTCGCCGCGGCCGGTGCGTGTCTAGCAGTGAGACAGGGTTTATACAAGGCTGGTGTGTGTTGTCTTGTCACAGATAAGACGTACGTGTCTGATGCGGTGTTGGTCTGCAAGTCCTGGAGGTAGTTGTCGTCGGCGAGGCGTCGCCGCGGCCGGTGCGTGTCTAGCAGTGAGACAGGGTCTATACAAGGCTGGTGTGTGTTGTCTTGTCACAGATAAGACGTACGTGTCTGATGCGGTGTTGGTCTGCAAGTCCTGGAGGTAGTTGTCGTCGGCGAGGCGTCGCCGCGGCCGGTGCGTGTCTAGCAGTGAGACAGGGTCTATACAAGGCTGGTGTGTGTTGTCTTGTCACAGATAAGACGTACGTGTCTGATGCGGTGTTGGTCTGCAAGTCCTGGAGGTAGTTGTCGTCGGCGAGGCGTCGCCGCGGCCGGTGCGTGTCTAGCAGTGAGACAGGGTCTATACAAGGCTGGTGTGTGTTGTCTTGTCACAGATAAGACGTACGTGTCTGATGCGGTGTTCCTGCAAGTCCTGGAGGTAGTTGTCGTCGGCGAGGCGTCGCCGCGGCCGGTGCGTGTCTAGCAGTGAGACAGGGTCTATACAAGGCTGGTGTGTGTTGTCTTGTCACAGATAAGACGTACGTGTCTGATGCGGTGTTGGTCTGCAAGTCCTGGAGGTAGTTGTCGTCGGCGAGGCGTCGCCGCGGCCGGTGCGTGTCTAGCAGTGAGACAGGGTCTATACAAGGCTGGTGTGTGTTGTCTTGTCACAGATAAGACGTACGTGTCTGATGCGGTGTTCCTGCAAGTCCTGGAGGTAGTTGTCGTTGGCTAGGCGTCGCCGCGGCCGGTGCGTGTCTAGCAGTGAGACAGGGTCTATACAAGGCTGGCGTGTGTTGTCTTGTCACAGATAAGACGTACGTGTCTGATGCGGTGTTCCTGCAAGTCCTGGAGGTAGTTGTCGTCGGCGAGGCGTCGCCGCGGCCGGTGCGTGTCTAGCAGTGAGACAGGGTCTATACAAGGCTGGTGTGTGTTGTCTTGTCACAGATAAGACGTACGTGTCTGATGCGATGTTGGTCTGCAAGTCCTGGAGGTAGTTGTCGTCGGCGAGCCGTCGCCGCGGCCGGTGCGTGTGTAGCAGTGAGACAGGGTCTATACAAGGCTGGTGTGTGTTGTCTTGTCACAGATAAGACGTACGTGTCTGATGCGGTGTTCCTGCAAGTCCTGGAGGTAGTTGTCGTTGGCTAGGCGTCGCCGCGGCCGGTGCGTGTCTAGCAGTGAGACAGGGTCTATACAAGGCTGGCGTGTGTTGTCTTGTCACAGATAAGACGTACGTGTCTGATGCGGTGTTCCTGCAAGTCCTGGAGGTAGTTGTCGTCGGCGAGGCGTCGCCGCGGCCGGTGCGTGTCTAGCAGTGAGACAGGGTCTATACAAGGCTGGTGTGTGTTGTCTTATCACAGATAAGACGTACGTGTCTGATGTAGTGTTCCTGCATGTCCTGGAGGTAGTTGTCGTCGGCGAGGCGTCGCCGCGGCCGGTGCGTGTCTAGCAGTGAGACAGGGTCTATACAAGGCTGGTGTGTGTTGTCTTGTCACAGATAAGACGTACGTGTCTGATGTAGTGTTCCTGCAAGTCCTGGAGGTGGTTGTCGTCGGCGAGGCGTCGCCGCGGCCGGTGCGTGTCTAGCAGTGAGACAGGGTCTATACAAGGCTGGTGTGTGTTGTCTTGTCACAGATAAGACGTACGTGTCTGATGCGGTGTTGGTCTGCAAGTCCTGGAGGTAGTTGTCGTCGGCGAGGCGTCGCCGCGGCCGGTGCGTGTCTAGCAGTGAGACAGGGTCTATACAAGGCTGGTGTGTGTTGTCTTGTCACAGATAAGACGTACGTGTCTGATGCGGTGTTGGTCTGCAAGTCCTGGAGGTAGTTGTCGTCGGCGAGGCGTCGCCGCGGCCGGTGCGTGTCTAGCAGTGAGACAGGGTCTATACAAGGCTGGTGTGTTTTGTCTTGTCACAGATAAGACGTACGTGTCTGATGCGGTGTTGGTCTGCAAGTCCTGGAGGTAGTTGTCGTCGGCGAGGCGTCGCCGCGGCCGGTGCGTGTCTAGCAGTGAGACAGGGTCTATACAAGGCTGGTGTGTGTTGTCTTGTCACAGATAAGACGTACGTGTCTGATGCGGTGTTGGTCTGCAAGTCCTGGAGGTAGTTTTCGTCGGCGAGGCGTCGCCGCGGCCGGTGCGTGTCTAGCAGTGAGACAGGGTCTATACAAGGCTGGTGTGTGTTGTCTTGTCACAGATAAGACGTACGTGTCTGATGCGGTGTTGGTCTGCAAGTCCTGGAGGTAGTTGTCGTCGGCGAGGCGTCGCCGCGGCCGGTGCGTGTCTAGCAGTGAGACAGGGTCTATACAAGGCTGGTGTGTGTTGTCTTGTCACAGATAAGACGTACGTGTCTGATGCGGTGTTCCTGCAAGTCCTGGAGGTAGTTGTCGTCGGCGAGGCGTCGCCGCGGCCGGTGCGTGTCTAGCAGTGAGACAGGGTCTATACAAGGCTGGTGTGTGTTGTCTTGTCACAGATAAGACGTACGTGTCTGATGCGGTGTTGGTCTGCAAGTCCTGGAGGTAGTTGTCGTCGGCGAGGCGTCGCCGCGGCCGGTGCGTGTCTAGCAGTGAGACAGGGTCTATACAAGGCTGGTGTGTGTTGTCTTGTCACAGATAAGACGTACGTGTCTGATGCGGTGTTGGTCTGCAAGTCCTGGAGGTAGTTGTCGTCGGCGAGGCGTCGCCGCGGCCGGTGCGTGTCTAGCAGTGAGACAGGGTCTATACAAGGCTGGTGTGTGTTGTCTTGTCACAGATAAGACGTACGTGTCTGATGCGGTGTTGGTCTGCAAGTCCTGGAGGTAGTTGTCGTCGGCGAGGCGTCGCCGCGGCCGGTGCGTGTCTAGCAGTGAGACAGGGTCTATACAAGGCTGGTGTGCGTTGTCTTGTCACAGATAAGACGTACGTGTCTGATGCGGTGTTCCTGCAAGTCCTGGAGGTAGTTTTCGTCGGCGAGGCGTCGCCGCGGCCGGTGCGTGTCTAGCAGTGAGACAGGGTCTATACAAGGCTGGTGTGTGTGTTGTCTTGTCACAGATAAGACGTACGTGTCTGATGCGGTGTTGGTCTGCAAGTCCTGGAGGTAGTTGTCGTCGGCGAGGCGTCGCCGCGGCCGGTGCGTGTCTTGCAGTGAGACAGGGTCTATACAAGGCTGGTGTGTGTTGTCTTGTCACAGATAAGACGTACGTGTCTGATGCGGTGTTGGTCTGCAAGTCCTGGAGGTAGTTGTCGTCGGCGAGGCGTCGCCGCGGCCGGTGCGTGTCTAGCAGTGAGACAGGGTCTATACAAGGCTGGTGTGTGTTGTCTTGTCACAGATAAGACGTACGTGTCTGATGCGGTGTAGGTCTGCAAGTCCTGGAGGTAGTTGTCGTCGGCGAGGCGTCGCCGCGGCCGGTGCGTGTCTAGCAGTGAGACAGGGTCTATACAAGGCTGGTGTGTGTTGTCTTGTCACAGATAAGACGTACGTGTCTGATGTAGTGATCCTGCAAGTCCTGGAGGTAGTTGTCGTCGGCGAGGCGTCGCCGCGGCCGGTGCGTGTCTAGCAGTGAGACAGGGTCTATACAAGGCTGGTGTGTGTTGTCTTGTCACAGATAAGACGTACGTGTCTGATGTAGTGTTCCTGCAAGTCCTGGAGGTAGTTGTCGTCGGCGAGGCGTCGCCGCGGCCGGTGCGTGTCTAGCAGTGAGACAGGGTCTATACAAGGCTGGTGTGTGTTGTCTTGTCACAGATAAGACGTACGTGTCTGATGCGGTGTTGGTCTGCAAGTCCTGGAGGTAGTTGTCGTCGGCGAGGCGTCGCCGCGGCCGGTGCGTGTCTAGCAGTGAGACAGGGTCTATACAAGGCTGGTGTGTGTTGTCTTGTCACAGATAAGACGTACGTGTCTGATGCGGTGTTGGTCTGCAAGTCCTGGAGGTAGTTTTCGTCGGCGAGGCGTCGCCGCGGCCGGTGCGTGTCTAGCAGTGAGACAGGGTCTACACAAGGCTGGTGTGTGTTGTCTTGTCACAGATAAGACGTACGTGTCTGATGCGGTGTTGGTCTGCAAGTCCTGGAGGTAGTTGTCGTCGGCGAGGCGTCGCCGCGGCCGGTGCGTGTCTAGCAGTGAGACAGGGTCTATACAAGGCTGGTGTGTGTTGTCTTGTCACAGATAAGACGTACGTGTCTGATGCGGTGTTCCTGCAAGTCCTGGAGGTAGTTGTCGTCGGCGAGGCGTCGCCGCGGCCGGTGCGTGTCTAGCAGTGAGACAGGGTCTATACAAGGCTGGTGTGTGTTGTCTTGTCACAGATAAGACGTACGTGTCTGATGCGGTGTTGGTCTGCAAGTCCTGGAGGTAGTTGTCGTCGGCGAGGCGTCGCCGCGGCCGGTGTATGTCTAGCAGTGAGACAGGGTCTATACAAGGCTGGTGTGTGTTGTCTTGTCACAGATAAGACGTACGTGTCTGATGTAGTGTTCCTGCAAGTCCTGGAGGTAGTTGTCGTCGGCGAGGCGTCGCCGCGGCCGGTGTATGTCTAGCAGTGAGACAGGGTCTATACAAGGCTGGTGTGTGTTGTCTTGTCACAGATAAGACGTACGTGTCTGATGCGGTGTTCCTGCAAGTCCTGGAGGTAGTTGTCGTTGGCTAGGCGTCGCCGCGGCCGGTGCGTGTCAAGCAGTGAGACAGGGTCTATACAAGGCTGGTGTGTGTTGTCTTGTCACAGATAAGACGTACGTGTCTGATGCGGTGTTCCTGCAAGTCCTGGAGGTAGTTGTCGTCGGCGAGGCGTCGCCGCGGCCGGTGCGTGTCTAGCAGTGAGACAGGGTCTATACAAGGCTGGTGTGTGTTGTCTTGTCACAGATAAGACGTACGTGTCTGATGCGGTGTTCCTGCAAGTCCTGGAGGTAGTTTTCGTCGGCGAGGCGTCGCCGCGGCCGGTGCGTGTCTAGCAGTGAGACAGGGTCTATACAAGGCTGGTGTGTGTGTTGTCTTGTCACAGATAAGACGTACGTGTCTGATGCGGTGTTGGTCTGCAAGTCCTGGAGGTAGTTGTCGTCGGCGAGGCGTCGCCGCGGCCGGTGCGTGTCTTGCAGTGAGACAGGGTCTATACAAGGCTGGTGTGTGTTGTCTTGTCACAGATAAGACGTACGTGTCTGATGCGGTGTTGGTCTGCAAGTCCTGGAGGTAGTTGTCGTCGGCGAGGCGTCGCCGCGGCCGGTGCGTGTCTAGCAGTGAGACAGGGTCTATACAAGGCTGGTGTGTGTTGTCTTGTCACAGATAAGACGTACGTGTCTGATGCGGTGTAGGTCTGCAAGTCCTGGAGGTAGTTGTCGTCGGCGAGGCGTCGCCGCGGCCGGTGCGTGTCTAGCAGTGAGACAGGGTCTATACAAGGCTGGTGTGTGTTGTCTTGTCACAGATAAGACGTACGTGTCTGATGTAGTGTTCCTGCAAGTCCTGGAGGTAGTTGTCGTCGGCGAGGCGTCGCCGCGGCCGGTGCGTGTCTAGCAGTGAGACAGGGTCTATACAAGGCTGGTGTGTGTTGTCTTGTCACAGATAAGTCGTACGTGTCTGATGCGGTGTTGGTCTGCAAGTCCTGGAGGTAGTTGTCGTCGGCGAGGCGTCGCCGCGACCGGTGCGTGTCTAGCAGTGAGACAGGGTCTATACAAGGCTGGTGTGTGTTGTCTTGTCACAGATAAGACGTACGTGTCTGATGCGGTGTTGGTCTGCAAGTCCTGGAGGTAGTTGTCGTCGGCGAGGCGTCGCCGCGGCCGGTGCGTGTCTAGCAGTGAGACAGGGTCTATACAAGGCTGGTGTGTGTTGTCTTGTCACAGATAAGACGTACGTGTCTGATGCGGTGTTCCTGCAAGTCCTGGAGGTAGTTGTCGTCGGCGAGGCGTCGCCGCGGCCGGTGCGTGTCTAGCAGTGAGACAGGGTCTATACAAGGCTGGTGTGTGTTGTCTTGTCACAGATAAGACGTACGTGTCTGATGCGGTGTTGGTCTGCAAGTCCTGGAGGTAGTTGTCGTCGGCGAGGCGTCGCCGCGGCCGGTGCGTGTCTAGCAGTGAGACAGGGTCTATACAAGGCTGGTGTGTGTTGTCTTGTCACAGATAAGACGCACGTGTCTGATGCGGTGTTGGTCTGCAAGTCCTGGAGGTAGTTGTCGTCGGCGAGGCGTCGCCGCGGCCGGTGCGTGTCTAGCAGTGAGACAGGGTCTATACAAGGCTGGTGTGTGTTTTGTCACAGATAAGACGTACGTGTCTGATGCGGTGTTGGTCTGCAAGTCCTGGAGGTAGTTGTCGTCGGCGAGGCGTCGCCGAGGCCGGTGCGTGTCTAGCAGTGAGACAGGGTCTATACAAGGCTGGTGTGTGTTGTCTTGTCACAGATAAGACGTACGTGTCTGATGCGGTGTTGGTCTGCAAGTCCTGGAGGTAGTTGTCGTCGGCGAGGCGTCGCCGCGGCCGGTGCGTGTCTAGCAGTGAGACAGGGTCTATACAAGGCTGGTGTGTGTTGTCTTGTCACAGATAAGACGTACGTGTCTGATGCGGTGTTGGTCTGCAAGTCCTGGAGGTAGTTGTCGTCGGCGAGGCGTCGCCGCGGCCGGTGCGTGTCTAGCAGTGAGACAGGGTCTATACAAGGCTGGTGTGTGTTGTCTTGTCACAGATAAGACGTACGTGTCTGATGCGGTGTTGGTCTGCAAGTCCTGGAGGTAGTTTTCGTCGGCGAGGCGTCGCCGCGGCCGGTGCGTGTC
Organism: Euclidia mi; assembly: GCA_944739405.2. NCBI lineage: Eukaryota > Metazoa > Arthropoda > Insecta > Lepidoptera > Erebidae > Euclidia > Euclidia mi. The sequence continues at coordinate 48,372,914 of OX123203.2, forward strand.
TAGCAGTGAGACAGGGTCTATACAAGGCTGGTGTGTGTTGTCTTGTCACAGATAAGACGTACGTGTCTGATGTAGTGATCCTGCAAGTCCTGGAGGTAGTTGTCGTCGGCGAGGCGTCGCCGCGGCCGGTGCGTGTCTAGCAGTGAGACAGGGTCTATACAAGGCTGGTGTGTGTTGTCTTGTCACAGATAAGACGTACGTGTCTGATGTAGTGTTCCTGCAAGTCCTGGAGGTAGTTGTCGTCGGCGAGGCGTCGCCGCGGCCGGTGCGTGTCTAGCAGTGAGACAGGGTCTATACAAGGCTGGTGTGTGTTGTCTTGTCACAGATAAGACGTACGTGTCTGATGCGGTGTTGGTCTGCAAGTCCTGGAGGTAGTTGTCGTCGGCGAGGCGTCGCCGCGGCCGGTGCGTGTCTAGCAGTGAGACAGGGTCTATACAAGGCTGGTGTGTGTTGTCTTGTCACAGATAAGACGTACGTGTCTGATGCGGTGTTGGTCTGCAAGTCCTGGAGGTAGTTTTCGTCGGCGAGGCGTCGCCGCGGCCGGTGCGTGTCTAGCAGTGAGACAGGGTCTACACAAGGCTGGTGTGTGTTGTCTTGTCACAGATAAGACGTACGTGTCTGATGCGGTGTTGGTCTGCAAGTCCTGGAGGTAGTTGTCGTCGGCGAGGCGTCGCCGCGGCCGGTGCGTGTCTAGCAGTGAGACAGGGTCTATACAAGGCTGGTGTGTGTTGTCTTGTCACAGATAAGACGTACGTGTCTGATGCGGTGTTCCTGCAAGTCCTGGAGGTAGTTGTCGTCGGCGAGGCGTCGCCGCGGCCGGTGCGTGTCTAGCAGTGAGACAGGGTCTATACAAGGCTGGTGTGTGTTGTCTTGTCACAGATAAGACGTACGTGTCTGATGCGGTGTTGGTCTGCAAGTCCTGGAGGTAGTTGTCGTCGGCGAGGCGTCGCCGCGGCCGGTGTATGTCTAGCAGTGAGACAGGGTCTATACAAGGCTGGTGTGTGTTGTCTTGTCACAGATAAGACGTACGTGTCTGATGTAGTGTTCCTGCAAGTCCTGGAGGTAGTTGTCGTCGGCGAGGCGTCGCCGCGGCCGGTGTATGTCTAGCAGTGAGACAGGGTCTATACAAGGCTGGTGTGTGTTGTCTTGTCACAGATAAGACGTACGTGTCTGATGCGGTGTTCCTGCAAGTCCTGGAGGTAGTTGTCGTTGGCTAGGCGTCGCCGCGGCCGGTGCGTGTCAAGCAGTGAGACAGGGTCTATACAAGGCTGGTGTGTGTTGTCTTGTCACAGATAAGACGTACGTGTCTGATGCGGTGTTCCTGCAAGTCCTGGAGGTAGTTGTCGTCGGCGAGGCGTCGCCGCGGCCGGTGCGTGTCTAGCAGTGAGACAGGGTCTATACAAGGCTGGTGTGTGTTGTCTTGTCACAGATAAGACGTACGTGTCTGATGCGGTGTTCCTGCAAGTCCTGGAGGTAGTTTTCGTCGGCGAGGCGTCGCCGCGGCCGGTGCGTGTCTAGCAGTGAGACAGGGTCTATACAAGGCTGGTGTGTGTGTTGTCTTGTCACAGATAAGACGTACGTGTCTGATGCGGTGTTGGTCTGCAAGTCCTGGAGGTAGTTGTCGTCGGCGAGGCGTCGCCGCGGCCGGTGCGTGTCTTGCAGTGAGACAGGGTCTATACAAGGCTGGTGTGTGTTGTCTTGTCACAGATAAGACGTACGTGTCTGATGCGGTGTTGGTCTGCAAGTCCTGGAGGTAGTTGTCGTCGGCGAGGCGTCGCCGCGGCCGGTGCGTGTCTAGCAGTGAGACAGGGTCTATACAAGGCTGGTGTGTGTTGTCTTGTCACAGATAAGACGTACGTGTCTGATGCGGTGTAGGTCTGCAAGTCCTGGAGGTAGTTGTCGTCGGCGAGGCGTCGCCGCGGCCGGTGCGTGTCTAGCAGTGAGACAGGGTCTATACAAGGCTGGTGTGTGTTGTCTTGTCACAGATAAGACGTACGTGTCTGATGTAGTGTTCCTGCAAGTCCTGGAGGTAGTTGTCGTCGGCGAGGCGTCGCCGCGGCCGGTGCGTGTCTAGCAGTGAGACAGGGTCTATACAAGGCTGGTGTGTGTTGTCTTGTCACAGATAAGTCGTACGTGTCTGATGCGGTGTTGGTCTGCAAGTCCTGGAGGTAGTTGTCGTCGGCGAGGCGTCGCCGCGACCGGTGCGTGTCTAGCAGTGAGACAGGGTCTATACAAGGCTGGTGTGTGTTGTCTTGTCACAGATAAGACGTACGTGTCTGATGCGGTGTTGGTCTGCAAGTCCTGGAGGTAGTTGTCGTCGGCGAGGCGTCGCCGCGGCCGGTGCGTGTCTAGCAGTGAGACAGGGTCTATACAAGGCTGGTGTGTGTTGTCTTGTCACAGATAAGACGTACGTGTCTGATGCGGTGTTCCTGCAAGTCCTGGAGGTAGTTGTCGTCGGCGAGGCGTCGCCGCGGCCGGTGCGTGTCTAGCAGTGAGACAGGGTCTATACAAGGCTGGTGTGTGTTGTCTTGTCACAGATAAGACGTACGTGTCTGATGCGGTGTTGGTCTGCAAGTCCTGGAGGTAGTTGTCGTCGGCGAGGCGTCGCCGCGGCCGGTGCGTGTCTAGCAGTGAGACAGGGTCTATACAAGGCTGGTGTGTGTTGTCTTGTCACAGATAAGACGCACGTGTCTGATGCGGTGTTGGTCTGCAAGTCCTGGAGGTAGTTGTCGTCGGCGAGGCGTCGCCGCGGCCGGTGCGTGTCTAGCAGTGAGACAGGGTCTATACAAGGCTGGTGTGTGTTTTGTCACAGATAAGACGTACGTGTCTGATGCGGTGTTGGTCTGCAAGTCCTGGAGGTAGTTGTCGTCGGCGAGGCGTCGCCGAGGCCGGTGCGTGTCTAGCAGTGAGACAGGGTCTATACAAGGCTGGTGTGTGTTGTCTTGTCACAGATAAGACGTACGTGTCTGATGCGGTGTTGGTCTGCAAGTCCTGGAGGTAGTTGTCGTCGGCGAGGCGTCGCCGCGGCCGGTGCGTGTCTAGCAGTGAGACAGGGTCTATACAAGGCTGGTGTGTGTTGTCTTGTCACAGATAAGACGTACGTGTCTGATGCGGTGTTGGTCTGCAAGTCCTGGAGGTAGTTGTCGTCGGCGAGGCGTCGCCGCGGCCGGTGCGTGTCTAGCAGTGAGACAGGGTCTATACAAGGCTGGTGTGTGTTGTCTTGTCACAGATAAGACGTACGTGTCTGATGCGGTGTTCCTGCAAGTCCTGGAGGTAGTTGTCGTTGGCTAGGCGTCGCCGCGGCCGGTGCGTGTCTAGCAGTGAGACAGGGTCTATACAAGGCTAGTGTGTGTTGTCTTGTCACAGATAAGACGTACGTGTCTGATGCGGTGTTGGTCTGCAAGTCCTGGAGGTAGTTGTCGTCGGCGAGGCGTCGCCGCGGCCGGTGCGTGTCTAGCAGTGAGACAGGGTCTATACAAGGCTGGTGTGTGTTTTGTCACAGATAAGACGTACGTGTCTGATGCGGTGTTGGTCTGCAAGTCCTGGAGGTAGTTGTCGTCGGCGAGGCGTCGCCGAGGCCGGTGCGTGTCTAGCAGTGAGACAGGGTCTATACAAGGCTGGTGTGTGTTGTCTTGTCACAGATAAGACGTACGTGTCTGATGCGGTGTTGGTCTGCAAGTCCTGGAGGTAGTTGTCGTCGGCGAGGCGTCGCCGCGGCCGGTGTATGTCTAGCAGTGAGACAGGGTCTATACAAGGCTGGTGTGTGTTGTCTTGTCACAGATAAGACGTACGTGTCTGATGTAGTGTTCCTGCAAGTCCTGGAGGTAGTTGTCGTCGGCGAGGCGTCGCCGCGGCCGGTGTATGTCTAGCAGTGAGACAGGGTCTATACAAGGCTGGTGTGTGTTGTCTTGTCACAGATAAGACGTACGTGTCTGATGCGGTGTTCCTGCAAGTCCTGGAGGTAGTTGTCGTTGGCTAGGCGTCGCCGCGGCCGGTGCGTGTCAAGCAGTGAGACAGGGTCTATACAAGGCTGGTGTGTGTTGTCTTGTCACAGATAAGACGTACGTGTCTGATGCGGTGTTCCTGCAAGTCCTGGAGGTAGTTGTCGTCGGCGAGGCGTCGCCGCGGCCGGTGCGTGTCTAGCAGTGAGACAGGGTCTATACAAGGCTGGTGTGTGTTGTCTTGTCACAGATAAGACGTACGTGTCTGATGCGGTGTTCCTGCAAGTCCTGGAGGTAGTTTTCGTCGGCGAGGCGTCGCCGCGGCCGGTGCGTGTCTAGCAGTGAGACAGGGTCTATACAAGGCTGGTGTGTGTTGTCTTGTCACAGATAAGACGTACGTGTCTGATGCGGTGTAGGTCTGCAAGTCCTGGAGGTAGTTGTCGTCGGCGAGGCGTCGCCGCGGCCGGTGCGTGTCTAGCAGTGAGACAGGGTCTATACAAGGCTGGTGTGTGTTGTCTTGTCACAGATAAGACGTACGTGTCTGATGTAGTGTTCCTGCAAGTCCTGGAGGTAGTTGTCGTCGGCGAGGCGTCGCCGCGGCCGGTGCGTGTCTAGCAGTGAGACAGGGTCTATACAAGGCTGGTGTGTGTTGTCTTGTCACAGATAAGACGTACGTGTCTGATGCGGTGTTGGTCTGCAAGTCCTGGAGGTAGTTGTCGTCGGCGAGGCGTCGCCGCGACCGGTGCGTGTCTAGCAGTGAGACAGGGTCTATACAAGGCTGGTGTGTGTTGTCTTGTCACAGATAAGACGTACGTGTCTGATGCAGTGTTGGTCTGCAAGTCCTGGAGGTAGTTGTCGTCGGCGAGGCGTCGCCGCGGCCGGTGCGTGTCTAGCAGTGAGACAGGGTCTATACAAGGCTGGTGTGTGTTGTCTTGTCACAGATAAGACGTACGTGTCTGATGCGGTGTTCCTGCAAGTCCTGGAGGTAGTTGTCGTCGGCGAGGCGTCGCCGCGGCCGGTGCGTGTCTAGCAGTGAGACAGGGTCTATACAAGGCTGGTGTGTGTTGTCTTGTCACAGATAAGACGTACGTGTCTGATGCGGTGTTGGTCTGCAAGTCCTGGAGGTAGTTGTCGTCGGCGAGGCGTCGCCGCGGCCGGTGCGTGTCTAGCAGTGAGACAGGGTCTATACAAGGCTGGTGTGTGTTGTCTTGTCACAGATAAGACGTACGTGTCTGATGCGGTGTTGGTCTGCAAGTCCTGGAGGTAGTTGTCGTCGGCGAGGCGTCGCCGCGGCCGGTGCGTGTCTAGCAGTGAGACAGGGTCTATACAAGGCTGGTGTGTGTTGTCTTGTCACAGATAAGACGCACGTGTCTGATGCGGTGTTGGTCTGCAAGTCCTGGAGGTAGTTGTCGTCGGCGAGGCGTCGCCGCGGCCGGTGCGTGTCTAGCAGTGAGACAGGGTCTATACAAGGCTGGTGTGTGTTTTGTCACAGATAAGACGTACGTGTCTGATGCGGTGTTGGTCTGCAAGTCCTGGAGGTAGTTGTCGTCGGCGAGGCGTCGCCGAGGCCGGTGCGTGTCTAGCAGTGAGACAGGGTCTATACAAGGCTGGTGTGTGTTGTCTTGTCACAGATAAGACGTACGTGTCTGATGCGGTGTTGGTCTGCAAGTCCTGGAGGTAGTTGTCGTCGGCGAGGCGTCGCCGCGGCCGGTGCGTGTCTAGCAGTGAGACAGGGTCTATACAAGGCTGGTGTGTGTTGTCTTGTCACAGATAAGACGTACGTGTCTGATGCGGTGTTGGTCTGCAAGTCCTGGAGGTAGTTGTCGTCGGCGAGGCGTCGCCGCGGCCGGTGCGTGTCTAGCAGTGAGACAGGGTCTATACAAGGCTGGTGTGTGTTGTCTTGTCACAGATAAGACGTACGTGTCTGATGCGGTGTTGGTCTGCAAGTCCTGGAGGTAGTTGTCGTCGGCGAGGCGTCGCCGCGGCCGGTGCGTGTCTAGCAGTGAGACAGGGTCTATACAAGGCTGGTGTGTGTTGTCTTGTCACAGATAAGACGTACGTGTCTGATGCGGTGTTGGTCTGCAAGTCCTGGAGGTAGTTGTCGTCGGCGAGGCGTCGCCGCGGCCGGTGCGTGTCTAGCAGTGAGACAGGGTCTATACAAGGCTGGTGTGTGTTGTCTTGTCACAGATAAGACGTACGTGTCTGATGCGGTGTTGGTCTGCAAGTCCTGGAGGTAGTTGTCGTCGGCGAGGCGTCGCCGCGGCCGGTGCGTGTCTAGCAGTGAGACAGGGTCTATACAAGGCTGGTGTGTGTTGTCTTGTCACAGATAAGACGTACGTGTCTGATGCGCTGTTGGTCTGCAAGTCCTGGAGGTAGTTGTCGTCGGCGAGGCGTCGCCGCGGCCGGTGCGTGTCTAGCAGTGAGACAGGGTCTATACAAGGCCGGTGTGTGTTGTCTTGTCACAGATAAGACGTACGTGTCAGATGTAGTGTTCCTGCAAGTCCTGAGGGTAGTTGTCGTCGGCGAGGCGTCGCCGGTGCGTGTCCAGGTTCACGTGCGCCAGAGCCTCGTCGTCGGAGCTCAGCAGCTGTCGACACAAGAGGCAGTAGCTCTCCAGCTCGCTGCGCACCACGCAGTTCTTCCACCAGATACCAGGCATGCTGCAACAAACAGTCACGTTGAACACGACATTTTGATTTTAATCTTAGCCAAGTTGTGGCTTAGAATACGCGGGAAAGGAGTGAAAGGACATCTTCAATTAATGTTTTACAAAGTCGAAGTCAAAGTCAACATTATTTATTCACTAAGGGCCGCTTATTAACGTTTTAAATTGCAACAGCGTGCTAGCGCTAGCGCTAGGAATAAGCCTGTATCGCGGAACTAGCACAGGTAACTTTACAACGCGAAACAACAATTTGTGGGTCACCCAAATGTGGTCTCGTGTGGGAATGAAACCCACGACACTTGGCCTAAACGGTGAGACGACCGCTTTTAAACCAATACGACATACGTGCAGTCAAATTAATGGAACACGATAAAAACACATGTCGCAGGCATATTAAATCTTAGCCAAGACTGAAAATGTACTGACTAACTAGAACGACTGTCAAAGATCTCCGTGACAGCCGGGACCGACGGCTTTGCCCTCCGAGGCAAGATGCTAACGATAATTACAATTCAATACGCACATAACTCCGAAAAGTCAGTGGTACGCGCCTTGGCGTAGATTTGAACCCGCTACCCACTGCTTGGCCGTTTCTTGGTATCTTCATTAGGCTGTCGCTGCCTTGCATTAAGCTAAAGATACCGTGCACAATTTAATTACATATTTCTTTAACTCTACACGTGCGATGCTACTGGCAAGTCAAGTATTCCTACCTATGTATTTCAATAAAAAGGCAATATGAAAGTCATTAAAACGTCATCATCCTCCTAGCGTTATCTCATAGGCTACTAGGGGCACAGAATAAACAGTACTACTGTACTACGTACTCGGGGTCCGCTTTCTAGTCTTACCGGATTTGACTGAATATTAGATTTTCTACAGAACGATTGTTCTTTCTGACCTCCACAACCCAAAGGGATAGCTATATTCCATTGTATATTAAGTACGTTATAACTGTTTTAAGTCATTAAAACGTATACAAATAAATAATAACCAGCTAAACTTAGCTGTTGGTACTTTTGAGGATGGTACATCCTCAAAAGTACCAACAGCTACGATTTCGCGGAAAAACTGAACTGATTCTGATGAAACTTTATCTTCAGAATATTAACACAAAGTTACTGTTTGTCGCGAATGTCGCGATAACGATACCTACACGAGCGGCGTTGCAAGCTAAATCTAGTCATATACCTAATTATTTTGATAGGCAAGAATAAAAAACCTAAGTTTAAATTGAAATGAAAGTTAAAATAATAATTGATTAGGATTATGTTGGTACTTACTTTTTGTTAGATTTCGACTTATTATAAACACAATGAATTTCACTGCTTACGAGCAAAATCAAAGTCACTTTACTGGTTTTAAGATTGTGTTTTAAAACAAGCTAACTGACACCGTATTCAGCTGAAAGTGAACCACTGTCTGTCTGTACTCCGTACTACTCCGTACCGAACAATGCGACCCTAGACACAGCACAGTACAGTAGTGACTGAACGGCAACGTTAATAAACTAGGGAATTCCCCGCAACATGAAGCATGGAGTAAGGATCATAGTGTGGGGACACAGATGTGATAATTAGTATACTATGTCTATGTACATACTTTTTAGTAATATAATCAAATTTTATTTTTCTATAAAGTAATAAATTATACTAGCTTCGTCTCGAGGCTTCACACGTGATCAATACCTACGATTTAACCGCATGGTTGTCTCTGTGGCCGACATATGCAAGTGAAGTGTTGCTCATTCAACCACAGTACAGTTTTCAAAATCCAACCCCCTTAATAAGTGAATTTAAGAGGAAACACCACGGCCGTTTTTCCATACAAACGTAGTCTCCTGTTTTCTCCCTGGATAATGCTAGTAGAGCAATTATTTTTTTCTAAAAGATGTATGGCCCCGATTGGCATGTCCGTATGTTTTCCTTTTTCTCATAAATTAGATATTAAAAAAGATATGAACCTTCAAATATCTCAAAAATTGGCCTGATTTTTCGCTGTGTTCAAACATCTAAAAAACAAATTTGGCTATTAAAAAAAGGAAAACATAGGAACACGGCCAAAGCCTTTCTTTAATTTAATATGAAAAACTAGTTAAATCGATGAAGTTTTCGAGAAGGAATCAGGGGAATACGAAAAGTTGATTTTGTGTACATTTAATAGGTATTTTTGGTCCAGCAGTAGCGTTGTCTCTATCGCGCTCTGCGGGGGGAGGCTTGAGGCTGCGCGACAGCAATAGATTTTACAAATACCTATTTTTCAATTCTCTCGCCCGTAGTATTTCCTCTTAAGGATGTTGACAGTTTAATAATCTAGAGTAAGTTTATATGAAATCAGGTATCAATAAAGCGCCGATAGCCCAGTGGTGTACTTACGTAACGGACTGCTAAGGCGAAGATCTTGGGCCTAGGTTCCCCGGGCACACACCTCTGACTTATCGAAGCTATGTGTATATTACAATGTTAATTTTATTATCGCTCGCTTGATACCGGGCACGTACATAGATGGCAATTGGCTAGCGCCCTATTACTTTGGGACCAAAACATAACTGGCGAAGTGTAGGTGTGTAATACAGCTCTGCCTACTCCTTCGGGGATAAAGGCGTGAAGTGATTATGTATGTAGATCTCAATAAGTTTATAATTTATATTAAAATGTATATTTGATTAGAATATGCGGGCGCATTCGCTGGTAAAAATAACCTAAATAAACATTTATTTTAGTAGTATAATGATCAATTAATATGATCGATTGTTTGTTTTTTACAAAATAAATTAAAATACACTTGTAACAGCATCGCCCGTGTATGTTGCGTACTTATGTCGACTGAATGTTGTTAAGTATGTTGAGACGTATCGTAAGCTAAGTGCGTATGATCGAAATCGCTCGCCGCTGCCGCCACTGTAGGCTGTGGCCGGACCGTTAAGGCTGGAGGAGATGTGTGAGACCCTATCTATCCTTAGAATTTGAATTTATTCACAATTGGTATTCTACTAATTTGATTCTGTCATTATGAGTGGAGAGACCGACAGACTGCTACGCAGAGGGTCTCGGGTTCGAATTCACGGGACGCACCAATGACTTCTCAAAGTGAAGTGCGTATTAAATTGTTAATTATCGCTTGCTTACCGGTGTAGGAAAACATCGTGAGGAAACCTGCATGTCTGAGAGTTCTACATTATGTTCTCGAAAGACATGTGAAGTCTGCCAAACCGCACTTTGCCAGCGTGGTGGACTATGGCCTTACCCTTCTCATAGTGAGAAGGCCCGTGCCCAGCAGTGGGACAGTATATGGGGCTGATGATGATAATGATATAAATACCCTCTGCACCCCTGCTCTGTTTATAATATCTACTTATTTGGATTACGAGAATGTACATAGTTACATAATCTACTGGTGCTACTAAGCAACAATTAACAACTAAGGCTCAGTTCACACCGAAATGGCAGCGGCCGGAAGCGAAGCGGAGAGCAGTTTCAGTGTCATATAATTTTAGTCTTTATCGCCATGACTATAATACATAGAATCACTTGACAAACTTGAAAACGTTGTGCGCACGACCGCTCTGGCGGGCGCGAGCATGCGCGGGAAGGCGCGGGCAGCCGCGAGCATGCGCGGGAAGGCGCGGGCAGCCGCGAGCATGCGCGGGAAGGCGCGGGGGGCCGCAAGCACACGCGGGAGGGCGCGGGCAGCCGTGTACCCAAGAATTTATTTTCCTTCTTAATCTTATCCACGTTTCCTCTTCTTCGCCTTCAATTATACGTACAATAACGATTAAATCCAAAATACTCATTTTCACAGCGAATTACACACATGTTTCCTCGTTATATATGTAGAATATGAACTGCGCATAGGAATAGCGTGACCCTGAGCCGTGACGTGAGTTGCGCGCGGCCGCGAGCAGTCGCGGGCGGGCGCGAGCAGTCGCGCGCGGCCGCGAGTAGTCTCGGGCAGGCGCGAGCAGTCGCGGGCAAGCCTTCTCTTCGATGCCGGCCGCTGCGCGTCGCTTCCAGCCGCTGCCATTTCGGTGTGAACTGAGCCTTAAAGTCTTGTTAGCTTGTTACTTTGAGAAGTCGGAAGGCACTTTTGGCTACAGTGTTTCATCATAAAAGTAAAAACGAAGTCCTCGCAATTGGATACATTTATATGGATAAATTTGGTTACCTGTAAAAGATACTGAGAAACGCGTCTAAAAAGTCTGTTTTTGTAAATGGTCTTTTTTTTATAATTAACCTTTTAACCGCCACGAGTTCCGTCAACAAAATATGCCCCTAGCGCCGACGCATCATTTGGTAACAATATTATTATTATTTTTTTTTTTTCACTAGCCTGTCCTGTCCCACTGCTGGGCAAAGGCCTCCCCCAAATCTTTCCATATCTTCTTGTCACCTGCAGTGTCAAACCAACTCCTGTGGTAGGCGTCCAGGTCATCTCGCCACCTCTTTCGGGGCCGGCCCCGGCGACGCTGTCCATCTTCTGGCACCCACAGTGTAGAGATCTTCGCCCAACGACCCTCGTGCATACGGCTGACGTGGCCCGCCCATTTCCATTTTAGGCTAGCAGCCGTTTTACCCACATCTTTGACTTTAGTTTTAGAGCGCAGCTCAGTGTTTCTTATCCTATCTTTGAGTGAAATACCAAGGATGCTGCGCTCCATAGCTCTTTGACAGACCGCAAGGCGTGACTTTTGCAACTCGGTAGGCGACCAGGTTTGAGCACCGTAGGTTAGTATGGGCAGGATACATATATCAATGAGTTTTCGCTTCAGGGAAATCGGCAGATCCCCCTTCATTAGCGTCTTCATGGACCAGAAGCTTTTCCAAGCATTTTCGATACGGCGGTCGATTTCTCTTTCTAGCCTGTTTTCGAAAGAAACTAGATGGCCCAAGTAGATGTACTCATTGACATAGTGTATCTCCTGTCCATCTACCTCGACTCTATATTTGGTGCTGTTAGTCATTACTTTACTTTTCGACCGGTTTATCGCTAATCCCACGCTGCGGCCTGCTGTGCTCAGATCTTGGAGCATTGTCTGAAGCTCCAGTGCGGTGGTAGAAAACAGAACTATATCGTCGGCAAATCGGAGATTTGTAAGTCTCTTGTTGCCGACAAAAATCCCTTTTGTACTCCATAAGGTTGCCAGTGTTTTAAAAACCTCCTCGAGTGTACTTGTGAATAGCTTGGGGGAGAGCGGGTCACCCTGTTTAACACCCTTCTGTATTTTGAATGATGGCCCAATGCTGTCTAGTTTGATATTGGCGGAGCTATTGGTGTATATGGATTTAATAATTTGAATGTACTGTTTCTCAATGTCTTGGTTTTCTAAAGCAATAAATATTTCGGAATGTTTCAAATCAAATCAAATCAAATAGTTTATTTGTGAAACATAGGTATACAATAGGTCTTACACATAAAATAGGACGCTACGTTTTGTCTTCAGACGTACAAATACACATGCAGATGAATATGCTAAAAAAAATAAGTACATGAATCAATTTTATTATACATTCTAATAAACAAAACATTATAATATTCATTAAACATAAAAATAAAAGTTAAAAAAATAATAATAAAAATATAAAAATTACAGATGTCAAAATTTTAAATGCAACATAAATAAAATTATAACTCTTTATCGTTTAAAAACTCGTCTATTGCATAATAACATTTGTCAAGAAGAAATTTCTCCAGCGATTTTTTGAATTTAGACAATGGCATTATTTTTATGAAATTAGGAATTTTATTATATATTCTAGGAGCGATTCCGAAAAAGCTTTTGTACATCAGGGCAGTCTTACATTTTGTGTAACATAATTGTTTTTTGTACTGAGCACGTAATTGAGTTTTTTTGACTGCTGATAGTTTAATAAATAAATGTAGGTTTCTTTTTACAAAAAGTGCAGTTTCTAATATATATAGTGCCGGAAATGTTAAAAGTTTTAATGATTTGAAGTAAGGCATACAACTGTCTGTGGTTTGTAGACTGCACATAGACTTAATGCAACGCTTTTGCATTCTGAATACAATCTCTCTTTCAGTTGATTGTCCCCAAAAAACAATACCATATCTAAGAGTTGAACCTACTAAACCATGATACGCTGTCAGCAAGGTTTCAATATTTAATTTTTTCGAAAGTTGGAAAAGTACATATGCGGATTTACTTATGCGCTTACATATATCTTCTACATGGAGTTTCCAAGTAAGTTTATTGTCGATAGTTATACCCAGAAATTTAATACTAGTGACCTCTTCTATCAAACAGTTGTTATATGTAACGGAAATAGTTGGGTTTGCACGACGTTGATGGAAATGCATTACTTTTGTCTTGCTTAAATTTATTTTTAAATTATTCTTATCAAGCCACTTTATAATTGCACTTACAGCGCTATTGATTTCATTTTGGTAGTCATGAGGATTAGTACACTCAATAATTGCTGTGCTGTCATCAGCAAAGAGAACCATTTTGTGTGTTATCGCTTTTGGGAGATCGTTAATGTATATTAGGAACAATAATGGTCCCAATACACTGCCTTGAGGCACACCATATTTTACATGTCTAGATTCAGATGTGTATACTGATTCTATCTTACTAATTGGGCATATTCTAGAGATTTCTGTATACTGTGATCTATCACTAAGGTATGATTGTAAGAGTTTAAGGATATTTCCTCTTATACCATAGCCGTGCAATTTTTGAAGAAGGATGTTATGATTGACAAAATCGAAGGCTTTTGTCATGTCAGTGAATATAGCACATATTGGATTCCTTTTATCTACGGAAGTCAAAATATTAGATATTAGGTCAAAAAATGCCATATTGACTGTAGTATTTTTTCGAAACCCTTTTTGTTCAATGCAGAATAGTTTATATTTTTCAAAGTAAGTATACACAGCATTATATATTACTTTCTCTATTATTTTTGAAAGTATCGGAATTTTCGCAATTGGTCTGTAATTTTTTACATCTATTTTGTCATTGCGTTTGAAAAGGGGTTTTATAACAACCTTTTTTAATTCATTTGGAAATATTCCCTCGGTAATGCAGTTATTAATAATGTGCGCTAGTGGCGGTGCAATTATTTCTTTGACATATTTAATGGCTTTTGTAGATACGCCGTCGTAGCCGACAGTGTTAGTGTTTTTTAAGTCATTAATTATTTTTATTATGTCAATGTATGTCACTGGTAGCATAAATAATGAATGAGATGTCAAATTTTCAAAATTATTGCTGCTGGCAATGTCTGTATGAATATTATTTTCAATTGAGTCAATAAAGTATTTGTTAAATTCATTAGCTATGTCAATCGGATGCGTAAAAGTCAAATTATCTCTTTTTAATAATGATACTGATTCATGGGGAAAGTTGAATTTTGTTTTGTTAATTATTTGCCAAGCAGCTTTAGATTTGTTTTGGGAAGTCTTCACAAAATGATTATTTTGGGCTTTCTGGGTTAATCTTATTATTTTTCTATATTGTGCTGAGTATTTTTTAAAAGCCAGTTTTTTAAATTAGGATTATGTCTGTACTCCCAAAGTAGTAGTCTTTGCTTTTTACTGCATATTTTAATTCTGTTAGAGATCCATTTAGTCGATTTGCTAGTTTTAATAGTTATGCATTTTTTTGGAAAGCATAATCTATAAAAGAGTAAAAAATCATCCATAAAATTTCGAAAAGATTCATTTGCATCACTGGTATCATAAACTTGCTTAAACACTAAACTTTTCAAATAGGTACTTTTTATAATTGAGAAGTGTGATCAGAAAGAATTAAATCTATTATTTCAGCTCTCAGTTTGATACTGTCAAAAGCTTTATTGTAGTCAACGAAGGCCAAATACAATGGTTTATTATGTTCTCTGTGTTTTTCCAGTAATTGGTTCAAAGTGTGAAGATGGTCAGTTGTAGAGAAACTAGGGCGGAATCCAGCTTGTTCTGGTGGTTGATGAATGTCCAACTTTGCGTCTATACGATTATGCAGTACTTTGATGAATATTTTATAAATATGTGATGTTAAACTAATGGGACGGTAGTTACTGATATCGTTTTTGTTGCCTTTCTTATGCAAAAGGATTATGTTCGAATGACACGTTACCTGTGGAACTTGACCTGAGTTTAGAATGGTATTAAATAATTTTGTGAGGGGCTATATTAGTGATGGAGACCCAATCCTCAGAGCTTCAGTAGTAATAATAATAATAATAATAAATCATTTATTGTCAGGTAGAAAAACCCATAGATACATACCTTAAAGACTAACATATATACAATAATTTTATAATAATTAATTAAAGTAGACGCGTGTTGTTGTTTACACCATTTTTATGTTAGGCTGCGTGTTATTTCGTAACCTCCCATGAAAACGCCGATATACAACACCCTTCGGCCAAAACTCTTCCTTTAGGAAAGTCTCAAGACGATGAGTCGGCACCCGAACCACGTACGACTTGAAGTTCGTATTATGGCGCGACTCCAATCTCTCGACTCTCAAGGTCCAGTTGGTCTTCGTGCGTAGGTACTCCACGAACTCTTCATCCTTTGTTGAGTGATGCAGCCGGGACACGTAGATCAGTGTGGTTGGTACTGCGGGACGCAGCAACATGTTAGGTCCCGCTAAGCCGGTACCACAAAGATTTCGACAAGTAGGCTTCTTCTTCTTCTTCCTCTCAACCTTGATGAAACCGTCCTTGTCGCACGTTTCCTTTTCTGGGATTCTCAGTTCCACGATCTTGTGATGGGGGTGTTCACGACGCTCTTGTTTACCCCCTTTATTTTCCTGCTGATTTTCCTTCTTCTTGCCTTTGGCAGTAACATCGGCATAAGCAGCTTTAGATTTTGTCGCATCCACATACGTCACAACCTTGACAGGTGTCGATGACTCGAGGTCAGCAACAGTACACGAGGCGCGTGCATCGCCACCGGTAGGCGACGCAAGCAAATTCGCTGACGCCAAACTGCCGATCGATGCATTTTGAGCCCCTCGTTGTGTGTTAACGTTAGCGTTGGGCGAGCTATTTATAGAAATAGCGTTACGTAACAACACTACCTCTGCACGTAGCTCGCTTATGGCGCTATCCGACTTTTCTAACTTGGACTGCACCTCGGCCAGGCTGGATTTTAGAGATGTTATGTCCTTCAACAGCCTGGTTACGTCGACGTGGTCGAATGTGACGGGCGGCAGCTTATGCAGATCCTTCGCCACAAAAGTAGGCACGTCGTCAGGGTCGGTCACCTTCAATAAGGAGATGATGTCCTGGATACTTTTCTCGGTTCCATCCCTTCGCCGAGACGGCATCTGATCCAACTTGTTCAGCGTCTGATACAGTAGCTTTTTACCAGCACTGATATCGTCTTCCTTGAAGTTGGACCTGCATATCTGCAGAATGCTGACCTCGTCCATGGTGTCGATGGCATGCTGTATGAATGCCAACAGCTCGTTGGCTACGAGTTGCTGTGAACAACTCATAGCTACAGTATCGGGCGGCGTGTATAGCCGCTAAATACATTTATAATAATAACTATTAGCGCGCGTTGCAGCGCACGTACGTCCGCACTCGCGCGCGACACCGACATACCATGTTCGCCTGGACTTTTGCCATATGGTATTGTATTAAGTGCTTTTTGCACTTCAGAAGTGTCTATAGGAGGAATGGAATCTGGAAGATGGTATTCTGTGCATGTATCATCTAGGACATTGTCGGAATATAATGTTTCATAGAACTTTGTTGCTATTTCCATAATTTTTCTCTATTATTATGTTTTATACCTTGATCATCAACCAAACTATTAATCCAAGATTTGCCCTTTGTAAGTCCTTGCTTTGAAATCCTTAAGGATGCATTCTTTTCTAAAGCTGTTTTTACTAGATGGGTGTTAAGATTTCTTAGATCTTTCCTGATACTTCTTTTTACAAAATAACAATATTATTAGTGATGGGAAATATCAATCATATTTTAAATAAAACTATTTTTC
This sequence comes from Euclidia mi, assembly GCA_944739405.2. Taxonomy (NCBI): domain Eukaryota; kingdom Metazoa; phylum Arthropoda; class Insecta; order Lepidoptera; family Erebidae; genus Euclidia; species Euclidia mi. The sequence goes on from OX123203.2 coordinate 48,389,489, forward strand.
AATAAAACATTTTTAACCAAAGATGAGCTTGTTTCACTAATTATATCATAACAATATAATTATTTGAGTACATATGATCGCTTGTATCAGAAATTACTTAAACATTCGATTCAGAAATATTCTATTTAAACACCCGAGAAAGTATCGATATAAGAAATCCCTAGTTCTATCACAATCTGTTGGATATATTAGACTGCGGCGTTGCACGTTTTATGCATATTTATATTGATAGTGCAGGATTAGCATCTACTACTCAGATGTCACACTTCGTCTGAATAATACTCAAAGAAATCTAATTCACAGGACTCCGTAGTTAAATTAATATTTGTAAAACCAGAGTTGAAATCGTCAGTCTTCTACTAACGAGGTATTACCTTCCCGTGACCATACCAATTCTGTATCACTACAATCAATCTGAAAGCAATAAAATTGTAATTAAACTTTTTAAATGAATTAACAGATAATTAATGGATAATATTTACGTAGGTAAAAATAAATCTAAACACGTTTCACTTTTTTACACACGACGGGTTGTGTAGTTCATAAATATAGAAGTTACTTTAATTTCGTTAAAAATAAATTATCTGTCGATACTCTAATTCTGATTCCTCGTCACTGTATTTTCTTCATGGCCCTCCAAAATTCTAATTAATTCGTCTGCACTCGACATTTTAGTATACGATAAAACACGAACGACCGATACTCAGTGAACAAATAATATTGTACTAAATATCCACTTATAAAATGTATTTCATACTTCATAATTATTTGCAACTTCCCTCACTACTGCAATATATTTTTCGCTTATGACGTCACATGCGGTCGGACATATACGACTCCGGCGCTGCCACAGTGGATGTTTTCACAAGTTTTAGTGATGTACCCGTAAAGATATGTAACGTTGAAATATCCACCATTATTTATATAACTAACAATTCGTAACTTTTTATCATTGACCTAACAAGTTTTTTCCCATATCCTTGCACATAATGGTTATCGACTTGTACCCCAACACTATTGTCGGATATCTACGACTGCGGCGTTACACATACATAATAAAACTTTGTTGAATTACTAAGAATTTGATTGTTGTTTTTAATTGAAATTATCAGGTTTCAGTAGGTTACTTTTAGAAAGCATTGATACAAAAACATTCGTACGTTAATCATGTTATATTTTTGTTTAAAACTTTTACATAATCTAATACATTTTCGAAATACGTGGCTTTTAAACCTATAGTCGTATATATACGTCTGCGGCAGGTATGACACAAAAGTTCGTAGTCGGATTTATCCGACTCCGGCGGTTAAAACATACACTTTAGATCAAACTACTTTAGAATTATACAATAAAGTTCTTATAGATACATTATGTTTGTCTTAAAATAAGTGCAGATAACAAAAAAGTAAGTTAACTAAAAATAAATCTTTCCAAATTACTTAAGAATTATAGGTAGGTACCCTACATAAACCTACCTAGTCGCTATGTTCTAGGGTACCTACCTACCTGAGATTTATATATGATCATAATTATGTTTACATGGAATATTGAACAGAGTACCTATTACGATAGATAAGTATCCCTTTGAAATGTTACTGTACGAATAATGATAATAATCTTGGACAATCCGTGCAGTGGTCTGGGCCCTTAGAGTGTTCAACAATGGATCCATTCTTCGATGGGTACATATTGCCAAACATTTGTTTATCGTCCCACATACAACGTAGCGCAGCGGAGAGCATTGTACCTACACTATCAAACTATTATCGACATTATTCATTCATTGAAATAATGATCAAAATCAATAAACACAACAAAATTCTGAGCAGATTCAACTACTCGCGTGCTGATACACACGTATACGTGCTGTGCGCTTCGCATCGGTTTATAATAACAAGTTATTATTATTATTCTCAATATCTTGTAGGAACTCTAGAAGATGATAACTAACCCAAAAGCGTAATTAAAAATAAGAACAATCATCAGACAGTTTTAATTCCTAAATGACCCGGCAAAGATTTTAAGGCGTGCAGCGACCTTTCTTGCCTACAGTAGGTATTGTAGCTACATAACATATTCTTACACCTGTTTTTACCCGACTAAAACGAAGCCTAAAGGAAGGATAATGTTTTTAATATTCTGTCTGTCGATGGATTTGGCTATTAGAGATATTGACATGTTTTGTATGAAACTTGTGTCGATTCTCTAGTAGTTAAATCCATGCGTATTAAAATCTGACGTTAGACAAGCATATTATTTGATACGTTACCATACACAGATCTTATGATAGTGCTCATCACATCGTTTAGGTAGGTACAGCAAGTCTTTAGTGGAAGAAAAACAACTTAAAATTTAAGGATCACTTTGATTAATATACCTACCTACATACATAATAATATGTAATATTCGAGGACAAATCACTCACGGTCATTAAATTCTAAACGAAACTGAGCCTGAACTGCGGCATTAAATTACTGACAGACATACATATTATACGTAGGTAAATAAATTATAAGTCATATTAAGCTAGTTACCCGTTTCCCCACGGTGCATGGATTTGCGGACGGACGCGCGCGGCACCTTTATAGTAACCCGATTCGAGTTGTAACTGCAAAGGTATCACGCGTTCGTCCGCAAAGCCACGCACAGTGGTAAGCGAGCTTCAGATTTCGAAATTGACATGTTTCTGTAACATGAATAAGTAGAAAGGTATACATAATAATATGGCAATAGTTTATCCTTAAAATTGTCGCATGCTATGCAACATCGCAAAGAGATTGTACGGCATAGAATTCCTAACGTGGTGGTCGATGACAGACATCTTGTAGTCCAGCAACAACATCTCGTGTTCTTCCCTGCATTTCTTGTGCTCGTCCGTAGCGACGTGTTCCAACATGTCGTCCCAGTCGCGAGTCACCAGGCCGCAGTAGCTACAGTCGAACATGTCCGGCTTTATCTGAAAATACTTGTAATTTTACTATCCGCGGAATAAGGCCTCATTCGCTCGAGAGTTTTTTAACGCTTCGCGTCTTAAAAGCGCTGTCGTGTGAACGTACATATACTAGGGCATAGATATGTTTTTAACGCGCGTTATAAAGCATGTGAGAATGAAGCCTAAGAATACATAAGGTCAGACGGCTGTCGCACCTCGGGCGCCGAAGCCTTGGATGTATCTAGTATAACGCTAGGATAATGATGATGAAAAAAAGGTTTCGTAGCGCTTCTTCGCTGGTTTCTAAAGAGAAAGGTTCTTCGCTTACAATCAGGCGATTAAAAGAAAAACATGATTTTTACGTTTTTCTAATTGTCAGATAGCAGCAAGAATTCCAATAAATTAGCTACCAACCTGTCTTATGAAATCGTTTTCCAGTGAAGTGACGAGATAACATTCATCTATAAAGTCTCTGTGCCGTGGAGAATGAACGTGCAAATCTAAGTTTCGTTCAGTCAATTCTACGTGGCAGAACCGACAGATGAGTTTGCCGTTAAATTTAGAAAATCCAACAAATTTGACGGCGTTCACCATAAAAGAATTATTGAACATCAAAAATGGTTTCAGTTCGACTGTATCACCAAGTCTACTCTTGATTTCTATTGCGGTCATCTCTGTGACGACTTCCTTCAAAGGTTTTTTTGTAAGTTTCGTCGATGTTTCTTTGTCGTTCTTGTCATCAGAGTGTTTAGACAGTTTGTCAGTGTGCTTCCTCCCTGCCACGTGTTCTTTGACTCTTTGAAGCGTCGCAGGTATTGCTAGGCTGCACGTGTCACAAAATACTTTGTTGTCATTCTTGACAACCGACAATCCATGCTGCTTCGCTAAATTCTCCACGTCTTTCGGCACAGACGTCGAACAGGCTGGATTTCCTGCTTTATTCATTAGCACAGGCTTGGTATACAAGGTTTTCCCATCAGTTTTAGATTCGTCTTCTGGAAAGCATAAAGCATATTAATTAGGTACTTTATTACATCGAATTTGACGCCTTGCCCGTGATAAAAGGGGCAGATTTATAGGACAAGACAAATCTTATTACAGTAGTACTTCTGCAGGACTTTTGAAGTGACTACTATGAAATTAGGTATTGCAAATAACTCATTGTGAGTCAGTAAGCAGGTAGACCTCGTTTACACTATTGTGAAATAAGAGGTATGAAATTAAATCAAGCGCTGCACTATCACAAGGCCAAGGGAAGTGCAGTCGAATAGTGATGCAGAAATACAAAATTTCTTCTAATGTAGTATCTGAATCCAAATCCAATCTAGAAATAGAGGTATATATAGAAGCGAGACAAGTGGCCTAGTAAGCGAGTCAAAAATATGTATGCTCTGGAAATGTGGTTTTGGAGACGCTTAGATACGGGTCTAAGTCAACGATATCGCTATCCCTGGGTTGTTGAGGTTAGACAGCAGGGATCTGTAAACAGTGCCGCGCCGACCCAATCTAGCGCCTGAGTGCGAAACTTATGAAGTGTCTTTTTGCGTACTTTTTCGAAAGCGTTTTTAATAATTAACGCTGGCATTTCACCCGTCGCGCAGTTTCTTACCTTGGATCATGTGTGCCGCACACATCGCACAGCTGGGCGGCTCGGCCCTGTCTGTAGAAAAGCTAATATTTTGTCAAATATACCTAGTAAGACTAAAAAATATATTCCAGTCTACTTATGATGATGATAAAGTACCTCATTGTCTCTTCCTAATCATTGATCTACAGTATTCTACAGTCATATATTCGAGTTTGAAATAGAAATATTGTTTATGATAGGTTAAATCGATTATATCAGTCTAGTAGCGTGTTACTCTGTCTATTGAAAATTTCTGACTCTGGTCTTACTATGAACTGTCAAATCATTCACTTTCTCATTGTCGGTTCCGCAAAAAAATTCTCTCACTTGTCGTTCTGGAAAATTCCCTCTTGTGCACATAATTATTGTCTTCGCGAATTGTATTGAAATATAAGTAAATTTGTCTTGTAAATTCTTGTATCTGCCGCCCCTTGAACATTACTGGCAAGAATTGTGATTGATTTGTAACATATTCAACATTTGCAACAATTGTGTGTCGACAAGCACGTGTCGTCCGTGTGGTGACGGATTAAGAATACAGAATGTCACCACCCCATATCATCCCATGGCTGTCGTAAGAGCCGACAGAGGGAGCATATTATGCAGAGAACAGCACTGTAAGAGAAAGAAAACTTGATACAAACCCTATACCAACCCGTCTGACCAGCGTGGTATAGTAGGCCAATTCCTCCTTTCAAAGGAGAGGCCTAGTCCAGCAGTGGACTGTTGATGGCAGAGTATGATGAAGCACGTGCATCGTGATCTGAAGACCCTGACATTTGGCCCTCTGGTAGCTAAGATACTTCATTCATCTATTTTGTCCAATATATTTGTATGATTTGTCTAATTTAGCTCAAGCCTGACATCAGTGAAGATCTCAGGTAAGTTGAAATATAATCACTGTGAGAACACAGTACATGTGTTAGACTTTTGCCCTGGGTTAAAGACTGGATGAATTAATCACGCTTCCACTAACTTCTGCAAACCTTACCCAGTTTTTCTAGCCCAGACTCTGAACAATTCATATTAAGATATAATTATCTACTGGCCTTTAGTGGGTTTCGTATCATGATCCTTGTTAGAGTTGTCGTCGCTGACAGGATCGTTACGTGGCACAGCTGGTTCTTGTGCAGTTTTATCTTCGATACTTTCTCCTTTATCGTTGCTAGTAGAGACGTCGACCAGGCTTAGCTCACACTCGGCTAGTAAACTTTTATGTTGCTTCGACTCCAAATGTTCCGTGATAGCGTTCTCAGATACTACTTCATTACAAGTCAAGCAATGACATAATATATCACCAATCTGGAAGTAAGAATATTGTTATTTGGCTTGTTAGGCAGGAGACTTTCTTTCTCTTCGGATCCCTGGGTGGATATGATGAAGAAAACTGACGTGACGAACAGTAGCCAATACCGTTGTTTGATGTTATAGGTACAAATTATTATAATAATAAATTGAGTGTTACTGTACAAGTCGGTAGATGTTGTTGCCTTGTGTGATGATGACGCGACTGTTGACCAAGTTGAGCGCGTGCTTGTCGTCGGCGATATGCAGGTCACTTCGCTCGAAGTCCGTGTCGCACAGCACGCAGGTGCGGCCGACGAGCCCGTGCCACGCGTCGCGTGTGAGCGCCGCACGCTCGCGGAACACGACGCGCTGCTCCACGCGGCGCAGCGAGCGTGCGGCCACACGCGCCGCGTGCGACCGCTCCGCCACGTGCACGCGCACCTTGGCCGCGCTCGGGAACGCGCCGCCACACACCTCGCACCAGTACACGCCCCACAACTGCGAGGCAAACGTAACGGTTAAAGCTGGAGTGGATTGCGGCGACGCGGTTCGCAACCCGTCACGTCTCGTTTCCCGCGAGAGCAAAAAGCGGCCTACGGAAAGCCGATTTGCAACATTGAATGTTGGCGGTGGAATGGACAGAAAATTGGATGAAGTATGCCAGATGATGGATGATAGAAAGATTGATGTTCTGTGTGTGAATGAAACGAAAAAGAAAGGATGTGTCACTACCAAGCATGGCAGCTACACGGCGTATTGGTCCGGAGTAGATAGAACCACCAGAGCCTGCAAGGGAGTAGGTTTAATACTGTCTGCGCGAATGAATGAGTGCGTAAAAGAGTTTGAATGTGTAAATGCAAGGCTACTATGGATAAGAATGAAAGTAGGACTTACTCGTCTTCTTATTGTAGAGGTTTACGCCCCGTTCAATAGGTATAGTAACGGGTATGTCCCAACAAGAAAAAGACGAAAGGCAGGAATTTCGGTAGAGTTTAAGAGAGATTCTGAGGACCTGTAAGGATAACGAAAGATTGATTTTGTTAGGTGATTTCAATGGATGGGTGGGAGTAAAGCGAAATGGATTTGAAAGGGTTTTAGGTGGATTCGGTGATAAGAGTGTGAACTGAAATGGATAAGAACTGCTTGAGGTTTGTTTGGAGTGGAGCCTTTGTGTGACAAACACCATATTTGATCACAAAAGGATACATTTGTATAGACGTGAGGCGAAAAATTTTAGAAGAAGTATGATTGATTTTGTAATAGTAGATGAACGACTGAGAAAGAATGTGTTGGATACGAGAGTTTTTAGAGGGATCGGCATCCATACACACCACTTTTGGGTGTTAAGCCGGATAAGTGGGCTCTTTAGAGGATGGCGACACCGAGAAAGTTATGAAGAAAGGGTCTTGGAAAGAATAAAAGTAGAAAATCTGCAAGAGAAAGATGTGAAAGATGAGTATGAACGAAGATTGATAGCAAGATTTTAGAGGTTCGATGACATAAATGATATGGAAGAATAATGGCATTCCTTTAAAAAAGAGGTAGTCTGTGTAGCGTCTGAAGTATGTGATGTGATCAAGAGAAGGAAACTACGAAAGGTCAAGAATACATGGTGGGACAAGGATGTACAATCAGCAGTAACAGAGAAGAAGAAAGCGTGGTTAGATTGGTTGGCTGCCAGAGCAAATGAAAGAATGGGAAAGGCAACGGGTGATGACATAGATAAAGCAAGAAAGGAATTTGTTAGGTCTAAAAGAATAGTGAAAGAAATGGTAAAAAGGAAAAAAGAGGAAAAGAAAGATGAGTTTGATAGTAGATTATCTGGCGACTTTCAGAGAAATATTAAGTTTTTCTGGAAGTTCGTTCGTGCAGTTCGAGGAAAAACTCAATCCTCAGAATACACAGCAATAAGAGACAAGAATGGAAAGATACTGAATGGTGAATCGTGTGTGCTGAACAGATGGAAAGAGTATTTTGAAGGATTATTTGAAAGAACGACGACAGAGACATCAACAGGTGAAATGAATGGTAATGATAGCAATGATGAAAGCGATATTAGCGTGGATGAGATTTTGAAGGCACTAGCCAGTATGAAATTAGGTAAGGCTGCAGGGTATGACAGGATTACAGTCGAAATGCTTAAGGCTGGACAGGGCATCATAGTCAGTCAGCTGCAGCGTTTATTCAACTTGTGCTGGAGTACCTAATGGCTGGGCCACAGTAGTAGTTGGGCCTGTTTATAAAGGAAAAGGCTCGCAACAAGACTGCAAAAACTATAGAGGCATTAGCATAGCCTTCTCAGCATTGTTGGCAAATTGTATGCGAAGGTACTGATTGAAAGAATTATGAAAGTAACCGATAATATGGGATGTACGAGCGGGATTCCGAAAGGGTATGGGGTGTACGGATCAAGTCTTTTCCTTGCGATGCATAGCCGAGAAATTTTTGGCCAAAGATCGAAAGGTCTACTGCGCATTCGTGGATTTGGAAAAGGCTTACGATAAAGTGGTGTGTAACGAAAAAAGAACCAATTTAGGAGGTCCTACGCAGGCTTCACCCAAACCCACGTGGAGCGTCCACTCCCGGGATCCCTCTTATCTTCACCGTGGGTGTCCAAGCCACGGTTACTGAGCACCCCACCACGACAAGGTGGATCTGATGATCGGATGATCCCAAGGGGGGAAACAGTCATGTATCCTCGCAAGGGCTTACCGTAGTGCTTACTTAATACTACTTCGTAGAATGCGTTCGTAATTAAGTAACAAATTCTTTGTTTAATTTATTTGACTGAACATACGTCATCCGGCCTACCAATCAAACAAAACAAGACTGTATTGTGTGTACTCACGGTCTATTCTACAGTGTTACCGACAAGATGTTTGTAATGTTTCAAATATTTCAATGGCACAGCGTAATTCGAGTTCGGTGATATAAAGTTCTGGAGTCGATAACGAACATAGTTGATAGTAAGAGGGCATTGTTTTATGTTGGAACAACGATAGCTCAGTGGAACTAATTGTCTCATTCTAACGGGCTCGGGTTCAATTAAAACTCACAGTTTACATCAATTAATACTCTACCATAAAAAAAAGAATCAAGTCTCGCAACTCAGTTCTTATCTGTAAAAAGTTAACAACATCTTAAAGTAACCATATCAATAAAAAAAACTTTAACACTTCAAATAAATAGATTGACTCGGCCATCGCATGAAAACATAATATACATATATCTCTCAAGTAATACATAAATAAGAATGTTTTAGTACGATTTGCAAGGCTTTTAGCATACCAGTTTTATGCACAATGAAGATATAGGGGATCGAAAATGGCCTGCACTGCTTCGAGAAAAGGATGGTACGGCCGCCGCCGTGCCGCTTTTTTGCTTGACTTGGCGGGGCACTGCCGTGTCCCCAGATGTTATGTGTGTATTAACGGCCGGTCCCAATATATGATATATCCATGGATTTAGAGATTAGAGTGTCTGATGCAGTGTTCCTGCAAGTCCTGGAGGTAGTTATCGTCGGCGAGGCTTCGCCGCGGCCGGTGCGTGTCTAGCAGTGAGACAGGGTCTATACAAGGCTGGTGTGTGTTGTCTTGTCACAGATAAGACGTACGTGTCTGATGCGGTGTTGGTCTGCAAGTCCTGGAGGTAGTTGTCGTCGGCGAGGCGTCGCCGCGGCCGGTGCGTGTCTAGCAGTGAGACAGGGTCTATACAAGGCTGGTGTGTGTTGTCTTGTCACAGATAAGACGTACGTGTCTGATGCGGTGTTCCTGCAAGTCCTGGAGGTAGTTGTCGTCGGCGAGGCGTCGCCGCGGCCGGTGCGTGTCTAGCAGTGAGACAGGGTCTATACAAGGCTGGTGTGTGTTGTCTTGTCACAGATAAGACGTACGTGTCTGATGCGGTGTTGGTCTGCAAGTCCTGGAGGTAGTTGTCGTCGGCGAGGCGTCGCCGCGGCCGGTGCGTGTCTAGCAGTGAGACAGGGTCTATACAAGGCTGGTGTGTGTTGTCTTGTCACAGATAAGACGTACGTGTCTGATGCGGTGTTCCTGCAAGTCCTGGAGGTAGTTGTCGTCGGCGAGGCGTCGCCGCGGCCGGTGCGTGTCTAGCAGTGAGACAGGGTCTATACAAGGCTGGTGTGTGTTGTCTTGTCACAGATAAGACGTACGTGTCTGATGCGGTGTTGGTCTGCAAGTCCTGGAGGTAGTTGTCGTCGGCGAGGCGTCGCCGCGGCCGGTGCGTGTCTAGCAGTGAGACAGGGTCTATACAAGGCTGGTGTGTGTTGTCTTGTCACAGATAAGACGTACGTGTCTGATGCGGTGTTGGTCTGCAAGTCCTGGAGGTAGTTGTCGTCGGCGAGGCGTCGCCGCGGCCGGTGCGTGTCTAGCAGTGAGACAGGGTCTATACAAGGCTGGTGTGTGTTGTCTTGTCACAGATAAGACGTACGTGTCTGATGCGGTGTTCCTGCAAGTCCTGGAGGTAGTTGTCGTCGGCGAGGCGTCGCCGCGGCCGGTGCGTGTCTAGCAGTGAGACAGGGTCTATACAAGGCTGGTGTGTGTTGTCTTGTCACAGATAAGACGTACGTGTCTGATGCGGTGTTGGTCTGCAAGTCCTGGAGGTAGTTGTCGTCGGCGAGGCGTCGCCGCGGCCGGTGCGTGTCTAGCAGTGAGACAGGGTCTATACAAGGCTGGTGTGTGTTGTCTTGTCACAGATAAGACGTACGTGTCTGATGCGGTGTTGGTCTGCAAGTCCTGGAGGTAGTTGTCGTCGGCGAGGCGTCGCCGCGGCCGGTGCGTGTCTAGCAGTGAGACAGGGTCTATACAAGGCTGGTGTGTGTTGTCTTGTCACAGATAAGACGTACGTGTCTGATGCAGTGTTGGTCTGCAAGTCCTGGAGGTAGTTGTCGTCAGCGAGGCGTCGCCGCGGCCGGTGCGTGTCTAGCAGTGAGACAGGGTCTATACAAGGCTGGTGTGTGTTGTCTTGTCACAGATAAGACGTACGTGTCTGATGCGGTGTTCCTGCAAGTCCTGGAGGTAGTTGTCGTCAGCGAGGCGTCGCCGCGGCCGGTGCGTGTCTAGCAGTGAGACAGGGTCTATACAAGGCTGGTGTGTGTTGTCTTGTCACAGATAAGACGTACGTGTCTGATGCGGTGTTGGTCTGCAAGTCCTGGAGGTAGTTGTCGTCGGCGAGGCGTCGCCGCGGCCGGTGCGTGTCTAGCAGTGAGACAGGGTCTATACAAGGCTGGTGTGTGTTGTCTTGTCACAGATAAGACGTACGTGTCTGATGCGGTGTTGGTCTGCAAGTCCTGGAGGTAGTTGTCGTCGGCGAGGCGTCGCCGCGGCCGGTGCGTGTCTAGCAGTGAGACAGGGTCTATACAAGGCTGGTGTGTGTTGTCTTGTCACAGATAAGACGTACGTGTCTGATGCGGTGTTGGTCTGCAAGTCCTGGAGGTAGTTGTCGTCGGCGAGGCGTCGCCGCGGCCGGTGCGTGTCTAGCAGTGAGACAGGGTCTATACAAGGCTGGTGTGTGTTGTCTTGTCACAGATAAGACGTACGTGTCTGATGCGGTGTTGGTCTGCAAGTCCTGGAGGTAGTTGTCGTCGGCGAGGCGTCGCCGCGGCCGGTGCGTGTCTAGCAGTGAGACAGGGTCTATACAAGGCTGGTGTGTGTTGTCTTGTCACAGATAAGACGTACGTGTCTGATGCGGTGTTCCTGCAAGTCCTGGAGGTAGTTGTCGTCGGCGAGGCGTCGCCGCGGCCGGTGCGTGTCTAGCAGTGAGACAGGGTCTTACCAAGGCTGGTGTGTGTTGTCTTGTCACAGATAAGACGTACGTGTCTGATGCGGTGTTGGTCTGCAAGTCCTGGAGGTAGTTGTCGTCGGCGAGGCGTCGCCGCGGCCGGTGCGTGTCTAGCAGTGAGACAGGGTCTATACAAGGCTGGTGTGTGTTGTCTTGTCACAGATAAGACGTACGTGTCTGATGCGGTGTTGGTCTGCAAGTCCTGGAGGTAGTTGTCTTCGGCGAGGCGTCGCCGCGGCCGGTGCGTGTCTAGCAGTGAGACAGGGTCTATACAAGGCTGGTGTGTGTTGTCTTGTCACAGATAAGACGTACGTGTCTGATGCGGTGTTGGTCTGCAAGTCCTGGAGGTAGTTGTCGTCGGCGAGGCGTCGCAGCGGCCGGTGCGTGTCTAGCAGTGAGACAGGGTCTATACAAGGCTGGTGTGTGTTGTCTTGTCACAGATAAGACGTACGTGTCTGATGCGGTGTTCCTGCAAGTCCTGGAGGTAGTTGTCGTCGGCGAGGCGTCGCCGCGGCCGGTGCGTGTCTAGCAGTGAGACAGGGTCTATACAAGGCTGGTGTGTGTTGTCTTGTCACAGATAAGACGTACGTGTCTGATGCGGTGTTGGTCTGCAAGTCCTGGAGGTAGTTGTCGTCGGCGAGGCGTCGCCGCGGCCGGTGCGTGTCTAGCAGTGAGACAGGGTCTATACAAGGCTGGTGTGTGTTGTCTTGTCACAGATAAGACGTACGTGTCTGATGCGGTGTTCCTGCAAGTCCTGGAGGTAGTTGTCGTCGGCGAGGCGTCGCCGCGGCCGGTGCGTGTCTAGCAGTGAGACAGGGTCTATACAAGGCTGGTGTGTGTTGTCTTGTCACAGATAAGACGTACGTGTCTGATGCGGTGTTGGTCTGCAAGTCCTGGAGGTAGTTGTCGTCGGCGAGGCGTCGCCGCGGCCGGTGCGTGTCTAGCAGTGAGACAGGGTCTATACAAGGCTGGTGTGTGTTGTCTTGTCACAGATAAGACGTACGTGTCTGATGCGGTGTTGGTCTGCAAGTCCTGGAGGTAGTTGTCGTCAGCGAGGCGTCGCCGCGGCCGGTGCGTGTCTAGCAGTGAGACAGGGTCTATACAAGGCTGGTGTGTGTTGTCTTGTCACAGATAAGACGTACGTGTCTGATGCGGTGTTGGTCTGCAAGTCCTGGAGGTAGTTGTCGTCGGCGAGGCGTCGCCGCGGCCGGTGCGTGTCTAGCAGTGAGACAGGGTCTTACCAAGGCTGGTGTGTGTTGTCTTGTCACAGATAAGACGTACGTGTCTGATGCGGTGTTGGTCTGCAAGTCCTGGAGGTAGTTGTCGTCGGCGAGGCGTCGCCGCGGCCGGTGCGTGTCTAGCAGTGAGACAGGGTCTATACAAGGCTGGTGTGTGTTGTCTTGTCACAGATAAGACGCACGTGTCTGATGCGGTGTTGGTCTGCAAGTCCTGGAGGTAGTTGTCGTCGGCGAGGCGTCGCCGCGGCCGGTGCGTGTCTAGCAGTGAGACAGGGTCTATACAAGGCTGGTGTGTGTTGTCTTGTCACAGATAAGACGTACGTGTCTGATGCGGTGTTGGTCTGCAAGTCCTGGAGGTAGTTGTCGTCGGCGAGGCGTCGCCGCGGCCGGTGCGTGTCTAGCAGTGAGACAGGGTCTATACAAGGCTGGTGTGTGTTGTCTTGTCACAGATAAGACGTACGTGTCTGATGCGGTGTTGGTCTGCAAGTCCTGGAGGTAGTTGTCGTCGGCGAGGCGTCGCCGCGGCCGGTGCGTGTCTAGCAGTGAGACAGGGTCTATACAAGGCTGGTGTGTGTTGTCTTGTCACAGATAAGACGTACGTGTCTGATGCGGTGTTGGTCTGCAAGTCCTGGAGGTAGTTGTCGTCGGCGAGGCGTCGCCGCGGCCGGTGCGTGTCTAGCAGTGAGACAGGGTCTTACCAAGGCTGGTGTGTGTTGTCTTGTCACAGATAAGACGTACGTGTCTGATGCGGTGTTGGTCTGCAAGTCCTGGAGGTAGTTGTCGTCGGCGAGGCGTCGCCGCGGCCGGTGCGTGTCTAGCAGTGAGACAGGGTCTATACAAGGCTGGTGTGTGTTGTCTTGTCACAGATAAGACGTACGTGTCTGATGCGGTGTTGGTCTGCAAGTCCTGGAGGTAGTTGTCGTCGGCGAGGCGTCGCCGCGGCCGGTGCGTGTCTAGCAGTGAGACAGGGTCTATACAAGGCTGGTGTGTGTTGTCTTGTCACAGATAAGACGTACGTGTCTGATGCGGTGTTCCTGCAAGTCCTGGAGGTAGTTGTCGTCGGCGAGGCGTCGCCGCGGCCGGTGCGTGTCTAGCAGTGAGACAGGGTCTTACCAAGGCTGGTGTGTGTTGTCTTGTCACAGATAAGACGTACGTGTCTGATGCGGTGTTCCTGCAAGTCCTGGAGGTAGTTGTCGTCGGCGAGGCGTCGCCGCGGCCGGTGCGTGTCTAGCAGTGAGACAGGGTCTATACAAGGCTGGTGTGTGTTGTCTTGTCACAGATAAGACGTACGTGTCTGATGCGGTGTTCCTGCAAGTCCTGGAGGTAGTTGTCGTCGGCGAGGCGTCGCCGCGGCCGGTGCGTGTCTAGCAGTGAGACAGGGTCTATACAAGGCTGGTGTGTGTTGTCTTGTCACAGATAAGACGTACGTGTCTGATGCGGTGTTGGTCTGCAAGTCCTGGAGGTAGTTGTCGTCGGCGAGGCGTCGCCGCGGCCGGTGCGTGTCTAGCAGTGAGACAGGGTCTATACAAGGCTGGTGTGTGTTGTCTTGTCACAGATAAGACGTACGTGTCTGATGCGGTGTTCCTGCAAGTCCTGGAGGTAGTTGTCGTCGGCGAGGCGTCGCCGCGGCCGGTGCGTGTCTAGCAGTGAGACAGGGTCTATACAAGGCTGGTGTGTGTTGTCTTGTCACAGATAAGACGTACGTGTCTGATGCGGTGTTGGTCTGCAAGTCCTGGAGGTAGTTGTCGTCGGCGAGGCGTCGCCGCGGCCGGTGCGTGTCTAGCAGTGAGACAGGGTCTATACAAGGCTGGTGTGTGTTGTCTTGTCACAGATAAGACGTACGTGTCCAGTGGCGTAGCGTGGGTTTCTGCCGCCCGGGGCCGTCCAGCAATTCGCCGCCCCCTTTTTACCCCAATGTTTCTGCAAGAGTACCTATATCGTTTTCGGGTTTTGGTATGTTTGTATGTTTATCAGTATGTCCTTTAGTTTGGCTTTACACGCTGAACGGCTTAAAGGATTTAAAAAAAATTCGTCATTTGATTCGTCTCACTTGCTCGAATATCATAGAACATACGGTATAATAATTTTACGGCAAAACGTGGCAGCTCTCAACGATGTTAATGGGTCGCGCACGGCAGCGACCCTTTCTCTGCTGCAATATACCTATGTATAGCTTAGTCTAGGCCTAGACGGCTTAAAGGATTTTAATAAGTTAAATGTCGATGAATTTCCGTCATCACTAGATGCTTTGTAGATGCTTTGTGAGCCGACCACACCTCACTCTGTTCGACATTCGGGACGGCTTCGGTGGTCAGTAGGGCACTGTGGTCGAGTGTCGGTAAACATTTCAACGTCTTCGAGAATCTCGAACTAGTCTCGAGTTCACGACGTGGCCATCCACGATTGTAGTGTTGTTTGATTGTGTCGCCTCAACTGCAAAGCGAAGACTTAAGATCCCCGGGGTTTTCTCGATCGCAGCCTTGATGGCCCAAGTGTTAATGCGTCGTAGGTCTCGTTGCGTAAGATTTCTTACCTATTTGTCGTTTTACGGCCTGTCCTTCCAGCGAAGACAGGCGACAGGGTGGCATCTCGCGTCTTTTCCTCATCAGTTCGAGAATCTCAGCTGGCAGTTTAAACTACTTGTTTTTTTGTCTATGCGGAGCAGATCTTTCGAGGCGAATCTCCTAATACCATGATCACTGTGGCCGTCCTCTGCTTAATGCTGTCGGTGGGAGGAGCAATGTAAGTCTGAGAGAAGGCTTCATTGACTGGGCCCTTTCAGTTCTGAGGTTTATATTAAGAGAGCCTCGTATTTGTCGGTGATCGCTTCAGGTGTTTATCGTATTGATCACCGTCTTTAAATATGTGGTTTTGGTCCGTCTTGATATAGTCATTCACCTTGCTTGTCACATTATCGCGGTTTGGCCACCACTGGCGTCTTGGCGTCCACTGCTTGTGAGGCTTCTTCTTACAAAAGGAGTTCATTAAGAAAAGGCTCTCTGCTACTAGGTATGTAGTTAACTAGCATTCGGCCATATGATTCTCGTGCCCCACGCCACGCCGTGGCCTCCGATTTTTTTTTCGCCGCGTTCTTGTACTTCCACTTTCGCGTTGAAGTACTGAGCTTTGGTCTTACTAAGTATTGCCTTAACAGTGTCCTGGTACATGGCCTCGGCCATCTCGTAAGGCTGAGTTGAGTTGCGCACATATAGTTGAATCATCACCTTTAGACCGCCCCTATAGGTGAGTTTAAGCACGAGGTACGCTACCCGGGTCGACACACTACCGACCACAAACTGTTCCTCCTGAGCAGGAAACCGACGCCACCCCAAGAGTAAGTCGCCTTCTCGATGGTAGCAAAAGTCACCTGACTCTAGAGTTACCATGTCCTCCTCCTGTCATCGGACTTCTGATAACCACAGTACGTGCCACGTTATGTGACTTAATTCTACCTTGAGCTCAGCGAAGTGTTCTATTGCCGTAGATTATGTTCGTTATAAGACGCAAGGTATACTGTATAATTGATTTTGGGAGTCTGCCGTAGCCCGATAGTCTTACAGAACACATGCATCGCCGTACCCGCCACCATGTCCTTGGCCGGAAATAACGAAGCTGCCGGGAATTGGGGCCGTTGCGTCCAAAAATTAGCAGAAGGCGTTTGTAGTATGCGAAATAATCGGCTTTGATTTTAACGCAAATATCATAAATATTGGAGTCAAAGTTCAAATAGCGTATAGGTAGTTAAACCCATAGAGTTAAACCGCAGGTGTGACTAATTGCCTTAGGAGACCTGCACCTGCTTTCTTCCCTATTCAACTATAAAGATTATGTGGTATTATTTTATCTGGCACGCGTCGCCCCTAACCCTGGCGCCTGTGTGCGCCAGTTGCGCCATGGCAATAGGGCTCGTGAGAGTATAGTGTTCTGTGCAATAGGTACGGCACACGTCGCACACAGGGGCGGCACTCCCCTGATATAGGGATTTATTAATTACTCATAACAGGCTCGCAGATCACAGGACGTAATGAAAATCATTATGATTTTGTTTTCGATTGTTGTTCTTTCTACTGCACCCGCGTCGCCGCACGATTCCACTGGGTCATTCGTCTGGGTGGTGTCAATGCGCGCGACAAGTTTAAAAAATTTCTTTTTTTCGCGGCCTATTTTGCCGCCCCCTTAAATGTGCCGCCCGGGGCCATGGCCCCCCCGGCCCCCCCCACGCTACGCCACTGTACGTGTCTGATGCGGTGTTGGTCTGCAAGTCCTGGAGGTAGTTGTCGTCGGCGAGGCGTCGCCGCGGCCGGTGCGTGTCTAGCAGTGAGACAGGGTCTATACAAGGCTGGTGTGTGTTGTCTTGTCACAGATAAGACGTACGTGTCTGATGCGGTGTTGGTCTGCAAGTCCTGGAGGTAGTTGTCGTCGGCGAGGCGTCGCCGCGGCCGGTGCGTGTCTAGCAGTGAGACAGGGTCTATACAAGGCTGGTGTGTGTTGTCTTGTCACAGATAAGACGTACGTGTCTGATGCGGTGTTGGTCTGCAAGTCCTGGAGGTAGTTGTCGTCGGCAAGGCGTCGCCGCGGCCGGTGCGTGTCTAGCAGTGAGACAGGGTCTATACAAGGCTGGTGTGTGTTGTCTTGTCACAGATAAGACGTACGTGTCTGATGCGGTGTTGGTCTGCAAGTCCTGGAGGTAGTTGTCGTCGGCGAGGCGTCGCCGCGGCCGGTGCGTGTCTAGCAGTGAGACAGGGTCTATACAAGGCTGGTGTGTGTTGTCTTGTCACAGATAAGACGTACGTGTCTGATGCGGTGTTGGTCTGCAAGTCCTGGAGGTAGTTGTCGTCGGCGAGGCGTCGCCGCGGCCGGTGCGTGTCTAGCAGTGAGACAGGGTCTATACAAGGCTGGTGTGTGTTGTCTTGTCACAGATAAGACGTACGTGTCTGATGCGGTGTTGGTCTGCAAGTCCTGGAGGTAGTTGTCGTCGGCGAGGCGTCGCCGCGGCCGGTGCGTGTCTAGCAGTGAGACAGGGTCTATACAAGGCTGGTGTGTGTTGTCTTGTCACAGATAAGACGTACGTGTCTGATGCGGTGTTGGTCTGCAAGTCCTGGAGGTAGTTGTCGTCGGCGAGGCGTCGCCGCGGCCGGTGCGTGTCTAGCAGTGAGACAGGGTCTATACAAGGCTGGTGTGTGTTGTCTTGTCACAGATAAGACGTACGTGTCTGATGCGGTGTTGGTCTGCAAGTCCTGGAGGTAGTTGTCGTCGGCGAGGCGTCGCCGCGGCCGGTGCGTGTCTAGCAGTGAGACAGGGTCTATACAAGGCTGGTGTGTGTTGTCTTGTCACAGATAAGACGTACGTGTCTGATGCGGTGTTCCTGCAAGTCCTGGAGGTAGTTGTCGTCGGCGAGGCGTCGCCGCGGCCGGTGCGTGTCTAGCAGTGAGACAGGGTCTATACAAGGCTGGTGTGTGTTGTCTTGTCACAGATAAGACGTACGTGTCTGATGCGGTGTTGGTCTGCAAGTCCTGGAGGTAGTTGTCGTCGGCGAGGCGTCGCCGCGGCCGGTGCGTGTCTAGCAGTGAGACAGGGTCTATACAAGGCTGGTGTGTGTTGTCTTGTCACAGATAAGACGTACGTGTCTGATGCGGTGTTGGTCTGCAAGTCCTGGAGGTAGTTGTCGTCGGCGAGGCGTCGCCGAGGCCGGTGCGTGTCTAGCAGTGAGACAGGGTCTATACAAGGCTGGTGTGTGTTGTCTTGTCACAGATAAGACGTACGTGTCTGATGCGGTGTTGGTCTGCAAGTCCTGGAGGTAGTTGTCGTCGGCGAGGCGTCGCCGCGGCCGGTGCGTGTCTAGCAGTGAGACAGGGTCTATACAAGGCTGGTGTGTGTTGTCTTGTCACAGATAAGACGTACGTGTCTGATGCGGTGTTGGTCTGCAAGTCCTGGAGGTAGTTGTCGTCGGCGAGGCGTCGCCGCGGCCGGTGCGTGTCTAGCAGTGAGACAGGGTCTATACAAAGCTGGTGTGTGTTGTCTTGTCACAGATAAGACGTACGTGTCTGATGCGGTGTTGGTCTGCAAGTCCTGGAGGTAGTTGTCGTCGGCGAGGCGTCGCCGCGGCCGGTGCGTGTCTAGCAGTGAGACAGGGTCTTACCAAGGCTGGTGTGTGTTGTCTTGTCACAGATAAGACGTACGTGTCTGATGCGGTGTTCCTGCAAGTCCTGGAGGTAGTTGTCGTCGGCGAGGCGTCGCCGCGGCCGGTGCGTGTCTAGCAGTGAGACAGGGTCTATACAAGGCTGGTGTGTGTTGTCTTGTCACAGATAAGACGTACGTGTCTGATGCGGTGTTGGTCTGCAAGTCCTGGAGGTAGTTGTCGTCGGCGAGGCGTCGCCGCGGCCGGTGCGTGTCTAGCAGTGAGACAGGGTCTTACCAAGGCTGGTGTGTGTTGTCTTGTCACAGATAAGACGTACGTGTCTGATGCGGTGTTCCTGCAAGTCCTGGAGGTAGTTGTCGTCGGCGAGGCGTCGCCGCGGCCGGTGCGTGTCTAGCAGTGAGACAGGGTCTTACCAAGGCTGGTGTGTGTTGTCTTGTCACAGATAAGACGTACGTGTCTGATGCGGTGTTCCTGCAAGTCCTGGAGGTAGTTGTCGTCGGCGAGGCGTCGCCGCGGCCGGTGCGTGTCTAGCAGTGAGACAGGGTCTATACAAGGCTGGTGTGTGTTGTCTTGTCACAGATAAGACGTACGTGTCTGATGCGGTGTTCCTGCAAGTCCTGAGGGTAGTTGTCGTCGGCGAGGCGTCGCCGGTGCGTGTCCAGGTTCACGTGCGCCAGAGCCTCGTCGTCGGAGCTCAGCAGCTGTCGACACAAGAGGCAGTAGCTCTCCAGCTCGCCGCGCACCACGCAGTTCTTCCACCAGATACCAGGCATGCTGCAACAAACAGTCACGTTGAACACGACATTTTGATTTAAATCTTAGCTAAGTTGTGGCTTAGAATTAAGCGGGTAAGGACATCTTCAATTACCTAATGTTTTACGTCGAAGTCAAAGTCAACATTATTTATTCACTAAGGGCCGCTTATTAACGTTTAAAATTGCAACTGCGCGCTAGCGCTAGCGCGAGGAATAAGCCTGTATCGCGGAACTAGCACAGGTAACTTTACAACGGGAAACAACAATTTGTGGGTCACCCAAATGTGGTCTCGTGTGGGAATGGAACCCACGACACTTGGCCTTGACGGTGAGACGACCGCTTTTAAACCAATACGACATACTTGCAGTCAAATTACTGGAACACGAAAAAAACACATGTCGCAGGCATATTAAATCTTAGCCAAGACTGAAAATGTACTGACTAACTAGAACGACTGTCAAAGATCTCCGTGACAGCCGGGATCGACGGCTTTGCTCTCCGAGGCAAGGTGCTAACAATAATTACAATTCAATACGCACATGACTCCGAAAAGTCAGTGGTACGCGCCGTGGCGTAGATTTGAACCCGCTACCCACTGCATGGCAGGCATGGCTGTTTGTTGGTATCTTCATTAGACTGTCGCTGCCTTGCATTAAGCTAATGATACCGTGCACAATTTAATTATATATTTCTTTAGCTCTACACGTGCGATGCTACTGGCAAGTCTAGTATTCCTACGTATTTCAATAAAAAGGCAATATGTAAGTCATTAAAACGTTATCATCCTCCCAGCGTTATCATAGGCAACCCGGGGCCCGCTTTCTAGTCTAACCGGATTTGACTGAATATTAGATTTTCTACAGAGCCACTGCTCTTTCTGACCTCCACAACCCAAAGGGATAGCTATATTCCATTGTATATTAGGTACGTTATAAGTCATTAAAACGTATACAAATAAATAATAACGAGCTAAACTTAGCAGTTGGTACTTTTAATAACGCAAAGTTTGTGAGGATGTACCTACTGTTTCACGGAAAAACTGAACGGATTCTGATGAAACTTTATGTTCAACGCGAGAGACTTCTACACAATAGGTTATGCAGATGATCTAACCATACTCACCTCAGGTAAGGTAACCAGTACAGTGTACGACCTAACCCAACAAGCGCTACGCATAGTAGAGTGGTGGTGTAATGAGTACGAATTATCTGTAAACCCGACCAAGACCGAACTAGTTATGTTCACACACAAACGCGCGCTGGGCACTTACCGACTGCCCAGGTTATTTAACACAGAGCTTAAGCTGTTTACCGAGGTCAAGTACCTGGGTGTCATTCTCGACAGCAAATTGACATGGAACAGCCACATGGAAAATAAGCTCAACAAAGCAAGCATTGTCTTCTGGCAGTGCAAGAAGATGATAGGCAAACGCTGGGGCCTATCCCCCAAAATTGTCTTATGGCTCTATAAGACAATAATACGTCCGATGATAAGCTACGGCGCAGTAGTGTGGTGGCCTCGGACCAACCTAATAACGGCCGCCAACAAGCTCCAAAAGCTACAAAGACTTGCATGCCTAGCGGCCACGGGCTGCATGAAAACTACACCTACAGCGGCACTCGAAGTGTTGCTGGACCTGCCCCCATTGCACCTGTTTATACAACAAGAAGCAACGATGTCGGCGGTCCGGCTAAGAGCTCTGAAGCTCTGGAAAGACACCAACACACCGCACACTAGCAACTTAAATACACTCTTTAGAGAAGTTCCTCTCACACAAGCCATTGGCGACCAAATACCGAAACAATTTGTGTTCGACAAGAAATACAAAATCCAACTGTACGAGGATCTACACGAAGGAGCGGTTAATCACAACGAGCTCACGATCTTCACAGATGGGTCTAAGACGGATACAGGTACAGGTTCAGGAGTATTCTCCGAGGACCTAAACATCAGCATCGCAGCACCGCTGGGAGCCTACAACACGGTCTACCAGGCCGAATGTTTTGGCATAATCCTAGCTGCCACAGCAATCATGGCACGTGAGGTAAGGGAACGATCCATTAGGATCCTCTCAGATAGTAAGGCAGTCCTCTCAGCCCTCAAAAGCCATACTATCACCTCGGCGCTCACGCTTGAATGCCACCAGAAACTAACAGAGGTAGGTAAACAAAACAAATTAACACTGCAATGGATCAAGGGCCACAGTGGCTCTAGAGGGAATGACGCAGCCGACGTACTTGCCAGAAGAGGGGCCACTTTAGAGGTGGTGGGACCCGAGCCCATTATTCCCCTCCCTTCTGGATTTTATCGCAACCTGGTAAGAAATAGGACCAGGACCCAACACAACCAGTCCTGGATTGGTATTGAAACATGTAGGCAGGCCAAGGAGGCTCTTCCCGCAGTAGACGGTAAGATAGCTAAACAAATCCTCCGGCTGTCCAAACAACAACTGCGGACAGTCACGGCCGCCTACACAGGACACGGATTCCTTAATAAACACCTATTTACTTTAGGCATCACCGACAGCCCGCTGTGCAGGGCCTGTATGGCAGCAGACGAGACGGCAGCCCACCTGCTCCTCGACTGCCCTGAGGTCGCACAGTACAGGCAGCAGTACCTGACAAGACACAGCACCCTGAGGGAAGCAGTGGGCCACATCAAGAGTCTGCTGGCCTTCCTCGAAGAGCTGGGGTGGCTGGAATGATGACACCATTCCCACCCGCACGCAAAATACACGCCAAGACGTGGAGTTGCGGAAACAGCCCGTGCCATCAAGTATCAAGTATGTTCAGGGTTACACAAAGTTAGGTATTGTTTGTCGCGATAACGACACCTTCGCGAGCGGCGTTGCGAGTTAAATCTACCTAAGTACCTGTCTAATCATTTTGATAGGCAACAATAAAAAACCTAAGTTCAACTGAACTGAAAGTCTAAAATAATTGATTAAATGTTGGTACCTACTTACTTCTTGTTAGATGTCGACTTATACACAATGAATTACACTGCTTACGAGCAAAATCAAAATCACTTTACTGGTCTTAAGATTGTGTAAAATAAGCTAACTGCCACCCTATTCAGCTGAAAGTGAACCACTGTCTGTCTGTACTGCGTACCGACCAATGCCACAGACGTACCATGGAGACGTACGTAGTAGTGAGTGACTGAACTGAACGGCAACGAATGTACTAACGTTCATAAACTAGGGAATTCCCCGCAACATGAAGCATGGAGTAAGGATCATAGTGTGGGGACACAGATGTGATAATTAGTATACTATGTACATACTTTTTTCTTTTTAGTGCTTTAGTGATAAAATGTAATTTTATTTTCTGTAAATAAATAAGTGCTAGCTTTGTCCCGCGGTTCACCTGTGATAAATACGATTTAACCCATTGATTCCAAAAGTCGTCCAGGTGGACTCCCAGGAGTCCACGGGTGACTCGACGGGGGTCTACGTTGCCATAACCGGGGTGGCAGTGCGTAATAAATTATTAATTATCGCTTGCTTAGCGGTGAAGGAAAATATCGTGAGGAAACCTGCATGTCTGAGAGTCCTCCATAATGTTTTCGAAAGACGTGCGAAGTCTGCCAACCCGCACTTGGCCAGCGTGGTGGACTATGGCGTTACCCTTCTCATAGTAAGAAGAGGCCCGTGCCCAGCAGTTGGACAGTACCTATATTGGCCTGATGATGATGATGATATAAATACCTTCTGCACCCCTACTAAGTTCATAATATCTACTGATTTCGATTACGAGAATGTACATAGTTACATAATCTACTGGTGCTGCTAAGCAACAATGAACAACTTATGCTTGTAACTTGTTAGGTACTTAGAAGTCGGAAGGCATTTGGCAACAGCAATGATTAATTTGATTAATAATCATTTTAGTTTGATTCATGTTCGACTTCAGACGAGGTAAAAGTTATACAGAGTGTCACAAGACCCATCACCAAGCCGAAGTCTACTCGTTGTGGACATCATGCCAAGTCATACTAACCAAAAATAATACCTGGGAAACGATTTTTTTTGTTTTCACATAGTTTAAACCGCAATTCAAAGCGCGCGCGTGCCCTGCTTGAAATACCTACCTATTTATCCATGGGGTCATAGGGCATCTAAAGAACATATTGGCGCGGTAAATGCATCGATTTTGTACCTAATTAGAAAAATTCCATACTAACTTTGAGCCTCAATATCTCCGAAACCAGTAATTTCCCAGATATGGTGCCGAAGTAAAAAATGTTCGTAGTGATTGGTACAACATGGGATTTCAATTTTTGTTAAGGGTCTTTTTACACCCTGTATGTAATAAGTATTTTTTATTTTATTAAAATGAACCTATCAAATTGACTGCACGCTGCCTGATGGTAAGCTGACAGTGAAGTCCTATTGGGAAGGCAATCATCCGCAATTGCTGGTTAGGCAATGTGACATGACGGCCTACACTTTGACGGCCTTGAGAGATGCTTTTTCACGCCCCGCTTAAAGGACCCAGGATCAAGGGGGGAAGGAAACACGTGAGCTGGCAGTGAGTTCCACATCTTTATGGTACGGCAAAGATAGCATGTACCGAACCTTTTCGTACGTGACGGTATCTGCTCAACTGTGTAAGCGTGGCACTTTAAACCGGCACGTGTTGTTCGGGATAGGAAAGGAGAGGGTGGGATGAGTTGAAAGAGTTCTTCTGAACACTCACCATGATACAATTGGTAAAAGACAGCCATTGAGGCTACGTCCCTGAATAATTGCAGAGATTCAAGGGTCTTAGTAGCCTCAAGGTCACCTATGATACGGACAGCACGCCGCTGCAACCTACCAAGGGCATCTAGCAGGTACTGAGCGGAGCCGTTCCAGAGATGAGAGTAGTATTCCACGCAGGAGCGAACCTGAGTCTTATGTAATAGACACAGCTGCTCCGGCGTGACTCCGACAGGACTCCGAGTTTTCGAGATGCCGATTTAATGACACCCTCGATGTAGTTTCTCTGGTTGAGATTGCGGCGTATGTCCATACCAAGTATATTTTAACTGTCCTGTATCGGTAGTGGAGTGTCCAGAAGAGAAGGTTGGGGAAGGAATGGAGATAACTTTGCTGAAAATGCGCACACCTGTGTCTTCTTGGCGTTGAACTTGACCAGGTTTTCAGCACAATTCGAGATGCTCTTCAAAACCTGGTCAAGCTCAGCGACAAGTTTTCGCCTATTTTCCTCAATGTCGGCCTACTTAGCCGCAGGATGGCCGAGATACCGCCCATGCACGGTACTGTCATCTGTCAATGTATGCTCCCAAAAGTGAGCATATCATTGATATGCAGGAGAAAAACTGTGGGCGATAAGACGGATCCTTGGGCACACCAGCATTTACCTGCATAAACTTTGAATTTTGACCTTCGCAAATAACTCGAATACGTCGTTCATGCAAGAAGCTAGCAACCCAGTTGCACAATCGAGGTGGCAAGCCGTAAGCCGGAAGCTTGGAAAGAAGCGCACGATGCTCTGGCATCGAAGGCTTTGGAGATGTCGAGGCTGATAGCCAACGACTCCCCGTGCCTGTCCATAGCCTCACCCCAAAGGTGAGTGACATCAGGGCCGTTCCGACCCAATGAAGCGCCTGTGTGCGAAATCTGTGAAGCGCCTGTGCAGTGGCGTAGGGCGGATGACCTTTTTTTTAGTCGTTACCTAACAATTCCGGCCTAAATTTAATTTTATATTTGCCCTTCCTACGCCACTGCGCCTGTGTGCGAAATCTTGAGAAGCACCTTTTTTGGCATCCTTTTTCGAAAATAAGTGTTATAATTAACGCATATTTCGGCGCGCGGCGCCCCTGTCACCCTGGCGCCTGTGTGCGCCGCGCCTGAGTGACATACGCTAGAAGATCGCCCGTTGATCGTTTCGGTCTGAAGCCATATTGTCGACCATTGATAAGAGAGCGATCTTCTAGGTAGCGAACGAGTCGGGTGTTGATAACCCGTTCGAATACCTTGCAGAGAATAGGGGTGATGGCTATGGGTCGATAGTTAGCTGGATCAGAACGATCCCCGTTTTTGGGAATCGGTTGTACGTTCGCCTCCTTCCAAGCCTGCGGCACGACGCCAGAGGAATAAGACAGGCGATACAGGCGTGAGAGCGTTGGAGACAACTCGGCTGCACATTTCTTAAGAACAACCGTTGGGATACCGTCGGGACCACTGACTTTCCGAACATCGAGAGACCGCAGTATCGCACGAACATCGCATTGCCTGATGCGAACATCAGGCATGGAGTGGCCGCAGTGGTTTATAGATGGCGGCTGCGAACCACAGTCATCGATTCGGGAGTTGGCCGCAAAGAGATTGACAAGCAAGTCAGCTTTCTCTTGCGGCCAATGAGTCAGTGATCCATCAGAGCATCGTAACGGTGGCAGCGAAGACTGGCAGAAATTGGATTGCACGGCTTTGGCCAGCCGCCAATATCCACGGCTTCCCGTAGGGTGCGACAGAAGTTCTTGGCCAAACCATGCAATGCGCTGTGCATCCGCTCTGGTGTATGCCCTCTTGCAGACCTTAGTGGCTCTGTTATAGGCCGCCTTGATGAGATGGGCATTCGGATCGCGACGAGACCGAACCCTGATCCAAGCACGGTACGCCGAATGTTTTTGTTTAACAGCATCGGCGCACTCGTGATCGAAGCAGAGCCGAAGTCTGCTGTTGCTGGTGAAAAAAGTGGATGTAATATAATATTCCATACCTAACAAAATTTCCCCAGCAACAGCAGACGCACTCTCCGAAGGATCCCTCCCACCAAAGCAACGCTGAGACCACGGAATGGACGCGTAATAACTGCGCAGGCCATCCCAATCTGCTGACGAGTAGTGCCATAAGCGTCGCTTTACGTCCACATGTTGTCAAGGCGCAGTGGTTGGCACTGATGTGCAGACCAAACAGTGGTCGGAGGAGCCCGATGAGGCTTGAACCGACATACTGTACTGGTCTGGATGGCTCGTCAGCAGAAGGTCCAGCAAAGAGGGCGCTTGACCCTGTATATCTGGTATCCTGCTGGGTCAGGTCATGCGTGAGAGCGAATGCGTGAGCAGCCCTTCCCGCGTGGTCAGTTTTGGGAGAGCCCAACCAGGTCTCATGGTGGCCATTAAAATCTCCCAAAAAGACCAACTCAGCGGTCGGAAACTGTTCCTGCGCATCATCTGCCGCATGACTCAGGTAGTCAAAAAGTCGAGTTGCCTCGGCATCTCCAGTATGGGAACGGTATAGACACACGTAAATCCGGGCTAATGAACCCAAATTTACGTATATCCACAGGACGGAAAAGGAGGGGTCCTCTAGGCAGCGTAGACGACGACAGCAAATATCCGCCCTGACGAACAAGCATACTCCGGCTTTTGCGTAGAAGTTCTCTTCAAGGGCATAGCCGGGATAGTGCAGATAAGTCGTGTCGGCAGGACGGCTTATTTGAGTCTCCGTCAGAAAAAGCATGGCCGGCCTTGCCGTCTTGAGATGGTGGTGGACGGCGTTGAGGTTTGAATGGAGTCCGCGGATGTTGGCGAACTCCACCTCAAGTAGCGTGTGGGTGGGAAAGGTTGACGCCGCTGTGTGACCGTAACCATTGCTTGCTGCCATAGAGGAGTGGAAAAAGAAAGGAGGGGCGTAAAAGGAGGAGGCTGTCACCGCAGCAGCGCGTGACAAAGCGTGGAGTATTGTTTCGTCATTGGACTGTGTGGAATAGCAGTGGCCGATCCGCCGGACGGAAGGGCCCCCGTACCCTCCCGGAAGTGGTAGCCGGGTCCCACCATCCGGTCACCAACCGGCACGACGAGCCACTCCGAGATTATGCGCGGCCTGGTGGGGCAGCCTCCCGAGATGGTTAGTCCCAGTATGGGCCCCTATACTATACAGCGGGTGGCCAGCGGCACCACCGTTTCTACGGGTCTCCCTGGCCGGTGGGTTGACCCCCACTACCCACACAATGACTCCACTAATACTTCACAGGTCCAACGCATGCTGCGGTAACCGCCCCCACTCCTAAACCTTCACACTCTCTCTGCCATCCCCAAAGGAAAGGAAGAGAGACTGGGAAGGAGGGACTGGGCCTCCGGCGCTCTCACTCACCAAGCGAAACGCAGCAGAAAAGTACTGCTACTTTACGTTGATCTTCTGTGAGAGGGTAGTACTGCCCCGTTCGAGCCGACCCATTCGTGCTGAAATCTCCATGGCCCTAGTACCTATTGAAGAAAATTTACCTAACTAAGTAGATATATTGAGAAATAAAGTCGGTATTTTTTAGGACTTATGATAAAATGAAAACTATATTTGTTTGTTTACTAGTAATATTTATTTTAATTTCACAAAATTAATAAAATACTTAAAAGGTAGATACGATTTCTGCTGTGCCATTACAATACACTTTTGGCTACAGTATTTCATCATAAAAGTAATAATGAAGTCCTCGCAATTGGATACATTTATATGGATAATTTGGGTCTGTTTTTGTAAATCGTGTTTTTTTTAAACTACCTTTTTCAGATTGAATGTTTTGTCACGGCATGGCAGTTCAATGAGATATACCTATTTGCGCTTGGCCATATAATATGTGCCGGCTGGCCCTTCAGATAGGTACTCTTTGAAGTAATAGCTGTGCTAACTAATAGCAGTTACACCTACTTAAGTCTATTTTAGAATTTTCTTTCATTATGTTTCATAGGTGCAAATAACATGATTTCTTAATTAAAGCATCCACTTTAAATCAAACTACTTTAGAATTTTACAATAAAGTCCTTAGGTACATTATGTTTATGTCTTAAAATAAGTGCAGAACACAAAAAAGTAAGTTAACTAAAAAAAATCTTTCCAAATTACTTAAGAATTATAGGTAGGTACCCTACATAAACCTACCTAGTCGCTAGGTTCTAGGGTACCTACCTGAGATTTACATAAGATCATAATTATGTTTACATGGAATATTGAACAGAGTATTACGATAGATAAGTCTCCCTTTGAAATGTTACTGTACGAATAATGATAATAATCTTGGACAATCCGTGCAGTGGTCTGGGGCCTTAGTCAGAGTGTTCAACAATGGATTCATTCTTCGATGGGAACATATTGCCAAATATTTGTTTATCGTCCCACATACAACGTAGCGCAGCGGAGAGCATTGTACCTACACTATCAAACTATTATCGACATTATTCTCATTTATATAATGATCAAAATCAATAAACACAACAAAAGTCCTGAGCAGATTCAACTACTCGCGTGCTGATACACACGTATACGTGCTGTGCGCTTCGCATCGGTTTATAATAACAAGTTATTATTATTATTGTCAATATCTTATAGGACTTCTACCCGAAAAAAACTCACCTAAATCATAATTCAGAAATAAGAACAAATCAGACAGTTTTAATTCCTAAATGATCCGGCAAAGATTTTAACCTTTAACTAACGTTAAAACGGCCGCTTTTTTGTAGCCATCCGAACTTGGTCGGGTTATGTAGGTTTTCGATGCTTCGTCAGTATTATAATTGTTTTTCTTTAATTACTGAATTTAATGACATGAAATTTTGCATGTGAATAGTTGAATGAATACACTAATTATTGGCATATATTTTACCATGCAATTCCTTTAGAACGTCGTGATATTTGACTGCTTTGTAAACAGTGATCTATTCATGGTAAATTGTCCTGTAACTCTTTAATTACTAACGGAACATCATTGATACTTGGCGACATGTTGCAGACACTTACAAGGTTTGTATAAACGTGAAAATCTAGACCCCAAAGTGCATACTTTAAGAACTAAGACCTAATAAGCATATTTTACGTTTATATTTTTATCTTTTAAGCCCTACGATTTTTTCGAAATCTGTTTTTTAAACAAATATAAACAAATTCAAAACAACGTATGTAAAAATCTACAGCTCTCTATGTAAGCGCTTTATATGAAAACTAGCTAATGGCCAAACGTTCCCGTAGCGGAAACTTGAATTTCTCCGAAGTTTATGCATGCACCAATTTTATTCATACATACACAATTACACACAAATACACACTAATTTTTGGACACATCTCTTTTCTTCTAAAGTCAATGGATTAAAAAAAGTTCCGCCAGGACAACGTTCGCCCAGCGGAATCAGTTTTTGGTGAATTTCTCCACAATGGCTGCGTGCACAATTTTTTTTTACCATACACAATTATACGACGTCATACACTAAATATCTGCATAATTAAAATCTTTAAATTCAACAACATTCCGCTGCGCGAACGCACACGATTATTTGACCGTTTTATAATATTATTTCGATAAATTTCGTATTTCTGCAGAAAATATGTAAGTGTTGCCAGTTTACGTCGACACCGTTTTCCCTGAATTAGGGAAAATGCACTTGTCAATTGATTATGTAGGTAATAATGATTGTCATGTTAATGAAAAATACATTAACGTATTGTAAAAGTATATTGTAGATTATATTTTTTCTTATAAATATACTAATAGGATTTCCATTAGTATATACATTGTTTTGAGTTCGATCCCCAAACGATCCAAATATTCGTGTACACGCGGCTACTTATCAAGCTATACACTTTGACCTTTGTACCGTTCTTATGGCGTAGGGAATAAGTATCAAAATCGTACTTCGACTATTTAGCTTGACTTGGCGCCGTGTGTACATTAAGTACAGAAACAGAAATTATTGATTGTAGCCATTATTTATTTTTAATTGCAATTTTTTTTTGGTTACGATTTATGATTATGATATTCATAATTTATTGTATGCATGACAAAATGTTTTTAGCTAATTAATATTTATGACGCAAGCCTATCTTTTTATTTCTCAATTTACGAATAAAATTAGTTAAAACTTAACTCGGAGCCTACATTTTTTAAGAAATCTTAATATATAAAATCCTTGCGTTACTGACTGACTGACAGACACGCTACAGCCGAAACTATTAGGCGCAGGAAGCTGAAATTTGGCATGTATGTTCCTTGGGGACCGTAGGGGTGCACTAAGAAGGGATTTCCCGAAATTCCCACGGGATCGGCCAAAACGGGTAAATTTAAATAAAATGCTGGCGTAGCTGCTGGCGTCCTCTAGTGTATTTATAAAAGCATACTTTAATGGTATCATTTATTTGAATAATTTTCACAACAGCATTACATATTAAAAGCATTAATTAAATCTATGGTAAATTCTTCAAAACCACAAACGAATATAAAATATTACCTATGTAATATTTTTATATTCGTTTGCAAAAACTATATGCAAAATAGTGGGAGATTATTCATAATCTGGCAACTTTACACACACATAGACGCGCGTGTCCGTACAGTGCCAGTCGCCAAATGTCACGCACACATAGCTGTCAACGTGCCTCACTTAGTTGGACGAATACGCTACATCTGGTTAATCTGTGTCAAGTATATAAACCTTCAGAAAAAGAAAATGTCGACTGCCCAACTACACTTTAAATTTTTAGCTTAGTCAATTCACACTTGGGTATCGTTCTGTAAAAAAACATGTTTTTTTTGCACGAATAACATAGCATGTCTATTTTCTTTTGTTTTTGGGTAGATAAGTCAACTTTTTCAGCTTGATTTTTAGGTGTATCTGGCTTATCAGAACCAAATACTCGCCAAAGTCACAAAACCTCGCGAAAAACTTGGATTCGATTTATTTGCATATCTGGGATTTCTTTGAGTACCATAAATCTGTCCCAGGACTACCTGAAGTCCCTGACGTGAAATTTAAATATTTTTGTAAAAATAACAATAAACTGTAAGAAAAACAAAACATAAAAAACTTACGTAAGTACCGACGTGCGATCTGAGAGACCGCTTTGGAATTTCAAACAGTAATTACTCACCAAATGCGAACGTGACGATACCACTTTCTGCATCTACGTCATCATGGATACTTTTCTTACAGCTACTTAAAAGCGGCGATTGATATTCCTCAGCGAAAGGGGTAAACTAACAAGTGAAGTAACTGCCGGGGCCTAATAGACCGCACGTCGGTACTTAAAGGTTAAGGTGTGCAGCGACCTTTCTTGCCTACAGTAGGTACTATAGCTACTTAACATATTCTTACACCTGTTTTTACTCGACTACAACGAAGCCTAAAGGAAGGATAATGTTTTTAATATTCTATCTATCGATGGATTTGGCTATTAGAGATATTGACGTATTTTGTATGAAACTTGTGTCGATTCTCTAGTAGTCAAATCCATGCGTATTAAAATCTGACGTTAGACAAGCGTATTATTGATACATTACAATACACAGATCTAATAATAGTGCTCATCACACCGTTTAGATAGATACAGCAAGTCTTTAGTGGAAGGAGAACAACTTAAAATTTAATACTTACGATTTCACTACGATTACAATATATGTACCTACCTACCTAATATTCGAGAACAAATCACTTATGGTCATTAAATTCTAAACGAACGGGAGCCTGAACTGTGGCATCAAATAACTGACAGACATACATATTATACGTAGGTAAATAAATCATAAGTCATATTAAGCTACCTAGTTACCCGTTTCCCCACGGTGCATGGATTTGCGGACGGACGCGCGCGGCAGCTTTAGTAACCCGATTCGAGGTGTAAAAGGTATCACGCGTTCGTCCGCAAAACCACGCACAGTGGTAAGCGAGCTTCAGATTTCGCAAATTGACATGTTTCTGTAACATAAATAACATAAGTAGAAAGGTATACATAATAATATGGCAATAGTTTATCCTTAAAATTGTCGCATGCTATGCAACATCGCGAAGAGATTGTACGGCATAGAATTCCTAACGTGGTGGTCGATGACAGACATCTTGTAGTCCAGCAACATCATCTCGTGTTCTTCCCTGCATTTCTTGTGCTCGTTCGTGGCGACGTGTTCCAACATGTCGTCCCAGTCGCGAGTCACCAGGCCGCAGTAGCAACAGTCGAACATGTCCGGCTTTATCTGAAAATACTTGGAATTTTACTATCCGCGGAATAAGGCCTCATTCGCTCGAGAGTTTTTTAACGCTTCGCGTCTTTAAAGCGCTGTCGTGTGAACGTACATATACTAGGGCATAGATATGTTTTTAACGCGCGTTATAAAGCATGTGAGAATGAAGCCTAAGAATACATAAGGTCAGACGGCTGTCGCACCTCGGGCGCCGAAGCCTTGGATGTATCTAGTATAACGCTAGGATAATGATGATGAAAAAAAGGTTTCGTAGCGCTTCTTCGCTGGTTTCTAAAGAGAAAGGTTCTTCGCTTACAATCAGGCGATTAAAAAGAAAAACATGATTTTTACGTTTTTCTAATTGTCAGATAGCAGCAAGAATTCCAATAAATTAGCTACCTACCTGTCTTATGAAATCGTTTTCCAGTGAAGTGACGAGATAACATTCATCTATAAAGTCTCTGTGCCGTGGAGAATGAACGTGCAAATCTAAGTTACGTTCAGTCAATTCTACGTGGCAGAACCGACAGATGAGTTTGCCGTTAAATTTAGAAAATCCAACAAATTTGACGGCGTTCACCATAAAAGAATTATTGAACATCAAAAATGGTTTCAGTTCGACTGTATCACCAAGTCTACTCTTGATTTCTATTGCGGTCATCTCTGTGACGACTTCCTTCAAAGGTTTTTTTGTAAGTTTCGTCGATGTTTCTTTGTCGTTCTTGACATCAGAGTGTTTAGACAGTTTGTCAGTGTGCTTCCTCCCTGCCACGTGTTCTTTGACTCTTTGAAGCGTCGCAGGTATTGCTAGGCTGCATGTGTCACAAAATACTTTGTCATTCTTGACAACAGACAATCCATGCTGCTTCGCTAAATTCTCCACGTCTTTCGGCACAGACGTCGAACAGGCTGGATTTCCTGCTTTATTCATTAGCACAGGCTTGGTATACAAGGTTTTCCCATCAGTTTTAGATTCGTCTTCTGGAAAGCATAAAGCATATTAATTAGGTACTTTATTACATCGAATTTGACGCCTTGCCCGTGATAAAAGGGGCAGATTTATAGGACAAGACAAATCTTATTACAGTAGTACTTCTGCAGGACTTTTGAAGTGACTACTATGAAATTAGGTATTGCAAATAACTCATTGTGAGTCAGTAAGCAGGTAGACCTCGGTTACACTATTGAGAAATAAGAGGTATGAAATTAAATCAAGCGCTGCACTATCACAAGGCCAAGGGAAGTGCAGTCGAATAATGATGTAGAAATACAAAATTTCTTCTAATGTAGTATCTGAATCCAAATCCAATCTAGAAATAGAGGTATATATAGAAGCAAGACAAGTGGCCTAGTAAGCGAGTCAAAAATATGTATGCTCTGGAAATGTGGTTTTGGAGACGCTTAGATACGGGTCTAAGTCAACGATATCGCTATCCCTGGGTTGTTGAGGTTAGACAGCAGGGATCTGTAAACAGTGCCGCGCCGACCCAATCTAGCGCCTGAGTGCGAAACTTATGAAGTGTCTTTTTGCGTACTTTTTCGAAAGCGTTTTTAATAATTAACGCTGGCATTTCACCCGTCGCGCAGTTTCTTACCTTGGATCATGTGTGCCGCACACATCGCACAGCTGGGCGGCTCGGCCCTGTCTGTAGAAAAGCTAATATTTTGTCAAATATACCTAGTAAGACTAAAAAATATATTCCAGTCTCCTTATGATGATGATAAAGTACCTCATTGTCTCTTCCTAATCATTGATCTACAGTATTCTACAGTCATATATTCGAGTTTGAAATAGAAATATTGTTTATGATAGGTTAAATCGATTATATCAGTCTAGTAGCGTGTTACTCTGTCTATTGAAAATTTCTGACTCTGGTCTTACTATGAACTGTCAAATCATTCACTTTCTCATTGTCGGTTCCGCAAAAAAAAATCTCTCACTTGTCGTTCTGGAAAATTCCCTCTTGTGAACATAATTATTGTCTTCGCGAATTGTATTTAAATATAAGTAAATTTGTCTTGTAAATTCTTGTATCTGCCGCCCCTTGAACATTACTGGCAAGAATTGTGATTGATTTGTAACATATTCAACATTTGCAACAATTGTGTGTCGACAAGCACGTGCCGTCCGTGTGGTGACGGATTAAGAATACAGAATGTCACCATCCCATATCATCCCATGGCTGTCGTAAGAGCCGACAGAGGGAGCATATTATGATGCAGAGAACAGCACTGTAAGAGAAGGAAAACTTGATACAAACCCTATACCAACCCGTCTGACCAGCGTGGTATAGTAGGCCAATTCCTCCTTTCAAAGGAGAGGCCTAGTCCAGCAGTGGACTGTTGATGGCAGAGTATGATGAAGCACGTGCATCGTGATCTGAAGACCCTGACATTTGGCCCTCTGGTAGCTAAGATACTTCATTCATCTATTTTGTCCAATATATTTGTATGATTTGTCTAATTTAGCTCAAGCCTGACATCAGTGAAGATCTCAGGTAAGTTGAAATATAATCACTGTGAGAACACAGTACATGTGTTAGACTTTTGCCCTGGGTTAAAGACTGGATGAATTAATCACGCTTCCACTAACTTCTGCAAACCTTACCCAGTTTTTCTAGCCCAGACTCTGAACAATTCATATTAAGATATAATTATCTACTGGCCTTTAGTGGGTTTCGTATCATGATCCTTGTTAGAGTTGTCGTCGCTGACAGGATCGTTACGTGGCACAGCTGGTTCTTGTGCAGTTTTATCTTCGATACTTTCTCCTTTATCGTTGCTAGTAGAGACGTCGACCAGGCTTAGCTTACACTCGGCTAGTAAACTTTTATGTAGCTTCGACTCCAAATGTTCCGTGATAGCGTTCTCAAATACCACTTCATTACAAGTCAAGCAATGACATAATATATCACCAATCTGGAAGTAAGAATTTTGTTATTTGGCTTGTTAAGTACCTACGAGACTTCTTCTCTTCGGCTCTCCACCCTGGGTCGATAAGATGAAGAAAATTTACGTGATGTACGGTAGTCAATTTATTATTTAATGTTGTACGAATTATA
This sequence comes from Euclidia mi, assembly GCA_944739405.2. NCBI lineage: Eukaryota > Metazoa > Arthropoda > Insecta > Lepidoptera > Erebidae > Euclidia > Euclidia mi. Next base: position 48,425,273 of record OX123203.2, read on the forward strand.
ATAATAAATTGAGTGTTACTTAGAAGTCTGTAGATGTTGTTGCCTTGTGTGATGGTGACGCGACTGTTGACCAAGTTGAGCGCGTGCTTGTCGTCGGCGATATGCAGGTCACTTCGCTCGAAGTCCGTGTCGCACAGCACGCAGGTGCGGCCGACGAGCCCGTGCCACGCGTCGCGTGTGAGCGCCGCACGCTCGCGGAACACGACGCGCTGCTCCACGCGGCGCAGCGAGCGTGCGGTCACACGCGCCGCGTGCGACCGCTCCGCCACGTGCACGCGCACCTTGAGCCGTATACAGACATTGCGAGGCATGCGCTGCGCACGGCGCACAGCGCATGCCTCGCAAGGTGTGTACCTTTATATTCGTGGCGAGGCATGTGCTACGCACGTGCGAGGGCGAGCCAACGAATGTCGGCAAATGCTACAAGATCAAAGTGCCTCAGTGCGAGCATTACATTAGTTGTGGACGGTGCCGCGCATGCACGTTCGAGGTGTGCGCCGCGTACAATATCCACGTATGCCTCGACTGCGAAAATGAAACTGCGTTTGTTCGGGCCAAACAGCGCGCAGCGCATGCTCGGGCCGATCCAACCCACACAGCAGCAGTCAAGATGGCACCTTTGCATCGCGTGCGCGTATCCGCTGCTGCTTTTATAATATATTTTATTTTCTCGAGATTCTTCCTTCTATAAGATCCTAGAAGATATTTTTTTTTCAGCTCAGCGACGGTTACATTACTTCATTCGCAATTAAATGCCATATGTCTTCTCTTTTGTTTTTATTATAATAATAATGATGTTTTGGATAATCGGTTATTTTCGTATAATTCAAATTTTTCGTTCATAATGCGTGCAAACATCACAGCGATGCGGACACAACCGTCCAAACACAACGCACTGCTCGCAATGAGCCGGCGCACACGCGCGGCTCGCACGCGCGCGTCTGTGCGTAGCACATGCCTCGCAGCAAACATGAAGACAGACAAACGAGGCGTTTGCTTCGTACGCGATGGCTCGACCCGAGCATATGTTGGTATAGTTTTTCAACACGCACGCCTCAAGCAGAGGCATTCGTTGTGCGCCGTTCGTAGCGCATGCCTCGCAAAGTCTGTATCCACCTTTGGCCGCGTTCGGGAACGCGCCGCCACATACCTCGCACCAGTACACGCCCCACAACTGCGAGGTAAACGTAACGATTAAAGCAGGGGTGGATTGCGGCGACGCGGTTCGCAACCCGTCACGTCTCGTTTCCCGCGAGGGCGAAAAGCGGCCTACGGAAAGCCGATTTGCAACATTGAATGTTGGCGGTGGAATGGACGGAAAATTGGATGAAGTATGCCAGATGATGGATGATAGAAAGATTGATGTTCTGTGTGTGAATGAAACGAAAAAGAAAGGATGTGACACTACCAAGCATGGCAGCTACACGGCGTATTGGTCCGGAGTAGATAGAACCACCAGAGCCTGCAAGGGAGTAGGTTTAATACTGTCTGCGCGAATGAATGAGTGCGTAAAAGAGTTTGAATGTGTAAATGCAAGGCTAGTATGGATAAGAATGAAAGTAGGACTTACTCGTCTTCTTATTGTAGGGGTTTACGCCCCGGTCAATATAGTAACGGGTATGTCACAACAAGAAAAAGACGAAAGGCAGGAGTTTTGGTAGAGTTTAAGAGAGATTCTGAGGACCTGTAAGGATAACGAAAAATTGATTTTGTTAGGTGATTTCAATGGATGGGTGGGAGTAAAGCGAAATGGATTTGAAAGGGTTTTAGGTGGATTCGGTGATAAGAGTGTGAACGGAAATGGAAAAGAACTGCTTGAGGTTTGTTTGGAGTGGAGCCTTTGTGTGACAAACACCATATTTGATCACAAAAGGATTTTGTAATAGTAGATGAACGACTGAGAAAGAATGTGTTGGATACGAGAGTTTTTCGAGGGATCGGCATCCATACACACCACTTTTTGGTGTTAAGCCGGATAAGTGGGCTCTTTAGAGGATGGCGACACCGGGAAAGTTATGAAGAAAGGGTCTTGGAAAGAATAAAAGTAGAAAATCTGCAAGAGAAAGATGTGAAAGATGAGTATAAACGAAGATTGATAGCAAGATTTGACAGGTTCGATGGCATAAATGATATGGAAGAATTATGGCATTCCTTTAAAAAAGAGGTAGTATGTGTAGCGTCTGAAGTATGTGGTGTGATCATGAGAAGGAAACTACGAAAGGTCAAGAATACATGGTGGGACAAGGATGTACAATCAGCAGTAACACAGAAGAAGAAAGCGTGGTTAGATTGGTTGGCTGCCAGAGCAAATGAAAGAATGGGAAAGGCAACGAGTGATGACATAGATAAAGCAAGAAAGGAACTTGTTAGGCCTAAAAGAATAGTGAAAGAAATGGTTAAAAGGAAAAAAGAGGAAAAGAAAGATGAGTTTGATAGTAGATTATCTGACGACTTTCGGAGAAATATTAAGTTTTTCTGGAAGTCCGTTCGTGCAGTTCGAGGAAAAACTCAATCCTCAGAATACACAGCAATAAGAGACAAGAATGGAAAGATACTGAATGGTGAATCGTGTGTGCTGAAGAGATGGAAAGAGTATTTTGAAGGATTATTTGAAAGAACGACGACAGAGTCATCAACAGGTGAAATGAATGGTAATGATAGCAATGATGAAAGCGATATTGGCGTGGATGAGATTTTGAAGGCACTAGCCAGTATGAAATTAGGTAAGGCTGCAGAGTATGACAGGATTACAGTCGAAATGCTGAAGGCTGGACAGGGCATCATAGTCAGTCAGCTGCAGCGTTTATTCAACTTGTGCTGGAGCAAGGTCCTAGTACCTAATGACTGGGCCACAGCAGTAGTTGTGCCTCTTTATAAAGGAAAAGGCTCGCAACAAGACTGCAAAAACTATAGAGGCATTAGCCTTCTCAGCATTGTTGGCAAATTGTATGCGAAGGTACTGATTGAAAGAATTATGAAAGTAACCGATAATATGGGATGTACAAGCAGGATTCCGAAAGGGTATGGGGTGTACGGATCAAGCCTTTTCCTTGCGATGCATAGCCGAGAAATTTTTGGCCAAAGGTCGAAATCTACTGCGTATTCGTGGATTTGGAAAAGGCTTACGATAAAGTGGTGTGTAACGAAAAAAGAACCAATTTAAGAGGTCCTACGCAGGCTTCACCCAAGCCCACGTGGAGCGTCCACTCCCGGGATCCCTCTTATCTTCACCGTGGGTGTCCAAGCCACGGTTACTGAGCACCCCACCACGACAAGGTGGAGATCCCAAGGGGGGGAAACAGTCATGTATCCTCGCAAGGGCTTACCGTAGTGCTTACTTAATACTACTTCGTAGAATGCGTTCGTAATCAAGTAACAAATTCTTTGTTTAATTTATTTGACTGAACATACGTCATCCGGCTTACCAATCAAACAAAACAAGACTGTATTGTGTGTACTCACGGTCTATTCTACAGTGTTACCGACAAGATGTTTGTAATGTTTCAAATATTTCAATGGCACAGCGTAATTCGAGTTCGGTGATATAAAGTTCTGGACTCGATAACGAACATTTTTGATAGTAAGAGGGCATTGTTTTATGTTTAAACAACGATAGCTCAGAGGAACTAATTGTCTCATTCTAACGGGCTCGGGTTTAATTAAAACTCACAGTTTACATCAATTAATATTCTACCATAAAAAAAAGGAATCAAGTCTCGCAACTCAGTTCTTATCCGTAAAAAGTTAACAACATCTTAAAGTAACCATATCAATAAAAAAAACTTTAACACTTCAAATAAATAGATTGACTCGGCCATCGCATGAAAACATGATGTATATCTCTCAAGTAATACATAAATAAGAATGTTTTAGTACGATTTGCAAGGCTTTTAGCTTACCAGTTTTATCCACAATGAAGATATAGGGGATCGAAAATGACCTGAACTGCTTCGAGAAAAGGATGGTACGGCCGCCGCCGTGCCGCTTTTTTGCTTGACTTGGCGGGGCACTGCCGTGTCCCCAGATGTTATGTGTGTATTAACGGCCGGTCCCAATATAGGATGTATCCATGGATTTAGAGATTAGAGTGTCTGATGCGGTGTTGGACTGCAAGTCCTGGAGGTAGTTGTCGTCGGCGAGACGTCGCCGCGGCCGGTGCGTGTCTAGCAGTGAGACAGGGTCTATACAAGGCTGGTGTGTGTTGTCTTGTCACAGATAAGACGTACGTGTCTGATGCGGTGTTGGTCTGCAAGTCCTGGAGGTAGTTGTCGTCGGCGAGGCGTCGCCGCGGCCGGTGCGTGTCTAGCAGTGAGACAGGGTCTATACAAGGCTGGTGTGTGTTGTCTTGTCACAGATAAGACGTACGTGTCTGATGCGGTGTTGGTCTGCAAGTCCTGGAGGTAGTTGTCGTCGGCGAGGCGTCGCCGCGGCCGGTGCGTGTCTAGCAGTGAGACAGGGTCTATACAAGGCTGGTGTGTGTTGTCTTGTCACAGATAAGACGTACGTGTCTGATGCGGTGTTCCTGCAAGTCCTGGAGGTAGTTGTCGTCGGCGAGGCGTCGCCGCGGCCGGTGCGTGTCTAGCAGTGAGACAGGGTCTATACAAGGCTGGTGTGTGTTGTCTTGTCACAGATAAGACGTACGTGTCTGATGCGGTGTTGGTCTGCAAGTCCTGGAGGTAGTTTTCGTCGGCGAGGCGTCGCCGCGGCCGGTGCGTGTATAGCAGTGAGACAGGGTCTATACAAGGCTGGTGTGTGTTGTCTTGTCACAGATAAGACGTACGTGTCTGATGCGGTGTTCCTGCAAGTCCTGGAGGTAGTTGTCGTCGGTGAGGCGTCGCCGCGGCCGGTGCGTGTCTAGCAGTGAGACAGGGTCTATACAAGGCTGGTGTGTGTTGTCTTGTCACAGATAAGACGTACGTGTCTGATGCGGTGTTGGTCTGCAAGTCCTGGAGGTAGTTGTCGTCGGCGAGGCGTCGCCGCGGCCGGTGCGTGTCTAGCAGTGAGACAGGGTCTATACAAGGCTGGTGTGTGTTGTCTTGTCACAGATAAGACGTACGTGTCTGATGCGGTGTTCCTGCAAGTCCTGGAGGTAATTGTCGTCGGCGAGGCGTCGCCGCGGCCGGTGCGTGTCTAGCAGTGAGACAGGGTCTATACAAGGCTGGTGTGTGTTGTCTTGTCACAGATAAGACGTACGTGTCTGATGCGGTGTTGGTCTGCAAGTCCTGGAGGTAGTTGTCGTCGGCGAGGCGTCGCCGCGGCCGGTGCGTGTCTAGCAGTGAGACAGGGTCTATACAAGGCTGGTGTGTTGTCTTGTCACAGATAAGACGTACGTGTCTGATGCGGTGTTGGTCTGCAAGTCCTGGAGGTAGTTGTCGTCGGCGAGGCGTCGCCGCGGCCGGTGCGTGTCTAGCAGTGAGACAGGGTCTATACAAGGCTGGTGTGTGTTGTCTTGTCACAGATAAGACGTACGTGTCTGATGCGGTGTTGGTCTGCAAGTCCTGGAGGTAGTTGTCGTCGGCGAGGCGTCGCCGCGGCCGGTGCGTGTCTAGCAGTGAGACAGGGTCTATACAAGGCTGGTGTGTGTTGTCTTGTCACAGATAAGACGTACGTGTCTGATGCGGTGTTGGTCTGCAAGTCCTGGAGGTAGTTGTCGTCAGCGAGGCGTCGCCGCGGCCGGTGCGTGTCTAGCAGTGAGACAGGGTCTATACAAGGCTGGTGTGTGTTGTCTTGTCACAGATAAGACGTACGTGTCTGATGCGGTGTTGGTCTGCAAGTCCTGGAGGTAGTTGTCGTCGGCGAGGCGTCGCCGCGGCCGGTGCGTGTCTAGCAGTGAGACAGGGTCTATACAAGGCTGGTGTGTGTTGTCTTGTCACAGATAAGACGTACGTGTCTGATGCGGTGTTGGTCTGCAAGTCCTGGAGGTAGTTGTCGTCGGCGAGGCGTCGCCGCGGCCGGTGCGTGTCTAGCAGTGAGACAGGGTCTATACAAGGCTGGTGTGTGTTGTCTTGTCACAGATAAGACGTACGTGTCTGATGCGGTGTTGGTCTGCAAGTCCTGGAGGTAGTTGTCGTCGGCGAGGCGTCGCCGCGGCCGGTGCGTGTCTAGCAGTGAGACAGGGTCTATACAAGGCTGGTGTGTGTTGTCTTGTCACAGATAAGACGTACGTGTCTGATGCGGTGTTGGTCTGCAAGTCCTGGAGGTAGTTGTCGTCAGCGAGGCGTCGCCGCGGCCGGTGCGTGTCTAGCAGTGAGACAGGGTCTATACAAGGCTGGTGTGTGTTGTCTTGTCACAGATAAGACGTACGTGTCTGATGCGGTGTTGGTCTGCAAGTCCTGGAGGTAGTTGTCGTCGGCGAGGCGTCGCCGCGGCCGGTGCGTGTCTAGCAGTGAGACAGGATCTATACAAGGCTGGTGTGTGTTGTCTTGTCACAGATAAGACTGTTGTCGTCGGCGAGGCGTCGCCGCGGCCGGTGCGTGTCTAGCAGTGAGACAGGGTCTATACAAGGCTGGTGTGTGTTGTCTTGTCACAGATAAGACGTACGTGTCTGATGCGGTGTTGGTCTGCAAGTCCTGGAGGTAGTTGTCGTCGGCGAGGCGTCGCCGCGGCCGGTGCGTGTCTAGCAGTGAGACAGGGTCTATACAAGGCTGGTGTGTTGTCTTGTCACAGATAAGACGTACGTGTCTGATGCGGTGTTGGTCTGCAAGTCCTGGAGGTAGTTGTCGTCGGCGAGGCGTCGCCGCGGCCGGTGCGTGTCTAGCAGTGAGACAGGGTCTATACAAGGCTGGTGTGTGTTGTCTTGTCACAGATAAGACGTACGTGTCTGATGCGGTGTTGGTCTGCAAGTCCTGGAGGTAGTTGTCGTCGGCGAGGCGTCGCCGCGGCCGGTGCGTGTCTAGCAGTGAGACAGGGTCTATACAAGGCTGGTGTGTTGTCTTGTCACAGATAAGACGTACGTGTCTGATGCGGTGTTGGTCTGCAAGTCCTGGAGGTAGTTGTCGTCGGCGAGGCGTCGCCGCGGCCGGTGCGTGTCTAGCAGTGAGACAGGGTCTATACAAGGCTGGTGTGTGTTGTCTTGTCACAGATAAGACGTACGTGTCTGATGCGGTGTTCCTGCAAGTCCTGGAGGTAGTTGTCGTCGGCGAGGCGTCGCCGCGGCCGGTGCGTGTATAGCAGTGAGACAGGGTCTATACAAGGCTGCTGTGTGTTGTCTTGTCACAGATAAGACGTACGTGTCTGATGCGGTGTTCCTGCAAGTCCTGGAGGTAGTTGTCATCGGCGAGGCGTCGCCGGTGCGTGTCTAGCAGTGAGACAGGGTCTATACAAGGCTGGTGTGTGTTGTCTTGTCACAGATAAGACGTACGTGTCTGATGCGGTGTTCCTGCAAGTCCTGGAGGTAGTTGTCGTCGGCGAGGCGTCGCCGGTGCGTGTCTAGCAGTGAGACAGGGTCTATACAAGGCTGGTGTGTGTTGTCTTGTCACAGATAAGACGTACGTGTCTGATGCGGTGTTGGTCTGCAAGTCCTGGAGGTAGTTGTCGTCGGCGAGGCGTCACCGCGGCCGGTGCGTGTCTAGCAGTGAGACAGGGTCTATACAAGGCTGGTGTGTGTTGTCTTGTCACAGATAAGACGTACGTGTCTGATGCGGTGTTGGTCTGCAAGTCCTGCAGGTAGTTGTCGTCGGCGAGGCGTCGCCGCGGCCGGTGCGTGTCTAGCAGTGAGACAGGGTCTATACAAGGCTGGTGTGTGTTGTCTTGTCACAGATAAGACGTACGTGTCTGATGCGGTGTTGGTCTGCAAGTCCTGGAGGTAGTTGTCGTCGGCGAGGCGTCGCCGCGGCCGGTGCGTGTCTAGCAGTGAGACAGGGTCTATACAAGGCTGGTGTGTGTTGTCTTGTCACAGATAAGACGTACGTGTCTGATGCGGTGTTGGTCTGCAAGTCCTGGAGGTAGTTGTCGTCGGCGAGGCCTCGCCGCGGCCGGTGCGTGTCTAGCAGTGAGACAGGGTCTATACAAGGCTGGTGTGTGTTGTCTTGTCACAGATAAGACGTACGTGTCTGATGCGGTGTTGGTCTGCAAGTCCTGGAGGTAGTTGTCGTCGGCGAGGCGTCGCCGCGGCCGGTGCGTGTCTAGCAGTGAGACAGGGTCTATACAAGGCTGGTGTGTGTTGTCTTGTCACAGATAAGACGTACGTGTCTGATGCGGTGTTGGTCTGCAAGTCCTGGAGGTAGTTGTCGTCGGCGAGGCGTCGCCGCGGCCGGTGCGTGTCTAGCAGTGAGACAGGGTCTATACAAGGCTGGTGTGTGTTGTCTTGTCACAGATAAGACGTACGTGTCTGATGCGGTGTTCCTGCAAGTCCTGGAGGTAGTTGTCGTCGGCGAGGCGTCGCCGCGGCCGGTGCGTGTCTAGCAGTGAGACAGGGTCTATACAAGGCTGGTGTGTGTTGTCTTGTCACAGATAAGACGTACGTGTCTGATGCGGTGTTGGTCTGCAAGTCCTGGAGGTAGTTGTCGTCGGCGAGGCGTCGCCGCGGCCGGTGCGTGTCTAGCAGTGAGACAGGGTCTATACAAGGCTGGTGTGTGTTGTCTTGTCACAGATAAGACGTACGTGTCTGATGTAGTCTTCCTGCAAGTCCTGGAAGTAGTTGTCGTCGGCGAGGCGTCGCCGGTGCGTGTCCAGGTTCACGTGCGCCAGAGCCTCGTCGTCGGAGCTCAGCAGCTGTCGACACAAGAGGCAGTAGCTCTCCAGCTCGCCGCGCACCACGCAGTTCTTCGACCAGATAACAGGCATGCTGCAACAAACAGTCACGTTGAACACGACATTTTGATTTAAATCTTAGCCAAATTGTGGCCAAGTCTTAAGCGGGTAAGGCCATCTTTTATTTTTTGTTTTTCAAAGTCGAAGTCAAAGTCAACAAGATTTATTCACTAAGGTATTATTTATATAGCTTATGAACGTTTAAAATTACAACTGCCGCGCTAGGAATAAATCTGTATCGCAGTACTGCCACAGGGAACTTTACAACGGATCCAAATAACACCCAGACTTGAAACATTAATTTGTGGGTCACTCAAATGTGGTCTCGTGTGGGAATGGAACCCACGACGGCCACGACACTTGGCCTAAAGGCAAGATGACCGCTCTTAAACCAATACGACATACGTGCAGTCAAATTGCTGAAACACGAGAAAAACACGTCGCAGGGATGTTAAATCTTAGCCAAAACTGAACATGTAGGTTCTGAATAACTAAAACGACTGTCAAAGATCTCCGTGACAGCCGAGACCGACAGATTTGCTCTGCGAGGCAAGGTGCTAACAATAATTACAATTCATTATCTACGCACATAACGCCTAAATGTCGGTGGTACGCGCCGAGGCGTAGATTCGAACCCGCTACCCACTGCATGGCCGTTTGTTGGTACTTCATTAGGCTGTCGCTGCCTTGCATTAAGCTAATGATACCGTTACATATTTCTTTAGCTCTACACGTGCGATGCTACTGGCAAGTCTAGTTTTGCTACCTATATCAATAAAAAGGCAATACTTATGTAAGTCATTAAAACGTTATCATCCTCCCAGCGTTATCTCATAGGCTACCCGGGGGCCCGCTTTCTAGTCTAACCGGATTTGACTGAATATTAGATTTTTCACAGAGCGACTGCGCATTCTGACCTCCACAACCCAAAGGGATAGCTATATTCCATTGTATATTAGGTACGTTATAAAAGTCATTAAAACGTATACAAATAAATAATATCAAGCTAAACTTAGCTGTTGGTACTTTTATTAACACAAAGTTTGTGAGGATGTACCTACGCTTTCACGTAAAAACTGAACGGATTCTGATGAAACTTTATATTCAGAATAACACAAAGTTACTGTTTGTCGCGATAACGACACCTTCGCGAGCGTCGTTGCGAGCTAAATCTAGGCATAGGTATACCTACCTATCTAATTATTTTGATAGGCAAGAATAAAAGACCTAAGTTTAAATTGAACTGAAAGTCTAAAATAATTGATTAAATGTTGGTAGGTACTTACTTTTTGTTAGATCTCGTCGTCTTATTATACCTAACACAATGAATTTCACTGCTTACGAGCAAAATCAAAGTCACTTTACTGGTTTTAAGATTGTGTAAAATAAGCTAACTGCCACCCTATTCAGCTGAAAGTGAACCATTGTCTGTCTGTACTCCGTACTACAGTACTACTCCGTACCGAACAATGCGACCCTAGACACAGCACAGTACAGTAGTGACTGAACGGCAACGAATGTACTAACGTTAATAAACTAGGGAATTCCCCGCAACATGAAGCATGGAGTAAGGATCATAGTGTGGGGACACAGATGTGATAATTAGTATACTATGTCTATGTACATACTTTTTAGTAATATAATCAAATTTTATTTATCTATAAAGTAATAAATTATACTAGCTTCGTCTCGAGGCTTCACACGTGATCAATACCTACGATTTAACCGCATGGTTGTCTCTGTGGCCGACATATGCAAGTGAAGTGTTGCTGATTCAACCACAGTACAGTTTTCAAAATCCAACCCCCTTAAGGCGCTGTTATACCTCAGAAGCCGTGAAACACCTAATTTTTCGTCGCGCATCTAGCCATAACGGTACATATTACAAACTAGCAAAAATTAGAGCTTAAAGTCAAAAGTCTGAACAAAAGACTTTTGAAAGAATTTTTCATGTACGTAAAATAGAATCACGGTAAAAAAATCACAAACTCGAGGCAGAAAATAATCTTTCGTCTCACTGTTTGCAATATTTTGATCGTAAGCTGTCATATTTTTTTTGATAATATTGTAGGAAATCTAATGAACTAAAGAATTACCCTATTTATTTTCATATTATACGTGTATATTTTGTAAAATTAAATAAAATCTGCCAAACGTCTATGATTTTGACGCTCGGTAGATCGCATCAATATCAAACGCTTCAGCAATTTAAACCTTATCAGCATAAGCGGTGTACTGAGTGTCAGTTGCTAGTTTACGCCCCGCCCAGACCTCATCATTCGGCTATGAGCCCTGTGAGAGATAGGTCATGTCGCTTGCGTCTCCACTGCACGAAATTTTATGTTATTATAATACGCCGATTTGAGTTCGTAATTTCATGTTTTATGTTATAGACTGAATACTTTGAATCAAATAGGCTTTTCAGGTAACTATGGGCACGTATAATTAGGACCTAAGTTTATACTCTTGTTGCGTTTAATGTGTTATTGTTTCTGTGCTTATAAATATATAATTAGAAGAATAAAATATGGACAATTAGAGAAATGAAGTTCTACGAAGGATTTGTACAAGAAAGCGTCGTAATAAAATAAAAATTCATCCATGGCCAAGTGATTATGAAATATGTAACATTTTTACACAAATTATTTTCATAAGAGTTTTTTATGACTAACTATGTTACTTATATATTATCGATTATGCATAATATAATTATATAAATTATTCTCACAATACATAGCTGCCACAGTTTTCAATTTTTGAAAGAGGAATAACATAAAATCGAATCATTTTATGTACCTATATTTCAAATTCATTAGGTTGTCAGAGCGCCCGGAGCGCTAAGATGCCGCCACGGCGAACAATAATGATGACAGCGCTAATATGGCGCTCCGCAATCCGCACACAAGCGGTAACGAATGTTGTATTATTGTGTTTTGAACATAAACCTTTTTAGGTACATCGGGTAAAACTTTGATTATTCATAAACTATTAGGTATGTCTCAGTACATCTAATATCTTTTTAATTTCTAAAATCAATCATTTATAAGTAAGAAGGTAACTTCTCTGTTTGCTATAACACAAGATATAGTATTTTTTTAATAATAAAGTACGTAACTAATTATCATTATTGTAATTACAGTGAAGTTAAAGATAACAGTTCTGCAACGTCTTCACACATTTGACTTCAGTCATTCCTAACACGATCTGTTCAAGAGCTAGCCAAGAAATGCCAAACAATTTTTTTAACAAATTTGACTCAAATTCCGTAGTGATAAGCAAAAATTACAAGAGGGATAGCAGTGACTGGTTCGAATTGCGTAAGAATATGTTGACAGATTGAAATTTTTGTATAGTGGTAAAAAGAAGAGATAACAGCAGTAAAGCCAACTTAGTAAAAAATATTTTGTACAAATAAAATATTTGCAATGTAAAATCAGTTGCGCATGGAATCTAAAATGAACAACTGGCTTTGCAACAACTGGCGAAGCAAGAAAATGTAACAATCGAGCCTTGTGGATTATTCAATTATTGGTGCCACGCCAGATGGATTAATAGGTCCAAACACGATTGTGAAAATTTAATGTTCTAAAGTTGCCTATAAGAATGGCCTGGAGAATAGTGTAAGAGCAAATAAAATACAAATATGGAAACATGATAAAAAAGTGAACTGACTAGTCTGAACAAATATTGTAATTGTTATTACCAAATTCAGGGCCAACGCCACGTTACACGCAAACAAAAGTGTTTATTTGCTGTGTGGAGTGGCGAAAGTATACCACTAAAAATATAAATTATAGAAAGAGATGATGTTTTCTGGGAGAAGCTGGTGGCGTTTTATATGAATTGGCAGTTGCCTGAAATTGTTGATTCTCGTCAAGCTCAAGGGATGGCATTGCGAGATCACGGAGAGGAAAATGTTTTATCAGTGCTTGAAATTTCTACAATACCAAGCCGTAAAAGGAAAGTAAATGAAACTGTGCCTCGTGAACAACAGCAAATAATAAGTATTGAAGCCTTATCACCTCACACACTGCCTTTAACATTCGATGAGAATAAAGAAAACCTGCCGGGTTATAGCAGACAGCTAACTTTTGATGAGCTGTAAACTCTATGTTTCGTTAATAAATTATAAATGAATATAAATAAATATCTTTTAATATTTATTTTCTTTAAACAACACACATTTGAAGCGAAAGAATTTTTTTATATTTTTCCATACAAACATGTATGACGAGAGCTAACGAAAAAGCAGTAACTCAAATTCTAATTCTATAATTTTCTAAGCGACATAGCAGTATCTCATGAATAAGGTATATCCACATATATTTTTGATGTTTCATCTATTTTGAAAAATAATAATGGGTTGGGTTTCGAAACGAGTCGCCTGAATTTGAGGGTATTGGTAGTGTAGGGGGCTTAAGGTAGTTCGTTTTAATCCCCTAAAAGTAATTTTGGCTGCCGGAGTTGCGTCTAAATATTTTTAAACAATTTCCAAAATTTCATAAATACTTCGGCAATTATGCAAAACGGAACATAGTTTTTATACTTTAGTACAGTTTTACAAATGTAATTTTTAGGTTTTATGTGAAAAACGTGAAACGAAACGCAAAACTGCCATCTTGGAATGATCATATTGACAGCTAATGTCAAATTTGTGCGTAATTGCTTTCGAGTGCCTTGGGTTAGGTGCGACTGTAATAAGTAAATAAATAGGTTATGTTAGGTTCTCTTTTGACCCTTAATCCGAAAATAGGAGCCCTTCGCAGGGCTCCGACAACCTTAGTTTATTAAACTAGTGTGATGAATGTGGAAGTTGGCAGTGCCATACACACCGATGTTTGGAGTTTTTTTTTTTCAGAGGAAACCAAGTATTTCCGGCAAGTGAAAATTGTGAGGGGGGTTTCAAGACCTCCCCTGCTCCCTCTCCAATCACTCACAACCCCTAAAAACGGCGACGTATTTCGAAACCTTTGCCATAATAATTATACCTATAATAACAATAAACATCCATAAATAAATAAAAGAAATCAACATTTACTAAACTTCAATTATCTCGTAACTCGCTTTAGTTGAGATACGGCTTTTACGCTTAGTAAAGCAGTATTGTGTCTTTTAGGGTACCGTAGCCAAAAATTGTAAAAACGGAACCCTTATAGATTCGCAATATCTGTATGTCTGTCCGCCCGTATGTCACAGCCAATTTATTGCAAAACAGATTTGAAAACTGGCAGGAATGGAATTAGATGTAGGTATTCTATGAACTGCTTCACTATTTTTATACAAAAACAAAACAAACATAATAATGGCCTCTCCATACATGGATCTGACTTAATTATTTTTATCATCTTACGGCACGTAGGTATTTACCTACTTTCGTCAACATTTAATACCTATAACGTCTAATGTAAACCAGTTTTGCTCATGGCTGCACTGAGAACAAAAATTGCGCTATGCCTATATTGTACAAACAGATTGATGTATGTAATATAAATTTTAATATCAGTATCTCAATTCAATATGCTAAAACGTTTTGCTTGCGATTTTGAAATATTGGAATACGGATGTCGCCAGAATACGGCCGCACGCGACGAGAATGAAGGGGGGCGCCCCGCAGTAGACGGAGCTAAGCTCCCTTCACCCCCTCATTTACCAAAACAGTCGCTTAGGACAGCGCCTTAATAAGTGAATTTAACGATGTTGACAGTTTAATAATCTAGAGTAAGTTTGTATGAAATTAGGTATCAATAAAGCGCCGATAGCCCAGTGGTGTACTTACGTAACGGACTGCTGAGGCGAAGATCTTAGGCCTAGGTTCCCCGGGCACACACCTCTGACTTATCGAAGCTATGTGTATATTTCAATGTTAATTTTATTATCGCTCGCTTGATACCGGGCACGTACATAGACGGCAATTGGCTCGCGCCCTATTACTTTGGGACCAAAACATAACTGGCGAAGTGTGGGTGTGTATTGTGTAATACAGCTCTGCCTATCCCTTCGGGGATAAAGGCGTGAAGTGATTATGTATGCAGATCTCAATAAGTTTATAATTCATATTAAAATGTATATTTTATTAGAATATGCGGGCGCATTCGCGGGTAAAAATAGCCTAAATAAACATTTATTTTAGTATAATGATCGATTAATGTGATTGATTGTTTGTTTTTTACAAAATAAATTAAAATACACTTGTAACAGCATCGCCCGTGTATGTTGCGTACTTATGTCGACTGAATGTTGTTAAGTATGTTGAGACGTATCGTAAGCTAAGTGCGTATGATCGAAATCGCTCGCCGCTGCCGCCACTGTAGGCTGTGGCCGGACCGTTAAGGCTGGAGGAGATGTGTGAGACCCTATCTATCCTTAGAATTTGAATTTATTGACAATTGGTATTCTACTAATTTGATTCTGTCATTATGAGTGGAGAGACCGACAGACTGCTACGCAGAGGGTCTCAGGTTCGAATTCACGGGACGCACCAATGACTTCTCAAAGTGAAGTGCGTATTAAATTGTTAATTATAGCTTGCTTACCGGTGAAGGAAAACATCGTGAGGAAACCTGCATGTCTGAGAGTTCTAGGTACATTATGTTCTCGAAAGACATGTGAAGTCTGCCAACCCGCACTTGGCCAGCGTGGTGGACTTTGGCCTTACCCTTCTCATAGTGAGAAGGGGCCCGAGCCCAGCAGTGGGACAGTATATGGGGCTGATGATGATGATGATATAAATACCTGCCGCGCCCCTGCTCTGTTTATAATATCTACTTAGGATCATTTCGCCTGTTCGCGTCCATTTAGTGCAGTTGGCAAGTTTGAAGGAGAAAATAAAAATGTTCCAGCAAATTGATTCAATGAAAATTTTATGTAATGCGTTCATTATATAGTCTATTTTAATAATAACTTTCAGTTTTGTTCGAAACTTGTTGTGTTTTTTTTTTAAATAGACGAAATCCAAAATATGGCATTTTACCCAGTTTGCGTCCAAAAAATCCAAATTGCGTCCACCTGTGGACCAGTTCGCGTCCACCAGCTTAGTCTTAACAATATCAGCCTTATAATCCTTCATATAAGGGTGATATTGTTAAGACAATCTAAAGAAAGATTGGCTTTTAACAATTTTGACATTTAAGATTAAAGTTATAAAACATCTACATAATTATCATTATTAAATCACTTTATAGAAACTATAAATAACTATTTATTGTTCTCAACATCGATGGAACTTAAAATCAAAGATAAAAAAATAACGATACATGTTGTCCAATATTGTGGTCTTCGGAATAGCATAATTTTTACATAATTATGTACATATTTGTCTTATCGATTTCTTCTTCTCACGAATATCACAAAACGCTTTCTTTATTTAATCATCTTTTGTATTTTTTTTCCTTCTTACTTGTCTCCTAAGAAACCATCTTGAATAGAAAAAATATGGAATAAAAGAAATTAAATGTAATAATTCAATTTCAAACTCAGTCTTAATCAAAAATGCATTTTAAATTATAAAAAAAATATATATAGAATGTATTAAGCGATCATTTCTATTTCATGAAAATATGGACGCAATTTGCTATAATATTATCTCTTGCAGGTATAGTTTGCGTCCACTTGTGATCGATTATTATATCGATTGTATCTTTTATTACAATCATAATAATGTGGACGCAAATTGGTCATTACAATTGCATACTATTAATGTTAAAATAAACAAAATCCCAATTTCTCTCTCATATTTTAATCACATAAAAATAAACAACTAAAGAAATCATAAATAGACGAGTTCGCGTCCATTGTGGACGCAAAGTGGAAGTTTTATAAATTCGGTGTTGCAGTTCGCGTCCACCTTATTTTAATTGTTAACTATAAAAAAAACAAGCTAATTCATAATTCATACTATTCATCTTTTCATTATTAATGTCTAGAAACAGCTATGTATCCTAAAATTCACATAAAACAATAAAATACTTACCGTCAAACACGCCGCTGCACACTATTTTTTTATTTATATCCCGCGCATCTGCACTCTTTTGTTGAACAACCGAGATTAACTATTTTTTTAAACAGGATAAGCTGGGCGCACGGAACTTTTGTCTATTTGTGCGTGTCTCTTATACGTCGAGGTATTGGCGATACTGACTTTTCATTTTATTAGTGTGTTAGTATACTTATTTCCGAGCATTTTTAAAGGGAGGTCCGCAAAATGGACGCGAATAGGGGGGTGGACGCGAACAGGCGAAATGACCCTTGGATTACGAGAATGTACATAGTTACATAATCTACTGGTGCTGCTAAGCAACAATGAACAACTTAAACACTTGTTGGCTTGTTACTTTGAGAAGTCGGAAGGCATTTGGCAACAACAATGATTATTGTTCGACTTCAGACGAGGTGAAAGTTATATATGTAAGTATAATTATGTACCTAAGTAGATATAGACATATTGAGAAATAAAGTAAGTATTTATTAAGAACTCATGATAAAATGAAAACTATATTTGTTTGTTTGATAATTTCACAAAATTAATAAAATACTTAAAAGGTAGACAATGATTTCTGCTGTGCCATTACAATACACTTTTGGCCTAGTGTTAGTGTTACAACATAAAAGTAAAAATAAAGTCCTCGCAATTGGATACATTTATATGGATAAATTTGATTACCTGTTAAAGAAACTGAGAAATGCGAAACAAACCTTATGTCGAAAACAATAAAGTCTGTTTTTGTAAATCGGGTTTATTTGAAAACTACCTTTTCAAGATTCAATGTTTTGTCACGGCATGTCAGTTTAATGAGATACATTTGCGCTTGGCCATATAGGGTCATTTCGCCTGTTCGCGTCCATCCCCCTATTCGCGTCCATTTTGCGGACCTCCCTTTAAAAATGCTCGGAAATAAATATACTAACACACTAATAAAATGAAAAGTCAGTATCGCCAATACCTCGACGTATAAGAGACACGCACAAATAGACAAAAGGTCCGTGCGCCCAGCTAATCCTGTTTAAAAAAATTTGTTAATCTCGGTTGTTCAACAAAAGAGTGCAGATGCGCGGCATATAAATAAAAAAATAGTGTGCAGCGGCGTGTTTGACGGTAAGTATTTTATTGTTTTATGTGAATTTTAGGATACATAGCTGTTTCAAGACATTAATAATGAAAAGACGAATAGTATGAATTATTAATTAGCTTGTTTTTTTTATAGTTAACAATTAAAATAAGGTGGACGCGAATTACAACACCGAATTTATAAAACTTCCAGTTTGCGTCCACAATGGACGCGAACTCGTCTATTTATGATTTCTTTAGTTGTTTATTTTTATGTGATTAAATTATGAGAGAGAAATTGGGATTTTGTTTATTTTGACATTAATAGTATGCAATTGTAATGACCAATTTGCGTCCACATTATTATGATTGTAATAAAAGATACAATCGATATAATAATCGATCACAAGTGGACGCAAACTATACCTGCAAGTAATAATATTATAGCAAATTGCGTCCATATTTTCATGAAATAGAAATGATCGCATAAATACATTCTATATATACATATATATATATTTTATAATTTAAAATGCATTTTTGATTAAGACTGAGTTTAAAATTGAATTATTACATTTAATTTCTTTTATTCCATATTTTTTCTATTCAAGATGAGTTCTTAGGAGACAAGAAAGAAGAAGGAAAAAAAATACAAAAGATGATTAAATAAAGAAAGCGTTTTGTAATATTAGTGAGAAGAAGAAATCAATAAGACAAATATGTACATAATTATGTAAAAATTATGTTATTCCGAAGACCACAATATTGGACAACATGTATCGTTATTTTTTAATCTTTGATTTTAAGTTCCATCGATGTTGAGAACAATAAATAGTTATTTATAGTTTCTATAAAGTGATTTAATAATGATAATAATGTAGATTTTTTATAACTTTAATCTTAAATGTACAAATTGTTAAAAGCCAATCTTTCTTTAGATTGTCTTAACAATATCACCCTTATATGAAGGATGATAAGGTTGATATTGTTAAGACTAAGCTGGTGGACGCGAACTGGTCCACAGGTGGACGCAATTTGGATTTTTTGGACGCAAACTGGGTAAAATGCCATATTTTGAAGTTTGTTTAATTAAAAAAAACACACAACAAGTTTCGAACAAAACTGAAAGTTATTATTAAAATAGACTATATAATGAACGCATTACATAAATTTTTCATTGAATCAATTTGGTGGAACATTTTTATTTTCTCCTTCAAACTTGCCAACTGCACTAAATGGACGCGAACAGGCGAAATGATCCGTCATTTCGCCTGTTCGCGTCCACCCCCCTATTCGCGTCCATTTTGCGGACCTCCCTTTAAAAATGCTCGGAAATAAGTATACTAACACACTAATAAAATGAAAAGTCAGTATCGCCAATACCTCGACGTATAAGAGACACGCACAAATAGACAAAAGTTCCGTGCGAACAGCCTATCCTGTTTAAAAAAATTAGTTAATCTCGGTTGTTCAACAAAAGAGTGCAGATGCGCGGGATATAAATAAAAAAATAGTGTGCAGCGGCGTGTTTGACGGTAATTTTTTTATTGTTTTATGTGAATTTTAGGATACATAGCTGTTTCTAGACATTAATAATGAAAAGACGAATAGTATGAAATATGAATTAGCTTGTTTTTTTTATAGTTAACAATTAAAATAAGGTGGACGCGAATTACAACACCGAATTTATAAAACTTCCACTTTGCGTCCACAATGAACGCGAACTCGTCTATTTATGATTTCTTTAGTTGTTTATTTTTATGTGATTAAAATATGAGAGAGAAATTAGGATTTTGTTTATTTTAACATTAATAGTATGCAATTGTAATGACCAATTTGCGTCCACATTATTATGATTGTAATAAAAGATACAATTGATATAATAATCGACCACAAGTGGACGCAAACTATACCTGCAAGGGATAATATTATAGCAAATTGCGTCCATATTTTCATGAAATAGAAATGATCGCATAAATACATTCTATATATATTTTATTTATAATTTAAAATGCATTTTTGATTAAGACTGAGTTTAAAATTGAATTATTACATTTAATTTCTTTTATTCCATATTTTTTCTATTCAAGATGAGTTCTTAGGAGACAAGAAAGAAGAAGGAAAAAAAATACAAAAGATGTTTAAATAAAGAAAGCGTTTTGTGATATTCGTGAGAAGAAGAAATCGATAAGACAAATATGTACATAATTATGTAAAAATTATGCTATTCCGAAGACCACAATATTGGACAACATGTACCTATCGTTATTTTTTTATCTTCGATTTTAAGTTCCATCAATGTTGAGAACAATAAATAGTTATTTATAGTTTCTATAAAGTGATTTAATAATGATAATAATGTAGACTTTTTATAACTTTAATCTTAAATGTAGAAAATGTTAAAAGCCAATCTTTCTTTAGATTATCTTAACAATATCACCCTTATATGAAGGACTATAAGGCTGATATTGTTAAGACTAAGCTGGTGGACGCGAACTGGTCCACAGGTGGACGCAATTAGGATTTTTTCGACGCAAACTGGGTAAAATGCCATATTTTGAAGTTTGTCAATTTAAAAAAAAAACATAACAAGTTTCGAACAAAACTGAAAGTTATTATTAAAATAGACTATATAATGAACGCATTACATACATTTTTCATTGAATTAATTTGCTGGAACATTTTTATTTTCTCCTTCAAACTTGCCAACTGCACTAAATGGACGCGAACAGGCGAAATGATCCTACTTGGTTACGAACGCATTCTACGAAATAGTATTTAGTAAGCACTACGATAAGCCCTTGCGAGGATAAATTACTGTTTCCCCCCGTTGGGATCACCACCTTGTCGTGGTGGGGGGCTCAGTAACCGTGGCTTGGACACCCACGGTGAAGCTAAGAGGGATTCCGGGAGTGGACGCTCCACGTGGGCTTGGGTGAAGCCTGCGTAGGACCTCTTAAATTGGTGTTCCACAAAACGGTCCCCGACTGCAACGACAATTTTGTTCTAATCTGGTTACTCACCCAGTTTGTGCCTTATTACCTAAACCTTTCCCTTTTTACACACAAATTAAATTTGTTATTAACTTTTAAGTCCGTTTTTTGCAGGTCAGTCGTGTTTTTTTTATTTTTAACCATTAATTTTTATTAATTAGGGTCGGATTTCGAAATGCGTCGCCCGAATTTGCGGGTATTGGTGGTGTAGGGGGCTTAAGGGAGTTAGTTTTAATCCCCTAAAAGTAATTTTGGCTGCCGGAGTTGCGTCTAAATATTTTTGAACAATTTCCAAAAATGCTTCATTCAAATATGCTAAACGGAACGTAATTTTAGCTTTTATGTGAAGGTAACGAAATTGGTTGTGTTAGGTTCTCTTTTGGCCCTTAAGCCGAAAATAGGAGCCCTGCGAAGCAGGGCTCCGTCAACCTCAGGTTATTAAACTAGTGGAATCAATAAAAGCGATATTTAGGTTTTATGTGAAAAACGTGAAACGAAACGCAACCGCCATCTTGTATGAATTATATTGATAGCTAATGTCAAATTTCCGTGTCATTGCTTTCGAGTACCTAGGATTAGGTGCGACTGTAATAAGTAACTAAATAGGTTATGTTAGGTTCTCTTATGATCCTTAATCCGAAAATAGGGTCCCTCGGGCTAGGGCTCCGTCAACCTTAGTTTATTAAACTAGTGTGAAGAATGTGGAAGTTGGCAGTGCCATACACACCAATGCACAGTGGTTCCGCGCTCTAAGAAGGGCGGTCATAGAGGTTTCGGGCAACGAATGGCTATTGAAATGCATAGTAATGCATGGTATTATAGTATTTTTTATTAACCGAGGTAAAGATTAGTAGAAAGAAAACAGATTATATCAGAATAATAATAATTCATTCAATATAAAACTCAGCTATTTCTTGTACAAAGTAAAATAATTGAGAAAGGTGAATTACAGCTACTCTGAAACTTAATTGGCATAAATTACTATTACAATAATACCACTTAACTAGACTCTTACTAATGACAAACACAAATATTCATCAAAAATAACAATTAAATAGTTTTATAGGCACATTGAACAAAACTAAGCAAATCAAATAATTACAATCTAAAGTTTTCTAAACTACTTATAAAATGGCACAGATTTAAAAGGACAATAAATTTAACAGGCCAGCTGATAGAGCAGACTTCTTCTTTCGTGGTAGTTTCCTTAAACTAGAAAGGTATGGATCCAAATTAAAAAGAAGTCTGTGCATCAGATCGGTGTTCGTGACAAGTCGAGACATTTTTCTTGTATAATCACGCCTAAATGGTTTAATTAATTTATTACACGATTCAGCGGCCTTTTCCGAGAGCTCACCGATAGACAACAAAGCAGAGTAATTCTAATTTCCAAGTTTTTTGTGTCAATATTTTCGATATCTGGCAGCAACTGCGCCAGACTTTTCAAAACTTGACGACATCTATCTGCTTCAGAAGTAGTCTTCTTAATAGACAGCCTAGTGTCGAGTACAAGCATTCTTGTAAAAGAACACTTAAATGTTGTACCTAAAACAAAATACAAATAGTATAGTGTGGATTTTAGAATAATGATATCTCGTAGACACATTTAACATCTGGCGTAGATCCTAGGTACCACCTACTATCGCAGCATATCGCAGTCAATTTTCTTTTAAATTTAAAATATAGTGTTGTTTAATGTCTTTATATAAAACTGCTTTTGTAGGTTATGGTCAGAAAGTAGTTAAAAGCTTCGACATAGATAAAGTAAAACAAAAAAAAGAATCTTTTAATTTCATTGGCGTAGCACCGATTAAAAAAATAACACATGAATTAAAATGAAAGAAAATGCTTAAAATACACTTTACATACCTTCAACTTGAATATACATTGTAAAACATCCGGTCACAAACAATTTATTCTTTAAAATCAAGTGTCACTAAAAAGACTAAATATCACGCGCTAATTACGCTAACGAACGGACTTGTAATGCGTTCACTTTAGATGCACAAAACTATAAGTAGGAAAAAACAAAATGAAATTATTTGTGTACCCTCATATAGTGTGATAAATAGTGAGTAATTAAGTGAGGTATCGTCTTGTAATTCAAACATCGTGATTGGTACCGTATGACCTACTACGGAACCACTGTGCAATGTTTGGAAATAGTTCTTTTTTCCAGAGGAAACCAAGTATTTCCGGCAAGTGAAAATGGTGAAGGGTGTTTCCGAGACCTCCCCCCGTCCCCCTCCAATCATTCACAACCCCTAAAAACGGCGACGAATTTCGAAACCTTAACCGAATATTTCACTATCATTGTATTATATTATTACTCATTAAATATATAATCCATATATAATGTACTTATTAATATTTATAGTAGATATATCGAGGGTTCACGGGCAAAATGTATTAAGCGACATTTTTTAAACTTTACAGGAGAGCGTTTTAAAGTTTCAATTTTACGAAAAAAAATCGTTATAAAAAAGTATAAGGTTATTAACGAAAAAGTGACCAAAGTTGATTTCCATGATAAAAGCTGCATAATTGAGTATAGTTTTCATTTCTTTTAAGCTACTATTAATAGAAATAAAAGTCGCTTGATACAATATTACCCCAGTTTACTTTTATTTAGAATCAGGCTAAATGATATAAGTGCCATAAACTTCACAATACAGGTATAGGAGAAACGATTTAAGCGACACTCTGGTATTATTTTGTGTAAGGCTAAATATATCAACAACCATTGGAATACTAAAATAAAATCAAGCTAATCGGTTTAAGCAATTGAAATATCATAAAGTAGTTGCAGATTAAAATGATTTATGTAGCACTTTCCTCTAAAAGTAAATTGTTTGAAATAACAATTAATTTGTATGTATAATTAGGATTGGCGGTTAGATCAACATTAATTTGGACTATTGTTTATTTCCTACAAATGAAAAGTCTAAAGAAAGTTTAAAATAATACAAATACGTGTTTAAAATCAGATAAGTGATCGTTTTTAGGGTTCCGTACCTCACAAGGTAAAAAAGGAACCCTTATAAGATCACTTTCTTGTCGTCTGTCTGTCTGTCTGTCTGTCCGTGTGTCACCACCGACTTTCTCAGGAACGGGTGGACCTAGCAAATTGAAATTTATACCAGATAATGAGGTCTATGGTTCCTATTAGGTCAACCCGATAAAAAGATATGGTCAAAATTAGATTTTTGCGAAAACTTGTAAGTACCAAAATTAACCTTGATTTTCAACTTTTTTTAATTTTCGGAATTTTTCCTTTACTTGTGCAGTAAGACCTTGGTTTTAACCAAAATTGACAATTCAAGGTCAACCGTAAGTACCCTATGGGTTTTGGGTCGAAAACCTATATGGTAGTTCCCGTTTAACTAGAATCACGAAATTTGGCCAAAAGCAGGGTCTTACAGCACAAATAAAGGAAAAACTACAAAAAATAAAATAGTGGAAAATTTAAGGGTGTCCCCATACATACATAGTACCTAAACTTTATTTAAGATAAACCTCTAAGTTGTATGGGCGCACATACAGATTTAGAGGACTAGCGTAATTAGCACCAACCTCAAATACCTAAGGTAAAATGCGTACGGAACCCTCGGTGCGCGGGTCAGACTCGCACGCGCACGAATTTTTATTATAATAGTGGCACAAGGATTCACATTTTTCGCTTTTTGAAAAATATTCAGCTAACATGAAATACATATTTTTTTAGATAAATTACATGCAGACAAATCATCGTACTCATCACACCACGATAATTCCTGGATGATTTGATTCTGATAAGATATTTTTTATTTTTTGTTTAAAGTATTTTTGTCTGTTCATTTTCATATCCGTGGATGTCACTGTAAGCAGAAATTTCCAAAAAAGAATTTAGTTTACGCATGCCAATGTAATTGCTAAGCATGAAGCCCGGGGTTTGATTCCAAGGTCGAGAACAGTGTTCTCAAGTTTTTCCATATAGAAATCCTCAGTAGCACCACAGTCTGGAATTGTGCCTAGTAAGTCGCAACAGGGACATCCCATGTTTCATGTGATAATATAACTGGTAAAAGAGTGTGTCAAATATCTCTGCCCTCTACCCTTCTACCTCTCCGGAGAAATACAGGCGTAAATTTATGTTATGTCAATTACTTAGTTTAGGACTTTAGATTATGTGTAATAACAGTCATCATTATCCTAGCATCTAATTCATGGTTGCATCTTCTGCTATTTGCCTAGGAGCCCAGGGCCCGATATCTAGTCGAACCTGATAAGGTGCAATATGTACCTACGGGATTCCATGGGATAACGATGTTCTTTGGTTAGACTAGTGTCAAGATATTTTTAGGGTGCTGACTCTCCGTAACGACTGTCAAACATCTTCATGATAGTCAGGACCGACGGCTTAACGCGCCCTCCGAAGCACTATACAAGCAATAATTTTCAGGTAAATACGCACATAACGTTAATAAGACTACAAGTTGTTCAAAGTTATTGGTGTGTGCTAGATTTCGAATCCGAGACCCTCTGCATTGCAGTCTGTTGGTCTCACCCCTAGACTATCGCTGCCTGTAGTAGGTAATGTTTGCAAAATGTGCACTCACACTATCTGTGTTCAATTCAGTTGATAGCACATACATACACATACATAGTCTCACGCCTGTAACCCCGAAGAGGTAGGCAGAGGTGTATTGCTACACCCACTTTTCGCCATATTTGTTTTATTTACACGTAATAATTGGAGAGCCTATGGCCGTACCGGGCACATTCCAGACTCCGTGCTGTTACTGTGAATTTCCTAACAGAAAAACCCAATAACACATTGCCCGATCCGGGAATCGTACACGAGACTTCCCGATCCTACGCGCTCATTTTTGCCGCAATACCAACGAGGCAGTCAGTAATAGTTCTGCTGATAGTAACACTGAATTATAAATTTTAATAAACACAAACAACTACATTACATCCAGACATGACATGGGTGCATACGGTTCCCACCGAGAACTTAGGGTCCCATCCCAAGCCAACCTCACCTGCAAGTGGTGCACCTGCCGATCAACGGACGAGGCTCTGGCAATCAAAATATCCCGAAAAGCGGCAATAGGCTCGCCACCTATTACGTGGGATCAAAACACTGGCGAAGGGTGGCCGTTTAATATGCCTCTGCCTACCCCTTCGGGGAAGCGGGCGTGAGTCTATGTATGTATGTACAAACAACTACTATTTATTAAGGAAACATTTAAAAAACAATTATGTACGTAAGTACATAATTGTTTTTTAAATGTTTCCTATAATATTACCTATAATATTTTTTTTTGTTTAAGCAACGAAATGTATACGGCAAATAATACTT
Organism: Euclidia mi; assembly: GCA_944739405.2. Taxonomy (NCBI): domain Eukaryota; kingdom Metazoa; phylum Arthropoda; class Insecta; order Lepidoptera; family Erebidae; genus Euclidia; species Euclidia mi. The sequence continues at coordinate 48,451,407 of OX123203.2, forward strand.
TCAATTCAATTTTACACTCTCAAAATAGTACTATAATTATGTATATTCAATGTGAACATTCTAATTCACAAAAATTAATACTGTCTGATCGATTGTAAGAGACACGTGTAGACTGTTTATATTTCGAATACATTTTACAGTAAGTTAATAGGTAATAGAATAAATTATTCACCTTTTAAATATATTGATAATTTCTTTATGAAATTCTTCAAATTATAATTAGACTAGCCGTTTCCCGCAGTTTCACCCGTGTCATGAGGAAACTACTTCGCGTACCCGAAAAACCCAAATATCTTACGGACCCCTATTTTTCTAAAATAAAATACCTATAGCCTATGTTACTCGCAGATAATGTAGCTTTCTAATGGTGTAAGAATTTAAAAAATCGGTCCAGTAGTTTTTGAGTTTATCCATTACCAACAAACAAACAAACAAATAAACAAAAATATATTTTTTTCCTCTTTATAATAGGTATTATATAAGATATATAGTGTAGATATAGATGTAGATTATGCACTATTTTACGCCACAACAACGCAATATTTCAATTACCAGGTTATGATTTTGTCCAAATCACACATAACCATGTCCATACTCGTTCACAATTCACGGCTACAGGGGCGACTGAAGCACCGCGGGGGCACGCGCGTTACTCACAGTGACGTAAATCAAAGACTCTGGCGCCGAAACGATATGTCTTACCCGACAACGGATAAACGATTTATACAAAATTTTGACTATCTTAACGAATATATATTTCCTAATTCCAGTAAAGTAAAAATGTTTTAACTTCCACCACTTAGAATACAATATGTCTGATGAGACGAGTCTTTATTAATTCAGTTCAAGAAGAAGGATTTAACCGCCGAGTATAAAGAATTTTTATTAAATATGAAAATGATTTAAGCGCCTGTGTGTATTAATATCAGACGCATGGTAAATGGTTTAAGCGACATAACGTATGGATTTCAGCAGCAGGCTAAATGTTTTAAGCGACATCAAGTATGAATTTCCGGTGCAATCAAAATTCTTTAAGCGACGGTATGTATATATTTTAGGCGCAGGCAAGACGATTCAACCACCTTATCTTACCAAACTTATGCCGAGGAAAATAGCTCAAGTCAAAAACACTAAATATTTCGCCTGTATGAAGTCCATTTTTTCTTAAATTGTAAAAAAATGTTGTCGCTTCAATCAAAGCTACTCCGAACTGCGCCTAAATTTACTATTGTTTTAAGCGCCAAAAAAGTGCTCAGATCAGCACGAAACCGAGTGCAAACGACGCAGAAAAATCCGGCGATTCCGAATATGTATATAACTCAATATCGGCCAGGATGTCGCTTAATACATTTTGCCCGTGAACCCTCGATATGATGTCATTAGTAAGGGTTACTAACCGCTAGACCCACAGCCAAATAGCCTAAAGCCATAATTACAATGTTTTGGATTGGAGTGGCTTACAACCCGTTCGGAAGGTTACAATGCATCCATTCGAGGGTGAAACATGTTCTGGGGTTATTTTTTGAAGCGCCTAAGAAAACCTCTTCAAAAACCTATTACACGATTACCCGGTCGGTCCCTGCAGTTAGTGACACTTGGGAAGCTGGTCGCGTGTTCGATTACGGCCCGCGACAAATCTTTGTGTTATAAGCGTTATTTGTTCTGTCTGAGCGTGATTTACCTTCAATATGTATTATTTGAAGAATACCTATACAAGTGGGTAGTAGATAGGTAAACTTATCAATAACTAGCTGTCCGCGGTTACACTCAACTTATTTAGCTCTACTGCTCCGCACCCGTGACGCATAGCGTGATATTATATACTATATAGCCCTAAAGATCAATGGGCTAACCAAAATAAAAATAATGATACAAATTGAACAACAAGTTCCTAAGATTAGCGCTTTCAACAAACACAAACTCGCTCATGTAGCCTCTACAGCTACTTGATATCATTGTTATGCTATGTTAACAAGATTTATAACACAACTGTGTACAGGTGTCGTTAGTGAACACGTTCTCCGTAACGGCCCCTTCACCAAAGAATCGAAATCGCTGCCGCCTTCGCCCCCTCCCGCCGGTTTTCGTGAACGGGGCTCTTAATAATAGCTCCTTATACAGACGCGTACACACACATGAAACAAACAAACACAGATGTACGGATATATTTGCGCATCATGTTATATTTTCTTGCTTACCTAATAGATAGTGTGACTGCTAACTAAGATACCTAGCCATATGTAGAGTTACTTCAAACCAGACCTGGGTTCAGGATTTTGTTGTTTCTGCCCTGTGAAGAAAGGTTTCATCCATGGAAAACTGAAAAAAAATCGTCTTTTGAAAAATCTGAAGATTTTGCGATCTTTGCGGTCTCTAGGCTTGTCACTGAATCCCTTCATACATACATACATAGACTCACGCCTGTTTCCCGGAGGGGTAGGCAGAGACTACAGAACACCATTTGCAACGATCCTGACATATCTCTCTTGCTTCATTTACTCCCATCAGATTCCTCATGCATGCTCTTCTGTTCAGGGTACTTCTCACGTGTCCTGTTTTTAGGATGTCTCCAATCTGGCCAGAGAACGTCCGCCTAGGTCTTCCCCTTCGTCCTGTCCCTTCTACACTTGCCTTATATATCTGCTTGGTCAGTCTTTCGTCAGCCATCCTCTCCACGTGCCCAAACCATCTTAGCATACCTTTCTCGATGCTTGTCACTACATCTTCTTTTACCCCACAACACTCTCTTATCATACAATTCTTCTGTCAGTCAGAGAGACACCACATATACTTCTCAGTGCTCTCATTTCTACAGCATTTATTCTACTTTCATGACTCTTCTTGCCATACCCAACTATCACTACCATACATAAGAGTAGGTACTAGCATCCCTCTATGCACAGCCAAACGTGCCTTTTTGGACACGTTTTGGCTATTCATAAACGCCTTCAGAGCTCCGTTCACTCTATTGCCTGCATTAACTCTTCTTTCAATATCTTCTACATTCTTACCATCTCTTGTAAACAGCATACCTAAATATACAAACTCATTCACTTGCTCCACTCGCTGTCCATTGATCATAACATTACAAGCCGTAACGCATTCCTCCTTTTAAGAAAACCATAACTTTCGTTTTACTTACATTCACTTTCATTCCTTTCCTCTCTAACACACCATGCATGATTGTTACCATCTCCTGCAACTCCTCCGCTGAAGACGCAAGTATAACTTGATCATCAGCATAAAGGAGGCATTTGAAAAGTAACTCATTCATCCTTAATCCACAATCACTATGTTTCAAGTCTTGCAAACAACTTTCCATGAAGAGGTTGAACAGCCATGGCGACCCTACACATCCCTGTCTAACACCTGTGTTGGTGGTAAACCAGTCAGTGTATGCCCCGTTTATCCTCACACAAGCTCTAGAATCCTCATAAAGGGATTTCAGAGCTCGTATGAGGCTGCTGTTCACCCCATACATCGACAGTACCGACCACATTTCATTCCTCACCACTTTATCCTTTATTAAGCCTTTTCCAAATCCACGAATGCGCAATAGACCTTTTGACCTTTGGCCAAAAAATTCTCGGCTATGCACCGCAAGGAAAATACTTGATCCGTGCACCCTATACCCTTTCGGAATCCCGCTTGTACATCCCATATTTTCTTGTCGGTTACTTCCATAACTCTTTCAATACTTCTTCAATAACTATTTCAGTACCTTAGCAAACAATTTTCCAACAATGCTGAGAAGGCTAATGCCTCTATAGTATTTGCAGTCTTGTTGCGAGCCTTTTCCTTTTTAAAGAGGCACAACTACTGCTGTGGCCCAGTCATTAGATACTCGGCCGGTGCTCCAGCACAAGTTGAATAAACGCTGCAGCTGACTAACTATGATGCCCTGTCCAGCCTTCAGCATTTCGACTGTAATCCTGTCATACCCTGCAGCCTTACCTAATTTCATACTGGCTAGTGCCTTCAAAATCTCATCCACGCAAATATCGCTTTCATCATTGCTATCATTACCATTCATTTCACCTGTTGATGTCTCTGTCGTCGTTCTTTCAAATAATCCTTCAAAATACTCTTTACATCTCTTCAGCACACACGATTCACCATTCAGTATCTTTCCATTCTTGTCTCTTATTGTGGAGTTTGTGAAGGATAAAGGTGTGGTGTTCCTCCAACTAGAGGGAGGATCCTCTAACCAGGCTGGTTGATCGTGCCTGGTGGACTGTCAGTCCAACGGACGTATTTGAGAAGTTCTATATGTAGTCAACTTCGTGTGCGAACTCTGTCTGTGCGATTCAGCACCTTGTTTCCGTGGAATCGTGTCCGATAGATGTCGCCGGATTGTTGTTGATACTTTCGTCGTCGCTCGCTAGATGGCCTCAGTTGTATGTAGTTACCGCTACTCCCCCCTAAGACTGGAGGTCGATCTTGAAGGTGATAAGTCAGCTGTCGATGCTTCTGAGGAGCGTGCTAGTGCCAGTGGAGAGTAGGACCGCGAGTTCCAGTGAGTCAGAACTGTGTGCCGCTAGTAGGCCCAGTGAGTCGGGTCTAAGTGCGGTGCGCGGTGAGCTATCCCAGTGAGTTGGGATAGTGGCTTCGCAATGGTCCCACGGTGAGTCGGGGAGAGGTTGCGAAGGAGCTGCGCAGTGAGTGTCCCACGGTGAGTCGGGGAGATGCTGCGAGGTTGCTGCGTAGTGGCTGCGTAGTTGCTGCCAAGTGGTTGCGTAGTGGCACTGCTGCGTGGACGGGAGCGATGTGCGCTACTTACGAGGACCGTGTGTGCAGTGTGGCGTGCCTAGACGCTGGAGTGGCTGCAGGGAAGACCAGGCATGCATGCCTGTATGGCCCACGGTTGGACCCTGGCCGAAGATGCTGGCTGGCGGCGACTTGATTACCGCCCATCGGGTGACGTGCGGAGTGAGGCGAGGCGAGGATGATGACGAAGGTGATCTGACCGGTGAAGGTTGCTTCAGATCACGTCGGAAGCTGCTGGTAATCTGACCGGTGAAGGTTGCTTCAGATCACGTCGGGAGCTGCTGGTAATCTGACCGGTGAAGGTTGCTTCAGATCACGTCGGGGTCACCAATGTGGAGGATAAAGGTGTGGTGTCCCTTCAACTAGAGGGAGGATCCTCTAACCAGGCTGGTTGATCGTGCCTGGTGGACTGTCAGTCCAACGGACGTATTTGAGAAGTTCTATATATAGTCAACTTCGTGTGCGAACTCTGTCTGTGCGATTCAGCACCTTGTTTCCGTGGAATCGTGTCCGATAGATGTCGCCGGATTGTTGTTGATACTTTCGTCGTCGCTCGCTAGATGGCCTCAGTTGTATGTAGCTACCGCTACACTGTGTATTCTGAGGATTGAGTTTTTCCTCGAACTGCACGAACGGACTTCCAGAAAAACTTAATATTTCTCCAAAAGTCGTCAGATAAGCTACTATCAAATTCATTTTTCTTTTCCTCTTTTTTCCTTTTAACCATTTCTTTCACTCTTCTTTTAGACCTTTCTTGCTTTATCTATGTCATCACTCGTTGCCTTTCCCATTCTTTCATTTGCTCTGGCAGCCAACCAATCTAAACCACGCTTTCTTCTTCTCTGTTACTGCTGATTGTACATCCTTGTCCCACCATGTATTCTTGACCTTTCGTAGGTTTCTTAGGTCCTTCTCTTGATCACACCACATACTTCAGACGCTACACAGACTACCTCTTTTTTAAAGGAATGCCATAATTCTTCCATATCATTTATGTCATCGAACCTCTCAAATCTTGATATCAATCTTCGTTTATACTCATCTTTCACATCTTTCTCTTGCAGATTTTCTACTTTTATTCTTTCCAAGACCCTTTCTTCATAACTTTCTCGGTGTCGCCATCCTCTAAAGAGCCCACTTATCCGGTTTAACACCAAAAAGTGGTCTATATGGATGCCGATCCCTCGAAAAACTCTCGTATCCAACACATTGTTTCTCAGTCGTTCATCTACTATTACAAAATCAATCATACTTCTTCTAACATTTTTCGCCTCACGTGTATACAAATGTATCCTTTTGTGATCAAATATGGTGTTTGTCACACAAAGGCTCCACTCCAAACAAACTTCAAGCAGTTCTTTTCCATTTCCGTTCACACTCTTATCACCGAATCCACCTAAAACCCTTTCAAATCCATCTCGCTTTACTCCCACCCATCCATTGAAATCACCTAACAAAATCAATCTTTCGTTATCCTTACAGGTCCTCAGAATCTCTCTTAAACTCTACCAAAACTCCTGCCTTTCGTCTTTTTCTTGTTGGGACATACCCGTTACTATATTGACCGGGGCGTAAACCCCTACAATAAGAAGACGAGTAAGTCCTACTTCCATTCTTATCCATAGCAGCCTTGCATTTACACATTCAAACTCTTTTACGCACTCATTCATTCGCGCAGACAGTATTAAACCTACTCCCTTGCAGGCTCTGGTGGTTCTATCTACTCCGGACCAATACGCCGTGTAGCTGCCATGCTTGGTAGTGTCACATCCTTTCTTTTTCGTTTCATTCACACACAGAACATCAATCTTTCTATCATCCATCATCTGGCATACTTCATCCAATTTTGCGTCCATTCCACCGCCAACATTCAATGTTGCAAATCGGCTTTCCGTAGGCCGCTTTTCGCCCTCGCGGAACGAGACGTGACGGGTTGCGAACCGCGTCGCCGCAATCCACTCCTGCTTTAACCGTTGCGTTTGCCTCGCAGTTGTGGGGCGTGTACTGGTGCGAGGTGTGTGGCGGCGCGTTCCCGAGCGCGGCCAAGGTGCGCGTGCACGTGGCGGAGCGGTCGCACGCGGCGCGTGTGGCCGCACGCTCGCTGCGCCGCGTGGAGCAGCGCGTCGTGTTCCGCGAGCGTGCGGCGCTCACACGCGACGCGTGGCACGGGCTCGTCGGCCGCACCTGCGTGCTGTGCGACACGGACTTCGAGCGAAGTGACCTGCATATCGCCGACGACAAGCACGCGCTCAACTTGGTCAACAGTCGCGTCACCATCACACAAGGCAACCACATCTACCGGCATGTAAGTAGCTCGGATCGTTTCCACTCTGCTATTTCCAAGAAACCTGTCTACCTACTGGCCATTGCACTATTTGTTTACACACATTTAAACTTTAAATCAGCGAGAACTTTTAAAACTAACGTGTAACGAGGGGCTGAGGGATTCTAGATCGCACGATGTAAGTCAAAGTCGAGAAGTCGTTCCCACACTGGAATGACTATCACTTATCACAGCCTGGTCAGAGGACCGTGCCATTAATCATAGGAATAATCCTGTTGGAGATACACCGCACCACGTCGCATAACATTCAATTACATTTTAAATAAATAAATCTATGATTACTGGTTCGGCGTTGCACCGAAAGTATGTACTAGGCGATTTGGTGATATGGAAAAATATTAATATTGTGGACTGTATAAAGGATGGCTGGTAAACCGCCTAGAAGAAGGGTGCTTTGGAATTTATAGGAGGCACGCCTTACCTTACAAAATGGTGGCCTAGCCGGCGTCTTCGAGAGTCGGGCCACAAGCTGATCACTCCACTTGTATCCAGCCCGAAGCTGCACAGATCACTCCACTACACCTGCGGGCGGTTTAGTTCTCGTTTATAGTATAAACTAGCGGTAAAATATTGCGGTGCTGAATGTGTTCGTCGCGGCGCGGAGCTGCGCCAGGACACAGCTGGTCAGCGGGACGGTTGATTTTCGACTCGATCGCAGCGTCGTTGAATTCCGCGACCAATAAGAGCTAGGCGTGCCTTTGGGCGGGAATGGGATAAAAGATCGCTCGTTTTGACACTGCGGTATGCAAAGGAATTAGCTAGATGTTGACATAATTAACTAGCAATGGAAAAGATAGATGGCGCTACCATATCCCCCGGCCCTAAAGAGCAACCCTTTAGGGCTGGGGGATATTAAAAAAATAAAATTGAACTTAGCTATGTTGGATGTACTACCGCATAACCCATCAATAGGCTAAGACAGCGATATGATATTAAAATTAATGTAGATTAACTTTAGCGAAACAATTATAACGAAAACTACAAACTAAATACTTAAACTAAGAGTTAGATCTAGCTTCAGGCTATATCTCACTGAGTTGGAAGCGGACAGAGACGTACAACAGGGCGCACGTAGCTCCCCTTCGCGGTTTTCACTGTAACAACGCGGGTTGTACCGTCTTTGGAAGTATGCAGTTTCTCCACGATGGCTAACGGCCATGAAAGCGGCGGAGCATTATCATGTACTATGACGACCAACGTACCATCCTGTATAGGGGTATGCAGGACTATTCCATTTGGATCTAGCCTGAAGCTGGTGGAGATATTCCGCACGCCAGCGCCGCCAGAACGACTGCACGAGTTTATCCAGCAGAGTATGTCTGTGGAGCAAGCTTGAAGAGTCTGCTTCAGGAGCCGGAAATGACGATAATGGCACTGTGTTCAGAAAATGTGCAGGGCTTAACGCGGATGGTTCTGCAGGGTCACTACTCAATGCCGTGAGCGGACGCCAGTTGATCAGCGCCTCGACTTGTGCAAGGACAGTTAAAAGCTCTCCGTAAGAGAGGATCGGTTGACCTATAACTTTAAAGAGATGCGTTCTAATTACTTTGACCATGCTTTCCCAACATCCACCGAAATGTGGTGATGCTGGCGGAATAAACTTCCAGTCAATAGATTTATGGAGAGTTCTTCCTGAAGACGAGTACGATACTCTTCCCTGAGAAACTTATAAAGGTCGCGTAAATAAGAGCTTGCGCCCACGAAACAAGTGCCGTTATCCGTATACAAACACTGTATAGGGCCGCGTCGTGAAAGAAATCGTTTAAGGGCTGCCAGGAATGACACCGTGCTTAAATCCGTCGCAACTTCAATGTGCGTAGTGCGCATCGTTAAGCATGAAAAATACATAGCCAAGCTTTACGGCTTTTAACACCTCGACCACGCACTGGCGTATACTGCAGTGGTCCTGCGTAATCACAACCGGTATGTGTAAACGCTTTATCAACCTGATTGACCCGCTGGCTAGGAATATCTGGCATGGGAGGGAAAATCGGACGCGGGTGAAATTTGAAACAGACGTTACATTTATGTATTCTGTGACGAATTATTCGTCGAGTAGCTAAAACCCAATATTTATGCCTAAGTAAGGACATAAGCAACTCTGGACCAGCATGGAGATGCTTCTTGTGATAAAAATCAACAAGTAGGTCGACAACATGATCATGACGCGGTAGAATGCAAGGATGCTTGTAGTTATAAGGTTCATCTGAATTTGACAGACGACCACCAACGCGTATGACGCCGTGCTCATCGAGAAACGGCTTGAGCCTAAGAATAGCGGGAGAACAAGATACATTATTTTTCAAATTTTGAATGTCGTTACTAAAATGCCTGTACAGCTCGTAGTAACTTATATTCTGCAAATTCAAGGTCAGTACTTGAAACAAAAGTCCCATTAGGTAGGTGCCTAAGAAACCTACTGACACAAACGATGGCGCGGAGTAACTTAGACCACGATGACATGCGTAGTGCGAGTGCATAGATCGGAGATTCAGCAGCCTCAACAATCACGGGATGAGAAACAGACTTCCGTTCGGGTACATCCTCGTCCTCTGCACTGTGGTCAAAGGGATGCATGGGCCACTCTGACGGATCATGGGAAATCCAAGAAGGTCCACGATGCCACAATGGATGATGCAGAAGATTAAGTGGAGTAACACCACGAGACAGGCAATCAGCGGGGTTCTCAACACCCGCGACGTGATTGAAACAAGTAGCAGTAACAAGTTCAATTAATTTACTAACGCGGTTGGCGACAAAAGTCTGCCAGCGGTGAGGAGAAGAATAAATCCAAGCGAGCACTATTTTGGAGTCAGAAAACGCGTATATTTTTTTGATAGGGTAGTGGGGCAAAACTGTGTCTTGAACCTTGCGGAGCAACTGAGACAGCAGAAGGGCCGCGCACAACTCCAGTCTCGCAACCGGAATGGTTTTAATAGGCGCCGAGTAAAACTAACTGCACCGAGTAGTTAGAACCAATGCGGACTTGCAGATATACGACTCCGCCGTAAGCACGCTCGCTGGCGTCAGCGAAACCTATTAAGTTGATGGTACATCCATCTACCAACCCAAGATAACGCGGAATAGTAATTTGATTGAGCGCGGTAAGCTCAATAAAAACTGGCTCCAAGCGGCGACAATATGGTCAGGGGGTGTTTCATCCCACTCACACTTTGATAACCAAAGTTCTTTGATCAAGAGCTTGGCGTACAAAATTGTGGGAGCCACAAAACCCATTATGTCCCATAGTCGAGCCACTGTGGACAGCATAGTGCGTTTGGTGCACTTATCATCTGGCGGTGAGACGTCAAACCGAAAACTATCACAGGATTTGTCCAAGCGTAAACTGAGAACTTTATGCGGTACAGACTTCTCAAACTCAATGTCTGGAGAAGCTTTATGAGAATCCGGTATGCGTGCGAGAACCTCCTTAGAATTGCTTGTCCATTTGATAAGATCAAACTGGCCTCGCTTGAAAAGCTCTTCACAAAGCGAAATTGCTAGCGGAATGGATATGACACTACAGGCGATGTCATCCATATACAAAGCGGAAGTAGCAACAGCTGCTGCGGCGGGAAAGCGATCGCCTTTATCAGCGATCAACTGGCGAACAACTCGTAACGCGTGATATGGGCTAGACTTGAGTCCAAAACAAACACGATTGAACTGATACACGGACAAAGGTTCTTTATTGTCAAAGCGATAGAAAATCCGTTGAAATCTACGGTCAGATTCGCTAACGCCGATATTGAGAAACATTTGACGGCAATCAGCTGACAGAGCGATTTGGAAAAGACGAAACTTTATTATGATGTTAAATAAATCACCGTGTAGATTAGGGCCGGCATGCAAAATGTCATTAATCGACTGACCCGATGTAGTCCTACAACTAGCATCTAAAACCACACGAAGTTTAGTAGAGGTTTTATCTTCGCGAACTACGCCGCCGTGATGCGGGATATAATATGAGGGAAGAGAATTGCCCTCGTTGTTTACAACTACACTCAAAAAACCTTTATTTAGGTAGTCACGAATGACGTCATTATAGGCGCCGCGTAACTTAAGTGATGCATCATGTTTACGTTCTAAACAATGAAAACGTCTAAGCGCAGCAGCGTACGAGTCACCTAACGAATAAGGGTCACCATAGAATGGCAACGCCACAACGTATCTGCCACTGTCGTCACGAACAGTGGTAGCGCGGAAATGTTCTTCACTTTCGAGATCCTTACGGCTCATCGAAGGCGGTGCGGTAATCTCTTCAAGCTCCCAAAATCGCTTGAGGAGAGAATCAATATTATTTTCTTGAAGAACAGAACAACAACAAGACGTAATATAATGAGAAGTATGTAACGTAGGTTCGGTACCCATAATCACATACCCAAATACCGTTTCAATAGCGGGCGGTAAATTATATTGCTCACTACGTACAACTTTAGGTAGTAACAAGTGCGGAAATATTGAAGCTCCGATCAAAACATCAATGTCTGCCGGATTCGCAAATTCCGCGTCTGCTAGCGGCAATGTCTCGAGATGTGTGAGTAGCGATACGTCCACATTAGCGTTCGGCAATGTGTCCGTAATACGCTCCACGATAAGCGAAGAAATGTTAAAATTAATATTCCCATCAAAACGCGAATGTATTTTAATATCTACGGAACCCTTGCAATGTTTTTCTGACCCCCCGATCCCCTTGACTACTAATTTAGTATTTTTAAAGTTATCCCACAGTCCGAGGCGTTTGAAACAATCAGAAGTAATAAAGTTACTCTGTGATGCGCTATCGAGTAAACAACGAACTATGCGCGGTGCGTTATTAATATCATAAAGGATAACTTGCGCTGTTACCTACGGAAGCGTGCGGAAGTAATCACGTAATGGGTATGTAAATGGACTAGGAGTATAGCTAGGTGCTATAAATACCTAGGTAGGTACTTCTAGAAGATACCTACGCGAGATAAACGAGAGGTTACGTATAAACGCAAATGAATCCGTCTTCGTACGGACCAAAAAATTGTTCTGCGTTGCACCGAAAGTATGTACTAGGCGATTTGGTGATATGGAAAAATATTAATATTGTGGACTGTATAAAGGATGGCTGGTAAATCGCCTAGAAGAAGGGTGCTTTGGAATTTATAGGAGGCACGCCTTACCTTACAAAATGGCAGCCTAGCCAGCGTCTTCGAGAGTCGGGCCACAAGCTGATCACTCCACTTGGATCCAGCCCGAAGCTGCACAGATCACTCCACTACACCCGCGGGCGGTTTAGTTCTCGTTTATAGTATATAAAATAGCGGTAAAATATTGCGGTGCTGCATGTGTTCGTCGCGGCGCGGAGCTGCGCCAGGACACAGCCGCACGGTGGGCTGAAAAATCAAAATGTGGACTTAGGGGCTAAGAGACTTGTTTTTGGATTCTACTTATGAATCTATATATTAAAAGAATTTGTGTTTTATAATACGAGTCGGCCAGCCCGTTCTACGCAACCGATTCGCATGATTTTTTTTTTAAATGAAAGCTCTCGCTGCATAGATTTGTCATCAAGCATTAGAAATTACCTAAATTGCACATTCATCAAGTTACATGCAAAAACAGTTTTCTCCCATAGGTACATTTTTTACGTTTTCGTAGCCGTAGTCAATGACCTTCTGCTTCTATATATCTGGTTCTCATTGAGGTAGGCGTTTCGTTATAGGCCTAAAACACGCGCTGAAAAGAGCTCTTTCATTTGATGATATGCTCATTTAAATTGGGTAAGTTTGAAGGAAGATAGGTGTGGACATTGAACTTATTTTTCAATATTTTCCTATAAATTTCTTAAGATTCCATTGCTTTCTCTCTACATGGACGGTTCTAAATTCAAAAATATTTTTATGGCATCTAATAAGTTTCTTGCGGTAATTATTTTAGACATATTTAGCTGGATAACAGAAATAAAACCTATTTTCTTACTTATAAAAAAAGTTATTTTTCTATATTTTTAATTTTGATAGTAAAATATTGACAGATACTTAAAGAAAAAAGTCAAATTAGTGTAAGTTAGTTACTTAAGTTTCTGATTTAATAGCGTATTTTTTGTGAGTAGTTGTGTTTTCAGTTATAATGATGGTTCTTGATAGGAAATTGAAAAATGCTCTGAGAAAGTTTGAACAAAGAATCTTGGTCAATGACAAATCCCTGTTGGAGATTTGGTACCGGGTGGTCCTCCTACTGCTAAAATAATTCGGGTGGTAACGGCAGGCCTCCTTCACTCGGCCGTACCTACAGCGATAAGTGCCTACACTTTGGCGCGGCTTCCACGCAGCGTCGTCACCGCTCGCGCGCAGGGCTAGCTAATAACGTGAATTTTAATAGTGAACAACAAAAATGTTCACATCACAAGTCTGGTGCGAAGTATTGCTCATTTAACGGATGTGTGTCGGAAGCAACTTGAAATTTTGATTTTATTTATTTTACGAGAGCAACTTGAAAATTGTACTTTTTATTTGTTGAGATATCTCAACGATTATGGTGTCAAATTAAAGGTCTAGTTCAAAAACCATTTTATCTGTTTGTGTCATGTAAATCGGTCTACGCGTTAAGGAAATAACTAAGAATTAGAATAGTCAAAAAGTAAACCACCAGAATTTTTGTGGTTTTCGTTCTACGAGCTCAAATAGTGGGGTAGGATACTTATAGTATAAATATTTATTATTAGGTACGTGGTCAAGTAGGTAGATAGACGATGAATAAATATTATAGTAGCAGCGGCAAGTCGACAACCCTAGCGCACCGCTCCGCGCCAGACAGTGACAGCGTTATGTGTTAGAAAAGAGTGGGAACAGTTAGGTCAATATCGCGTTAGGTACTGAATGCTCATGCGAGCTGAATTGCACTTTCTTGCTCTTATCCGGCAAGAGATGGTGCGTTTCGTAACCGTACGTCAAACAACCAACAACCTTTAACCTTACCGTACGTCAAAGGAGTGACAGATAAGATCGCCAATATTCTTAACAAAGTTTCAGTAAAGACTATTTTCACTCCTTTTAAGAAACTGTCTCAATATATAAGAACGCCGAAAGACAGTCTTCCATTAGAAAAGCCAGGTGTATACAAAGTTGACTGCAGCTGTGGCAGTTCCTATATAGGACAAACGAAACGCACCATCTCTTGCCGGATAAAGGAACACATCAGGGCAGTCAAAAATAACGAGCCACATAAGTCAGCCATAGCTCAACACCTTTTAGACTCGGGTACCGACCACTGGATTGAGTTACACAACCCTCAGGTGCTTTCGACAGAACGCCACTACATACCTCGAATGGTTAGGGAGGCTATTGAAATCAAAAAGTTTAATAATTTCAATAGAGAGGATGGGTTTCAACTGTCGAGTATCTGGCATCCAGTGGTGCGTCTATGTAAAACCCGTGAAACGGAAAAACTCAAACCGCGAGCTGACGTAGTGAGTGTAGTATGTCGTGATCGGGTACAGTGCGATAGTGAAAACAGTGGCAGTGGTGTTGTACGCAAAAAACGAGTAAGAAAGCGGGTAGACCGTTATACTTGCTCGTAACATTCATCCACCCGCAATACCCTCAGTACATCCGTGAACATGGCGCTTGCAACAGTGCCGAAATATCGGTTACTCCAAACAAAGGTACGTGGTATATATCCCGAAAGACAATTTAAAGCAAGTTTAAATGACCACGAAAGTTTAAATTCCTCATCATACCTATATGTAAGAGCTTTTTTATAATATTAAAATATACTGTGGAGCAGCACGGGTCCTCTAGTAATAATAATAATATTCTACCACATACACACATCACCATCTAGTCCCAAGCTAAGCAGAGCTTGTGTTATGGGTACTAGATATTTTTTTTTTGTAAATACATACATATTATACATAGAAACACCCAGACTAAGACAAACATCCATGTTCATCGAACCCGCGACCTTCGGCGTAGCAGTCGCTTACACTCCCGCTGCGCCAACCGGTCGTCAGCAATGGAAAAGATAGATGGCGCTACCAATGACGTTACTGGTTAAGACGCCGAATATAACATAAATTCATCTTATTTGCAGATCGGTGATATCTGCCATTGTTTGACTTGTAATGAAGTAGTATCTGAGAACGCTATCACGGAACATTTGGAGTCGAAGCTACATAAAAGTTTACTAGCCGAGTGTGAGCTAAGCCTGGTCGACGTCTCTACTAGCAACGATAAAGGAGAAAGTATCGAAGATAAAACTGCACACGAACTAGATGTGCTACGTAACGATCCTGTCAACAACGACTTATCTAACAAGGATCATGATACTAAACACTCTATGGGTAATTATTTTTTTATTTATAGTCTCACGCCTGTATCCCCGAAGGAGTAAGCAGAGGTGTAAATATTAGGTACACCCACATTTCGCTACGATTTTTTAGGTCCCACGTAAAGGTAATTAATTATATATTAATACGAATATATGACTGTAGTGGGATCTAAGGACAAGATCGATAAAATAAGCCAAGAAAACCCCTACATTGCTATGTATGGTTCAGTAATAGAACGAGTGCTGGAAGCACATAATCTTGGGCTTACTATGGATGATGCGTTGAGGTTTGAGCGACACGTCTCAGATGTAGTTCGCAATTGTTTTTATCGCATTAAACTATTGTATAGAATAAGACAATATCTTAGTACTGATCTTCATGTGCAACTAACTGACTCGCTTGTTCTTTCCAAGTTTAATTACCTCGACGTGGTGTACGGGCCTAGATTATTGGCGAAAACCTCTGACCTCATACAAAAAGTGCAGAACGCATGTGCGCGGTTCTGCTTTGATATCCCGAAACGTGGTCACGTAACACCATTTTTAAATGCAGGCGGTATATTAAAAAAGAAGTGGAGAAGGGATGTACACTTGGCCACTCTTATGTTTGGGATTCTCAAAGACAAAACGCCAGAATATTTTTACGAGAAGTCAGAATGGATGGCTGAAAATAAGATGTACGCTAGCAGAGAACTTGGGCAACCATTACATATACCTAGGCACAAAACCACTGCATTTAGAGGTGGCTTCCGGTATAATGCTACCAAGTGCTGGAATAATTTGCCGCCTCCACTGCGCAAACTGGGTTATGTAGGTAGCTTTAGAAGTCTCATAAAGAAATGGTTCCTATCTGAACAAAAGTCCAGCACGTAACACTTGATTTCCCTATATTGTTATTTGTATATTCTATATTATATTCTATACATTGCTTATTATGTTTATATTATTTACCTACTTTAATAATATCTGTTGCTATATAATTATATTGGTACTCTATATATACACTACTGTTATCTTATATTTCTCTAGCATATCGTTTATAGTATTTACTGTACCTATCAGGCGCGGTCCGAAGGGGGGGGTCACAGGGGACATGACCCCCCCCCCCAAAATCTACGGTAAAATTGAAAAATCACAAAAATTTGCCAAATAATAAAAGGAAATGTTTAGCTATCCCCTAACAGCGATAAATTCGCGTCGATATCTGAATATACAGAAGAAAATCTTATTATCGTCAAGAAAGTATCTGAATTCTATTGCCATTTTTTAAGTCCGATCAAGTCCAATTCGCAGCTGGCATCACAGCCAGATCCGATGTGGCCGTAGGCTTGCACCAACGGTCAGCGCTTATCCCCTACCTCTTCCTGTTGATTATGGATACTAGGTATATTATCAGACATACAGGAAGAGGCACCCTGGTGAATGCTGTTTGCCGATGACATCGTTCTGGTAGCAGTGAGTGGACAGATGGTGCAGAGCAAGTTGGAGGAGTGGCGGCAGAGATTGGAGAATGTAGGCCTGAGAATAAGCAGAACCAAAACGGAATATATGGTCTGTGACTTTGGCGGTCTCTCCAGTCCTATACCGGTTACACTCAGCGGTACACCGCTACCAGTATGCTCCGATTGCCGCTACCTAGGTTCACTCCTGCAAGATGACGGCGGAATTGATCGGGATGTTAGGCAAAGAATCAACGCAGGATGGATGAAATGGCGACAGGTCTCAGGCACAATATGCGACCACAAAATGCCTGTGAAATTAAAGGGCCGCATGTTTAAGTCGGTTATAAGGCCTGTCGTAGGGGAGAGTGGGTAACAGTGATCACTTTTTTTTTTCAAACAGTGCAACTGGAAAGTTTATGCCTGAATTATTAATCTCTGAAATTAAATCATAGTATTAGTAATTAATCTTTAAAGAAAGAGTAATTTCAAGGCTTTCAGTACATAAAGTTACAAGATACAACGACTTGATTAAAAAATGAGAAATGATCCAGTGTGTCCCGGGAATGGGTCAATTTGGATCATTGCATGGGTGACAGTGAATCGACTAAGAGTGCGCAAAGATAATCCATTATATCTTTTTTTCTAAGGTTACACAGATACTCAATACCTTACTTCCATGCCATTTATCTGTTATTTTTATTTTATTCGTCATCGGTACTTCATAAATTAGCCGTCGAACGTTTGCAATAGTCAGTTAAGAATATAATCGACTATATTTTTTTTTGGTCATCGGTAAATATTTTATTAACTGCACCATGATTAAAATGCATATTCTAACCCAATTGCAGTGCATTTTCCCTAACAAAATAAATTACGAATGAATTTCAGTTCCGCGAGTGACAGCGGATTAGTAGTTCACTGTGACCCAAAACGAAATGATTCATTGTGACCCAATGGTGGTTATGGAATAAAAATATCATAGAAAAAACTACCTATCGCAAAGGAAAAATACGCAGTTTACATAAGACTTAGGATACCTATAACAAGCCTACGACACAATAAAAACATTAAGATTTCTTATTCACTCAGATATAAAACAAATTTCAAAACCATGTGAAAAATACTTTTGTTACTTACCTACTGAGTGGACTATAGCAGCGCGACTTGTAGCTTTGACACCGCGTTGACGATTAGTACGTTAGGGAGGGGGATGGACAAGCGGCAAGAACAACTTTGATTGTGTTCCTAAGCGTAACACATACTGAGTTATAGTGAATTATCCACTGTACCCCGTGATCCACTGTTACCCAATCTCCTACTGTATGGAGCTGAGTGTTGGGCTGCAAAGAAGATGGATGATAAACAATTGTGGCAGAGATGAGAATGTTACGATGGATGTGTGGAGTGACAAGAATGGACAGAATTAGGAATGATTACGTTAGAGGTCAATTTAGAGGTTGTATGAAAGTGGCGCCCATTGATGAAAAGGTAAAAGGGAGTCGATTGGCCTGGTATGGACATGTTATGCGGAGAGATGAGATGTATGTAGATAAAAATTAAAAAGTGATGAATATGCATGTTGAAGGACGAAAAGGGAGAGGACGGCCAAGGAAAAGATGGATGGACTGTGTGAGGATGAAAGAAAGAAAGAATGAATTTATTTGCACTAACACAATGTTATGACAATAATTACAGTAATAAATAAGAGCTAAAGAACAAGAAAAACAAATCAAAGAAGTAAGACGCGCAAAATTTCTCGCTGGCTGGCGCCACTGCAGGCACAGCTTTATCTACTGATGTAGCTGGATGGATGGATATGAAAGAGAAAGGGGTAAGCGATCGGATGACTGGTGAGGTGATAGAGAAGTATGGAAGCGAAGGACATACTGCGCCGACCCCAAATAAATTGGGACCAGGGCAAGACAATGATGATGACCTATTTTTAGGGTGCCGTACCTGTTTACCTCACAAGATAAAAAAGGAACCCTTATAAGATCACTTTCTTGTCCGTCTGTCTGTCTGTTCGTGTGTCACCACCGATTTTCTCAGGAACGGGTGCACCTAGCAAATAAAATTGGTGGAAATTTATACCAGATACTGAGGTCTATGGTTCCTATTAGGTGTATAAAAATCAGGGTCCTGGGTCAACCCGATAAAAAGATATGGTCAAAATTTGGTTTTTGCGAAAACTTGTAAGTACCGAAATTGACCTTAACTTTCAACTTTTTTTAATTTTCAGAATTTTTCCTTTACGTGTGCTGTAAGACCTTGGTTTTACCCAAAATTGAGAATTCTAGGTCAACCGTAAGTAGGTAACCTATAGGTTTTGGGTCGAAAACCTATATTATGGTAGTTCCCGTTGAACTAGAATCACGAAATTTGGCCAAAAACAGTGTCTTACAGCACAAATAAAGAAAACATTACAAAAAATAAAAAAGTGGCAAATTTAAGGGTGTCCCATACACTCTTAAATTTGTACATACATAGTAGACTCCATTTAAGATAGTCCTCTAAGTTGTAGGTATGGGCGCTCATACAGATTTAGAGGACTAGCGTATTTAGTACGAACAAATTCGTTCTTATCAAATAAGGTAAAATGCGTACGGAACCCTCAGTGCGCGGGTCAGACTCGCACTTGCCCGAATTTTTATTAGTGAGTGACCCCCTCCAAAATTTCAGGCTGCGACCGCGCCTGGTACCTATCTACTCTGATAATCGTCCGTGACTAGCCCTTAGGTTTCGGCTGAAAAACAGCGCTGCGGTCATGCGTAGCACAGGCTGAGCTGAGACCTTTTGGACACACTGCACTTTTTTTTATTTTTTTTGTACTTATGTGTTTACTTTTTCTTTTTTGCTTTTCCTTTTGGTCATTACCGTGAAACTTTGTTGTGTTTTGTATTGGTGTGTCTAATAAATGTTTTTTTCTTTCTTTTCTTTCTAGTCCACTAGTCTCGCTTCCTTAGAAATAAATTTATTGCATTTGAATTTAGACACTAAATAAGACGAAATTCAGTACTTCTACATTATTATTCGACTGTATTTCCCTTGACCTTGTGATAGTGCAGCATTTGACACAATTTCATAATTTTGACTTTATATGGTGTAAGCGAGGTCTGCCTGCACACTGCCACGCAACCGCAATGATCTATTTACAGTACCTTTGTAGTGATTACTTTAAAAGTACAGCAAAAGTACCACTGCAATAAGATTTGTCTTATCCGTAAGGGGATCACGGCCAAAGTAGATAAGGCGGTGAATTCAATGTAATAATATAACTAATAAATGTGCTTTATGCTTTTTAGATGACAAATCTAAAACTGTAGGTGGGAAAACCTTGTATACCAAGACTGTGCTAATAAATAAAGCAGAAAAGCCGACCTGTTCGACGTCTGTGCCGAAAGACGTGGAGAATTTAGCCAAGCAGCATGGATTGTCTGTTGTCAAGAATGACAACAAAATATTTTGTGACACGTGCAGCCTAGCAAAACCTGCGACGCTTCAAAAAGTCAAAGAACACGTGGCAGGGAGGAAGCACACTGACAAACTGTCTAAACACTCTGATGACAAGAAAGAAAAAGAAACATCGACGAAACTTACAAAAAAACCCATGAAGGAAGTCGTCACAGAGCAGACCACAATAGAAGTCAAGATTAGACTTGGTGATACAGTCGAACTGAAACCATGTGTGATGTTCGAAATTCAAAACAATTCTTTTATAGTGTGTGCCAACAAATTTATTGGCTTTTCTAAATTTAACGGCAAACTCATCTGTCGGTTCTGCCACGTAGAATTGACTGAACGTAACTTAGATTTGCACATGGATTCTCCACGGCACAGAAACTTTTTAGCTGAATGTTATCTCGTCACTTCACTGGAAAACGATTTCATAAGACAGGTAGGTAGCTAATTTATTGGAATTCTTGCTTCTATCTGACAATTAGAAAAACGTCAAAATCATGTTTTTCTTTTAATCGCCTGATTGTAAGCGAAGAACCTTTCTCTTTAGAAACCAGCGAAGAAGCGCTACGAAACCTTTTTTTCATCATCATTATCCTAGCGTTATCCTAGATACATCCAAGGCTTCGGCGCCCGAGGTGCGACTGCCGTCTGACCTTATGTATTCTTAGACTTCATTCACACATGTTTTATAACGCGCGTTAAAAACAAATCTATGCCCTAGTATATGTACGTTCACACGACAGCGCTTTTAAGACGCGAAGCGTTAAAAAGCCATCGAGCGAATGAGGCCTTACTCCGCGGATAGTAAAATTCCAAGTATTTTCAGATAAAGTCGGACATGTTCGACTGTTGCTACTGCGGCCTGGTGACTCGCGACTGGGACGACATGTTGGAACACGTCGCTACGGACGAGCACAAGAAATCCAGGGAAGAACACAGGATGTTGTTGCTGGACTACAAGATGTTTGTCATCGACCACAACGTTAGGAATTCTATGCCGAACAATCTCTTCGCGATGTTGCATAGCATGCGACAATTTTAAGGATAAACTATTGCCATATTATTATGTATACCTTTCTACTTATTTATGTTACAGAAACATGTCAATTTGCGAAATCTGAAGCTCGCTTACCACTGTGCGTGGCTTTGCGGACGAACGCGTGATACCGTTGCAGTTACACCTCGAATCGGGTTACTACTATAAAGGTGCCGCGCGCGTCCGTCCGCAAATCCATGCACCGTGGGATACCGGCTTAATATGACTTATTTACCTTCGTATAATATGTATGTCTGTCAGTAACTTGATGCCACAGTTCCGGCTCGGTTTCGTTTAGAATTTAATGACCGTAAGTGATTTGTCCTCGAATATTAAGTACATAATATACATAATATTATAATCGTAGTGAACCTTAAATTTTAAGTTGTTTTTCTTCCACTAAAGACTTGCACTACCTAAACTGTGTGACGAGGAATATCATTAGATCTGTGTATTGTAATGTACCTATCAATAATATGCTTGTCTAACGTCAGATTTTAATACGCATATTTAACTACTAGAGAATCGACACAAGTTTCATACAAAATATGTCAATATCTCTAATAGCCAAATCCATCGACAGATAGAATATTAAAAACATTACCCTTCCTTTAGGCTTCGTTGTAGTCGGGTAAAAACAGGTATAAGAATATGTTAAGTAGCTACAATACCTACTGTGTAGCTACAATACCTACTGTAGGCAAGAAAGGTCGCTGCACACCTTAAAAATCTTTGCCGGGTCATTTAGGAATTAAAACTGTCTGATGATTGCTCTTATTTTTAATTATGCTTTAGGTTAGTTTTCGTCGTCTAGAGTTCCTACAAGATATTGACAATAATAATAATAACTTGTTATTATAAACCGATGCGAAGCGCACAGCGCGTATACGTGTGTGTTTTCGACATAAGGTTTGTTTCGCATTTCTCAGTTTCTTTAACAGGTAATCAAATTTATCCATATAAATGTATCCAATTGCGAGGACTTTATTTTTACTTTTATGTTGTAACACTAACACTAGGCCAAAAGTGTATTGTAATTTTATTCGTTTTGTGGAATTAAAATAAAAATTAATAGTAAACAAACAAATATAGTTTTAATTTTATCATAAGTTCTTAATAAATACCTACTTTATTTCTCAATATATCTACTTAGGTACATAATTATACTTACATATAACTTTCACCTCGTCTGAAGTCGAACATTAATCAAACTAAAATTATTATTAATCAAATTAATCATTGCTGTTGCCAAATGCCTGCCGACTTCTCAAAGTAACAAGTTACAAGCGTTAAGTACTGTAAGTTGTTCATCCCTTTCACCGCCACGTCAATAGCGAAAAACCACAGAGTACTTTATATATACGGGTACGAAAAACTGTGTTCCCCGCGCCACGGCGCCACGCCGCAAATTCCTTCTTTAATATTTTTTTTTTTTTTTTGGGATTTTATGACCTGGTAACTGGACCTTTAGGTCAAATCTTATTTTAACGGACACTGCACATTCACTTAATTTTTAAATTATTTTAACAGTATTTTTAATGTATTTATATATCGGTTTGTAAGTATTTTTGTCTTTCAATAACTCTTCGAGTGGCGGCGGGCGGGAGAAAGAATCGCACTTAATGTTCACATCACTGAGTTCACTAGCCAACACTTATCTGTCAAGCAGGAAGTTTTGACAGTCAAAAATAATATGATCAACGGTTGCAACGGCTCCCTGAGCTCCCTCCTGGGATTCACAATGTGGGCATGTATTGCTTGTAATAATGCCAAGTCTAGCAAGGTGTGACGGAGCAGTATTATGGCCAAAGCGCAATCTATTTATCGTAGTAATAAAGTCTCGGCTGGCTTCCTTCAATCTATTGTACCAGGGTCTAACAGGTAATTCTTCTTGTATACGGCCGTAAAATTTTCCTTTAGTGTCTTGGTCTTTCTTCCACAATTCTAACCATAAGTTACAAACATTTTCATTAATACATTGCAAGAAGTCAGTCATAGGAATGTCCATTGCATTTCTAACATCAATAGCATTACTACCTTCATATGCGGTTTTATCAACTATTTCATTGCCATAGATACCTCGGTGTGAAGGTACCCACAGAAAAGCAATGCTTTTGTGCTTGAGGTAATATTGATAAATTATTTCTTTGATGAAATATAGAATATAATTTGTCTTAAAAGAAACTGTAAGGTTAGTTAAGGCTTTAATCAAACTCAGTGAATCAGAAACAATCAAAAAGTATTTGCTATTGTTAATTTGGCGAATATGTTTTAATGCCTGATAAACCGCATATGCCTCTGCAGTGAATATGGTGCATGTATTGTGTAGAACAAAGCTTTGAGAGAATTGAATTTGTGGATCATATATAGCAGCACGCACATGATCACTTCCTTTACTGCCATCAGTGTAAATAACATAATAATTCTTATTATCTGCCATAAACTGTAACATATCTAAATTGTTATTGATGGGATTTTGCAATTCTTTGACGGGATGTGTGATACACTGATAAGAGAAGGAGTAACATGGCCATGGGCATTGTTTTCTAATACCAGTAAAACTGTTTTCTGTTTCCAGCAATATTTTGGACAATGTTGGGGATTTACCATTTAAGAGAATCTCGCCTGTTGTTAGAGGTCCAGGATTTTTACATACAGAAGGTACTATTTTGTTTATTATTTTCTTGTTATCTGCAGCAATTAATTTAAGACAGAATCTCTCTGCAAGTAGAATGCGTCTCAAAATTAGGGGCATTATTTTAGTCTCCACTTCCATGGCCCTTATGGGAGTAGAGCACATTGCACCAGAAATTGTTCTCAAAGCCCTGTTCTGCAATAGATCTAGTTTATTTACATGAGTACTATTTATATACACTAATGAGCTGTAATCAAAATGGCTTCTAACTATACTTTTATACAAAGTTGACAATATTTTCGGGTCAGCTCCCCATGTAACGCCTGCAAGACATTTTATTATATTTAATCCTTTAAGAGCATTTTTTGATATGGTTTTAATATGTTCCTCAAAGGTTAATTTCTTATCTAATACTATGCCTAAAAATTTTTTAACATTCACTGGATTTATAAATTCTCCGTTATATATTACTTTTGAATATGTGTTCTCATTTCCAAATATCATGTCACTACTTTTGGAGGGATTAATTTTTAAATGTAACACATCATTGTAATAGTGAAATATTTGGGACAATGCTCTGTTAATATTGTCTATTGCAATTTCTACATTATAATTACTACTGTACAAAACAATATCATCAGCAAACTGCAAAATATCTACATTACTATTTACAAATTTACAGATTTCACTTGTATATATATTGTACAACAAAGGAGATAGTGTAGCACCCTGCATTGTACCTTTAGATGCACATTTTGGACCATGCAATGTATTATTATGCCTTACATAAAGTGTTCTACTATCCAAAAAATTATATATCCATTTACATAGTTGACCAGGCACACCTAACCTAGACATAACTTGTACAAGTATAGCCGGATCTAGACTGTCAAAAGCACCCTGAACATCTAAAAATACACAAACAGTGTGTAACTTATTATCTTTTGCATGTTTCAGGTCTGAAATTAAGGAAGTGAAGCTGTCTGCACAACTTCGCCCTCGACGAAATCCATATTGTACATGCGGAATGATGCCGTTAGATTCCATATACCAATCCAAACGATTTTTAATCATGTTTTCAAATAGTTTACCTAGACATGAAGACAGTGATATTGGTCTATAAGAGCTGGCAAGCTCGAGAGGTTTATCTGGTTTGAGTATCGGAATGACACATTGTGTTTTCCATGATTGTGGAATACATTTACAATGCCAAAGTAAATTAAGAATATTAAGAAATATTTTTTGTGCTGATTCATCTAAATTTTTAATAGTACAATAGGGGAAATCATCTAAACCAGGTGTAGTGTCTTTCCGAGATAACAAACTCATTTTAAATTCAGACCATGTAAAAGCATCTAGCAAAAATTTTGAATTTGGATTATCATTATTTAATTCGAAAATATTGCCTAAACTATTAATATTATTTAGATTGCTATTGTCAGATAATTTATCTAGAAATTGAGAAATAAACTCATCTTTATATGATTTATTACCAGCTCTTATACCTTTGAACATTTTTAGAAGATTCCAAATCTTACTTATAGGAGTAGTTCTATTAAAAGTGTTACATAAGCTATTCCAACATATTCTCTTTTGTTCTGATATGGTTCTTTTTTTAAGTGCATCCTTTCTTTTATAATCTAAATAGGTCTCCATAGTAGGATCACTTCTATATAGTTTCAATGCATTGTAAGAGGCAATAACACTTTTTTCACAAATGTCATTCCACCAAGGAGCTGGAGGTCTACTTTTGAAATTATTTGGTTTATTAAGTTTAGGAATTGTCATAACTTTTAAATTATCCAATCGAGAACAAAAATCATTATAGGTTGAAATAGGATCATATAATTTTAGAACTAAATCATTAAATATTGTTTTAGAAATAGTTTTAAACTTTTTCCAATCTGCTTTGTTATATATAAACCTATCAACAGGAGGATTAATATACAGACCACTCGCATATTGATGCGAGGTTAGCACTAATAAAGCTTACATCAATTGCAGACGGATTTCGTCTCGGGTTGTTAACAGTTGTAAAACTACCATCATTTAATATACATAAATCCAAGTCATCAATGATATTAAATAAATCCTGACCTCTGCTCTTAGTGGATAGACAACCAAAAGCGATGTGGTGTGCATTAAAGTCACCACTGACAAATATAGGCTTTGGAAGATCATTGATAATATTACGTAATCTATTGATCCGTATATGTCTACTAGAAGGAGGACAGTATACACAAAGAATAGTCAAGCTACCATGCACGGTAGATAAGGACAGAGCTACAGTTTGAATTTCTTCATAAAATCTAGTGTTTAAAACTTTGTACTTTAAATATGGCTTAATTAGTATTGCTACACCATTATGAGTATTTTTATTATAAATATTATATCCAGGTATTCTAAAACTATTGTCTTTAAACCATGTTTCGTTAAGTAAGCAAATGTCAATATGTTGTTTTTGTAAGAATTCAATCAGTAAGGGTTTTTTATTTTTAGCACTTTGAATGTTATACTGAGCAATACGTAGCTTAGACAGTGTATGACTTGGATCCATTACTTGAGGTTTTTAATAAGTGTTTCCCTAATGGTATTTACAGTGGTAGGCGTATTATCGCCCTTATTACCCAGTTCCACCAACGTCTGTACCAGGGCCTTAAGTACATCGTTGTTGGCAACTATTTGGGCTTTGATGTCTACTTTAGGAGAGACATCTCTAGAGTTATTTACACTATGTACAGTATTATTTACAGATGTATTTACAGACTTATTTACAGATGTATGTACAGACTTATTTACAGATTTATTTACAGTGTTAATTGGTTTCATTTTTGGAGGTGGCAAGGGTGGAAATTCAATGTTATTACTTGAGTGTTGTTTTGTAATTGTAGCACTTGCATATGTTATCTTATTTTTCTTTTCTACAATTTTATTTAACTTAATTGGACATAATCTCGAAATTGCAAGATGAGGCCCGCTGCAATTGCAACAGCAGATCTCTGTTGGTCTATCACATTCTTTATATAAATGCTCACCTCCACAAATGGAACATCTTTGTTTGCCATTACATATCCTAGCGGAGTGGTTAAATTTAAAGCAACGGAAACATTGCTGTAATGGGGGTATATATTCAAAAACTCGGTATGAAAACAAATCATATTGTACATTGTCTGGAAGAATATTCTATAGAAAAGTAATGCTAACTGTTTGTAGTGGTATTCGCTCTTGTCCTACCTTCTTTGTGAATCTTCTTATAGCTATTATTTCATAAATTGATGATAGTTTTGTGTATAGTTCTTTGTTCGAAATGTTTGCTGGTACAAATCTAATTATGCCTGTTTTTTCTATTTGCGCAGCCGGAATAAATGCTTTCAAGCCATGTTTGTTGAGAAAAGCGCTGTTATTAATAAAGTTATTGGCCGTATTATATTGTTTAAATATTATTGCAATTTTATTGGCGTTAATTCTTTGAATAGCCGTCACCCCTTTTATCTCGCTAGAAAATATATGATTCAGATAGATAGGGCTCTTATTGCCTATTCTATCTTTACTGTTGGAAGCTTCTATAAACACTTTAAAGTCCACACAAGTGGCATTTTCAGGATAAATTCTTTTGTATTCTGGTTTAAGATACGGTGAATAGTCAAAATGCTCACCGCCGCCGCCATTACCATAGTCCTTTTCACTTCCTCCGTCTCCAGCCTCAGGCCGAGGACGTTTATGTGAGGTGGGCGGGTTATCCCCGCCCCCCTCATTTCCCACCATTTCCACGGGTTTGCACACCTATCACTATGGTTTTTTATTGACTTCTAAGTAAAAACCACCGAATATTTAATCAGAAATTAAAAGTGAAAAAAATTCTGATCCGCGCTTTTTTAAGGTTCCCGCCAGAATCCCCCTTCTTTAATACCTACGAAAAAATAGTGACGGGCAAAATACATATCAATGAAACATCGACAGTAGGAATGATTTTACTTGTGCATGGTTTACGAATAAAAACAACTTATAAAATACGCTTGATTGTATTTATTTACACCTATATTTTATCCCTTTTACCAACTTAGTCATCAATACCCAGAAACTACAGCGTTAGACAAGAACAGATTTTATAACAAAAAAGTAATTTAAATATATTAAATACAAAGGTCACAGCACTAATATCGTTTGTGACGTCTTCCACTGTCTTCTATAGACGACACTGGCGTGGCGAGCACTGCGCTTCCCAGCTTTGCCGCCTTTGGATTAGAGATGTAACAGTACTAGATATTTAACAATATTAGGTATTAGCATCATATTTAACCTAGTATAATAATTAGGTGATTATTAAATTACTAATAGAGTAATGTAGTTTAGTAATTACTTAAAAAACCGGACATTTTTAAATAACTTCTTTTTAAAATATTCACTTTTTTATTCTACTAATTGTTTTCCGAAAGAGATTATTTCATGCGATAAGAACTTAAAGTGCATATGGTATGTTTGAATTTATGTTACAATTAGTAAGTCGTTTTTATATGGTTTGACTTAGTAAGTGCCGATACGTGCATTAATGCTCATCTGGCTGAATACTGTGAACAGTTAATGTTAATATATTTTGAAGTTTAAACCACCACCAAGTTATGAACCACGTAAATGGGTGTGGACCACAGTAAGAAAGGGCAAACAAAGCCAACAGTTACCTAAATATTAACAGAAAACTAAAATATTGTTTTAGCGACACTATTTAAAAAAATTAACTACGCATAAATTGTTGGTGCATTATGGTAAACAAATCATCGCTAAATAAATTAAACTTATAAATCATAGCACTAAGGTTCAAACTTGCTCAGCGCTGACATACTGATGCATTTTCGACAAGTTTTGACATGTTTGTTTTTGTTGTTATTTGATATAACATAATAATAACAAAATCAAAACTGTTATATAAATGTGCCTATCGCGCGCCTCATTAATAATGTATGGTGATTACTGAATCACCTTTTAATTTAACTTTTTTTACCTAAACCGTTTAATAATAACTGTTTTTATTACTTAATCCTACATTAAACCAATAAGTGAAACAAATTAATCATTATTTTAAAGCCTAGACACATTCAAAAGTAGATTTTGATAAGGGTTTGATTTGAAAGGTAATAAAAATAAAACTTACCTCTAAATCATCGTTGGTTAAAGATTCTGCTTCAGAAAATTCGTCATCGTCTTCTACACCTTGTAACCATTGAATTATTACCTACAGACACCAAGTACGCGCACGTAACAGGCGCCGTTCATTTGGGTCAGAATCTGACCCAATCGGCGGCCGCGTTGTCTGTGGTCCGAGTCGCACGGTAGCGTAAGCATCTCCCGCAAAATAATCGAAATTATGATATATTGTACAGTGATTTTGTGCCACAATGCTTCAGAAAAAGATTATAAGGTTGCTAGAGTATCATTCCACCGGTCAGACATCTATTTTATTACGTAGATTGTCTAATCATTCAAATACAGTGAATCATAATAACTAAATCTAAGTACCAGCGGAGTGTTGCCAGTTGGGTGTGAAATTGTCCCAGTTTAATTAACACATTCCTTACCAAAATTTATTCTATTGACAGTAATAATAAAGAAAAAGAATTAGGTAGTTACATATATTATAAACTTAACCTTTCAAACACCGCTGGCTGGTACATACCAATCGGTTACGACAAATTTGTCACATCAAGCTCGGCTAAGACGACATCGTCTCAAAGCACTAGATTTTCCGTTTTTGTATTGAAAGACTTGTATCTAAAGTCTAGTACTGTCTTGTAATGTAGGTACGCGTAACTAACTTCGTTGTTGAACGAATGACCTTACCGACCGAATTATATTATAATTTTTAAACATGTCGCCTTTTTTTGGTAACCATAGCGCAACGGCGCAGACATAGTACACCCTGTACACGCTGTTGATTTTTGTTAATTTTTTCTCACAAACATCATTCATCATCATCAGCCTTTAACAGTCCACTGCTGGACTAGGCCTCTCCTTTGAAAGGAGGAATTGGCCTACTATACCACGCGTGCCAAACGGGTTGGTATAGGGTTTGTATCAAGTTTTCCTTCTCTTACAGTGCTGTTCTCTGCATAATATGCTCCCTCTGTCGGCTCTTACGACACCCATATGGGGTACACAAATGGGGTGGTGACATTCCGTATTCTTAATGAAACATACATAAATACTTTTATGTACTGAGAGCATTTAACTAGGAAATCACTCGGCACTTGTTAGTGCTTACGTTTGAGCGCATAAAGTTTTGTCAAGATTGATTTAGCCATCGTTAATCAGTCGTAAAAACTTAAAAAGCAGACAGTGTGGCTTTAGAATTTATAATATACAATACGCTTGTGTCCTAAAATGGAATTAGCGATTGATTTGTTCCTTTATTATATGTTAAACTGAAGTACCTGAATTTTTCTTCAAAAATCTATCAGCAACATTACTAATTACGCCTTTTAAAAACCTTTTTGAATTTGACACGAAAACGCTGTAAACCATCATGGCGGTTGAGTGACATTACAAAGTCCAAAACAAAACAAACCACGAATGAAGTGTGGTCTGATGTACCCACTTTTATTTTGTTATATTTATTTGACAGGTAGAAACTTTGACATTTAAGTTGTATTTACTACTAAAACGTCAACAACGTGAATGGCGGACGTACTGTTTGACGTAATGCTCTCTGATTGGTGTACACTATCACAAGAATAAATAGGTACATTATTTTTAGTTTTAGAATCCTAAAAATAACATACATACTACAATCAAACCGATTTATTCTTAGTGGACACAAGCCTATTACTTATATTCATGCAAAAATTATGAATTTACCCTATTTTTAGGGGAAAGACGTTGTTACTGGCAACTCTATAATGGCGTCTGTGTGCGTGATGCAGCAAGTAAACACAGCACAGTGCCACACACATAGCGAAATTTCGGCTTAGCTTCTGAGCTCGCGTTGTTTGAATACTGACTTTCTGTAGGTAATAATTCAATGCTTGTAACACTCGAAGGAGTTCCTCTGTACTCACCTGACTCGAAGACATTATTACTTTGATATACCTACCTATTATTTTTCACATTGTAAAATTGCACTTCACTCAAAGTGACCGGCCAGCGCTATTGACGTCACAGCGTGTTGTCTCATCAAGACTGTGGCGCATAGAGCACCGAAAAGGGATTCCACGTTAGGGATGCGCAAGAGTTGCCATAAAATTATCGATTTGCAATTATTTAGTCCTAAGTTTGTTAATAAATATTTAATTTTATTATTCATTATGCTTAATATTTCATCTGATATAAAATGTAGCAGACGAGATACAATTTTCATTATTTAGTAGGCAGTATATCAATTTGTTTTCATAAAATACTTCATAAAACTTTTATCGTAATTGTTTTCCTTTCGCATCAGCTGTCGTCTCATGACGACCGTGGCGTGTATGTGCTCGCCAAATTGGTTTATTCCCATCTTCCCCCGCATGTCTCCCCCCGAACGGGGGAAAATGGGAATTTTTGTGTCATCTTCCCCCGACTTTGTAATCAGGGGAAGATGGGAAGTTGCATTCCCATCTTCCCCGCATGCCTGACACCGAACGAGGGAAAATGGGAATGCGTGTTTCATCTTCCCCCGATGACAAGATCGGGGGAAGATGGGAAGTTCTATTCCCAACTTCCCCCGCATGTCTGCTCCCGAAATAAGGAAAATGGAAATGTTTGTGTCATCTTCTCCCGAACTTGTAATTTCATTTGTCCCCGAAATACGTTTAATAATTAATTTTGTTCACCAACGTATGGCTCGAATAAAATAAACATGGTTTTTACAGGAACTAATAAAACAAAGCTTCATTGGTACTATACAGTCATATTTATGAGTAAATATGAAAGTACTGTTTGTTGATCGTCAATCGAGGGACGAAAATAATTTTTATTTGTTCTCGAAATATTTTTAATAATTATTTTTGTTATTTCACCCCACTGTTATTTTTTTACAGGAGTTAATAAAACAACGTTTGATTACCAACATTTTTATAAAAAGGAAGTAGTACAGCATTTTCCGTTTGAAAATCAGTCATACAGATTATAAATATCAAAATTACAATGACTAGGTGTTTACACTTTTTTCAAATAAACAACGTTATAATATTATCACAGCATGCAAAATCAAAGATAAGTCACGTAAACTAAAAAGTTTGCTGTCTACAATAGTAGCAACAATAGTAAATATACATTTCAATCGCACCAACCACTCTTCAATTTCAAGTCTTGACAATAAATTTAACATTCTACAGTATAAAAACATTCTTAAAATCTAACATTTTAAACTTTTAATTATACATTTAACAATGTTATCACAGAACAGACACGAATTCAAAATAAATAAGTTTTTAAGGTTCAAAATAATATCAACGAAAGTACTGTGTGTTGGTCAATTATTTCGTTAATATTAACGAAATCATGGACCGAGAAATAGTACTTTTTACAATTAGCCACTTTCTGGAAGAGATGAAGTAATTGTTAATAATATTATTATCAATTACCTCATCTTTTCAAGAAAGTGGCCAGTTGTTATTGTAGTAGGTATGAGGAATTGTTATAGTAGTAGGTATGACTGATTTTCAAACGGAAAATGCTGTACTATTTCCTTTTTATAAAAATGTTGGTAATCAAACGTTGTTTTATTAACTCCTGTAAAAAAATAACAGTGGGGTGAAATAACAAAAATAATTATTAAAAATATTTCGAGAACAAATAAAAATTATTTTCGTCCCTCGATTGACGATCAACAAACAGTACTTTCATATTTACTCATAAATAGGACTGTATAGTACCAATGAAGCTTTGTTTTATTAGTTCCTGTAAAAACCATGTTTATTTTATTCGAGCCATACGTTGGTGAACAAAATTAATTATTAAACGTATTTCGGGGACAAATGAAATTACAAGTTCGGGAGAAGATGACACAAACATTTCCATTTTCCTTATTTCGGGAGCAGACATGCGGGGGAAGTTGGGAATAGAACTTCCCATCTTCCCCCGATCTTGTCATCGGGGGAAGATGAAACTGAAACACGCATTCCCATTTTCCCTCGTTCGGTGTCAGGCATGCGGGGTAAGATGGGAATGCAACTTCCCATCTTCCCCCGATTACAAATTCGGGGGAAGATGGCACAAAAATTCCCATTTTCCCCCGTTCGGGGGGAGACATGCGGGGGAAGATGGGAATAAACCGCCAAATTGCACATTTAACATGGTGTTCTTACATCGTGCTTTTCTTCATTATGGAATGGCTAATTATTATGTATCTTTGTGTAATAATGTAGTAAATAATATGTCTAAGGAATGATAATAGAAAAAAAAACTACAAATGTGTTTTTTTTAAGATTTATTTTATTTTGTAGAAAGTGATATTTTTGTCTTGCATAGACGTCGAAAACGTCGTGGGCACGTTTTGGTTTGTCTTCTATAGACGACCGTGGCGATGAAAGAGTTAGAATACAATAGAATAGAATATTCTTTAGAGCGGTTTCAGATTAGCGTTTTATACGCGCGTATAAGCTCGTTTTTGGAAGCGCCTGTAGGCGCGTATCTGAAACCGCCCTAAGAGCGGTTTCAGATTAGCGTATTTTTCTGTGCGTATACGGTCGTTTCAGCATACGCGCTTACACGCGCGCTACATTACGCGCTTCAAAAAACCAGACTCACGTAAACGGGCGTATTCGCTCGAAACAGTCGATACGGTAGTGACGTCTTGTCAGTGTCAACATGGATTCTGACGGCTTGTGGTTATACGAGTTTAGAAGCGCGTCAACGCTCGTACGAGTTGCACGTGTGCCAATAGGCGCGCCTATACGCGCCTACATGCACTTCCAAAAACGAGCTTATACGCGCGTATAAAACGCTAATCTGAAACCGCCCTTATTGTACACCATAAAACATTTTATGACATTGTTATTATAAAATTTACAAATTGTACAAAAGGCGGCCTTATCGCTAAGAGCAATCTCTTCCAGGCAACCTATTGTAGACAGGAACGATGTAAGTATTAAAGTTGTGTGTGGTGCAATTAAAAACATCGAGAATAAACAATATAATAAACTTATAAATAAGGGACCTACACATACATATAAATTCATACATACATACTACTATTGTCAATATACCTACATATATACAAAATTCAATATATGTACTTACATAAACTATATATACTATATATAAAATACATATACTATATATAAAATACATACTAGGTATAACCACATTCTATATTATCAAATGGATGAAAGGTAGTGCGTTTTTAACATAGCTTTAAATATTTTAAGAGATTTTGCGCTTAGAATTTCTAAAGGAAGTCCATTCCAGAGGCGTACAGCTTGGACAGTAAAAGACTTACCAAAAAAACTTGTGGAATGCATTGGCATTTCCAGCGTCAAATCCTCGGACGACCTCAAGGACCTTATATGTGTGTCATTAAGGAACTAAAACGTTCTTTGAGATATAAGGGGGTACTAGGATTAAACAAGATTTACACAATAAAGTGAGAATGTGAGTATTTCTGCGAAGTCGAATCGGTAGCCACTTGAGCTTAGTGCGGAATTCTGAGACATGATCATATTTGCGTAGCCCAAATATAAATCTTATACAGAAATTTTGGAGACGCTCAAGGTTAGCAGCACCAGTAGAATATGTAACTATGTGCATTGTCGAAATCAAAATAAGTAGATATTATAAAAAGAGCAGGGACGCGGAAGGTATTTATATCATCATCATCATCAGCCCTATATACTGTCCCACTGCTGACGCACGGGCCTCTTCTTACTATGTGAAGGGTAAGGCCATAGTCCACCACGCTGGCAAAGTGCGAGTTGGCAGACTTCACATGTCTTTCGAAAACATTATGGAGGACTCTCATCTCAGACATGCAGGTTTCCTCACGATGTTTTCCTTCACCGCTAAGCAAGCGATAATTAATAATTTATTACGCACTGCCACCCCGGTTATGGCAACGTAGACCCCCGTCGAGTCTCCCGTGGACTCCTGGGGGTCCACCTGGACGACTTTTGGAATCAATGGGTTAAATCGTATTTATCACAGGTGAGCCGCGGGACAAAGCTAGCACTTGTTTATTTATAGAAAATAAAATTGGGTAAGGCCGTAGATTTTGCCACTTAGTAACATAGAGTAACACACACGCTTTTATGTTACGGTAACGTAAAAGTAACATAAAAGTAACACTTAATTTTGTAAGGGCGATTTCTCACCGGCGGAAGGCCTTCGGAGAAAACAGAAAAATATAAAATAAACAGTTTATTAGTTTTTAAATGAATAATAATTATACCTTGCACTTTAATACAAATCACACACATGAGCTTGTCAAGCACACACTATTGTAGTTTTTTCTTGTGAACTCGTGGAGCTTATAACATAAATGAGAGAAAATATTATTTATACTTATCGGTAAGCAATTGTAAAATCACAGGAAAAAAGTAATAGAAAATAGGGAAAGTATGACAAACGTTAACAAACAAAATACGCATTGGTTAGATTTTAAATATTGTAATGCATATTTTATGTCGAACATTGTGAATGCTAAAAAATAACATATGTTTAAAGTTAAAGTTATGTTTTTCTTTCATAGTGCAATAACAAAGTATTTCTCCCAATAATCACAATATAAAGTAATATACATTTTGAAAATTTTCGACAAACTAAATAAATCTTTTATTATATCGTAATCTCATATTTTCTTGCTGAAACTTGTATTCAATACCTACGACGTTGAATATTACGCAAATCTACGGATTCTTTGTCGGTAGTCTTTTGATGTGATGGCAATTCTTTGGCTTTTTTTCTATCTTCTTTCTATTTTCGTCTTTGTTATTCTTTTTGGTCTTCTGTGTAATAACATCTTTTATTTCTGTAATAGATACTTCAAAGAATTTTCTGCAACCTTCTTTTTCATCTTCTCATATTTTCTGGATTATTAGATTTAAGCTTTTCTCTGTACTTTTTTTGCTTTTCCGCCGCCGTTAGTGGCATCTATAGATAATAGATAAGTAAAATATTAACACTTTTAATAAACTTGGAAACGGCTTTATTTTGACTAGACTAATCGGAATTCTTCTCATTTTTATAAGATAAGCAATGTAAACTAGCCTTTACAATGACTTACGTTACGTAACATAAAAACTTGTTACCGGAGACATAAAAGTATCATAAAAGCAACGTAAAAGTAACATAATATTGGATTGATTGGGTTATAATATGAAAATAAAACAGATTTTCATGCCAAAACATGCTTTTTCAATCAATGTTAGCATGGGCGCATATGTGTATAGTATTATGTATATAAAAAAATGTGTATTTACCTTCCAAAACCGCAGAAAACACTTTTTATTTTAGCAGACGAAATGACACTGAGCGGTTTTTGACACAATCCAAAGACAACAATATGGCCCTTGTTTCTTTTTCTAACGTGGCTGTTTGGTGTTGCCAAACCAAATTACTACAATTGCCTCAGTATAATGTTAAAGACCATATTACTTTTTAAACTGGTAACATAAAAAAGTAAGATATAAGTGTTAAAATTGAAGACATGTTTTAAAACTAGGATAAGAAATAAACAAATAGCGCTTGAAGTCAATGTGACATTGAATTATGTAGCTCTATTAAAGTACTTTCTATACGTTTAAAAATTTATGTACAACTGATTACATGGTCTGTAATATAGTCCGTTGTTTTTGTATCACACTTTGTGGACAATTACTTTTTGTATGAAACTTTTATGTCATCTATACATTTAAATTCAGTTTAAAATAAAATTACGACCATTTTAGTAAAATTATAAACTAAAAATGTGTTGTGAGGCATACTGCTACAAGATAAAAATATGTCGCCTAATAAAAATAACAAACTAGGCATCCAAAATAATAGAACTATTCTTGATTATGAAAAAAGTGGCAAAATCTACGGCCTTACCCAATTACATTTTATTACTAAAAACAAAAAAGTATGTACTATCGACAGCAGCGACGGTTTACCACTCCTAAGGTTAAAATCGCATAGCACACGCCAACATTTGGTAGGCCACCCGTGACACGCCCCTTTGTTTTGTTTGAGTTTTTTTACACTTAACATTTGTTGTTGTTGTTGTCTAAATGTCTATACAACACCGTACCCATATACTTTGATGTCAAAGAAAGACCTCAGCCGAAAAAGAACGCCGGGATTATTATTTATACTTAGTATAAACATTCTCAAATAGGAATCAGCACTTTAACATTGGTTATGTTCTGAAGACGCTGCACGCTGTGATCAAACAATTCAAAACGACTGGAGGTTTCAAATATATTTTATTACCTATTTATTTAGAGAACAATGGTAATATTTGAATAGGCTACATAATAGTTGAGATTGAGTACTCGCATCATGGAGTCATTTGATGCAGATACATTTTTACGTATTTCAGACTTTATTAATATAATAGTTAGGTAATCATTTGCTGTGGCCTTGGGAAGAAACCCATTTCGTGGCACAGGAGCACTGTTGCGAGTGTGGAATGAATTTGGTTAACGTCGTGCAACATTTTTATATAGATTTAAGTGTAAATATTAACATTTTAGTTTTAATAAACACGGGTGATTTGTGGTGCGAGTGCGGTTCGTGCAGGTATGACCACTACCCGCCGGACGAATGCCCGATTTGCAATTAGGCACAGAATAAATAGAATTAGGTAAGATAGTTTATAACTATATTAAGTTGTGGAAACTATTGCAACGGCTTAGGAACGGTAAAAACTATCGGAACATAGTTTTTTGAAATCTTTTATCTGAATGAGCTCAGTCCATAAAAATATACCAACATGTGCAGTTTATTGTATAAAAACAGATGCGTCTTTTTAACAAATGTTTGTTTTATTTTTTCCGAAAAAGGATTTATAGAACCACTAATGTTTATTTTAGTAATAAACAATTATATTTATAGGTTTAGTGAAAGGACACAGTGTCAAAATAATAAACAATAACATTGTAATATTTAACATTGTATAATTTACTGTTAAATGAATAAAGCTACCTTGAAATAAATATATAAAACAACAATAAGTATAGTCACTATCTCAG
This sequence comes from Euclidia mi, assembly GCA_944739405.2. NCBI lineage: Eukaryota > Metazoa > Arthropoda > Insecta > Lepidoptera > Erebidae > Euclidia > Euclidia mi. Next base: position 48,489,529 of record OX123203.2, read on the forward strand.
TAAAATTGTAATTTAAAAGTTACCTACTAATACTAAATTAACTACTAGGTAGCTACGTTACATCTGTCTAAACAAAAAAAGAATGTAACAAATAAAACCTATTTCAATGATTAAGTATAACAATGCTTGAACTTAATGACCGCTCAAGAGTATTCAAGTTCTTGTGGGAGCTCATGGTTGCAAGTTGGGTAAAAAAGTTTGTGTAAAAAAAGTTTGTGTCCACGCAAGTGCTAGATAACAACTGTCCAAATATGATATCATCTGGCAAAATTAAGAAAAGTCATAAAAACAAACGGTTAGTACACTTTTTTGTTCGAAGGTTCCCTTTTGATTGGTTAACAAAATTAAGGGCGGAGTCACACAGTAATAAAATTTTTCTAAAATGGTCAACCGTCGCTGCTGTCGTTATAGTACATAGTATACTAATCTCATCTGTGTCCCCACACTATGATCCATCCATGCCATAGATGTGTGAGTGACAAGACAACACACACCAGCCTTGTATAGACCCTGTCTCACTGCTAGACACGCACCGGCCGCGGCGACGCCTCGCCGACGACAACTACCTCCAGGACTTGCAGACCAACACCGCATCAGACACGTACGTCTTATCTGTGACAAGACAACACACACCAGCCTTGTATAGACCCTGTCTCACTGCTAGACACGCACCGGCCGCGGCGACGCCTCGCCGACGACAACTACCTCCAGGACTTGCAGGAACACCGCATCAGACACGTACGTCTTATCTGTGACAAGACAACACACACCAGCCTTGTATAGACCCTGTCTCACTGCTAGACACGCACCGGCCGCGGCGACGCCTCGCCGACGACAACTACCTCCAGGACTTGCAGACCAACACCGCATCAGACACGTACGTCTTATCTGTGACAAGACAACACACACCAGCCTTGTATAGACCCTGTCTCACTGCTAGACACGCACCGGCCGCGGCGACGCCTCGCCGACGACAACTACCTCCAGGACTTGCAGACCAACACCGCATCAGACACGTACGTCTTATCTGTGACAAGACAACACACACCAGCCTTGTATAGACCCTGTCTCACTGCTAGACACGCACCGGCCGCGGCGACGCCTCGCCGACGACAACTACCTCCAGGACATGCAGACCAACACCGCATCAGACACGTACGTCTTATCTGTGACAAGACAACACACACCAGCCTTGTATAGACCCTGTCTCACTGCTAGACACGCACCGGCCGCGGCGACGCCTCGCCGACGACAACTACCTCCAGGACTTGCAGGAACACCGCATCAGACACGTACGTCTTATCTGTGACAAGACAACACACACCAGCCTTGTATAGACCCTGTCTCACTGCTAGACACGCACCGGCCGCGGCGACGCCTCGCCGACGACAACTACCTCCAGGACTTGCAGACCAACACCGCATCAGACACGTACGTCTTATCTGTGACAAGACAACACACACCAGCCTTGTATAGACCCTGTCTCACTGCTAGACACGCACCGGCCGCGGCGACGCCTCGCCGACGACAACTACCTCCAGGACTTGCAGACCAACACCGCATCAGACACGTACGTCTTATCTGTGACAAGACAACACACACCAGCCTTGTATAGACCCTGTCTCACTGCTAGACACGCACCGGCCGCGGCGACGCCTCGCCGACGACAACTACCTCCAGGACTTGCAGACCAACACCGCATCAGACACGTACGTCTTATCTGTGACAAGACAACACACACCAGCCTTGTATAGACCCTGTCTCACTGCTAGACACGCACCGGCCGCGGCGACGCCTCGCCGACGACAACTACCTCCAGGACTTGCAGACCAACACCGCATCAGACACGTACGTCTTATCTGTGACAAGACAACACACACCAGCCTTGTATAGACCCTGTCTCACTGCTAGACACGCACCGGCCGCGGCGACGCCTCGCCGACGACAACTACCTCCAGGACTTGCAGACCAACACCGCATCAGACACGTACGTCTTATCTGTGACAAGACAACACACACCAGCCTTGTATAGACCCTGTCTCACTGCTAGACACGCACCGGCCGCGGCGACGCCTCGCCGACGACAACTACCTCCAGGACTTGCAGACCAACACCGCATCAGACACGTACGTCTTATCTGTGACAAGACAACACACACCAGCCTTGTATAGACCCTGTCTCACTGCTAGACACGCACCGGCCGCGGCGACGCCTCGCCGACGACAACTACTTCCAGGACTTGCAGGAACACCGCATCAGACACGTACGTCTTATCTGTGACAAGACAACACACACCAGCCTTGTATAGACCCTGTCTCACTGCTAGACACGCACCGGCCGCGGCGACGCCTCGCCGACGACAACTACCTCCAGGACTTGCAGACCAACACCGCATCAGACACGTACGTCTTATCTGTGACAAGACAACACACACCAGCCTTGTATAGACCCTGTCTCACTGCTAGACACGCACTGGCCGCGGCGACGCCTCGCCGACGACAACTACCTCCAGGATTTGCAGACCAACACCGCATCAGACATGTACGTCTTATCTGTGACAAGACAACACACACCAGCCTTGTATAGACCCTGTCTCACTGCTAGACACGCACCGGCCGCGGCGACGCCTCGCCGACGACAACTACCTCCAGGATTTGCAGACCAACACCGCATCAGACATGTACGTCTTATCTGTGACAAGACAACACACACCAGCCTTGTATAGACCCTGTCTCACTGCTAGACACGCACCGGCCGCGGCGACGCCTCGCCGACGACAACTACCTCCAGGACTTGCAGGAACACCGCATCAGACACGTACGTCTTATCTGTGACAAGACAACACACACCAGCCTTGTATAGACCCTGTCTCACTGCTAGACACGCACCGGCCGCGGCGACGCCTCGCCGACGACAACTACCTCCAGGACTTGCAGACCAACACCGCATCAGACACGTACGTCTTATCTGTGACAAGACAACTCACACCAGCCTTGTATAGACCCTGTCTCACTGCTAGACACGCACCGGCCGCGGCGACGCCTCGCCGACGACAACTACCTCCAGGACTTGCAGGAACACCGCATCAGACACGTACGTCTTATCTGTGACAAGACAACACACACCAGCCTTGTATAGACCCTGTCTCACTGCTAGACACGCACCGGCCGCGGCGACGCCTCGCCGACGACAACTACCTCCAGGACTTGCAGACCAACACCGCATCAGACACGTACGTCTTATCTGTGACAAGACAACACACACCAGCCTTGTATAGACCCTGTCTCACTGCTAGACACGCACCGGCCGCGGCGACGCCTCGCCGACGACAACTACCTCCAGGACTTGCAGACCAACACCGCATCAGACACGTACGTCTTATCTGTGACAAGACAACACACACCAGCCTTGTATAGACCCTGTCTCACTGCTAGACACGCACCGGCCGCGGCGACGCCTCGCCGACGACAACTACCTCCAGGACTTGCAGGAACACCGCATCAGACACGTACGTCTTATCTGTGACAAGACAACACACACCAGCCTTGTATAGACCCTGTCTCACTGCTAGACACGCACCGGCCGCGGCGACGCCTCGCCGACGACAACTACCTCCAGGACTTGCAGGAACACCGCATCAGACACGTACGTCTTATCTGTGACAAGACAACACACACCAGCCTTGTATAGACCCTGTCTCACTGCTAGACACGCACCGGCCGCGGCGACGCCTCGCCGACGACAACTACCTCCAGGACTTGCAGGAACACCGCATCAGACACTCTAATCTCTAAATCCATGGATACATCATATATTGGGACCGGCCGTTAATACGCACATAACATCTGGGGACACGGCATTGCCCCGCCAAGTCGAGCAAAAAAGCGGCACGGCGGCGGCCGTACCATCCTTTTCTCGAAGCAATTCAGGCCATTTTAGATACTAGGTATAATATTATTATATTCATTGTGGTTAAAACTGGCAAGCTAAAAAGCCTTGCCAATCTAATTTATGTATGTATTACTTAAAATATATACAGGGTGTAAAAGGACTTAACGGTCCTTTTTTGTTAGGACAAGAACTGAAATCCCATGTTTTACCAATCACTACGAACATTTTTTACTTTGGCACCATACCTGGGAAATTACTGGTTCAGGAGATATTGAGACTCAAAGTTACTATGGATTTTTTCTAATTAGGCACAAAATCGATACATTTACCCTGCCAATATGTTCCTTAGATGCCCTATGACCCCATGGATAAGTTGGTATTTCGAGCATTGCACGCGCGCGCTTTTAATTGCGGTTTAAAAAATTTGAAAACTCCAATAAAAATCGTTTCCCAGGTATTTTTTTTGGTTAGTATGACTTGGCATGATGTCCACAACGAGTAGACTTCGGCTTGGTGATGAGTCTTGTGACACCCTGTATATATTATGTTTTCATGCGATGGCCGAGTCAATCTAATAACTTATTTGAAACGTTAAAGTTTTTTAATATTGGTATGGTCACTATAAGATGTTGTTGACTTTTTACGGAGAAGAACTGAGTTGCAAGACTTGGTTCTTTACAAGTATTTTTTTTATGGTAGAATATTAAATTGATGTAAACTGTGAGTTTAAATTGAACCCGAGCCCGTTAGAATGAGACAATTAATTCCACCTCTGAGCTATCGTTGTTCAAACATAAAACAATGCCCTCTTACTATCAACAATGTTCGTTATCGATTCCAGAACTTTATATCACCGAACTCGAATTATGCTGTGCCATTAAAATAAATGCCATTGAATTATTTCAAACATCACGTCGGTGACAATGTAGAACAGACCGTTAGTACATACAATACAGTCTTGTTTGTTTGATTGGTAGGCCGGATGACGTTTGTTCAGTCAAATTAAATTTACAAAGAATTTGTTAGGTACCTACTTGATTACGAACGCATACTACGAAATAGTATTTTGTAAGTAATTAGAAAATATATCTGGACCTGAGATGCATATGGTCGGATCTGGAAAAAGTGAGGTTTTCAGGAGAGCAAGAACAAAATTTGAAAACACATTTGCCAATATTTAATATTTACCAGCAAACTGGAACTATTTTATGAATTATATTTATGGGTAACAATTGTATCTTATATTTTGTAACAATTCGAAAAATCTTAATGTTAAAATACTATGGTAAATAGCATTTATTTTAGATTTTTGCACTAAACCGACTTTATGCCTGTAATAAATCGTTCATTAATAATACTTTTCGAAATTATAATATCATACGTCTATATGTTAGCAATTTTTATGATTGAACTGTAGTTTTATATTGAAACACGACATTATGGTGTAAACCTCAAAATAATAGTCAGTGTTTAATGTCCCTTACATCCTGGCCACTACATTATCATCAGCCTTAACAGTCCACTGCTGCACTGAAAGCGAAGCCTCATAATCAACAATTATAAAACAATATCTCTCTCAATTATATATTTTTTTATTATTATAAGTAGGAAATGTAATCTAAAATCACAGAAATATCTTCAAACAAAATTATCTGAAATTAAAAACCTAGCAAGTATAATCTAGTAAGCCTCAGAAAAATCTGACTCATTAGTACAGGCCTTTAATTTTTTTAATATTCGTGAAATTCTTGTGGCGCAATGGCAAAAGGCAATTAAATCTTTAGGTTTCGCAGAAGATATTGGTTATTCTTTCTTTCTTAATTACGGTAGGTCAGTAAACTATTTTATTTCTCTAGATTCTAGAAGCATTTCATTCTAAAGATATCAGAAAAATCAACTAAAAAGTATTTTTTTATAATAAAGGGCACCTGGTTGCTGTTGTCTTAACAACAATAACACACATGCTGATATTTTATACTTCCTTCCTTCTAAGTTTATCTTTCGCTGTACTGAAGGTCCATTGTTTTTATACAAAGAGAATAAGTCATTAAAATATGCAAGTTTTATATTAAAAAATGTATTTTAAAAAGCCTAACAATCATCACAATCATGTATCTACTGATGATACTTTCCTTTGCATTCAAATGTTCAGGTGTCTTCCCTTCTTCCATTTATATTTTATAATGACCATACTCAATTGTAACATTAACATCTGGTCCTTAATACATTTTTCTCAGTTTTTGACGAGAATGGCTTTCTTAAGACGGAAAAATTTAATATAATCCATTACCATTTTAATCCTAAGTTCAGGTGACTTGTTCTTGGATCACGTTTGGTTCTCTGATATCCAATTTTTATGCCTTCTTACAATTGTTTTTCGATGCTTAATTTTTAAAACTTCTCCAATTGAGAGTCTTTCCAAATACTTAACCTTGCAAACCTTTTCACGTTAGCCTCCAATAGTAGGACTGTAAAGATATAACAAATTTCTACAGTCCGACTCTAGATTTCCGTCTGTTTTCATCAATCACTTTTTGTCTTAGTTTGGGTGTTTCTATGTATAATATATGTATTTACAAACAAATATTTATGTTTGTTCATCCATATGCCTTTGCTGATCCCAGCTTTTACATAGTTTCTTAAATTGGTTAAATATAAGCTTTAGATGACATTTTGCTTTACATGAATGAGGCAATTTGATTGTACGGTCTTCTACTTTGATTCTTTTTTAACTACTATAGAATGGTACCTATGGAGATCTTTTCTATCTTGCAATATTGGATTGTTTTTTTCCATTTAGGTAGTTTCACAACAGGTTTCTTTACTTTATGTTTAATAAATGTATCATAGCTTTCTTTGTCTGTCCTCAAAGTGTTCTCAAATATTTTGTGCCATCACAGTCTACAGCCATTACAACATAATATAAAGGTGTATTCGAATTATTACCCAAGCGGTAGAATCTACTTGAGTCGCCAAACATTTTATTTAGCAAGAATATATCTGATACTTTACTGATATTTGCTTGATAAACGACTAGAAATTTGGAACAATTTGCTTATAGTAGTAAAACATTTTCATTGATGATAATTTTCTCCTGATATGGCATTTTTGCATGAGGTAAAAAGAACAACAGTATTAGGTGATTTATATGGTAAATCTTCTAATTTAACCATACTCATAAAATCATTGCACAATATCTTGTATCTCACTCTGTCACGCTTAAAAGCAATGGCACAAGAGTAAGACAAACCAATTCGCCTTCCCGTCCGCTCCCGAACGGCCTGCACGAATAACAGAAAAATCGGAAGTATTTTCAGTACCGACCAAGCTTCGACTTGATAATTAAGTAAAAGTTGGCAACATAATGATTTATATTAACATACAGTCCAAAAAATTGATGTAATGAGTATTATATTACAGCTAGAATGTCTTATTATTGCATTCGACTTAATGTATTATAAGTTAAAACATAATTTTCAAAGCATAATGGTGTATGTTATGATCCGTACATTTAATCGGTTGCAAAATTTAGAGTCATAAGTACGTATCTGTAAATACATCCAATGAAAACATGCATGACTGTTAAAAAAAGCTTTGAAATCATAAAGAATTATATGGATTTGCGACTCTGTTAGATATTAGTTATTTATGGAAAAAAGGTGCATATTAAAATATGGCTTGATGCCACCCAAATATTTCGGTAAATTGGTAGATCAGACATTATGAATGTAATTATCTCCTCAGTAAATAAAGATAGAATTATAAGAATTAGTTTGCCAGAAAGAGAAAAAGAAACCTAGCATTGGGATGGTAAAAAGTGATTTTGGGTGGATCTTTAGATACGACCATATGCATCTAAGGTCCAGATATGTTGTTTGTTATTCCTTCACACAGTTCACACAGAAGTTACTGAACACATTTAGTGATAGATACTTTGCAGTATGTAACTGGGATGACGCTAGGACGATGATGATGATAGTTAATAGGTACCTACACTACCTACATCAAAACAGCACAGGACCTAAGCTAGCTTTTGTCACTCTAAGCGACGCCCACGTGGTCATTCAAGAGCAGACAGTTTACTTATAGCATGTGTGTTTAAGCACTAAGTAGGTGCCTATGTACCTAGCTATCCTAATTGTAATCTTCGTGTTATCCAGGTAGACAACGCAGCGGCTTATTACTCAATACTCAATATTTTATTGCACTCATAAAGTTACTTAAAGGTGTTACATATCACAGTAAAATATTATACATTATGGACCCTGTAAGGCTCGGCAAAATTTAATAATTTATAAGAGAGGAGAATGCTACCTTTTAATTACATATTATAAAAATTAATACAATTCAATTTAATATTGCACTGTTTTTTTCACTTTCATTATATTATTACTCATTAAATTAATAATCCACATACATGTAGGTACCGGTAACTTGGGGTAACTTTGTGACAAGTTTTGTGGTTATCCGGCCATATCTTGTTTTGTTTTTCAATTATATCCCAACGCAATATCATTTTAAACGATTGATCTATTGGGCTCTATGTTCACAGAAAAATAGTTATAAAAAGCTATATTTCAGTATCGACAGCCTTCCAAAGTCTGTCACAAAGTTTCCCGAGGCATGGGGCTACTTTATGACACTTCATAAAATGCTTCCCATTTCCACAGAAATTGATTGCTGGCCTAAAATAACCCCATAGACCGTTAATATAAATGTTACTAAACAGACTAAAATTAAAAAGTTGCCAACTGTTCAGTAAAAAATCTACTATACACAATGTTTAAAAAAATTGGGCAAGTGCGAGTCGGACTCGCGCACGAAGGGTTACGTACCATCATCTATAAAAGGAAATAACGTTCGTTGTATGTATGCTTAAATACTTTATAAGTTTCTACCTGTTTATTAAGATCGAGTAACAAATTGCTTAAAAAATACGTTTGTTGTATGGGAGCCCCCCTTTATTATTTACTTTTTTTAAATTTAATTATTTATTTTGAAAGGTAATATACAACTACATATTCTGTGAAAATTTAAAGCGTCTACCTGCTACAGTTAGTAATTTTGAGCAAAAAATACGAAAACAACACGTTTTTTGTATGGGACCCCCCTTAATATTTTTTATTTTTAGTATTTGTTGTTATAGCGGCAACCGAAATACATAATTTGTGAAAATTTCAGCTTTCTAGCTATCATGGTTTATGAGATACAGCCTAGTGACAGACAGACAGACAGACGGCCAGACAGACAGACAGACAGCGGAGGCTTAGTAATAGGGTTCCGTTTTTTACCTTTTAGGTACGGAACCCTAAAAACAGTTTAATTTTATTGATGAAAATTTTAATAAAAGAACAATATGGTAATGCATTTACTAAAACAACAGAATAAATGAAATTCAAAGGTAACGAATCATTTCCAGGACGTTGTAATGAGAATGACCTCTGTTTGTAACTTTTTTGGGTTCTTATATTTTTCTTTTATCATTGCGCGTTTGTACCAAATCTCATTTTTTTTCCGGCCATTTCCAAAACTTGTTCCCTTTAATCATAGTTCTGATAAGAAACGTATCTTTATCCACAGAAGTTATTCTTTTTGTAGGTTCGAGGCATGTTTAGAGGATTTCTGCAAAAAACAAAGATGTTAAGTGTAAGTTTGTGACAACCATAATGGATACATTGTAAATATAGTAAGAAAAAATAAGAGGTTACTTCGTGACAAATTGACATACATCCTTGATGATCAAATTACTATTTTATACCAAACGTGCGAACTTTCTTAATAATTAATGAACTTAAAAAAATAATACTTCTACCAAAGAAATATAACCTTAAGTCATAGAAGTAACACCAAAATAACAACAGCGGTTGCTATGATTGATATCTTCTTTCTAATGGCACATGCAGTATGATAGAAAGAGCTATCGATAGGTTTAGCAGCACGCTCTTATAGCAGTGTCGTGGTAGCCAAACAGTAGACAAAACATAGAGTTAGGAAACTGAGTGTTGTTCGTAACAGTGATGATTTATCGATAAATATTTTTGGTCAAATGTTTAACTTTAGTATGTGTCGATATATTTAAGCCGTTGAAGTAAACAACAAAAATATTGAAATTGTAGTTTTTGCTGTCGACGCCGGACAGTGCTTTGCAAAGACTTGCCAGAGAGACGTTACTAAAAAATTTCACGTTTTTGTTCGTTTTAGCCATAAAATCTATTGACAAAAAGTATTCATAAACTAATGAGCGATGCGTTGCGATGCGATGCTAAGAAACTGTCACGTAGATTATGTATTGTACGAATTATACCAGATTGGCTAATGCGGCAGGCTTTAGCAATTTGTGTGCGTCGCATTATCACGTTGCTTGCTATCGCTTTCGTTGGACACTGCTCGATTTTTTAAGAGTTGTAGGTAATCCAATTTGTGATCAGCCAGCACAAATGATTCGCCTTTAATAAATATTAGTACAGCAGTGAACTACTTTGACAACCCAGTTGGCGTAAGTGCAACCGACTGCCACGGCGAAGCTTGCGGGTACGATTCAGTTTCACATTCATGTCCGATAGTTTGTTTCGGTATTTATCCCTAATTCAAAAAACATCGATATCTCCTTTCACTGTCAAATCCCATCACTCCTTAATTATGGGATTTGACAGCACGGCTATTTAGAGAATGCAGTCAAAGATATGAGTCTGTAAAGAGTCTATGCCTCTTTAAATGAGACGCGTAATTTGACGTTATGATTAACCAACTAAGACCAACTGACATTACATGTTGCACATTCGGTATAAGGAAATAAAGCGAGCATGTTCTCTCTAGTCTAAACGTAGTCCAACCTCTCTGACTTCTACCATTTCTTATTTCTCGGACGTACCTGGCAGCTCCGCACGTAAATGTCACATCGTCACAAAGTTACCATAGGATGTAATGATTTTTTACATATTAGAAAATTATGGTTTTAAATGCGTACTTAGAAACAAACACTATAGTTTATCGTTTTCAGCGCAAAATTTACTGGATGAATGGCTTACTCGTCAAATGCCTCCTTTATGCTGATGATCAGGTAATACTTGCATCTTCAGCGGAGGAGTTGCAGGAGATGGTAACAATCATGCATGGTGCGTTAGAGAGGAAAGTAATGAAAGTGAATGTAAGTAAAACGAAAGTTATGGTTTTTGAAAAGGAGGAATGCGTTACGGCTTGTAATGTTTTGATCGATGGACAGCGAGTGGAACAAGTGAATGAGTTTGTTTACTGAGGTACGTTGTTTACAAGAGATGGTAAGAATGAAAAAGATATTGAAAGAAGAGTTAATGCAGGTAATAGTGTGAATGAAGCTCTGAAGGCGTTTATGAACAGTCAAAACGTGTCCAAAAAGGCGCGTTTGGCTGTGCATAGAGGGGTATTAGTGCCTACCCTTATGTATGGTAGTGAAAGTTGGGTATGGCAGAAGAGACTTGAAAGTAGAATAAATGCTGTAGAAATTAGAGCACTGAGAAGTATGTGTGGTGTGTCTTTGACCGACAGAGTAAAGAATTGTGTGATACGAGAGTGGTGTGGGGTAAAAGATGTAGTGACAAGCATCGAGAAAGGCATGTTAAGATGGTTTGGGCACATGGAGAGGATGAATGACGAAAGACTGAAAAAGAAGATATATAAGGGAAGTGTGAATGGGACAGGACGAAGGGGAAGACCTAGGCGGACGTTCTCTGACCAGATTGGAGACATCCTAAAAAAAGGACAGGTCAGAAGTACCCTAAACAGAAGAGCATGCATGAGAAACTTGATGGGAGTGAATGAAGCAAGAGAGGTATGTCAGGATTGTTGCAAATGGCGTTCCGTAGTCTCTGCCTACCCCTCCGGGAAACAGGCGTGAGTCTATGTATGTATGTATGTATATAAGTTTTTGATGTTATTAGTAAATAACTGTCTCTTACACCGACTGATGCTATTAGGGCTTGTAATTTTTAGTTCTTTTTAGAAATTCGAAAATTAAATTTTTTTACAGGAATTATTCCAATTATTCGAATATCAGCTTTGTCTTTTAAACCTTAATGAAACCATGACTAAACAAGTGACAGTTGAATATTTTTATTTATTAAGTATATAAAATTGAATCACCTTTCAGTAACATACATACTTTGACATTTTAATTAAACAAAAAGCAATAAACTTTATTAGAAACAAAACAAAATAAAAATATTTCAAATAAAAATTACACCTGCTGCGTGGGTTAACATAACAAATTCTTAGGAATTTGAGTATCATTGATAATTTGAGATCAAATCATGTTTGCGTAATTTCTGACATAGGTAGGTATCTCATCGGTTTAGGGCACTTCTGACCTGTCCTTTCTTAAGTTGTCTCCAAACTGGTCAGAGAACGTCTTCCCCTTCATTTTGTCCCATTCACACTTGCCTTATATAATATCTTCTTAGCCAGTCTTTCGTCATCTATCCTCTCCATTTCCCTACAACGCGAAGAGACATTTTGCGCCTTTCATTCCTCACCACTTTATCGTTAGCCTTTTCCATATCCACGAATGCACACCTGACTTTTTGACCTTTGGCCAAAAACTTTTCGGCTACGATTCGCAAGAAAAACACCTGATCCGTACACCCCTTACCCTTTCGTAATCCCGTTTGTACATCCCATATTTTCTTGTCGGTTACATTTATAACTCTTTCAATCAGTACCTTTGCACACAATTTACCAACAATGCTGAGTCTTCTCAGCATTGTTGGTAAATTGTGTGTTATGCTGAAATAGAAAGCAATGATAAGTTTTAACTAAACAAAGATAAATGAGAGATCATAAATCACACCGCAATCACAATAATCATATTCTAATATTCGAATTTAACACCACTCAATGTTCGAATAGTATAAAAAAACGAATATTATTATGAACGAATATTTGCATTATTCGAACATTCGAATATTCGAATTACAAGTCCTAGATGCTATAGAACTTTATAGGATGCAGTAAACATTTTCATTATTTGATAGAACTCGTATGCAAGAAATTTTATTCGATTTATCTTCGCAGCGTCAATTCGCGCCTATAAACTGAATCGCCGCAAACCGCTTACTTTACATTAACCGATGAATTGCATTGGTTGTTAGCCGCGGGGTATACCCGCGAGCTGCATTTCAACTGAATTATTACTATCTTAACTTATCCCATTTCAGGAACTCCCCGTTGTACATGCGACTAAGTTAATGTTTAGTCACTAAACATTAACTCAAATTTACTTATTTATATTCAGATTAAATCAGGGCTCATTGCCACAAGACCCTTGTGGCAATGAGCCCTGATATGACCCACTGGCCTGTAGGTGCAGCGGTTAGTGTCGGTGGTTAAAATGGAGAGCGTGGGTTCGATTCCCCCCTACGACAAATATTTGTGTTATGTGCAAGGATATATTATAAACAATATATTATAAACAATTGTTTATCATATATCATTGGTTATGTGCGTTATTTGTTCTGCCTGAGCGTGATTTATTTTCAATATGTATTACTAGAGGACGCCAGCAGCTACGCCTGCACTTTTTTTATTTACCCGTTTTGGCCGATCCCGTGAGAATTTCGGGAAATCCCTTCTTAGTGCACCCCCACGGTCCCCAAGGAACATACATGCCAAATTACAGCTTCCTGCGCCCAATAGTTTCGGCTGTAGCGTGTCTGTCAGTCAGTCAGTAACGCAAGGATTTTATATATTAAGATTAAGATTTTAAAAATATACAAGTGGGTAGTAGGTAGGTAAGTTAATCAATTACTAGCTGCCCGCGGTTACACTCAACTTATTTAGGGCTACTGCTCCGCGCCCGTGGCGCATAGCGTGATATTATATACCTACTATATAGCCCTATAGATCAATGGGCTTTCCAAAATAAAAATAATTATTCAAATGGAACAAGAAGTTCCTAAGATTAGCGCTTTCAACAAACACAAACTCGCTCGTGTAACCTCTACAGCTACTTGATATCATTGTAATGCTATGTTAACAAGATTTATAACACAACTGTGTACAGGTGTCGTTAGTGAACACGGTCTCCGTAACCACAGAATAGATAGTACTTACGCACAGAAGCATCACTCCGCAAACCAATTTAAAGAAATTGCGACTCTTGCTACTAAACAACAAAGTGCAATTCAGCTCGCATAAGCACTCGGTGCCTAACGCGATATTCACCTAACCGTTCCCGCTGTTTTCTAACACACGCTGTCGCTGTCTAGCGCGGAGTGACGCACTAGCTGTCGCGCTAGGGTTGTCGACTTGCCGCTGCTACTATATGCTGTCTATCTACCTACTTGACCACCTAATAATAATTAATTATCCTATGTTTAATGCGTATGGTAACACAATAAATGTTACTAAATTAAAACAAACCTAGATATATCTTGTTTAATGGTTAGTGATATTTTTGATGACTTCAAGTTGGCTTGACGAATTCTTAGGAAGTATTTTTCGTTTTTTTGCTATCACACTCAATACGGAACATTCTGTATACAGGGTGGCGCTACCATAGGGGCACTTTTTGAACAGCAGCATAGCGTACAACATTCTGAAGCCTTGTACCAAAAATCATTTAAATCGGTGCAGTAGTTTAGCCACAATATTGATTTTAAGTTCCGCAATTTTTGCACATGCTTTGAATTCCACACAGCTGATACAAAACGGTCAACGACCCTACATTGCACGCCCCGACTCGCTCCGACGCGACGCCTCATCATCCGAAGTTAGGCTCAGCGCAGATAAAACGGAGCGCAGCGGAGAGGATTTTATTAACGCACTTGAAAATAAACTATATTTTTTTTACAATAAAGTGCATAAATGCTTGAAACTGACAAAAAACATTCGCGCGTCCTCGAAGATATGCGGGAATCCTCGCGCGGCGTCGAGTCGGCGCCCGCATCGTAGTGAGTCGCGGCGCGCAATGTAGGGTCGTTGACCGTTTTGTATCAGCTGTGTGGAATTCAAAGCATGTGCAAAAATTGCGGAACTTAAAATCGATATTGTGGCTAAACTACTTCACCGATTTAACTGATTTTTGGTACATGGCTTCAGAATGTTGTACGCTATGCCTCTGTTCAAAAAGTGCCCCTATGGTAGCGCCACCCTGTATACCCACGTAAACAACAACTTCATGCAAGGGACACCCAGTGCGGTGACGTGAGCTCAACCTTACATTTATGACATTATGTGCGATACATAAAAAATCGAATAATGTAACTATCATCGTCATGTGAATTGTATGATTTGTGTGGATTTCTTGCTTATTGTGATAAAAGCATGGTCACACATGGCTATGCCGCCGGCGATCATATTATTAGGATGCACGGTAAAACTCGAATTAGTTTGTGTTTGCATCACAAGTATAAGTGAATGGTGTATTGTTATTACGTTGTAAATAAATAAAAATTAAAGAACGCGTGGACCGATTAACATGATTCAAACCGATAAAATGGTTTTTGAACTACATCTTTAATTTTTGTTTAGATATCCCAACGAATATGGTGTCACCATATTCGTTGGGATATCTAAACAAACAAAAAACAAATTTTCAAGTTGCTCTCGTAATTATCTATTACTTATATGTAACTATGAAGTATATACCGCGTAACAAATCTTTTAAAAACTATCTTTTCGAACATCAAACCATAAAACTAGGATTCTGTACGATTGTCAAGATCATTAAATCAGAAATAATCGACACCTATTAAGTACGTAATTTGGTATTAATTAGTTTAGCTTACCTTTCCGCATCTGTAGGTAATGTAAGAAATGACACACTTTTATCTCCCTTTTTCGACACACATCCGTGAAATGAGCAATACTTTGCACC
This sequence comes from Euclidia mi, assembly GCA_944739405.2. NCBI lineage: Eukaryota > Metazoa > Arthropoda > Insecta > Lepidoptera > Erebidae > Euclidia > Euclidia mi. Next base: position 48,505,268 of record OX123203.2, read on the forward strand.
AGACTTGTGATGAGACATTTTTGTTGTTCACTATTAAAATTCACGTTATTAGCAAATTTAATAGCAAAAATCGCTCTGCGCGCTAGCGGTGACAACCATGACAGCCGACAAACGACGCGGGCTTGGAAGCCGCGCGAAAGTGTAGGCACTTATCGCTGTAGTTACGGCCGGGCCGAGTGAAGGAGGCCTGCCGTAACGGCCCCTTCACCAAAGTTTCGAAATCGCTGCCACCGCCCGCTCCCGCCGGATTTCGTGAACGGAGCTCTTATTAATAGCTCCTTATACAGACGCGTACACACACATGAAACAAACAAACTCAGATGCACAGAAATATCGGCGCTTAAACACGTTGATAGGTTTCTGGACCTGACGTCTAAGTGCTGCCGCCTAATAGTCCTTATTTCGGCAAACTCTCATTACCTTTGTTTGAGCACGTGACCTTTGATAGGCCAATTATTATTGGGAAAATAAAATCGGGGACGGGAGCCTGTGATTCGCCTGTTTCCATTGCTGACACTCGGCTAGACATCCTATACAAATCAGAGCCTGTGATTGTCTGATGACAATCACAGGCTCTGATTTGTATAGGATTGACTTAACACCAAGTCCAGGATTTGATAATCCAAGCATTTGTGAATGCTGAGGCTAGCTTCAACAAAGGCAATGAGAATAGTGATTTGACCCTTAATTGAGTACCCTGCCTACCTATTATTTGTGAATACGTAGGTATTTGCGCATCGTGTTAAATATTTTCTTCCTTACCTATACATTGTGTGACTGCCAAGATACCTAGCCATATGCAGAGTTACTTGAAACCAGAGCCGGATCCAGGATTTTGTTGTTTTTGCCCGGCGAAGAAAGGTTTCATCCATGGAAAACTGAAATCTAATTCGTCCTTTGAAAAATCTGAAGTTTTTGCTGACCTTGAGGTCTCGGTCTCGAGCCTTGTCACTGGATCCACTCCTGCTTTAATCGTTACGTTTGCCTCGCAGTTCTCCGGCGTGTACTGGTGCGAGGTGTGTGGTAACGCGTTACCGAGCGCGGCCAAGGTGCGCTTGCACGTGGCGGAGCGGTACCACGCGTCGCAGGTGGCGGAACGCATGCGCAGCCGCGACGAGCAGCGCATCCGCGAGCGTGCGGCGCTCACACGCGACGCGTGGCACGGGCTCGTCGGCCGCACCTGCGTGCTGTGCGACACGGACTTCGAGCGAAGTGACCTGCACATCGCCGACGACAAGCACGCGCTCAACTTGGTCAACAGTCGCGTCACCATCACACAAGACAACAACATCTACCGACATGTAAGTAACACTCAATTTATTATTATAATTCGTACCCATAACATCAAATAACGGTATTGGCTACTGTTCGTCACGTTAGTTTTCTTCATATTATCCACCCAGGGATCCGAAGAGAAAAAAAGTCTCCTGCCTATCACGCCAAATAACAATATTCTTACTTCCAGATTGGTAATATAAATCATTGCTTGACTTGTAATGAAGTAGTACCTATGAACGCGATCACGGAACATTTGGAGTCGAAGCTACATAAAAGTTTACTAGCCGAGTGTAAGCGAAGCGATGTCGACGTCTCTACTAGCAACGATAAAGAAGAAAGTATCGAAGATTAAACTGCACAAGAACCAGCTGTGCCACGTAACGATCCTGTCAACGACGACAACTCTAACAAGGAAGTAGCGTACCCATAATATGCATGTCTAAAGTCAGATTTTAATACGCATGGATTTGACTACTAGATATAGATATTTCACATAGGTATTTATGTAAGTTTCATACAAAAGATGTCAAACATAAATCTCTAATAGCCAAATCCATCGACAGATAGAATATTAAAAACATTATCCTTCCTTTAGGCTTCGTTGTACCTAGTAGGGTAAAAACAGATGTACCTAAGAGTATGGTAGCTACAGTACCTACTGTCCGCTAGAAAGGTCGCTGCACACTTTAAAATCTTTGCCGGGTTATTTAGATGATTGTTCTTATTTTTAATTACGCTTTTGGGTTAGTTATCATCTTCTAGAGTTCCTACAAGATATTGAGAATAATAATAATAACTTGTTATTATAAAACGATGCGAAGCGCACAGCGCGTATACGTGTGTATACGCACGCGAGTAGTTGAATCTGCTCAGGAATTTTGTTGTGTTTATTGATTTTGATCATTATTTAAATGAGAATAATGTCGATAATAGTTTGATAGTGTAGGTACAATGCTCTCCGCTGCGCTACGTTGTATGTGGGACGATAAACAAATGTTTGGCAATATGTACCCATCGAAGAATGAATCCATTGTTGAGCACTATGACTAAGGCCCCAGACCACTGCACGGATTGTCCAAGATTATTATCATTATTCGTACAGTAACATTTCAAAGGGAGACTGTCGTAATACTCTGTTCGATATTCTATGTAGGTAAACATAATTATTATGATCTTATGTAAATCTCAGGTAGGTACCCTAAACCCTAGCGACTAGGTAGGTTTATGTAGGGTACCTACCTATAATTCTTAAGTAATTTGGAAAGATTTATTTTAAGTTTAGTACTTTTTTGTTATCTGCACTTATTTTAAGACATAAACATAATGTATCTATAAGAGCTTTATTGTATAATTCTAAAGTAGTTTGATCTAAAGTGGATGTTTTAATTAAGAACTCTTGTTATTTGCACATATTAAACATAATGAAAGAAAATTCTAAAATAGACTTATGTGTAACCGCAATGAGTTAGCACAGCTATCACTTCAAAGTGTACCTATCTGAGGGGCCGGCACATATTAGGTAAAAAATTCTTTGTTTAATTTATTTGACTGAACATACGTCATCCGGGCTACCAATCAAACAAAACAAGACTGTATTGTGTGTACTCACGGTCTATTCTACAGTGTTACTGACAAGAATATGTTTGTAATGTTTCAAATATTCCAATGGTACAGCGTAATTCGAGTTCGGTGATAACGAACATTGTTGAAAGTAAGAGGGCATTGTTTTATGTTTGAACAACGATAGCTCACAGGTGGAGAAACTAATAAAATTGTCTCATTCTAACGGGCACGGGTTCAATTTAAACTCACAGTTTACATCAACTAATAGTCTACCTACCATAAAAAAATCGGGCAAGTGCGAGTCTGACTCGCGCACCGAGGGTTCCGTACGCATTTTACCTTATTTGAGGTTGGTGCTAATTACGCTAGTCTTCTAAATCTGAGGGTCTAGTACCAGTTTGCACTCAATCGTCACGGTGGACGATAGCCTAGACGACAGGAACAATTTCCATACATTTTCTAAATGCGCCCCCTAGCGGTCTCTATCGATCGCTTCTCTCCATTAGGGGCGCTTTAAGAAGTACGAAAATTAACCTTAATTTTCAACTTTTTTAAATTCTCAGAATTTTTCCTTTATTTGTGCTGTAGGTCCCTACTTTTGGCCAAATTTCGTGATTCTAGTTCAACAGGAACTACCATATAGGTTTTCGACCCAAAACCTATAGGGTACTTACGGTTGACCTAGAATTGTCAATTTTTGTCAAAACCAAGGTCTTACAGCACAAGTAAAGGAAAAATTCCGAAAATTAAAAAAAGTTGAAAATTAAGGTTAATTTTGTTGCTTACAAGTTTTCGCAAAAACCTAATTTTGACCATATCTTTTTATCGGGTCGACCCAGGACCTTGATTTTTACACACCTAATAGGAACCATAGACCTCAGTATCTGGTATAAATTTCAATTTGCTAGGTCCACCCGTTCCTGAGAAAATCGGTGGTGACACACGGACAGACAGACAGACAGACAGACAGACAGACAGACAGACAGACGGACAAGAAAGTGATCTTATAAGGGTTCCTTTTTTACCTTGTGAGGTACGGAACCCTAAAAACAAGTCTCGCACCTCAGTTCTTCTCCGTAAAAAGTTAACAACATGACTGTTATAGTGACCATATCAATATCAAAAAAACTTCAACGCTTCAAATAATTGACTGACCATCGTATGAAAACATAATATATATCTCTCAAGTAATCTTCTTAATATATAAAATCCTTGCGTTACTGACTGACTGACAGACACGCTACAGCCGAAACTATTGGGCGCAGGAAGCTGAAATTTGGCATGTATGTTCCTTGGGGACCGTAGGGGTGCACTAAGAAGGGATTCCCGAAATTCCCACGGCTAAAACGAGTAAATTAAAAAAAATGCAGGCGTAGCTGCTGGCGTCCTCTAGTACATTAATAAGATTGTTTAGTGCGATTTGCAAGGCTTTTAGCTTACCAGTTTTATCCACATTGAAGATATAGGGGATCGAAAATGGCCTGAACTGGTTCGAGAAATGAATGGTACGGCCGCCGTGCCGCTTTTTGCTTGACTTGGCGGGGCACTGCCGTGTCCCCAGATGTTATGTGTGTTTTAACGGCCGGTCTCAATATAATATGTATCCATGGATTTAGAGATTAGAGAGTCTGATGCGGTGTTCCTGCAAGTCCTGGAGGTAGTTGTCGTCGGCGAGGCGTCGCCGCGGCCGGTGCGTGTCTAGCAGTGAGACAGGGTCTATACAAGACTGGTGTGTGTTGTCTTGTCACAGATAAGACGTACGTGTCTGATGCGGTGTTGGTCTGCAAGTCCTGGAGGTAGTTGTCGTCGGCGAGGCGTCGCCGCGGCCGGTGCGTGTCTAGCAGTGAGACAGGGTCTATACAAGGCTGGTGTGTGTTGTCTTGTCACAGATAAGACGTACGTGTCTGATGCGGTGTTGGTCTGCAAGTCCTGGAGGTAGTTGTCGTCGGCGAGGCGTCGCCGCGGCCGGTGCGTGTCTAGCAGTGAGACAGGGTCTATACAAGGCTGGTGTGTGTTGTCTTGTCACAGATAAGACGTACGTGTCTGATGCGGTGTTGGTCTGCAAGTCCTGGAGGTAGTTGTCGTCGGCGAGGCGTCGCCGCGGCCGGTGCGTGTCTAGCAGTGAGACAGGGTCTATACAAGGCTGGTGTGTGTTGTCTTGTCACAGATAAGACGTACGTGTCTGATGCGGTGTTGGTCTGCAAGTCCTGGAGGTAGTTGTCGTCGGCGAGGCGTCGCCGCGGCCGGTGCGTGTCTAGCAGTGAGACAGGGTCTATACAAGGCTGGTGTGTGTTGTCTTGTCACAGATAAGACGTACGTGTCTGATGCGGTGTTGGTCTGCAAGTCCTGGAGGTAGTTGTCGTCGGCGAGGCGTCGCCGCGGCCGGTGCGTGTCTAGCAGTGAGACAGGGTCTATACAAGGCTGGTGTGTGTTGTCTTGTCACAGATAAGACGTACGTGTCTGATGCGGTGTTGGTCTGCAAGTCCTGGAGGTAGTTGTCGTCGGCGAGGCGTCGCCGCGGCCGGTGCGTGTCTAGCAGTGAGACAGGGTCTATACAAGGCTGGTGTGTGTTGTCTTGTCACAGATAAGACGTACGTGTCTGATGCGGTGTTCCTGCAAGTCCTGGAGGTAGTTGTCGTCGGCGAGGCGTCGCCGCGGCCGGTGCGTGTCTAGCAGTGAGACAGGGTCTATACAAGGCTGGTGTGTGTTGTCTTGTCACAGATAAGACGTACGTGTCTGATGCGGTGTTGGTCTGCAAGTCCTGGAGGTAGTTGTCGTCGGCGAGGCGTCGCCGCGGCCGGTGCGTGTCTAGCAGTGAGACAGGGTCTATACAAGGCTGGTGTGTGTTGTCTTGTCACAGATAAGACGTACGTGTCTGATGCGGTGTTCCTGCAAGTCCTGGAGGTAGTTGTCATCGGCGAGGCGTCGCCGCGGCCGGTGCGTGTCTAGCAGTGAGACAGGGTCTATACAAGGCTGGTGTGTGTTGTCTTGTCACAGATAAGACGTACGTGTCTGATGCGGTGTTCCTGCAAGTCCTGGAGGTAGTTGTCGTCGGCGAGGCGTCGCCGCGGCCGGTGCGTGTCTAGCAGTGAGACAGGGTCTATACAAGGCTGGTGTGTGTTGTCTTGTCACAGATAAGACGTACGTGTCTGATGCGGTGTTGGTCTGCAAGTCCTGGAGGTAGTTGTCGTCGGCGAGGCGTCGCCGCGGCCGGTGCGTGTCTAGCAGTGAGACAGGGTCTATACAAGGCTGGTGTGTGTTGTCTTGTCACAGATAAGACGTACGTGTCTGATGCGGTGTTCCTGCAAGTCCTGGAGGTAGTTGTCGTCGGCGAGGCGTCGCCGCGGCCGGTGCGTGTCTAGCAGTGAGACAGGGTCTATACAAGGCTGGTGTGTGTTGTCTTGTCACAGATAAGACGTACGTGTCTGATGCGGTGTTCCTGCAAGTCCTGGAGGTAGTTGTCGTCGGCGAGGCGTCGCCGCGGCCGGTGCGTGTCTAGCAGTGAGACAGGGTCTATACAAGGCTGGTGTGTGTTGTCTTGTCACAGATAAGACGTACGTGTCTGATGCGGTGTTCCTGCAAGTCCTGGAGGTAGTTGTCGTCGGCGAGGCGTCGCCGCGGCCGGTGCGTGTCTAGCAGTGAGACAGGGTCTATACAAGGCTGGTGTGTGTTGTCTTGTCACAGATAAGACGTACGTGTCTGATGCGGTGTTGGTCTGCAAGTCCTGGAGGTAGTTGTCGTCGGCGAGGCGTCGCCGCGGCCGGTGCGTGTCTAGCAGTGAGACAGGGTCTATACAAGGCTGGTGTGTGTTGTCTTGTCACAGATAAGACGTACGTGTCTGATGCGGTGTTCCTGCAAGTCCTGGAGGTAGTTGTCGTCGGCGAGGCGTCGCCGCGGCCGGTGCGTGTCTAGCAGTGAGACAGGGTCTATACAAGGCTGGTGTGTGTTGTCTTGTCACAGATAAGACGTACGTGTCTGATGCGGTGTTCCTGCAAGTCCTGGAGGTAGTTGTCGTCGGCGAGGCGTCGCCGCGGCCGGTGCGTGTCTAGCAGTGAGACAGGGTCTATACAAGGCTGGTGTGTATTGTCTTGTCACAGATAAGACGTACGTGTCTGATGCGGTGTTGGTCTGCAAGTCCTGGAGGTAGTTGTCGTCGGCGAGGCGTCGCCGCGGCCGGTGCGTGTCTAGCAGTGAGACAGGGTCTATACAAGGCTGGTGTGTGTTGTCTTGTCACAGATAAGACGTACGTGTCTGATGCGGTGTTGGTCTGCAAGTCCTGGAGGTAGTTGTCGTCGGCGAGGCGTCGCCGCGGCCGGTGCGTGTCTAGCAGTGAGACAGGGTCTATACAAGGCTGGTGTGTGTTGTCTTGTCACAGATAAGACGTACGTGTCTGATGCGGTGTTGGTCTGCAAGTCCTGGAGGTAGTTGTCGTCGGCGAGGCGTCGCCGCGGCCGGTGCGTGTCTAGCAGTGAGACAGGGTCTATACAAGGCTGGTGTGTGTTGTCTTGTCACAGATAAGACGTACGTGTCTGATGCGGTGTTGGTCTGCAAGTCCTGGAGGTAGTTGTCGTCGGCGAGGCGTCGCCGCGGCCGGTGCGTGTCTAGCAGTGAGACAGGGTCTATACAAGGCTGGTGTGTGTTGTCTTGTCACAGATAAGACGTACGTGTCTGATGCGGTGTTGGTCTGCAAGTCCTGGAGGTAGTTGTCGTCGGCGAGGCGTCGCCGCGGCCGGTGCGTGTCTAGCAGTGAGACAGGGTCTATACAAGACTGGTGTGTGTTGTCTTGTCACAGATAAGACGTACGTGTCTGATGCGGTGTTCCTGCAAGTCCTGGAGGTAGTTGTCGTCGGCGAGGCGTCGCCGCGGCCGGTGCGTGTCTAGCAGTGAGACAGGGTCTATACAAGGCTGGTGTGTGTTGTCTTGTCACAGATAAGACGTACGTGTCTGATGCGGTGTTGGTCTGCAAGTCCTGGAGGTAGTTGTCGTCGGCGAGGCGTCGCCGCGGCCGGTGCGTGTCTAGCAGTGAGACAGGGTCTATACAAGGCTGGTGTGTGTTGTCTTGTCACAGATAAGACGTACGTGTCTGATGCGGTGTTCCTGCAAGTCCTGGAGGTAGTTGTCGTCGGCGAGGCGTCGCCGCGGCCGGTGCGTGTCTAGCAGTGAGACAGGGTCTATACAAGGCTGGTGTGTGTTGTCTTTTCACAGATAAGACGTACGTGTCTGATGCGGTGTTGGTCTGCAAGTCCTGGAGGTAGTTGTCGTCGGCGAGGCGTCGCCGCGGCCGGTGCGTGTCTAGCAGTGAGACAGGGTCTATACAAGGCTGGTGTGTGTTGTCTTGTCACAGATAAGACGTACGTGTCTGATGCGGTGTTCCTGCAAGTCCTGGAGGTAGTTGTCGTCGGCGAGGCGTTGCCGCGGCCGGTGCGTGTCTAGCAGTGAGACAGGGTCTATACAAGGCTGGTGTGTGTTGTCTTGTCACAGATAAGACGTACGTGTCTGATGCGGTGTTCCTGCAAGTCCTGGAGGTAGTTGTCGTCGGCGAGGCGTCGCCGCGGCCGGTGCGTGTCTAGCAGTGAGACAGGGTCTATACAAGGCTGGTGTGTGTTGTCTTGTCACAGATAAGACGTACGTGTCTGATGCGGTGTTCCTGCAAGTCCTGGAGGTAGTTGTCGTCGGCGAGGCGTCGCCGCAGCCGGTGCGTGTCTAGCAGTGAGACAGGGTCTATACAAGGCTGGTGTGTGTTGTCTTGTCACAGATAAGACGTACGTGTCTGAGGCGGTGTTGGTCTGCAAGTCCTGGAGGTAGTTGTCGTCGGCGAGGCGTCGCCGCGGCCGGTGCGTGTCTAGCAGTGAGACAGGGTCTATACAAGGCTGGTGTGTGTTGTCTTGTCACAGATAAGACGTACGTGTCTGATGCGGTGTTGGTCTGCAAGTCCTGGAGGTAGTTGTCGTCGGCGAGGCGTCGCCGCGGCCGGTGCGTGTCTAGCAGTGAGACAGGGTCTATACAAGGCTGGTGTGTGTTGTCTTGTCACAGATAAGACGTACGTGTCTGATGCGGTGTTGGTCTGCAAGTCCTGGAGGTAGTTGTCGTCGGCGAGGCGTCGCCGCGGCCGGTGCGTGTCTAGCAGTGAGACAGGGTCTATACAAGGCTGGTGTGTGTTGTCTTGTCACAGATAAGACGTACGTGTCTGATGCGGTGTTGGTCTGCAAGTCCTGGAGGTAGTTGTCGTCGGCGAGGCGTCGCCGCGGCCGGTGCGTGTCTAGCAGTGAGACAGGGTCTATACAAGGCTGGTGTGTGTTGTCTTGTCATAGATAAGACGTACGTGTCTGATGCGGTGTTGGTCTGCAAGTCCTGGAGGTAGTTGTCGTCAGCGAGGCGTCGCCGCGGCCGGTGCGTGTCTAGCAGTGAGACAGGGTCTATACAAGGCTGGTGTGTGTTGTCTTGTCACAGATAAGACGTACGTGTCTGATGCGGTGTTGGTCTGCAAGTCCTGGAGGTAGTTGTCGTCGGCGAGGCGTCACCGCGGCCGGTGCGTGTCTAGCAGTGAGACAGGGTCTATACAAGGCTGGTGTGTGTTGTCTTGTCACAGATAAGACGTACGTGTCTGATGCGGTGTTGGTCTGCAAGTCCTGGAGGTAGTTGTCGTCGGCGAGGCGTCGCCGCGGCCGGTGCGTGTCTAGCAGTGAGACAGGGTCTATACAAGGCTGGTGTGTGTTGTCTTGTCACAGATAAGACGTACGTGTCTGATGCGGTGTTGGTCTGCAAGTCCTGGAGGTAGTTGTCGTCGGCGAGGCGTCGCCGCGGCCGGTGCGTGTCTAGCAGTGAGACAGGGTCTATACAAGGCTGGTGTGTGTTGTCTTGTCACAGATAAGACGTACGTGTCTGATGCGGTGTTCCTGCAAGTCCTGGAGGTAGTTGTCGTCGGCGAGGCGTCGCCGCGGCCGGTGCGTGTCTAGCAGTGAGACAGGGTCTATACAAGGCTGGTGTGTGTTGTCTTGTCACAGATAAGACGTACGTGTCTGATGCGGTGTTGGTCTGCAAGTCCTGGAGGTAGTTGTCGTCGGCGAGGCGTCGCCGCGGCCGGTGCGTGTCTAGCAGTGAGACAGGGTCTATACAAGGCTGGTGTGTGTTGTCTTGTCACAGATAAGACGTACGTGTCTGATGCGGTGTTGGTCTGCAAGTCCTGGAGGTAGTTGTCGTCGGCGAGGCGTCGCCGCGGCCGGTGCGTGTCTAGCAGTGAGACAGGGTCTATACAAGGCTGGTGTGTGTTGTCTTGTCACAGATAAGACGTACGCGTCTGATGCGGTGTTGGTCTGCAAGTCCTGGAGGTAGTTGTCGTCGGCGAGGCGTCGCCGCGGCCGGTGCGTGTCTAGCAGTGAGACAGGGTCTATACAAGGCTGGTGTGTGTTGTCTTGTCACAGATAAGACGTACGTGTCTGATGCGGTGTTGGTCTGCAAGTCCTGGAGGTAGTTGTCGTCGGCGAGGCGTCGCCGCGGCCGGTGCGTGTCTAGCAGTAAGACAGGGTCTATACAAGGCTGGTGTGTGTTGTCTTGTCACAGATAAGACGTACGTGTCTGATGCGGTGTTGGTCTGCAAGTCCTGGAGGTAGTTGTCGTCGGCGAGGCGTCGCCGCGGCCGGTGCGTGTCTAGCAGTGACACAGGGTCTATACAAGGCTGGTGTGTGTTGTCTTGTCACAGATAAGACGTACGCGTCTGATGCGGTGTTGGTCTGCAAGTCCTGGAGGTAGTTGTCGTCGGCGAGGCGTCGCCGCGGCCGGTGCGTGTCTAGCAGTGAGACAGGGTCTATACAAGGCTGGTGTGTGTTGTCTTGTCACAGATAAGACGTACGTGTCTGATGCGGTGTTGGTCTGCAAGTCCTGGAGGTAGTTGTCGTCGGCGAGGCGTCGCCGCGGCCGGTGCGTGTCTAGCAGTGAGACAGGGTCTATACAAGGCTGGTGTGTGTTGTCTTGTCACAGATAAGACGTACGTGTCTGATGCGGTGTTCCTGCAAGTCCTGGAGGTAGTTGTCGTCGGCGAGGCGTCGCCGCGGCCGGTGCGTGTCTAGCAGTGAGACAGGGTCTATACAAGGCTGGTGTGTGTTGTCTTGTCACAGATAAGACGTACGTGTCTGATGCGGTGTTCCTGCAAGTCCTGGAGGTAGTTGTCGTCGGCGAGGCGTCGCCGCGGCCGGTGCGTGTCTAGCAGTGAGACAGGGTCTATACAAGGCTGGTGTGTGTTGTCTTGTCACAGATAAGACGTACGTGTCTGATGCGGTGTTCCTGCAAGTCCTGAGGGTAGTTGTCGTCGGCGAGGCGTCGCCGCGGCCGGTGCGTGTCTAGCAGTGAGACAGGGTCTATACAAGGCTGGTGTGTGTTGTCTTGTCACAGATAAGACGTACGTGTCTGATGCGGTGTTCCTGCAAGTCCTGGAGGTAGTTGTCGTCGGCGAGGCGTCGCCGCGGCCGGTGCGTGTCTAGCAGTGAGACAGGGTCTATACAAGGCTGGTGTGTGTTGTCTTGTCACAGATAAGACGTACGTGTCTGATGCGGTGTTGGTCTGCAAGTCCTGGAGGTAGTTGTCGTCGGCGAGGCGTCGCCGCGGCCGGTGCGTGTCTAGCAGTGAGACAGGGTCTATACAAGGCTGGTGTGTGTTGTCTTGTCACAGATAAGACGTACGTGTCTGATGCGGTGTTCCTGCAAGTCCTGGAGGTAGTTGTCGTCGGCGAGGCGTCGCCGCGGCCGGTGCGTGTCTAGCAGTGAGACAGGGTCTATACAAGGCTGGTGTGTGTTGTCTTGTCACAGATAAGACGTACGTGTCTGATGCGGTGTTCCTGCAAGTCCTGGAGGTAGTTGTCGTCGGCGAGGCGTCGCCGCGGCCGGTGCGTGTCTAGCAGTGAGACAGGGTCTATACAAGGCTGGTGTGTGTTGTCTTGTCACAGATAAGACGTACGTGTCTGATGCGGTGTTCCTGCAAGTCCTGGAGGTAGTTGTCGTCGACGAGGCGTCGCCGCGGCCGGTGCGTGTCTAGCAGTGAGACAGGGTCTATACAAGGCTGGTGTGTGTTGTCTTGTCACAGATAAGACGTACGTGTCTGATGCGGTGTTGGTCTGCAAGTCCTGGAGGTAGTTGTCGTCGGCGAGGCGTCGCCGCGGCCGGTGCGTGTCTAGCAGTGAGACAGGGTCTATACAAGGCTGGTGTGTGTTGTCTTGTCACAGATAAGACGTACGTGTCTGATGCGGTGTTCCTGCAAGTCCTGGAGGTAGTTGTCGTCGGCGAGGCGTCGCCGCGGCCGGTGCGTGTCTAGCAGTGAGACAGGGTCTATACAAGGCTGGTGTGTGTTGTCTTGTCACAGATAAGACGTACGTGTCTGATGCGGTGTTCCTGCAAGTCCTGGAGGTAGTTGTCGTCGGCGAGGCGTCGCCGCGGCCGGTGCGTGTCTAGCAGTGAGACAGGGTCTATACAAGGCTGGTGTGTGTTGTCTTGTCACAGATAAGACGTACGTGTCTGATGCGGTGTTCCTGCAAGTCCTGAGGGTAGTTGTCGTCGGCGAGGCGTCGCCGCGGCCGGTGCGTGTCTAGCAGTGAGACAGGGTCTATACAAGGCTGGTGTGTGTTGTCTTGTCACAGATAAGACGTACGTGTCTGATGCGGTGTTCCTGCAAGTCCTGGAGGTAGTTGTCGTCGGCGAGGCGTCGCCGCGGCCGGTGCGTGTCTAGCAGTGAGACAGGGTCTATACAAGGCTGGTGTGTGTTGTCTTGTCACAGATAAGACGTACGTGTCTGATGCGGTGTTGGTCTGCAAGTCCTGGAGGTAGTTGTCGTCGGCGAGGCGTCGCCGCGGCCGGTGCGTGTCTAGCAGTGAGACAGGGTCTATACAAGGCTGGTGTGTGTTGTCTTGTCACAGATAAGACGTACGTGTCTGATGCGGTGTTGGTCTGCAAGTCCTGGAGGTAGTTGTCGTCGGCGAGGCGTCGCCGCGGCCGGTGCGTGTCTAGCAGTGAGACAGGGTCTATACAAGGCTGGTGTGTGTTGTCTTGTCACAGATAAGACGTACGTGTCTGATGCGGTGTTGGTCTGCAAGTCCTGGAGGTAGTTGTCGTCGGCGAGGCGTCGCCGCGGCCGGTGCGTGTCTAGCAGTGAGACAGGGTCTATACAAGGCTGGTGTGTGTTGTCTTGTCACAGATAAGACGTACGTGTCTGATGCGGTGTTGGTCTGCAAGTCCTGGAGGTAGTTGTCGTCGGCGAGGCGTCGCCGCGGCCGGTGCGTGTCTAGCAGTGAGACAGGGTCTATACAAGGCTGGTGTGTGTTGTCTTGTCACAGATAAGACGTACGTGTCTGATGCGGTGTTGGTCTGCAAGTCCTGGAGGTAGTTGTCGTCGGCGAGGCGTCGCCGCGGCCGGCGCGTGTCTAGCAGTGAGACAGGGTCTATACAAGGCTGGTGTGTGTTGTCTTGTCACAGATAAGACGTACGTGTCTGATGCGGTGTTGGTCTGCAAGTCCTGGAGGTAGTTGTCGTCGGCGAGGCGTCGCCGCAGCCGGTGCGTGTCTAGCAGTGAGACAGGGTCTATACAAGGCTGGTGTGTGTTGTCTTGTCACAGATAAGACGCACGTGTCTGATGCGGTGTTGGTCTGCAAGTCCTGGAGGTAGTTGTCGTCGGCGAGGCGTCGCCGCGGCCGGTGCGTGTCTAGCAGTGAGACAGGGTCTATACAAGGCTGGTGTATGTTGTCTTGTCACAGATAAGACGTACGTGTCTGATGCGGTGTTGGTCTGCAAGTCCTGGAGGTAGTTGTCGTCGGCGACGTCGCCGCGGCCGGTGCGTGTCTAGCAGTGAGACAGGGTCTATACAAGGCTGGTGTGTGTTGTCTTGTCACAGATAAGACGTACGTGTCTGATGCGGTGTTGGTCTGCAAGTCCTGGAGGTAGTTGTCGTCGGCGAGGCGTCGCCGCGGCCGGTGCGTGTCTAGCAGTGAGACAGGGTCTATACAAGGCTGGTGTGTGTTGTCTTGTCACAGATAAGACGTACGTGTCTGATGCGGTGTTGGTCTGCAAGTCCTGGAGGTAGTTGTCGTCGGCGAGGCGTCGCCGCGGCCGGTGCGTGTCTAGCAGTGAGACAGGGTCTATACAAGGCTGGTGTGTGTTGTCTTGTCACAGATAAGACGTACGTGTCTGATGCGGTGTTCCTGCAAGTCCTGGAGGTAGTTGTCGTCGGCGAGGCGTCGCCGCGGCCGGTGCGTGTCTAGCAGTGAGACAGGGTCTATACAAGGCTGGTGTGTGTTGTCTTGTCACAGATAAGACGTACGTGTCTGATGCGGTGTTCCTGCAAGTCCTGGAGGTAGTTGTCGTCGGCGAGGCGTCGCCGCGGCCGGTGCGTGTCTAGCAGTGAGACAGGGTCTATACAAGGCTGGTGTGTGTTGTCTTGTCACAGATAAGACGTACGTGTCTGATGCGGTGTTGGTCTGCAAGTCCTGGAGGTAGTTGTCGTCGGCGAGGCGTCGCCGCGGCCGGTGCGTGTCTAGCAGTGAGACAGGGTCTATACAAGGCTGGTGTGTGTTGTCTTGTCACAGATAAGACGTACGTGTCTGATGCGGTGTTGGTCTGCAAGTCCTGGAGGTAGTTGTCGTCGGCGAGGCGTCGCCGCGGCCGGTGCGTGTCTAGCAGTGAGACAGGGTCTATACAAGGCTGGTGTGTGTTGTCTTGTCACAGATAAGACGTACGTGTCTGATGCGGTGTTGGTCTGCAAGTCCTGGAGGTAGTTGTCGTCGGCGAGGCGTCGCCGCGGCCGGCGCGTGTCTAGCAGTGAGACAGGTTCTATACAAGGCTGGTGTGTGTTGTCTTGTCACAGATAAGACGTACGTGTCTGATGCGGTGTTGGTCTGCAAGTCCTGGAGGTAGTTGTCGTCGGCGAGGCGTCGCCGCAGCCGGTGCGTGTCTAGCAGTGAGACAGGGTCTATACAAGGCTGGTGTGTGTTGTCTTGTCACAGATAAGACGCACGTGTCTGATGCGGTGTTCCTGCAAGTCCTGGAGGTAGTTGTCGTCGGCGAGGCGTCGCCGCGGCCGGTGCGTGTCCAGCAGTGAGACAGGGTCTATACAAGGCTGGTGTGTGTTGTCTTGTCACAGATAAGACGTACGTGTCTGATGCGGTGTTGGTCTGCAAGTCCTGGAGGTAGTTGTAGTCGGCGAGGCGTCGCCGCGGCCGGTGCGTGTCTAGCAGTGAGACAGGGTCTATACAAGGCTGGTGTGTGTTGTCTTGTCACAGATAAGACGTACGTGTCTGATGCGGTGTTCCTGCAAGTCCTGGAGGTAGTTGTCGTCGGCGAGGCGTTGCCGCGGCCGGTGCGTGTCTAGCAGTGAGACAGGGTCTATACAAGGCTGGTGTGTGTTGTCTTGTCACAGATAAGACGTACGTGTCTGATGCGGTGTTCCTGCAAGTCCTGGAGGTAGTTGTCGTCGGCGAGGCGTCGCCGCGGCCGGTGCGTGTCTAGCAGTGAGACAGGGTCTATACAAGGCTGGTGTGTGTTGTCTTGTCACAGATAAGACGTACGTGTCTGAGGCGGTGTTGGTCTGCAAGTCCTGGAGGTAGTTGTCGTCGGCGAGGCGTCACCGCGGCCGGTGCGTGTCTAGCAGTGAGACAGGGTCTATACAAGGCTGGTGTGTGTTGTCTTGTCACAGATAAGACGTACGTGTCTGATGCGGTGTTGGTCTGCAAGTCCTGGAGGTAGTTGTCGTCGGCGAGGCGTCGCCGCGGCCGGTGCGTGTCTAGCAGTGAGACAGGGTCTATACAAGGCTGGTGTGTGTTGTCTTGTCACAGATAAGACGTACGTGTCTGATGCGGTGTTGGTCTGCAAGTCCTGGAGGTAGTTGTCGTCGGCGAGGCGTCGCCGCGGCCGGTGCGTGTCTAGCAGTGAGACAGGGTCTATACAAGGCTGGTGTGTGTTGTCTTGTCATAGATAAGACGTACGTGTCTGATGCGGTGTTGGTCTGCAAGTCCTGGAGGTAGTTGTCGTCAGCGAGGCGTCGCCGCGGCCGGTGCGTGTCTAGCAGTGAGACAGGGTCTATACAAGGCTGGTGTGTGTTGTCTTGTCACAGATAAGACGTACGTGTCTGATGCGGTGTTGGTCTGCAAGTCCTGGAGGTAGTTGTCGTCGGCGAGGCGTCACCGCGGCCGGTGCGTGTCTAACAGTGAGACAGGGTCTATACAAGGCTGGTGTGTGTTGTCTTGTCACAGATAAGACGTACGTGTCTGATGCGGTGTTGGTCTGCAAGTCCTGGAGGTAGTTGTCGTCGGCGAGGCGTCGCCGCGGCCGGTGCGTGTCTAGCAGTGAGACAGGGTCTATACAAGGCTGGTGTGTGTTGTCTTGTCACAGATAAGACGTACGTGTCTGATGCGGTGTTGGTCTGCAAATCCTGGAGGTAGTTGTCGTCGGCGAGGCGTCGCCGCGGCCGGTGCGTGTCTAGCAGTGAGACAGGGTCTATACAAGGCTGGTGTGTGTTGTCTTGTCACAGATAAGACGTACGTGTCTGATGCGGTGTTCCTGCAAGTCCTGAGGGTAGTTGTCGTCGGCGAGGCGTCGCCGCGGCCGGTGCGTGTCTAGCAGTGAGACAGGGTCTATACAAGGCTGGTGTGTGTTGTCTTGTCACAGATAAGACGTACGTGTCTGATGCGGTGTTCCTGCAAGTCCTGGAGGTAGTTGTCGTCGGCGAGGCGTCGCCGCAGCCGGTGCGTGTCTAGCAGTGAGACAGGGTCTATACAAGGCTGGTGTGTGTTGTCTTGTCACAGATAAGACTTACGTGTCTGATGCGGTGTTGGTCTGCAAGTCCTGGAGGTAGTTGTCGTCGGCGAGGCGTCGCCGCGGCCGGTGCGTGTCTAGCAGTGAGACAGGGTCTATACAAGGCTGGTGTGTGTTGTCTTGTCACAGATAAGACGTACGCGTCTGATGCGGTGTTGGTCTGCAAGTCCTGGAGGTAGTTGTCGTCGGCGAGGCGTCGCCGCGGCCGGTGCGTGTCTAGCAGTGAGACAGGGTCTATACAAGGCTGGTGTGTGTTGTCTTGTCACAGATAAGACGTACGTGTCTGATGCGGTGTTGGTCTGCAAGTCCTGGAGGTAGTTGTCGTCGGCGAGGCGTCGCCGCGGCCGGTGCGTGTCTAGCAGTGAGACAGGGTCTATACAAGGCTGGTGTGTGTTGTCTTGTCACAGATAAGACGTACGTGTCTGATGCGGTGTTGGTCTGCAAGTCCTGGAGGTAGTTGTCGTCGGCGAGGCGTCGCCGCGGCCGGTGCGTGTCTAGCAGTGACACAGGGTCTATACAAGGCTGGTGTGTGTTGTCTTGTCACAGATAAGACGTACGCGTCTGATGCGGTGTTGGTCTGCAAGTCCTGGAGGTAGTTGTCGTCGGCGAGGCGTCGCCGCGGCCGGTGCGTGTCTAGCAGTGAGACAGGGTCTATACAAGGCTGGTGTGTGTTGTCTTGTCACAGATAAGACGTACGTGTCTGATGCGGTGTTGGTCTGCAAGTCCTGGAGGTAGTTGTCGTCGGCGAGGCGTCGCCGCGGCCGGTGCGTGTCTAGCAGTGACACAGGGTCTATACAAGGCTGGTGTGTGTTGTCTTGTCACAGATAAGACGTACGTGTCTGATGCGGTGTTGGTCTGCAAGTCCTGGAGGTAGTTGTCGTCGGCGAGGCGTCGCCGCGGCCGGTGCGTGTCTAGCAGTGAGACAGGGTCTATACAAGGCTGGTGTGTGTTGTCTTGTCACAGATAAGACGTACGTGTCTGATGCGGTGTTCCTGCAAGTCCTGGAGGTAGTTGTCGTCGGCGAGGCGTCGCCGCGGCCGGTGCGTGTCTAGCAGTGAGACAGGGTCTATACAAGGCTGGTGTGTGTTGTCTTGTCACAGATAAGACGTACGTGTCTGATGCGGTGTTGGTCTGCAAGTCCTGGAGGTAGTTGTCGTCGGCGAGGCGTCGCCGCGGCCGGTGCGTGTCTAGCAGTGAGACAGGGTCTATACAAGGCTGGTGTGTGTTGTCTTGTCACAGATAAGACGTACGCGTCTGATGCGGTGTTGGTCTGCAAGTCCTGGAGGTAGTTGTCGTCGGCGAGGCGTCGCCGCGGCCGGTGCGTGTCTAGCAGTGAGACAGGGTCTATACAAGGCTGGTGTGTGTTGTCTTGTCACAGATAAGACGTACGTGTCTGATGCGGTGTTGGTCTGCAAGTCCTGGAGGTAGTTGTCGTCGGCGAGGCGTCGCCGCGGCCGGTGCGTGTCTAGCAGTGAGACAGGGTCTATACAAGGCTGGTGTGTGTTGTCTTGTCACAGATAAGACGTACGTGTCTGATGCGGTGTTGGTCTGCAAGTCCTGGAGGTAGTTGTCGTCGGCGAGGCGTCGCCGCGGCCGGTGCGTGTCTAGCAGTGACACAGGGTCTATACAAGGCTGGTGTGTGTTGTCTTGTCACAGATAAGACGTACGCGTCTGATGCGGTGTTGGTCTGCAAGTCCTGGAGGTAGTTGTCGTCGGCGAGGCGTCGCCGCGGCCGGTGCGTGTCTAGCAGTGAGACAGGGTCTATACAAGGCTGGTGTGTGTTGTCTTGTCACAGATAAGACGTACGTGTCTGATGCGGTGTTCCTGCAAGTCCTGGAGGTAGTTGTCGTCGGCGAGGCGTCGCCGCGGCCGGTGCGTGTCTAGCAGTGAGACAGGGTCTATACAAGGCTGGTGTGTGTTGTCTTGTCACAGATAAGACGTACGTGTCTGATGCGGTGTTCCTGCAAGTCCTGGAGGTAGTTGTCGTCGGCGAGGCGTCGCCGCGGCTGGTGCGTGTCTAGCAGTGAGACAGGGTCTATACAAGGCTGGTGTGTGTTGTCTTGTCACAGATAAGACGTACGTGTCTGATGCGGTGTTGGTCTGCAAGTCCTGGAGGTAGTTGTCGTCGGCGAGGCGTCGCCGCGGCCGGTGCGTGTCTAGCAGTGAGACAGGGTCTATACAAGGCTGGTGTGTGTTGTCTTGTCACAGATAAGACGCACGTGTCTGATGCGGTGTTCCTGCAAGTCCTGGAGGTAGTTGTCGTCGGCGAGGCGTCGCCGCGGCCGGTGCGTGTCTAGCAGTGAGACAGGGTCTATACAAGGCTGGTGTGTGTTGTCTTGTCACAGATAAGACGTACGTGTCTGATGCGGTGTTGGTCTGCAAGTCCTGGAGGTAGTTGTCGTCGGCGAGGCGTCGCCGCGGCCGGTGCGTGTCTAGCAGTGAGACAGGGTCTATACAAGGCTGGTGTGTGTTGTCTTGTCACAGATAAGACGTACGTGTCTGATGCGGTGTTCCTGCAAGTCCTGGAGGTAGTTGTCGTCGGCGAGGCGTTGCCGCGGCCGGTGCGTGTCTAGCAGTGAGACAGGGTCTATACAAGGCTGGTGTGTGTTGTCTTGTCACAGATAAGACGTACGTGTCTGATGCGGTGTTCCTGCAAGTCCTGGAGGTAGTTGTCGTCGGCGAGGCGTCGCCGCGGCCGGTGCGTGTCTAGCAGTGAGACAGGGTCTATACAAGGCTGGTGTGTGTTGTCTTGTCACAGATAAGACGTACGTGTCTGATGCGGTGTTCCTGCAAGTCCTGGAGGTAGTTGTCGTCGGCGAGGCGTCGCCGCGGCCGGTGCGTGTCTAGCAGTGAGACAGGGTCTATACAAGGCTGGTGTGTGTTGTCTTGTCACAGATAAGACGTACGTGTCTGATGCGGTGTTGGTCTGCAAGTCCTGGAGGTAGTTGTCGTCGGCGAGGCGTCGCCGCGGCCGGTGCGTGTCTAGCAGTGAGACAGGGTCTATACAAGGCTGGTGTGTGTTGTCTTGTCACAGATAAGACGTACGTGTCTGATGCGGTGTTGGTCTGCAAGTCCTGGAGGTAGTTGTCGTCGGCGAGGCGTCGCCGCGGCCGGTGCGTGTCTAGCAGTGAGACAGGGTCTATACAAGGCTGGTGTGTGTTGTCTTGTCACAGATAAGACGTACGTGTCTGATGCGGTGTTGGTCTGCAAGTCCTGGAGGTAGTTGTCGTCGGCGAGGCGTCGCCGCGGCCGGCGCGTGTCTAGCAGTGAGACAGGGTCTATACAAGGCTGGTGTGTGGTGTCTTGTCACAGATAAGACGTACGTGTCTGATGCGGTGTTGGTCTGCAAGTCCTGGAGGTAGTTGTCGTCGGCGAGGCGTCGCCGCAGCCGGTGCGTGTCTAGCAGTGAGACAGGGTCTATACAAGGCTGGTGTGTGTTGTCTTGTCACAGATAAGACGCACGTGTCTGATGCGGTGTTCCTGCAAGTCCTGGAGGTAGTTGTCGTCGGCGAGGCGTCGCCGCGGCCGGTGCGTGTCTAGCAGTGAGACAGGGTCTATACAAGGCTGGTGTATGTTGTCTTGTCACAGATAAGACGTACGTGTCTGATGCGGTGTTGGTCTGCAAGTCCTGGAGGTAGTTGTCGTCGGCGAGGCGTCGCCGCGGCCGGTGCGTGTCTAGCAGTGAGACAGGGTCTATACAAGGCTGGTGTGTGTTGTCTTGTCACAGATAAGACGTACGTGTCTGATGCGGTGTTCCTGCAAGTCCTGGAGGTAGTTGTCGTCGGCGAGGCGTTGCCGCGGCCGGTGCGTGTCTAGCAGTGAGACAGGGTCTATACAAGGCTGGTGTGTGTTGTCTTGTCACAGATAAGACGTACGTGTCTGATGCGGTGTTCCTGCAAGTCCTGGAGGTAGTTGTCGTCGGCGAGGCGTCGCCGCGGCCGGTGCGTGTCTAGCAGTGAGACAGGGTCTATACAAGGCTGGTGTGTGTTGTCTTGTCACAGATAAGACGTACGTGTCTGATGCGGTGTTCCTGCAAGTCCTGGAGGTAGTTGTCGTCGGCGAGGCGTCGCCGCAGCCGGTGCGTGTCTAGCAGTGAGACAGGGTCTATACAAGGCTGGTGTGTGTTGTCTTGTCACAGATAAGACGTACGTGTCTGAGGCGGTGTTGGTCTGCAAGTCCTGGAGGTAGTTGTCGTCGGCGAGGCGTCGCCGCGGCCGGTGCGTGTCTAGCAGTGAGACAGGGTCTATACAAGGCTGGTGTGTGTTGTCTTGTCACAGATAAGACGTACGTGTCTGATGCGGTGTTGGTCTGCAAGTCCTGGAGGTAGTTGTCGTCGGCGAGGCGTCGCCGCGGCCGGTGCGTGTCTAGCAGTGAGACAGGGTCTATACAAGGCTGGTGTGTGTTGTCTTGTCACAGATAAGACGTACGTGTCTGATGCGGTGTTGGTCTGCAAGTCCTGGAGGTAGTTGTCGTCGGCGAGGCGTCGCCGCGGCCGGTGCGTGTCTAGCAGTGAGACAGGGTCTATACAAGGCTGGTGTGTGTTGTCTTGTCATAGATAAGACGTACGTGTCTGATGCGGTGTTGGTCTGCAAGTCCTGGAGGTAGTTGTCGTCAGCGAGGCGTCGCCGCGGCCGGTGCGTGTCTAGCAGTGAGACAGGGTCTATACAAGGCTGGTGTGTGTTGTCTTGTCACAGATAAGACGTACGTGTCTGATGCGGTGTTGGTCTGCAAGTCCTGGAGGTAGTTGTCGTCGGCGAGGCGTCACCGCGGCCGGTGCGTGTCTAGCAGTGAGACAGGGTCTATACAAGGCTGGTGTGTGTTGTCTTGTCACAGATAAGACGTACGTGTCTGATGCGGTGTTGGTCTGCAAGTCCTGGAGGTAGTTGTCGTCGGCGAGGCGTCGCCGCGGCCGGTGCGTGTCTAGCAGTGAGACAGGGTCTATACAAGGCTGGTGTGTGTTGTCTTGTCACAGATAAGACGTACGTGTCTGATGCGGTGTTGGTCTGCAAGTCCTGGAGGTAGTTGTCGTCGGCGAGGCGTCGCCGCGGCCGGTGCGTGTCTAGCAGTGAGACAGGGTCTATACAAGGCTGGTGTGTGTTGTCTTGTCACAGATAAGACGTACGTGTCTGATGCGGTGTTCCTGCAAGTCCTGAGGGTAGTTGTCGTCGGCGAGGCGTCGCCGCGGCCGGTGCGTGTCTAGCAGTGAGACAGGGTCTATACAAGGCTGGTGTGTGTTGTCTTGTCACAGATAAGACGTACGTGTCTGATGCGGTGTTCCTGCAAGTCCTGGAGGTAGTTGTCGTCGGCGAGGCGTCGCCGCGGCCGGTGCGTGTCTAGCAGTGAGACAGGGTCTATACAAGGCTGGTGTGTGTTGTCTTGTCACAGATAAGACGCACGTGTCTGATGCGGTGTTGGTCTGCAAGTCCTGGAGGTAGTTGTCGTCGGCGAGGCGTCGCCGCGGCCGGTGCGTGTCTAGCAGTGAGACAGGGTCTATACAAGGCTGGTGTGTGTTGTCTTGTCACAGATAAGACGCACGTGTCTGATGCGGTGTTGGTCTGCAAGTCCTGGAGGTAGTTGTCGTCGGCGAGGCGTCGCCGCGGCCGGTGCGTGTCTAGCAGTGAGACAGGGTCTATACAAGGGTGGTGTGTGTTGTCTTGTCACAGATAAGACGTACGTGTCTGATGCGGTGTTCCTGCAAGTCCTGGAGGTAGTTGTCGTCGGCGAGGCGTCGCCGCGGCCGGTGCGTGTCTAGCAGTGAGACAGGGTCTATACAAGGCTGGTGTGTGTTGTCTTGTCACAGATAAGACGCACGTGTCTGATGCGGTGTTGGTCTGCAAGTCCTGGAGGTAGTTGTCGTCGGCGAGGCGTCGCCGCGGCCGGTGCGTGTCTAGCAGTGAGACAGGGTCTATACAAGGCTGGTGTGTGTTGTCTTGTCACAGATAAGACGTACGTGTCTGATGCGGTGTTCCTGCAAGTCCTGGAGGTAGTTGTCGTCGGCGAGGCGTCGCCGCAGCCGGTGCGTGTCTAGCAGTGAGACAGGGTCTATACAAGGCTGGTGTGTGTTGTCTTGTCACAGATAAGACGTACGTGTCTGATGCGGTGTTGGTCTGCAAGTCCTGGAGGTAGTTGTCGTCGGCGAGGCGTCGCCGCGGCCGGTGCGTGTCTAGCAGTGAGACAGGGTCTATACAAGGCTAGTGTGTGTTGTCTTGTCACAGATAAGACGTACGTGTCTGATGCGGTGTTGGTCTGCAAGTCCTGGAGGTAGTTGTCGTCGGCGAGGCGTCGCCGCGGCCGGTGCGTGTCTAGCAGTGAGACAGGGTCTATACAAGGCTGGTGTGTGTTGTCTTGTCACAGATAAGACGTACGTGTCTGATGCGGTGTTCTTGCAAGTCCTGGAGGTAGTTGTCGTCGGCGAGGCGTCGCCGCGGCCGGTGCGTGTCTAGCAGTGAGACAGGGTCTATACAAGGCTGGTGTGTGTTGTCTTGTCACAGATAAGACGTACGTGTCTGATGCGGTGTTCCTGCAAGTCCTGGAGGTAGTTGTCGTCGGCGAGGCGTCGCCGCGGCCGGTGCGTGTCTAGCAGTGAGACAGGGTCTATACAAGGCTGGTGTGTGTTGTCTTGTCACAGATAAGACGTACGTGTCTGATGCGGTGTTGGTCTGCAAGTCCTGGAGGTAGTTGTCGTCGGCGAGGCGTCGCCGCGGCCGGTGCGTGTCTAGCAGTGAGACAGGGTCTATACAAGGCTGGTGTGTGTTGTCTTGTCACAGATAAGACGTACGTGTCTGATGCGGTGTTGGTCTGCAAGTCCTGGAGGTAGTTGTCGTCGGCGAGGCGTCGCCGCGGCCGGTGCGTGTCTAGCAGTGAGACAGGGTCTATACAAGGCTGGTGTGTGTCGTCTTGTCACAGATAAGACGTACGTGTCTGATGCGGTGTTGGTCTGCAAGTCCTGGAGGTAGTTGTCGTCGGCGAGGCGTCGCCGCGGCCGGCGCGTGTCTAGCAGTGAGACAGGGTCTATACAAGGCTGGTGTGTGGTGTCTTGTCACAGATAAGACGTACGTGTCTGATGCGGTGTTGGTCTGCAAGTCCTGGAGGTAGTTGTCGTCGGCGAGGCGTCGCCGCAGCCGGTGCGTGTCTAGCAGTGAGACAGGGTCTATACAAGGCTGGTGTGTGTTGTCTTGTCACAGATAAGACGCACGTGTCTGATGCGGTGTTCCTGCAAGTCCTGGAGGTAGTTGTCGTCGGCGAGGCGTCGCCGCGGCCGGTGCGTGTCTAGCAGTGAGACAGGGTCTATACAAGGCTGGTGTGTGTTGTCTTGTCACAGATAAGACGTACGTGTCTGATGCGGTGTTGGTCTGCAAGTCCTGGAGGTAGTTGTCGTCGGCGAGGCGTCGCCGCGGCCGGTGCGTGTCTAGCAGTGAGACAGGGTCTATACAAGGCTGGTGTGTGTTGTCTTGTCACAGATAAGACGTACGTGTCTGATGCGGTGTTCCTGCAAGTCCTGGAGGTAGTTGTCGTCGGCGAGGCGTTGCCGCGGCCGGTGCGTGTCTAGCAGTGAGACAGGGTCTATACAAGGCTGGTGTGTGTTGTCTTGTCACAGATAAGACGTACGTGTCTGATGCGGTGTTCCTGCAAGTCCTGGAGGTAGTTGTCGTCGGCGAGGCGTCGCCGCGGCCGGTGCGTGTCTAGCAGTGAGACAGGGTCTATACAAGGCTGGTGTGTGTTGTCTTGTCACAGATAAGACGTACGTGTCTGATGCGGTGTTCCTGCAAGTCCTGGAGGTAGTTGTCGTCGGCGAGGCGTCGCCGCAGCCGGTGCGTGTCTAGCAGTGAGACAGGGTCTATACAAGGCTGGTGTGTGTTGTCTTGTCACAGATAAGACGTACGTGTCTGAGGCGGTGTTGGTCTGCAAGTCCTGGAGGTAGTTGTCGTCGGCGAGGCGTCGCCGCGGCCGGTGCGTGTCTAGCAGTGAGACAGGGTCTATACAAGGCTGGTGTGTGTTGTCTTGTCACAGATAAGACGTACGTGTCTGATGCGGTGTTGGTCTGCAAGTCCTGGAGGTAGTTGTCGTCGGCGAGGCGTCGCCGCGGCCGGTGCGTGTCTAGCAGTGTGACAGGGTCTATACAAGGCTGGTGTGTGTTGTCTTGTCACAGATAAGACGTACGTGTCTGATGCGGTGTTGGTCTGCAAGTCCTGGAGGTAGTTGTCGTCGGCGAGGCGTCGCCGCGGCCGGTGCGTATCTAGCAGTGAGACAGGGTCTATACAAGGCTGGTGTGTGTTGTCTTGTCATAGATAAGACGTACGTGTCTGATGCGGTGTTGGTCTGCAAGTCCTGGAGGTAGTTGTCGTCAGCGAGGCGTCGCCGCGGCCGGTGCGTGTCTAGCAGTGAGACAGGGTCTATACAAGGCTGGTGTGTGTTGTCTTGTCACAGATAAGACGTACGTGTCTGATGCGGTGTTGGTCTGCAAGTCCTGGAGGTAGTTGTCGTCGGCGAGGCGTCACCGCGGCCGGTGCGTGTCTAGCAGTGAGACAGGGTCTATACAAGGCTGGTGTGTGTTGTCTTGTCACAGATAAGACGTACGTGTCTGATGCGGTGTTGGTCTGCAAGTCCTGGAGGTAGTTGTCGTCGGCGAGGCGTCGCCGCGGCCGGTGCGTGTCTAGCAGTGAGACAGGGTCTATACAAGGCTGGTGTGTGTTGTCTTGTCACAGATAAGACGTACGTGTCTGATGCGGTGTTGGTCTGCAAGTCCTGGAGGTAGTTGTCGTCGGCGAGGCGTCGCCGCGGCCGGTGCGTGTCTAGCAGTGAGACAGGGTCTATACAAGGCTGGTGTGTGTTGTCTTGTCACAGATAAGACGTACGTGTCTGATGCGGTGTTCCTGCAAGTCCTGAGGGTAGTTGTCGTCGGCGAGGCGTCGCCGCGGCCGGTGCGTGTCTAGCAGTGAGACAGGGTCTATACAAGGCTGGTGTGTGGTGTCTTGTCACAGATAAGACGTACGTGTCTGAGGCGGTGTTGGTCTGCAAGTCCTGGAGGTAGTTGTCGTCGGCGAGGCGTCGCCGCGGCCGGTGCGTGTCTAGCAGTGAGACAGGGTCTATACAAGGCTGGTGTGTGTTGTCTTGTCACAGATAAGACGTACGTGTCTGATGCGGTGTTCCTGCAAGTCCTGGAGGTAGTTGTCGTCGGCGAGGCGTCGCCGCGGCCGGTGCGTGTCTAGCAGTGAGACAGGGTCTATACAAGGCTGGTGTGTGTTGTCTTGTCACAGATAAGACGTACGTGTCTGATGCGGTGTTCCTGCAAGTCCTGGAGGTAGTTGTCGTCGGCGAGGCGTCGCCGCGGCCGGTGCGTGTCTAGCAGTGAGACAGGGTCTATACAAGGCTGGTGTGTGTTGTCTTGTCACAGATAAGACGTACGTGTCTGATGCGGTGTTGGTCTGCAAGTCCTGGAGGTAGTTGTCGTCGGCGAGGCGTCGCCGCGGCCGGTGCGTGTCTAGCAGTGAGACAGGGTCTATACAAGGCTGGTGTGTGTTGTCTTGTCACAGATAAGACGTACGTGTCTGATGCGGTGTTGGTCTGCAAGTCCTGGAGGTAGTTGTCGTCGGCGAGGCGTCGCCGCGGCCGGTGCGTGTCTAGCAGTAAGACAGGGTCTATACAAGGCTGGTGTGTGTTGTCTTGTCACAGATAAGACGTACGTGTCTGATGCGGTGTTGGTCTGCAAGTCCTGGAGGTAGTTGTCGTCGGCGAGGCGTCGCCGCGGCCGGTGCGTGTCTAGCAGTGACACAGGGTCTATACAAGGCTGGTGTGTGTTGTCTTGTCACAGATAAGACGTACGCGTCTGATGCGGTGTTGGTCTGCAAGTCCTGGAGGTAGTTGTCGTCGGCGAGGCGTCGCCGCGGCCGGTGCGTGTCTAGCAGTGAGACAGGGTCTATACAAGGCTGGTGTGTGTTGTCTTGTCACAGATAAGACGTACGTGTCTGATGCGGTGTTGGTCTGCAAGTCCTGGAGGTAGTTGTCGTCGGCGAGGCGTCGCCGCGGCCGGTGCGTGTCTAGCAGTGAGACAGGGTCTATACAAGGCTGGTGTGTGTTGTCTTGTCACAGATAAGACGTACGTGTCTGATGCGGTGTTCCTGCAAGTCCTGGAGGTAGTTGTCGTCGGCGAGGCGTCGCCGCGGCCGGTGCGTGTCTAGCAGTGAGACAGGGTCTATACAAGGCTGGTGTGTGTTGTCTTGTCACAGATAAGACGTACGTGTCTGATGCGGTGTTCCTGCAAGTCCTGGAGGTAGTTGTCGTCGGCGAGGCGTCGCCGCGGCCGGTGCGTGTCTAGCAGTGAGACAGGGTCTATACAAGGCTGGTGTGTGTTGTCTTGTCACAGATAAGACGTACGTGTCTGATGCGGTGTTGGTCTGCAAGTCCTGGAGGTAGTTGTCGTCGGCGAGGCGTCGCCGCGGCCGGTGCGTGTCTAGCAGTGAGACAGGGTCTATACAAGGCTGGTGTGTGTTGTCTTGTCACAGATAAGACGTACGTGTCTGATGCGGTGTTCCTGCAAGTCCTGGAGGTAGTTGTCGTCGGCGAGGCGTCGCCGCGGCCGGTGCGTGTCTAGCAGTGAGACAGGGTCTATACAAGGCTGGTGTGTGTTGTCTTGTCACAGATAAGACGTACGTGTCTGATGCGGTGTTCCTGCAAGTCCTGGAGGTAGTTGTCGTCGGCGAGGCGTCGCCGCGGCCGGTGCGTGTCTAGCAGTGAGACAGGGTCTATACAAGACTGGTGTGTGTTGTCTTGTCACAGATAAGACGTACGTGTCTGATGCGGTGTTCCTGCAAGTCCTGGAGGTAGTTGTCGTCGGCGAGGCGTCGCCGCGGCCGGTGCGTGTCTAGCAGTGAGACAGGGTCTATACAAGGCTGGTGTGTGTTGTCTTGTCACAGATAAGACGTACGTGTCTGATGCGGTGTTGGTCTGCAAGTCCTGGAGGTAGTTGTCGTCGGCGAGGCGTCGCCGCGGCCGGTGCGTGTCTAGCAGTGAGACAGGGTCTATCCAAGGCTGGTGTGTGTTTTCTTGTCACAGATAAGACGTACGTGTCTGATGCGGTGTTGGTCTGCAAGTCCTGGAGGTAGTTGTCGTCGGCGAGGCGTCGCCGCGGCCGGTGCGTGTCTAGCAGTGAGACAGGGTCTATACAAGGCTGGTGTGTGTTGTCTTGTCACAGATAAGACGTACGTGTCTGATGCGGTGTTCCTGCAAGTCCTGGAGGTAGTTGTCGTCGGCGAGGCGTCGCCGCGGCCGGTGCGTGTCTAGCAGTGAGACAGGGTCTATACAAGGCTGGTGTGTGTTGTCTTGTCACAGATAAGACGTACGTGTCTGATGCGGTGTTGGTCTGCAAGTCCTGGAGGTAGTTGTCGTCGGCGAGGCGTCGCCGCGGCCGGTGCGTGTCTAGCAGTGAGACAAGGTCTATACAAGGCTGGTGTGTGTTGTCTTGTCACAGATAAGACGTACGTGTCTGATGCGGTGTTGGTCTGCAAGTCCTGGAGGTAGTTGTCGTCGGCGAGGCGTCGCCGCGGCCGGTGCGTGTCTAGCAGTGAGACAGGGTCTATACAAGGCTGGTGTGTGTTGTCTTGTCACAGATAAGACGTACGTGTCTGATGCGGTGTTGGTCTGCAAGTCCTGGAGGTAGTTGTCGTCGGCGAGGCGTCGCCGCGGCCGGTGCGTGTCTAGCAGTGAGACAGGGTCTATACAAGGCTGGTGTGTGTTGTCTTGTCACAGATAAGACGTACGTGTCTGATGCGGTGTTCCTGCAAGTCCTGGAGGTAGTTGTCGTCGGCGAGGCGTCGCCGCGGCCGGTGCGTGTCTAGCAGTGAGACAGGGTCTATACAAGGCTGGTGTGTGTTGTCTTGTCACAGATAAGACGTACGTGTCTGATGCGGTGTTCCTGCAAGTCCTGGAGGTAGTTGTCGTCGGCGAGGCGTCGCCGCGGCCGGTGCGTGTCTAGCAGTGAGACAGGGTCTATACAAGGCTGGTGTGTGTTGTCTTGTCACAGATAAGACGTACGTGTCTGATGCGGTGTTGGTCTGCAAGTCCTGGAGGTAGTTGTCGTCGGCGAGGCGTCGCCGCGGCCGGTGCGTGTCTAGCAGTGAGACAGGGTCTATACAAGGCTGGTGTGTGTTGTCTTGTCACAGATAAGACGTACGTGTCTGATGCGGTGTTGGTCTGCAAGTCCTGGAGGTAGTTGTCGTCGGCGAGGCGTCGCCGCGGCCGGTGCGTGTCTAGCAGTGAGACAGGGTCTATACAAGGCTGGTGTGTGTTGTCTTGTCACAGATAAGACGTACGTGTCTGATGCGGTGTTGGTCTGCAAGTCCTGGAGGTAGTTGTCGTCGGCGAGGCGTCGCCGCGGCCGGTGCGTGTCTAGCAGTGAGACAGGGTCTATACAAGGCTGGTGTGTGTTGTCTTGTCACAGATAAGACGTACGTGTCTGATGCGGTGTTGGTCTGCAAGTCCTGGAGGTAGTTGTCGTCGGCGAGGCGTCGCCGCGGCCGGCGCGTGTCTAGCAGTGAGACAGGGTCTATACAAGGCTGGTGTGTGTTGTCTTGTCACAGATAAGACGTACGTGTCTGATGCGGTGTTGGTCTGCAAGTCCTGGAGGTAGTTGTCGTCGGCGAGGCGTCGCCGCAGCCGGTGCGTGTCTAGCAGTGAGACAGGGTCTATACAAGGCTGGTGTGTGTTGTCTTGTCACAGATAAGACGCACGTGTCTGATGCGGTGTTGGTCTGCAAGTCCTGGAGGTAGTTGTCGTCGGCGAGGCGTCGCCGCGGCCGGTGCGTGTCTAGCAGTGAGACAGGGTCTATACAAGGCTGGTGTGTGTTGTCTTGTCACAGATAAGACGTACGTGTCTGATGCGGTGTTCCTGCAAGTCCTGGAGGTAGTTGTCGTCGGCGAGGCGTCGCCGCGGCCGGTGCGTGTCTAGCAGTGAGACAGGGTCTATACAAGGCTGGTGTGTGTTGTCTTGTCACAGATAAGACGTACGTGTCTGATGCGGTGTTGGTCTGCAAGTCCTGGAGGTAGTTGTCGTCGGCGAGGCGTCGCCGCGGCCGGTGCGTGTCTAGCAGTGAGACAGGGTCTATACAAGGCTGGTGTGTGTTGTCTTGTCACAGATAAGACGTACGTGTCTGATGCGGTGTTCCTGCAAGTCCTGGAGGTAGTTGTCGTCGGCGAGGCGTCGCCGCGGCCGGTGCGTGTCTAGCAGTGAGACAGGGTCTATACAAGGCTGGTGTGTGTTGTCTTGTCACAGATAAGACGTACGTGTCTGATGCGGTGTTGGTCTGCAAGTCCTGGAGGTAGTTGTCGTCGGCGAGGCGTCGCCGCGGCCGGTGCGTGTCTAGCAGTGAGACAGGGTCTATACAAGGCTGGTGTGTGTTGTCTTGTCACAGATAAGACGTACGTGTCTGATGCGGTGTTCCTGCAAGTCCTGGAGGTAGTTGTC
Organism: Euclidia mi; assembly: GCA_944739405.2. Taxonomy (NCBI): domain Eukaryota; kingdom Metazoa; phylum Arthropoda; class Insecta; order Lepidoptera; family Erebidae; genus Euclidia; species Euclidia mi. The sequence goes on from OX123203.2 coordinate 48,535,354, forward strand.
GTCGGCGAGGCGTCGCCGCGGCCGGTGCGTGTCTAGCAGTGAGACAGGGTCTATACAAGGCTGGTGTGTGTTGTCTTGTCACAGATAAGACGTACGTGTCTGATGCGGTGTTCCTGCAAGTCCTGGAGGTAGTTGTCGTCGGCGAGGCGTCGCCGCGGCCGGTGCGTGTCTAGCAGTGAGACAGGGTCTATACAAGGCTGGTGTGTGTTGTCTTGTCACAGATAAGACGTACGTGTCTGATGCGGTGTTGGTCTGCAAGTCCTGGAGGTAGTTGTCGTCGGCGAGGCGTCGCCGCGGCCGGTACGTGTCTAGCAGTGAGACAGGGTCTATACAAGGCTGGTGTATGTTGTCTTGTCACAGATAAGACGTACGTGTCTGATGCGGTGTTCCTGCAAGTCCTGGAGGTAGTTGTCGTCGGCGAGGCGTCGCCGCGGCCGGTGCGTGTCTAGCAGTGAGACAGGGTCTATACAAGGCTGGTGTGTGTTGTCTTGTCACAGATAAGACGTACGTGTCTGATGCGGTGTTCCTGCAAGTCCTGGAGGTAGTTGTCGTCGGCGAGGCGTCGCCGCGGCCGGTGCGTGTCTAGCAGTGAGACAGGGTCTATACAAGGCTGGTGTGTGTTGTCTTGTCACAGATAAGACGTACGTGTCTGATGCGGTGTTGGTCTGCAAGTCCTGGAGGTAGTTGTCGTCGGCGAGGCGTCGCCGCGGCCGGTGCGTGTCTAGCAGTGAGACAGGGTCTATACAAGGCTGGTGTGTGTTGTCTTGTCACAGATAAGACGTACGTGTCTGATGCGGTGTTGGTCTGCAAGTCCTGGAGGTAGTTGTCGTCGGCGACGTCGCCGCGGCCGGTGCGTGTCTAGCAGTGAGGCAGGGTCTATACAAGGCTGGTGTATGTTGTCTTGTCACAGATAAGACGTACGTGTCTGATGCGGTGTTCCTGCAAGTCCTGGAGGTAGTTGTCGTCGGCGAGGCGTCGCCGCGGCCGGTGCGTGTCTAGCAGTGAGACAGGGTCTATACAAGGCTGGTGTGTGTTGTCTTGTCACAGATAAGACGTACGTGTCTGATGCGGTGTTGGTCTGCAAGTCCTGGAGGTAGTTGTCGTCGGCAAGGCGTCGCCGCGGCCGGTGCGTGTCTAGCAGTGAGACAGGGTCTATACAAGGCTGGTGTGTGTTGTCTTGTCACAGATAAGACGTACGTGTCTGATGCGGTGTTGGTCTGCAAGTCCTGGAGGTAGTTGTCGTCGGCGAGGCGTCGCCGCGGCCGGTGCGTGTCTAGCAGTGAGACAGGGTCTATACAAGGCTGGTGTGTGTTGTCTTGTCACAGATAAGACGTACGTGTCTGATGCGGTGTTGGTCTGCAAGTCCTGGAGGTAGTTGTCGTCGGCGAGGCGTCGCCGCGGCCGGTGCGTGTCTAGCAGTGAGACAGGGTCTATACAAGGCTGGTGTGTGTTGTCTTGTCACAGATAAGACGTACGTGTCTGATGCGGTGTTCCTGCAAGTCCTGGAGGTAGTTGTCGTCGGCGAGGCGTCGCCGCGGCCGGTGCGTGTCTAGCAGTGAGACAGGGTCTATACAAGGCTGGTGTGTGTTGTCTTGTCACAGATAAGACGTACGTGTCTGATGCGGTGTTGGTCTGCAAGTCCTGGAGGTAGTTGTCGTCGGCGAGGCGTCGCCGCGGCCGGTGCGTGTCTAGCAGTGAGACAGGGTCTATACAAGGCTGGTGTGTGTTGTCTTGTCACAGATAAGACGTACGTGTCTGATGCGGTGTTGGTCTGCAAGTCCTGGAGGTAGTTGTCGTCGGCGACGTCGCCGCGGCCGGTGCGTGTCTAGCAGTGAGGCAGGGTCTATACAAGGCTGGTGTATGTTGTCTTGTCACAGATAAGACGTACGTGTCTGATGCGGTGTTCCTGCAAGTCCTGGAGGTAGTTGTCGTCGGCGAGGCGTCGCCGCGGCCGGTGCGTGTCTAGCAGTGAGACAGGGTCTATACAAGGCTGGTGTGTGTTGTCTTGTCACAGATAAGACGTACGTGTCTGATGCGGTGTTGGTCTGCAAGTCCTGGAGGTAGTTGTCGTCGGCAAGGCGTCGCCGCGGCCGGTGCGTGTCTAGCAGTGAGACAGGGTCTATACAAGGCTGGTGTGTGTTGTCTTGTCACAGATAAGACGTACGTGTCTGATGCGGTGTTGGTCTGCAAGTCCTGGAGGTAGTTGTCGTCGGCGAGGCGTCGCCGCGGCCGGTGCGTGTCTAGCAGTGAGACAGGGTCTATACAAGGCTGGTGTGTGTGTTGTCTTGTCACAGATAAGACGGACCTGTCTGATGCGGTGTTCCTGCAAGTCCTGGAGGTAGTTGTCGACGGCGAGGCGTCGCCGCGGCCGGTGCGTGTCTAGCAGTGAGACAGGGTCTATACAAGGCTGGTGTGTGTTGTCTTGTCACAGATAAGACGTACGTGTCTGATGCGGTGTTGGTCTGCAAGTCCTGGAGGTAGTTGTCGTCGGCGAGGCGTCGCCGCGGCCGGTGCGTGTCTAGCAGTGAGACAGGGTCTATACAAGGCTGGTGTGTGTTGTCTTGTCACAGATAAGACGTACGTGTCTGATGCGGTGTTGGTCTGCAAGTCCTGGAGGTAGTTGTCGTCGGCGAGGCGTCGCCGCGGCCGGTGCGTGTCTAGCAGTGAGACAGGGTCTATACAAGGCTGGTGTGTGTTGTCTTGTCACAGATAAGACGTACGTGTCTGATGCGGTGTTCCTGCAAGTCCTGGAGGTAGTTGTCGTCGGCGAGGCGTCGCCGCGGCCGGTGCGTGTCTAGCAGTGAGACAGGGTCTATACAAGGCTGGTGTGTGTTGTCTTGTCACAGATAAGACGTACGTGTCTGATGCGGTGTTGGTCTGCAAGTCCTGGAGGTAGTTGTCGTCGGCGAGGCGTCGCCGCGGCCGGTGCGTGTCTAGCAGTGAGACAGGGTCTATACAAGGCTGGTGTGTGTTGTCTTGTCACAGATAAGACGTACGTGTCTGATGCGGTGTTGGTCTGCAAGTCCTGGAGGTAGTTGTCGTCGGCGAGGCGTCGCCGCGGCCGGTGCGTGTCTAGCAGTGAGACAGGGTCTATACAAGGCCGGTGTGTGTTGTCTTGTCACAGATAAGACGTACGTGTCTGATGCGGTGTTGGTCTGCAAGTCCTGGAGGTAGTTGTCGTCGGCGAGGCGTCGCCGGTGCGTGTCCAGGTTCACGTGCGCCAGAGCCTCGTCGTCGGAGCTCAGCAGCTGTCGACACAAGAGGCAGTAGCTCTCCAGCTCGCCGCGCACCACGCAGTTCTTCCACCAGATACCAGGCATGCTGCAACAAACAGTCACGTTGAACACGACATTTTGATTTTAATCTTAGCCAAGTTGTGGCTTAGAATACGCGGGAAAGGACATCTTCAATTAATGTTTTACAAAGTCGAAGTCAAAGTCAACATTATTTATTCACTAAGGGCCGCTTATGAACGTTTAAAATTGCAACTGCGCGCTAGCGCTAGCGCTGGGAATAAGCCTGTATCGCGGAACTAGCACAGGTAACTTTACAACGGGAAACAACAATTTGTGGGTCACCCAAATGTGGTCTCCTCGTGTGGGAATGGAACCCACGACACTTGGCCTAGTGCCTAGATGTCCGCTTTTAAACCAATACGACATATCATCATCATCATCAGCCTTTAACAGTCCACTGCTGGACTAGGCCTCTCCTTTGAAAGGAGGAATTGGCCTACTATACCACGCTGGCCAAACGGGTTGGTATAGATAGGGTTTGTGTCGTTTTCCTTCTCTTACAGTGCTGTTCTCTGGATAATATGCTCCCTCTGTCGGCTCTTACGACACCTATGTATGGGATGATATGGGGTGGTGACATTCCGTATTCTTAATCCGTCACCACACGGACAATACGACATACGTGCAGTCAAATTGCTGGAAAACGAAAACACATATCGCAGGCATATTAAATCTTAGCCAAAACTGAACATGTACTGACTAACTAGAACGACTGTCAAAGATCTCCGTGACAGCCGGGACCGACGGCTTTGCTCTCCGAAGCAAGGTGCTAACAATAATTACAATTCAATACGCACATAACTCCCAAAAGTCAGTGGTAGGTACGCGCCGTGGCGTAGATTCGAACCCACTACCCACTGCATTGCAGTCTGTTGGTATCTTCACTAGGCTGTCGCTGCCTTGCATTAAGCTAATGATACCGTGCACAATGTAATTTCATATTTCTTTAACTCTACACGTGCGATGTTACTGGCACGTCTAGTACCTACTTACCTTTTCATATGTATTTCAATAGAAAGGCAATATTATTTATCGTCATGAATAAGCGTATATATCGTAGGTATATTTTGGGCATGTCTAGTATTCCTACGTATTTCAATAAAAATGCAATATGTAAGTCATTAAAACATCATCATCCTCCTAGCGTTATCTCATAGGCAACCCGGGGTCCGTTTTCTAGTCTAACCGGATTTGACTGAATATTAGATTGTTTAAAGAGCGACTGCGCTTTCTGACCTCCACAACCTAAAGGGATTCTAGCCATATTCCATGGCATATTAGAGTAAAAACTATCGTGAGTTGTCATAATTAGAGTAACTGTAACCGGTTGTACTCACGTATTATTTTTGGTCGGAGACCGGAGGTCTGGAGACCGGCCTTAAAACTGACCACACATCTGGATACCCCGAACCTAGAATGCGACACAGTCAGCACGGTGTGTACAACGTCCTTCACGGTGCAGCGGAACACGTTGCAAGATGACGTTCACACAGGCACACCGGACACGCCGGCAACGCAACCAACTTCATCGCAGGCGCCGGTGAATACGTCCTCTAGCACAAGCTGCGCGGTGGGCCCGCTTCAGTGGAGCGCCCGACGCCGACGCGGACGTTCACGCTTGCTCATGATTAAGGACCTCCGTATGGTCCGAAACTAGTCGGGCTACTCCGACCAAAAATAATACGTGAGTACAACCGGTTACAGTTACTCTAAATATTCCATGGCATATACAGGGTGAAATTGAATAAATGTGACAAAATCAAATGGAAGATTCAGTTATAGTAACATAGTAATTAGGATGTAATTAGGTATAAACTGTTTTTTCTACAATTTAAATCGATAAAAACAAAACGTGATTATCGTTGTAAAATGGTCTATTGATATTGTTATCTTCATTTAAGTACGAATAAACGATATTGCAGAAAATAATTAATACTTACCCAAAATAATAATATCAAAAAATCTCGTCAGACTCATCGCAGTGCTCAATAATCGTCGTGGAGTACCTACTCATGTTATTAAATGTACCTACCTAAATAAATTGTGCCCACTACACGTAAACGGTAGTACGCGAAATTCTTTGATACCTACCTACTTTACTACGGAATCCAATATTCCAACTATAGATAGATCTGTAGATTTTAGATTCGTTTTCGACAGTTTTTGGCATAAGCTCCATATAAAATATGTCAAACACGAATCTAAAATCTACAGATCTATATACCTATAGTATGAATATTGAAAATGGCCGGTTATATTACCGTTTTTCGTAAGGCGTCCATTACACGCTAGGATATTCTTCAATCAAAACCATCATGCAGGAATACGAATGATTGACCGTGATTGATGGAATTTAATCGACATTACACGATCACTCTGATTGATCGTCAGTCAGACCCGATATTTCACGGTGAACACACGGAAAACATGGATTTTCATTAAAAAAAGGCCTGTGTTGCAAGTTTGATTGCCTTGTCAACTAAAAGACGAGTGAAAATTATCGAAATAGATGTTCAATTTCGATTCCCCACCCCTTAAAATATTGCAGACGATACCAATATTGTTGTTTTTAATTTTCCCATCCGCCATCTTTAATTTCCCATCCGCGATCTTTGATCACGAAATAGATTTTGTATTTCGATTCCCCACCCATTAAAATATCGAAGGCGATGCCCATATTGATTTTTAACATTTTCTCATCCGCCATCTTTGATTTCCCGTCCGCCATCTTGGATAATTAAATAAATTTTATATTAGTAATCAGCGTCCCGAAAATCTTGAAAATGATACCCATATAGATTGTAGAATCCTATTCGTTTATCCTTTTTTTGCCTTTGACCCAACCCTCCCCCTGCTCGTTTGATCATTTTATTATTTTTGTCTGGCCTCTAAAAGTTGTGGCGTAATTTTATATAGCCTTTCGGAATAATTGGGCTATCATAGGCAATAACATTTTTTTAAATCCGAATGCTAGTTTCTGAGATTAGCCGACATTATCTTTTAGCCTTTTGCCCGGCCCCAAAGGGCCGAAGCGTTATGTTATATAGCCTATAGCCTTCCGGAATAACTCTATCGTATACAAAAAGAATTTTTCAGATCCGACCGGTAGTTCCTGAGATTAGCGCGTTCAAACAAACAAATAAACTCTTCCGCTTTATTATATTAGTATAGATTAGTCATCATCATCATCAGCCTTTAATAGTCCACTGCAGGACTAGGCCTCTCCTTTGAAAGGAGGAATTGGCCTACTATACCACTCTGGCCAAACGGGTTGGTATAGGATTTGTATCAAGTTTTCCTTCTCTTACAGTGCTGTTCTCTGCATAATATGCTCCCTCTGTCGGCTCTTACGACACCCATGGGATGATATGGGGTGGTGACATTCCGTATTCTTAATCCGTCACCACACGGACACACAGTATAGATTAGTGGTATCCCATAACTCAGGAATAGTCTCATATTTTAAAATAAAATCCTTTTCTGGTTTTAAAACATTAGAAGGAAGCGCTGGTGATTGGCTGCGCGATCTCGCAGGCCCAGCCGGCGCCGCCTGTTCGTCGCGTTGATCGTATTCTGCGTCCGACTCCAGCGCTGCCCGCGCGCTGACTGACGGATGATTGACGAAATGCCATTACACGGTCACCCAAAACCATCAATCATGAGTTGCATGACGATAATATCAAAATATCCAGATAATCGTCAATCGCCGTCATGCAACCATCAATCAGTGCATTAGACGGCAGGTTGGTCGTCAGGCAAAGCTTTGACCATGGTTAAACTGACAGCAAAACCTATCGTGTAATGGACGCCTAAGACTGATAAAAGTTTACAAATTTTTCATTTGATAGGTATGTTCTAAATGTTCTTGACAAAACGTATTATTGTATATTTAAAGTCGCATCTATTCAATTTCACACTGTAGTAATAACGCTTTATGTCAATAAAACGTTAATATAAAAATAAATAGTAACGAGCTAAACATAGCTGTTGGTACTTTTTTAACACAAAGTTTGGGAGGATGTACCTACGCTTTCGCGGCAAAACTGAACGAATTCTGATGAAACTTTATGTTCAGGGTTACACAAAGTTACTGTTTGTCGCGAAAACGACACCTTCGCGAGCGGCGTTGCGAGCTAAACCTACCTACCTGTCTAATCATTTTGATAGGCAACAATGAAAAAACCTAAGTTTCAACTGAACTGAAAGTCTAAAATAATTGATTAAATGTTGGTAGGTACTTACTTTTTGGTAGGTGTCGACTTATTATAACTTATAACACAATGAATTTCACTGCTTACGAGCAAAATCAGTCACTTTACTGTTTTTATGATTGTGTAAAATAAGCTAGCACCCTATTCAGCTAAAAGTGAACTACTGTCTGTCTCTGTCTGTACTGCGTAGTGCGTACCGACCAATGCGATCATAGATTCATAGACGTAGTAGTGACTGAAGGAGTGAACGGCAACGAACGAATGCACTAACGTTCATAAACTAGGGACTTCCCCGCAACATGAAGCATGGATGGATCATAGTGTGGGGACACAGATGAGATTAGTATACTATGTACTATAACGACAGCAGCGACGGTTGACCATTTTAGAAAAATTTTCGCTTGCGAGTTTGACTTTAAGTGACTCCGCCCTTAATTTTGTTAACCAATCAAAAGGGAACCTTCGAACAAAAAAGTGTACTAACCGTTTGTTTTTATGACTTTTCTTAATTTTGCCAGATGATATCATATTAGGACAGTTGTTATCTAGCACTTGCGTGGACACAAACTTTTTTTACACAAACTTTTTTACCCAACTTGCAACCATGAGCTCCCACAAGAACTTGAATACTCTTGAGCGGTCATTAAGTTTAAGCATTGTTATACTTAATCATTGAAATAGGTTTTATTTGTTACATTCTTTTTTTGTTTAGACAGATGTAACGTAGCTACCTAGTTGTTAATTTAGTATTAGTAGGTAACTTTTAAATTACAATTTAACTGAGATAGTGACTATACTTATTGTTGTTTTATATATTTATTTCAAGGTAGCTTTATTCATTTAACAGTAAATTATACAATGTTAAATATTACAATGTTATTGTTTATTATTTTGACACTGTGTCCTTTCACTAAACCTATAAATATAATTGTTTATTACTAAAATAAACATTAGTGGTTCTATAAATCCTTTTTCAGAAAAAATAAAACAAACATTTGTTAAAAAGACGCATCTGTTTTTATACAATAAACTGCACATGTTGGTATATTTTTATGGACTGAGCTCATTCAGATAAAAGATTTCAAAAAACTATGTTCCGATAGTTTTTACCGTTACTAAGCCGTTGCAATAGTTTCCACAACTTAATATAGTTATAAACTATTTTACCTAATTCTATTTATTCTGTGCCTAATTGCAAATCGGGCATTCGTCCGGCGGGTAGTGGTCATACCTGCACGAACCGCACTCGCACCACAAATCACCCGTGTTTATTAAAACTAAAATGTTAATATTTACACTTAAATCTATATAAAAATGTTGCACGACGTTAACCAAATTCATTCCACACTCGCAACAGTGCTCCTGTGCCACGAAATGGGTTTCTTCCCAAGGCCACAACAAATGATTACCTAACTATTATATAAATAAAGTCTGAAATACGTAAAAATGTATCTGCATCAAAGAACTCCATGATGCGAGTACTCAATCTCAACTATTATGTAGCCTATTCAAATATTACCATTGTTCTCTAAATAAATAGGTAATAAAATATATTTGAAACCTCCAGTCATTTTGAATTGTTTGATCAGTTGATCACAGCGTCTTCAGAACATAACCAATGTTAAAGTGCTGATTCCTATTTGAGAATGTTTATACTAAGTATAAATAATAATACCGGCGTTCTTTTTCGGCTGAGGTCTTTCTTTGACATCAAAGTATGGGTACGGTGTTGTATAGACATTTAGACAACAACAACAACAAATGTTAAATGTAAAAAAACTCAAACAAAACAAAGGGGCGTGTCACGGGTGGCCTACCAAATGTTGGCGTGTGCTATGCGATTTTAACCTTAGGAGTGGTAAACCGTCGCTGCTGTCGATAGTACATACTTTTTTCTTTTTAGTAATAAAATGTAATTTTATTTTCTATAAATAAACAAGTGCTAGCTTTGTCCCGCGGCTCACCTGTGATAAATACGATTTAACCCATTCATTCCAAAAGTCGTCCAGGTGGACCCCCAGGAGTCCACGGGAGACTCGACGGGGGTCTACGTTGCCATAACCGGGGTGGCAGTGCGTAATAAATTATTAATTATCGCTTGCTTAGCGGTGAAGGAAAACATCGTGAGGAAACCTGCATGTCTGAGATGAGAGAGTCCTCCATAATGTTTTCGAAAGACATGCGAAGTCTGCCAACTCGCACTTTGCCAGCGTGGTGGACTATGGCCTTACCCTTCACATAGTAAGAAGAGGCCCGTGCGTCAGCAGTGGGAGAGTATATAGGGCTGATGATGATGATGATATAAATACCTTCCGCGTCCCTGCTCTTTTTATAATATCTACTTACTTATTTTGATTTCGACAATGTACTATCGACAGCAGCGACGGTTTACCACTCCTAAGGTTAAAATCGCATAGCACACGCCATCATTTGGTAGGCCACCCGTGACACGCCCCTTTGTTTTGTTTGAGTTTTTTTACACTTTACATTTGTTTACTGATTCTAAGGCGATACAAACTCAACTGTGACCAGTTTGTATCGCCTTAGTTTTACACTAGAGAGACCAAAACGAATTTAACCAAATAATAAGTCTATACAACACCGTACCCATACTTTCGTGACAAAGAAAGACCTCAGCCGATAAAAGAACGCCGGGATTGATTATTTATACTTAGTATAAACATTATCAAATAGGAATCAGCAATTTAACATCGGTTATGTTCTGAAGTTGCTATGATCAAACGAATCAAAACGACTAGAAGGTTTCAAATATATTTTATTACTTACCTATTTTTTTACAGAACAATGATAATATTTGAATAGGCTGTAGGTCGGCTACATAATCTTTTATCTGAATGAGTTCAGTCCATAAAAATATACCAACGTGTGCAGTCCATTGTATAAAAAAGAGATGCGTCTTGTTAACAAATGTTTGTTTTATGTTTTCCGAAAAGGATATAGAACCACTAATGTTTATTTTAGTAATAAACAATTACATTTGTAGGTTTAGTTAAATGACACAGTTTCAAAATAATAAACAATAACATTGTAATATTTAACGTTGTATAATTTACTGTTAGGTAAATTAATAAAGCTACCTTGAAATAAATAAATAAAACAACAATATAGTCATTATCTCAGTAAAATTGTAATTTAAAAATTACTTACTAATACTAAATTAATAACTAGGTAGCTACGTTACATCTTTCTAAGCAAAAAAAGGCTAATTAAACCTACCTATTTCAATGATTAAGTATACCTAGCAATGCTTAAACTAAATGACCTAAATAATTAATGACCGCTCAAGAGTATTCAAGTTCTTGTGGGCTCATGGTTGGAAGTTGGGTAAAAAAAATTGTGTTTAAAGTTTGTTTCCTTGCAAGTGCTCGATAACAATTGTCCAAATATGATACCATCTGGCAAAAGTAAGAAAAGTCATAAAAACAAACGGTTAGTACACGTTTTTGTTCGAAGATTCCTCTTTGATTGGTTAACAAAATTAAGGGCGGAGTCTCTTAAAGTCAACATGTCCAAGCGAAAATTTTTCTAAAATGGTCAACCGTGGCTGCTGTCGATAGTACATAGTTACATATTCTACTGGTGCTGCTAACCTTGAGCGTCTCCAAAATTTCTGTATAAGATTTATATTTGGGCTACGCAAATATGATCATGTCTCAGAATTCCGCAATAAGCTCAAGTGGCTACCGATTCGACTTCGCAGAAATACTCACATTCTCACTTTATTGTATAATATCTTGTTTAATCCTAGTACCCCCTTATATCTCAAAGAACGTTTTAAGTTCCTTAATGACACACATATATAAGGTCCTTGAGGTCATCCGAGGATTTGACGCTGGAAATGCCAATGCATTCCACAAGTTTTTTTGGTAAGTCTTTTACTGTCCAAGCTGTACGCCTCTGGAATGGACTTCCTTTAGAAATTCGAAGCGCAAAATCTCTTAAAATATTTAAAGCTATGTTAAAAACGCACTACCTTTCATCCACTTGATAACATAGAATGTGGTTATACCTAGTATGTATTTTATATATAGTATATGTGTAAGTATATTGAATTTCGTATATATGTAGGTATATTGACGATAGTAGTATGTATGTATGAATTTATATGTATGTGTAGGTCCCTATTTATAGGTTTATTATATTGTTTATTCTGGATGTTTTTAATTGCACCACACACAACTTTAATACTTACATCGTTCCTGTCTACAATAGGTTGCCTGGAAGAGATTGCTCTTAGCGATAAGGCCGCCTTTTGTACAATTTGTAAATTTTGTAATAACAATGTCATAAAATGTTTTATGGTGTACAATAAGGGCGGTTTCAGATTAGCGTTTTATACGCGCGTATAAGCTCGTTTTTGGAAGCGCATGTAGGCGCGTATAGGCGCGCCTATTGGCACACGTGCAACTCGTACGAGCGTTGACGCGCTTCTAAGCTCGTATAACCACGAGCCGTCAGAATCCATGTTGACACTGACAAGACGTCACTACCGTTTCGAGCGAATACGCCCGTTTACGTGAGTCTGGTTTTTTGAAGCGCGTAATGTAGCGCGCGTGTAAGCGCGTATGCTGAAACGACCGTATACGCGCAAAAAAATACGCTAATCTGAAACCGCTCTTAGGGCGGTTTCAGATACGCGCCTACAGGTGCTTCCAAAAACGAGCTTATACGCGCGTATAAAACGCTAATCTGAAACCGCTCTAAAGAATATTCTATTCTATTGTATTCTAACTCTTTCACCGCCATGGTCGTCTATAGAAGACAAACCAAAACGTGCCCACGACGTTTTCGACGTCTATGCAAGACAAAAATATCACTTTCTACAAAATAAAATAAATACTAAAAAAAACACATTTGTAGTTTTTTTCTATTATCATTCCTTAGACATATTTACTACATTATTACACAAAGATACATAATAATTAGCCATTCCATAATGAAGAAAAGCACGATGTAAGAACACCATGTTAAATGTGCAATTTGGCGAGCCACACGCCACGGTCGTCATGAGACGACAGCTGATGCGTAAGGAAAACAATTACGATAAAAGTTTTATGAAGTATTTTATGAAAACTAATTGATATACTGCCTACTAAATAATGAAAATTGTATCTCGTCTGCTACATTTTATATCAGATGAAATATTAAGCATAATGAATAATAAAATTAAATATTTATTAACAAACTTAGGACTAAATAATTGCAAATCGATAATTTTATGGCAACTCTTGCGCATCCCTAATGGTGAACGCACACTTATCCGAGCCGAACGCGTCGAACGCGTCGAACGAAACGAATTTTAGAATTCTTTATATGAAATCTCATGAAACCTCGCACACTTGTCCGCGTCGAATCGTCCGAATCGGGAAGCACGTCAGAAATCCTAGAAGAATTCGAATGACGTCATCAGATTCGGCGCGGTTAGTGCGGTCGATTCGTCCGATGCGCTCGCATTCTATCAGTTGGGTATGACAGAGCAACGCGCGAGTACTATTTCCGCATTGTTTCTTCATATTCCATTAATAAAGCACTGACAAATAAAAACCTCGTCAAGATCCATCACAATTCACATGCAATAACAGTGCGACAGGCGTAAAGGAAATGGAAACCATTTGTTCGATGCGCTCGATTCTTTCGGCGCGGTCGATTCTTTCGGCGCGGTCGATTCTTGCTAATGTGCGAGGCCTCCTTGACTTCGATTCGTTCGACGCGTTCGGCTCGGATAGGTGTGCGTCCACCTTTATCCGAGCCGAACGCGTCGAAGGAAACGAATTTTAGAATTCTTTATATGAAATCTCATGAAACCTCGCACACTTGTCCGCGTCGAATCGTCCGAATCTGGAAGCACCTTAGAAATCCTCGAAGAATTCGAATGACGTCATCAGATTCGGCGCGGTTAGTGCGGTCGATTCGTCCGATGCGCTCGCATTCTATCAGTTGGGTATGACAGAGCAACGCACGAGTACTATATCCGCATTGTTTCTTCATCTTCCATTAATAAAGCACTGATAAATAAAAACCTCGTCAAGATCCATCACAATTCACATGCAATAACAGTGCGACAGGCGTAAAGGAAATGGAAACCATTTGTTCGATGCGCTCGATTCTTTCGGCGCGGTCGATTCTTTCGGCGCGGTCGATTCTTGCTAATGTGCGAGGCCTCCTTGACTTCGATTCGTTCGACGCGTTCGGCTCGGATAGGTGTGCGTCCACCATAACGTGGAATCCCTTTTCGGTGCTCTATGCGCGATGTCTTGATGAGACGACACGCTGTGACGTCAATAGCGCTGGCCGGACACTTTGAGTGAAGTGCAATTTTACAATGTGAAAAATAATAGGTATATCAAAGTAATAATGTCTTCGAGTCAGATGAGTACAGACATAACCCTCTATATGGTACAGAGGAACTCCTTCGAGTGTTACAAGGTGTAGAAGACGATGACGAATTTTCTACTACCTAATATCTAAACGCATGGAAATATGCATGGCAGTTAATGCAATTTATTCGATGTCTGTCAAAATTTATGAGCGAGAAACTAAAGACAATTATTTTGGATCGGCGGTGTAAGAAAAGGTGCTTTCGATGTAAATTGCTATCGGTAAAGGATTATTTAGTTCAAGCGTGTTTCGGCGAACCATGACATCGGCAAATCTTGGTATCGGCCAACCATTCATTCGTTGTAGCGTTATTCGGCGAAACGTGCTGTCGCTAAATAATGGTATCGACAAATAGTTTTTTCGTATTAATAATAATAATAATATATTGTTTATTTCTCTCAATAAGGCATGTAAATAAGAACATCATATGTTTCTATAATAGGTACAGCGTTCACACTGTACCTGTGTGACAAATCTCCAGGCTCTCTCCTTTACAAAGGTACTTGACTAAAGCTTAAATAATGTATGTGAGATAAACAAATGTACTTATCAAGAAAAAATATTACAAACCAAATTTACAAAAAGTGTGTGTGTGTGTGTGTGTGTGTGTGTGTGTGTGTGTGTGTGTGTGTGTGTGTGTGTGCGCGCGCTTGTGTGTGTGGGTGTGTGATGTGTTTGGGTGTGCCCGTGCCAGTTTATTTTAAAGTGCTAATACTTAAACTGATAATCTCTTCGGTTTCGTTATAATCTAATCCTTTTAACCAGGTGCAGACTGCGTTTTTACACTCTACCTTTTTCATAGGGTATATATTCAAAATTCTGTTTAGTTTATTGTAAACATAGCTGCCAAGGAAGTAAAAACAACGCTGGGCTAGAATGGTTTTGACAGAGACGTAAGAGCAAACATTATGTTTGCTACGTACAGAGTTTATTTTGCTAGGGTCATACGGTGTTTGTGCGTGAGTTGTAAGAATAACGTTGAGAATAAATAGTTTTCGAACAGAGAGAAAATTACACAATTCATAAAGATCAGTCGTAGGAAATCTGAATGGAAGTCTCCAACCAACCTTCAGAACAGCTCGTTGAGCACGCTCTAGTTTTAAGAGGTATGGTTTGTTTGCACCACCCCAGGGGCCTTACTCTTGAATTTAATTCCGATCTATCGACATTGGGATTGTCAGTAATTGTGACAATTCCTACTCTTGAACACGACACTAGCGCCAAATTGCATTTAAATTGGGCGTTTTCTTGAGGAACTAAATAGGATCGGGATCGGCATTGAAAAGCTATAACACCGTGGGGTATTAAAATTCTTCACCCCAGGGGCACAACTTGTATTTTTTTTGCGATGTCATCATCTCCTAAAGTTGTCAGTCACGTGGCGTTAAAAAAAACTTCCATCTAGTCTGCTTAGCTATAGCTATGTGAGAAAATTACCCCAGGGTGTCAGTTACGTATGCATTAATTTCTCATCAATTCAGTCAAATGTTTGAAAAACTAAGTTTACAGAGCCCTGCAAAGCTCCTTTTTTGGGTGCAGCGTCACAAGAAAACCTAAGATAACCTATTAAGTTTTCTGAGTGGATAAGTTTCCGGAACGGACGAGACTTTTCATATTAAATGATATTTGTAGAACGATCGTTAATTTGGTGTACAATTAGTAATTTAATGAAAGAATGAAGTTTTTTAATGTAACGCACTTTAGTGTTATTGATGCTTTGTTAAAAATAGCCCCATGTAAACTACAAAAATAATTTATTTTGTACACTACAACTTTTAATAGCCGTTTGGGGTAATTTACCCCAAAGTTTATTTATTATTCTGTAACCGAAAATAAGGATGTTATTATAGGGTTTGACTAGTGACTGGCTTAGACAGAATAAATGTCGATAAAAATATGACAGCGCTGATAATAAATATGTAAGTTTTCATTTAGGCAGTACACGACCTAGGGTGATGTACTAGATTTTGACGGGTTAGGTTATGATAAAGCTACATTACCTACTGCTGAAAATATTAAGCAAGCTAAAGTCAGTATTTTTTACCTACATCCAAAAACCATATCTCGTATTACTTTCAGTGAGCATCATCTATCAATTCATACGTTAATATTAATACGAAGAAATGAGTGCAGTACTGTCCATGGCATCTATTGTTTAGAGCATACAATGTAGAGTACTAGGTACTTGCCAGTTTTCGATAGTATAAGTCTATTAATAATAGAACATAATTTAACATCATTGTAACGAACATCATATAATTATACTGGTATATTTATGTTTTTTTATAGAAACCTATATTATTGATATTGTACAATTATTGTATTACAACGTTGAAAAAATAAATGAATTTATCGATATTCGACTCGGCCGATCACCAACAATACACTACAGCACTACGGTCGCCGCGTCCGAACGCAGGGAGTCGCTAAAACGCGATGCAGCATCGATACAGTTGCAAAATCGCCGGTCGCCGATGCTAAAAGAAGCTAGTCGGCGGTGGCTCATTGTATGATGTATACAAATCACGACAGTTTAAAATCGACAGTAGTAGAGCCTTGCTGATTTCAGCATGCATGAATGGGACAGCTCGACCGGGGAAGTACTACCCTCTCACAGAAAATCGACGTAAAGTAACAGTACTTAAACTGTTGCGTTTCGTTTGGTGAGTGAGAGTGCCGGAGGCCCTATTCCTTCTCCCTCATCCCAGTCCTCATCCTATCCCTTTTACCCTACGGACGTCGGACTATTATTTCTATGTAGATTGTAGACATCATACTCAAACAGATTATTTTATTTAATTATTTAGTAGAAATTTAGAATCAGCTTAATGAGCCTATATTAATCAGGTGACACTTTAAAATTCAAATATGAAAACAATATAATCTATTTCTGAAAATAATAACTTTGAGATTGGGAACCACTGTCCATTTTCTTTAGAGACTCAATATCGGGCATTTCCGAATGGAACATGATTCAGAATTACCCTAATCGGCTAATTCCGAAAAAAAAGAATGAACGTAGTCCTATTGTTTTCTAAGCCTGATAAATAGTGCACAAAAACGATAAATTATCGAATAAAAAAACAACCAGTTAAATAAATTACCGGATTTCGTAGGTCGTCATCATCTTCGGCTAAATCCGATAACAGCAAAAATGCGCGAAATAGACAATGTTCACAAAAATGTCACGTTACACTAGAACGCTCGCTCATAGCTCCAGGAGCCAGCTGAAGGGCGGGAGGGGATTAAAATGCCGGCTAGGTAAACATGGCTGGAGCAAAATACAGGACCGTGGTAGAGAGATATTTGCAATTATTGGAATATCCCGATTTTCGGAGTTACCCGAATACACCTTACATAATTATACATGCATATAACTTTCACCTCGTCTGAAGTCGAACATTAATCAAACTAAAATTATTATTAATCAAATTAATCATTGCTGTTGCCAAATGCCTGCCGACTTCTCAAAGTAACAAGCCAACAAGTGTTTAAGTTGTTCATTGTTGCTTAGCAGCACCAGTAGATTATGTAACTATGTACATTCTCGTAATCCAAATAAGTAGATAGGTATTATAAACAGAGCAGGGGCGCGGAAGGTATTTATATCATCATCATCATCATCAGCCCTATATACTGTCCCACTGCTGGGCACCGGCCTTCTCACTATGAGAAGGGTAAGGCTATAGTCCACCACGCTGGCAAAGTGCGGGTTGGCAGACTTCACATGTCTTGCGAGAACATAATGTAGAACTCTCAGACATGCAGGTTTCCTCACGATGTTATCCTTCACCGATAAGCAAGCGATACTTAACAAATTAATACGCACTTCACTTCGAGAAGTCATTGCCAGTGCGTGCCGTGGATTCGAACCTGAGACCCTCTGCGTAGCAGACTGTCGGTCTTTCCAGTTTCCACTCATGATGACATGAAATTAGCAGAATACCAATTGTGAATAAATTCAAAATCTAATCGCAATTTGATCAAAATATAGTGTCGATGTCAGATAAATACGAGAATTGGCCCTCGGAAGTGTCGCGGTGAAATCTTTGAGTGCATCTGCGGTCTACGATCGGACGAACTTGTATCCTAAGGATAGATAGGGTCTCACACATCTCATACAAACATACATAGACTCACGCCTGTTTCCCCGAAGGGGTAGGCAGAGGCATATTAAACGCCCACTTTTCGCCAGTGTTTTGATCCCACGTAATAGGTGGCGAGCCTATTGCCGCTTATTGGGACATTTTGTTTGCCAGAGCCTCGTCCGTTGATCGGCAGGTGCACCACTTGCAGGTGAGGTTGGCTTGGGACCCTAAGTTCTAGGTGGGAACCCTATGCACACATCTCCTCCAGCCTTAACGGTCCGGCCACAGCCTACAGTGGCGGCAGCTGCGAGCGATTTCGATCATGCGCACTCAGCTTACGATAGGTTTTTTTTTCTTTTTGGTGTCAGGTTGGAAAATCCTCATGGAGTCCCTCCGCCCTGCGGGAAGGGCGAAGGGGACTGTCAGACTCTTACTAACTAAACACCAACCGGTGTTCTTCATGTACCTGAGTGTCAGAGGGTCGGGTATCGCCGAAGCATTCCTCGCCCCCCCTTGGCGGCGGATGAAGGTGTTGGGCTCCGCCGTTAAAGCACCCAGCGGCCGCAGAGGATAGGGAGGACGGCAACGCAACACCGCATCTCCTCTTCCTCAGCGGCCCCACCACGACGCAACAATGGTGCGCCCTCATTTGTTCGCGGGAGATAGGGCGCGCGGCAACGCAACACCGACACGCCTCTCCTCCCGCGACCGCGCCCGACTGCGATGCATTGGACGCATCCTGCGCAGGCCTCCGTCTAGCCCACGCGGAGCGTCCACTCCCGGGATCTCGCTTGGCTTCACCGTGGCTGACCTAACCACGGTTACTGAGCACCCCCCCCCACCACGACAAGTCTCAGTCTCAACATAGGTACTTAACCACGTTAAGTTGACATAAGTACGCAACATACAGGAGCGACTCTGTTACAAGTGTATTTTAATTTATTTTGTAAAAAACATACAATCAATCATAATGCATAATCGTTTATTATAAATAAATGTTTATTTAGGGTAATAAAATATACATTTTAATATGAATTATAAAATTATTGAGACCTACATACATAATAACTTCACGCCTTTATCCCCGAAGGGGTAGGCAGAGGTGTATTACACACCCACACTTCGCCAGTTATGTTTTGGTCCCAAAGTAATAGGGCGCGAGCTTATTGCCATCTATCAAGTCCAGTATCAAGTGGTCAGTGGTGTGTGGGCCCAAGATCGTTTCGGCAGTCCGTTACGTAAGTGCACCACTGGGCTAGATATCTAATTTCATGCAAACTATAACTAGATTATTAAACACTTAATTTCACTTATTAAGGGGGTTGATTTTTAAAAACTGTACTGTGATTGAATTAGCAAAAATGCGGTTAAATCGTATTTATTACGGGTGAAGCTGCGGGACAAAGCTAGCACTCTCTCTATTTATTTAGAGAAATATAAAATTTGATTTTATCACTAAAAAGTAAAAAGGGGTCATTCTTCGCGCAAGATTCTTCGCATCAAATTCGTGGCATTTTTTTTATTTCATATTTTTACAAAATTGGCTTCTGTTTATCAAACTTCAAAACAATACAAACCAAATGGTGTAATTACACCAAAATCGATCGACAAATAAAGAAAATATTCACTTTTAAAAATGTTGGTGCCACGAATCTGACGTAGCAAACCACGAATCTGACATGATAAAATTTGATGTTAAAATCAACAGCTTAAGCTCGTTTAACAGAATCATAAGCTGTAAGATCAAGCAAGCATCTAAGTTTAGGTTTTTATTATGTGATATGCCTATGAAATACACACTTTAGAATAGTTTACACGTTACTGCTTGCATAGCTATTGGTCTAATCGTATCTAAGCGAACTTAAAGGATGAAGGTCTATACTATGGTCATCATCCAATGAGATGTTAATGTTTTCAGATTTGCAATGTCAATAGGCACACTGATATAACATTTAAGATAGAAAGGTTGTTTGAAAATTAATGAAATATCTCAAATACAATCAAAAAGTAATATTTATTTCAATTATTCACATGACTTCACTTTAATTTTATAACTAACACAAATATACTGTTCAATAATTACAATCATACTGACTTATGATGTTCCCAAGTTACAATACAAATGTAACATGTACAGTATAATTACAATCTTGCATAAGCTCACACATCACAGTGTTACTTTATAATTGTCTGATAAAAGTAACTAGCTATTTTATAAATCAGTCTTTATGATTATCGTAACATTAAAAGTAAAAGTCTTATTAATTACAATCACACTGGCATAAAGAAGGATTGAAAAAAAAAACAAGAATATAACGTTGACTCTTCTTTTGATTAATATCTAGCACAGTTTACTAAATTAGAGTATTTTTTGCATTTCACTAACAAAAACATTTTATTAAGTCTTTGATTAATGATTATTTAAACATTAATCAAAGATCATATTATCCAATAATTATTTAAATATAATTAGATTAAGTCTTAAAATAATTAAAAAGAACTAATTAATATATAGTTACAAGTGAAAAATCAAAAAATTAAAAATTTAAATTTAGAAGGCGTCATTAAACTCATCGCAGTCAATTGGAAGCCTGCCCAGAAGACTGGCAGCATTGCCTCGTTGTATGGCTATACTTATTTTTTATCCAATATGGCAGTAACGACATCCCGTTTGGTCTTTTGCCATCGTCGCGTGCCAAGCCTTGAGGTTCAAGTTGGGCTGGAACGCCAGCTGTGGCAAGAGCACGGCGCAGTATGTCATTGAGGTTGGAGTGTCGTGAAATACGACCCGCGCTCCTGCTGCATGACAGGCCATGGTGACCAAGGCTATCGACAGCCTCTCCACAGTGACAACGATGCGGAGAGACACATGACGCACCTAAACGGAGGCAAGTAGCGAAGCGAAAGGTCGTATCGTCTAACACGGTACCTATATTGGAGGTACCTACAGTGCCTGGAGCCAGACGCCCGATTCTCATTCTCCCACAGCCAGCAGGCGAGCACGCTCTGCAGTTTTGGACGATGTATTGAGAAGGTTTTCTCGTACCATGCTGCACAGCGGCCCATCCCATTGCCTCTGAGAGGATAAGTTTCGGGGTAACTCAGTTCCTGGACAAGCATTTCTCCAAGCGTTCAAGGCATCGGTCTTAAACGGCACCTCAGAATCAACCAGTGTGGGAGCTAACATTTTCCTAGTCAATTCAGCAGTGCTGTGGACCGATGACAAGAACGCTGGCAGGCTTACGTCGGTAATTTTGCGAACGCCGAGGCCGCCCAAGCGCACAGGTAAGGACGCCTGTAGCCACACCGGGTCGTTCCGGGTCACATTCAAAATTTTACTCAGGGTATTCTGTATAATTTTGTCAATTTGAATGAGTGGAGGTGGATTTTTCCAAAAAAGTGAACACCGTAATGCGTGCGTAAATTTACGGACAAAAAGACAATATCGAATAATAGTGAAAGCCGAATGTAGGTATATTAGTTTTGAGCATGGGGTCTCATTCCTTAAAACGTTTTCCGTCATTCTTAACTCTCTCAACAGATGGCTTTACTAGTATCGATTGTTATTGATGAATTTCATGCAATAAATAAAATAAGAAAATAAAGTTCTAAAATATGATATTTATTAATTAAAAAATCCCTTTATTACAATTAAATAAAAAAATGAAACATTTAATTGAATATGAATATTTTTGAAAAATATGATGTGCACTTCGTTGCTCTGGTGGCCAAAATACGTACTAGCTTGTAGTAAAACGTTACAATGAGTTAACTTTCACTCGGCATTCATAGATGGCGCTTTTACGTATGTATATATTTATTTTTATTTAATTTGGTATTAATCTGTAGATGGTAAAATAAATAAATATTTATTAAATAAACATCAAATATTTGAAAAAGTAAGATATTATGTTAACCAATGAACGGCCATGAGCATTTATTTTAAAAAGTACCTGTATAGGTACCAGGGATGTTAAGGATATCCATATCCGTATCCGAAACTATCGGATATCCGAAATAAAAAAATATCCGTATCCGTAACCGAATCCGAAATAAATGATTCGGATAATTTCGGATAGGGGCGGAGTCTAAATGAGACATGTTACGATAACTTGTTTTTGATCGGCCCAGTGACACGCCGCGCGCGTCCTTTGGATTGATTGTTTTCTTTTGTTGTTCAAGTCATAACCAGTCAGCAATTTAATTACATTACGAAATTACGAATACTTAGGCCCTTCTCTCACGAAGCTATTCAAATGCTACGGACTGAGATGCAAACTATGATCGCCTATTTGTATGCTACTCGTTTCCGCACACGGTGCTACACAAATAAGATTTTTTTTAACATTTAAAGAACAACATTCGTACGACGATGTCTAGTGACTCTAGCGATGAAGACTATGTTCTTCCGTATTTATATTACAAGAATAAACGCAAATATCAAAGAAGATTCAAGGTGCATCCGTACATCGAAAAAAAAAATCAATTGTAGAGCATCCTTCGCTGCTAGAGAACTGCATAAGCTGCTGCGAGAAATTTCGTCACTTTTATAGAATGCAAAAGAATCATTATTATTTGATACAGTTGTTAGCTCCGAATATTCATAACAAAGATGTAGATCAGAACATAAAGTAGCCAACATTGTTAAGGCTGTTTGTGTTTTGCACAATTAAGTTCGTAAAAGAGAAGGTTTATCACCTGAGCATCTTCAGATTTCCTCGCTTTTATCACCACAAAACCTGAGAAATTATCTTGCAAACTATCTAATAACCCCACAGCTTTGCTTCCTTGGCAATGTAATTATTGTGTAGGTATACATTTAATGTATGAATGAATACCTATGAATAAAAAAATGTTATTCCTGTCATATTGATTTTTTTCCAATCGAAATCCACGCCTTTTCTGTAGCATTTTTCTTACGTGCTCAGGCAGCTTATAATTATACAAACATGAATAATTTTCCATCTTCTGGACAAAATAAATATTAAAAACTTGTTCTGCCGCCATTTTGTAATGCAACGCGTATACGACTCGGGTAGCGTGCGCAGCAAGACGGTAGCGTGCGACTGATATCAAATGATGTCTTTTTGTGTGCGAAACTAGCTGGATATGTATGGTGGCTAGTTGGCTACTCACAAGCGACGCGTAGGATACGCGTACGAAACACAAATCGCTTGAGAGTCGCTTCGTGAGAGAAGGGCCTTATTTCGATAAACTGAAAAATAAGTGTTGTTAAGAATTTATTTATTTCTTTTGATATTCCTTAAAAATCTAATATCCGTAACCGAAACTATCCGAAACTACCGGATAATCCGAAATAATTTTATATCCGTATCCGAAACCGAAACCGATATAAAAATTTTCCCATATCCGTATCCGTATCCATATCCAAAATTCCATATCCGTAACATCCCCGATAGGTACCTAGTCGAGCGATTGCGTTTTGTTTTTACATTTAAGTACGTAAAAGTAGTGTAATTTAAATTTTATACATAATAAAAACTTACTGTGTTTGTAGTAGTATTATATAATAAATTTTCATAAATTATGTTAATCAATATGCGTCTTACATTTATAGACCTATAGTCTGTTCAAGAATTTCAAGATACGAAAAAATAAAATGTAAACAAACCATAAAATGGTTCTTTTAATGTCGCCTTCGCAACAAAAGTAGATTTAAGTTAAATACTCCAAGCGAAAGATGCAGTTAGTTTTACAAAAATACGCCTGTCCCTTCAATTCATAAATGATACTGTATATTTTTTACCTTTTATTTTTTTCGTAGGTATCTTGAACATACAATAGCAACTAATAAACAGTTGATGTTGAGTATGTTGTAAATCAAGCTAATGAAAAAAACAAAACCCAGGGTCGAAAACCAGGTATAATAATATACTTGCAAGTTTTTGGGCACTCGAGTATAGAAAACTTCATGTGACGCCCTGGTAATGCAAGTTTGTATTGAAAAATAAACCTTATCTTAATATGAGTAAGGATGTTTATCGCAAAATTTGGTAATGGACTTTTCTAAATACTTTCATGGAAATTTATTCCTTACTACCATATATTTAAGGAACTTTGTCGCGCAAAACCTTGCAATTTTTATATTCCTGAGTACTCAAAATACTTTCAAGTATTTTAGTGTTTTGTGCGATAAAGTTCCGTAAATGTATGGCAGTAAGGAATATTATTTCATAAAAGTATCATAACTTCGGCCGTCTGCACATTTTCGGCTTGCGTTCATTTAAAACGTATTGAAGTTACAAATTTGCCACTCGAATTACAATCTTAGTTCATAATCTATATGTACAACCGTTACTTTCCGATTACGTTACACACTCTTCGCACACTGAGCGTCACTAGCGATTGCGCCATAGATTATACACATATACGATTGCGCCGTCGAAGCGTCAATTTCATATTTAAAGTACCTTACTTGCTGTGAATACCCACACTTCGGGGATTGATATTAGAACGGTCAGACATTCCTTTTTTATTGTTTTAAGCATTATTATTAGTAATTAGTCATTTTTACTATATTTTGAGATAGATTTTACAATGTTCAACGTATTGTTTTAAGGGAAAATAGGAGGCCGCCAATAGAATACCAATTTTGAATTAAAACCGGATTCTCGGCCGTGGCCGACTAAAAGTAAATGCAGTCGGTTTTATAATTTCCAATTGTACTAATTCCATTGCCTTAATAAGAGAATTTGCAACGCATATAGGTAAATAAATCTATTTTACGTTTAATCGCCAAATACCGGCCGGGGTGATATTAGTTGAATCTCGAGAAATAATGTACACAAAATAGAGGCTGGCTTTAGAAACATTAAAGATCGTAATGTCGACCAGCCTCGAATTCGAGCCCAACTATACAGGCTGATTACTTTTCTTATTTTCTCAAAATTAAATATTTATTATACGTTTATTTATAATATAAAGAGTTAAGTTTAAATGTAGGAGTTGATATTATTGAAAACATTTATATTAGCTTATTATGGTATGGAAATATAAGATATAAATTGCTCTTTGGAACTTGCTACCTTAACCCATGTTAATTACGTAGCTTAAAAATATGAATATATTCAATAATGATACTCTGGGCCAAAAATGATATGAATTATTTTTGAAAAGATATCCAGAACTAATTATAATTATTTCGATGCTTACTTTGTTATAAATTGTAATACTTACCTAACGTTATTTAAGTGCAAATAAAAAAATACTTTACCTACTATTAAACAAATACGATTAATAACGTATACATAGTGAGACTCCTGCCAAAATAAATCATATTAATAATATTTATCCGTCTTAATTTAAAACATCCTATACCCGGCCGATATTTGGGAAAAACGCGACCGACCAAGGCCCGTGAATGGCGAACTTTAGGGATTTTTCGTTCTCGACGCATATAAACCTTAGTACTTTTTCCTTGTAGTAGAAATGTCAACCTTATGCCCATAAACATGAAATAGATTTATCAAACTATCCAAAACCGCATCGGAAGCTATCCTTTCGTTGCAAATTGATGGTGCCAGACCGATTCCAAAACAGAAAAACCGTAAGGATGCCGACATTTAGCGTATTTACCCTACTACTAAATCTATTCAAACGAGCCCAAACACTACTAGTTTATCATGTGTAGTTTAGGAGTTCCTGTGACCACCTTCCGGCTTCATCATCAGACCAAGGCAACCTCACAAGGTCATGGGTTTTGTCAAGTCTATTCAAACGAGCCCAAACACTACTAGTTTATCATGTGTAGTTTAGGAGTTCCTGTGACTACCTTCCGGTTTCATCATCAGACCAAGGCAACCTCACAAGGTCATAGGTTTTGTCAAGTCTATTCAAACGAGCCCAAACACTACTAGTTTATCACGTGTAGTTTAGGAGTTCCTGTGACCATCTTCCGGCTTCATCATCAGACCAAGGCAACCTCACAAGGTCATAGGTTTTGTCAAGTCAATTCAAACGAGCCCAAACACGAGTAGTTTATCATAATATGTAGTTTAGAAGTTCCTGTAACCATTTTCCCGGCTTCATCATCAGACCAAGGTGCATTCACAAGGTCATTCATCACTGCACCATTTCAATGTTACCGTAACATAGCCACCAAACTTACGTAAGTATGTCACATATCAGCTTTATGGAACAGTGTACAAAGTGCATTCCAAATTTTGAACGGAAAGACACGAAGTCATAAAAATATCGCTAGATATTTTAACGCCACCGGTACATACGTAACATAGGTACCTACTAGATCGGTTGATCGTGTTATAACCTTGAAATGAGGCACACTTGGGTGACAAGGTGAAATATCATAATATTTCTACATTTTAGACAGAATGCTTTTTTATTATAGCGCCATCTCTTCTTTTTAATTTAAAATAACATTGCTTACAAAATGAGACGTAAGATGT
Organism: Euclidia mi; assembly: GCA_944739405.2. NCBI lineage: Eukaryota > Metazoa > Arthropoda > Insecta > Lepidoptera > Erebidae > Euclidia > Euclidia mi. Next base: position 48,561,774 of record OX123203.2, read on the forward strand.
CGCTACCATCGACTCCCATTTTTTCGTCGCTAGCGCCATCTGTTGTATTATTTACGGTATTAACAAGTACTTATAAAAATAAAGGTCTAATATTAAGGATCTAACGTGGCCAATTTTTATGGACGACTTGCGGCATCTGTACTGTAAAGTATTATATTTATCTATGGTTTTGAGTAACCTGTCAGAAATTTCCCTTCTTCTTCTTTCTCTTAGCGTTATCCCAGTTTCAGTCTGGGGTCCGCTTTCTAGTCTAACCGGATTTGGCTGAATATTAGCTTTTCCACAGAGCGACTGCCTGTCTGACCTCCGCAACCCGAAGGGATAGCGATATTCCATGGTTTAGACTAGTGTCAGTTTATTTAGAAGGTACTGACGCCCTGTAACGACTGTCAAAGATCTTCATGACAACCGGGACCGACGGCTTAACGTGCTCTCCGAGGCACGGGACAAGCGATAATTAACAATTCAATACGCACATAACTCCGAAAAGTCATTGATGCGCGCCGTGGATTCGAACCTGATACCTTCTGCATGGCAGTCTGTTGGTATATCCACTCGGCTATCGCTGCCTCCCTGTCAGAAATTTCCCTAACATTTTGAATTTTTTGCTGTATAAAGGAATCAAAACCGTCGTCTAAAATTGAAGACCCCAGGAGGCGAAGAGGACTTTTTTCAACTTGAGTGATATTGGGAGCCAAATATTGAAATTTTGAAAGAATAGAGGATTTATCTAAATTGTCATTAATAAAAATTTCGCATTTGTTTGTATTCAGTTCTAAGCCTATAGATAAAAAAATTGATTTCAGAAGTGCTAGATCTTGGTACACAGACTCTACGTCGCCGCCTAGGGTTTCATCATCTAGGTACCAGATGTTTAATTTTGAATTTAGTTGGATTATAACTGGATGGATGGCCATAGAAAGATCTAGTTTCTTCTCTTGGCTACGTCGCGGTATGTTTGACTAGATGTAGATTGATCTGTAATAAAGATAATTTTATTGATAAGTATAATACATGTGACACAATGCATAATGAGTTATAGATATAAAAACAGCCTGCGTCGTCTATATGTTCCATCGAAACAAAGTACCTATTAACTAAAAAGTCACCAAGACAACAAGAAATCAAATAATACAATCCACCTCCTCCAAAATCGTTTTCATTTACGACGGTAAGTTAAAAAAAAATATCGCAAAAATGCTTATTAAATGGCTTTAAGTAGTTTTAAACCGTAAAATAACGTTTAAAATGAAATTACACGGTATCAAAAAGCTGCTAATCAGATTCGTGGTTCAATGAGTCAGATTCATGGTACTGGGAACACGAATCTGATGCCACAAATCTGATGAAATTTTTGTAATTCCTAAATAACTATTTACAGTAAAACATTATCGTAATTCAAGAACTCTTATGGCAATCTTACCTATTCAGACTATTATTACAATAAATAAGAACTGTTGAGAATCCTATGAATCATTAAAACTTAGTAGCCACGCATCTTACCTACGTAGGTAAAAAAAATATTGACGAAATAATTAAGTACCCCTGCTGTCGCGTATGTGCCATCGAGAATCATGTGTGGTTCCCTCGGCCGTCGCTTGCTGACTGGTGATGCGCGTGAATACAAATAAGATGCCGAAAGTCATTCAATAGTCGAATTATTGAGTGTTGAATCACGCGTTCACACGAGTGCCAAAATCGTGTGACCGATACATTTTATATGAAATTTCTTAAATATTATAACATGTATGTAAGTCCATATTTATTTCGAAAACTACTACCCGGGACAAATATTTTAAGGTATAATACATAGCAATTCGTAAAGGGAATAGAAAATTATACACGATTGTTTGAATTACACAATGAGTGTGACATGCGGAGAACAGCAATATTGTCCCCGTTTTCAGTCTTTGGATTTAGATATCGGTTATTTATTGTTGGTTGATATCAGTAAAACTGTTTTTTTGGTTGCCGTATTACATAAAGAAACACATAAAAAATAGTTTAAAGCCATAACTTCAATAACTATTGACATACTGCCGTGTGACCACCAAAATCGAGGCCTTGAAGAATGACCCAAAGTATGTTCATAGTTTACTAATTATCACATCTGTGTCCCCACACTATACCTAATCCATGCTTCATGTTGCGGGGAATTCCCTAGTTTATGAACATTCGCTGCCGTCAGTGTTGTTATTGATACGGCAATTGCCGTAATATACGGCAATCCACGTTTTATTTTCACGCAATACGGTATACGGCAGGCCTTTCGATGCCGTATCAAAAAATACGGCAAATGGCTGTAAGTGAAACGAAACGTTTTTTAAACGTACCACTCACAGCCAACAGCCGGGGAAAACCCGACATGCGACAAAAAAAGAGCAGAATCTCTTTCGTTTTGGTTAAAAATGAATGAGACAACGAATTGATGTAAAGTATTGGGTTCATCTATGAGTCGATTAATGGTGTGCCGATTCGATTATTTGACTAATGATTTATCGATAATGCGATCTAGTGTTATCGATCATTATCTTTCAATTATAATTATAAGTCTAGAATAAAAATGTCTTTAAATTGCCATAAATTACGATCATAAAATAAACAGAACATAAAACCACAGCACAAATTAATAAAAAAGAAAGTTGGACATCAAACAGAAATCAAATTCCAATACGCAGAAACGATAAGAAACCTTTATGGAGAAGAAACAAATGAGGAATAAACATTTTTTAATTATATACGGCATTTTAGTATTATTTTCCCCAAAATACGGCAAATCAGAATGTCATATACGGCAACCCAAATTTTTATGATAACAACACTGGCTGCCGTTCAGTTCAGTCACTACAACGTCTATGGTCGCATTGGTCGCTACGGAGTACAAGACAGACAAGTTAGCTACTTTCATACTTTCATACAATCTTAAAAACAGTAAAGTAACTTTGATTTTGCTCGTACGCAGTTACATTCATTGTGTTATAGTGGTTATAGTAAGTCGACATCTAACAAAAAGTAAGTACCAACATTTAATCAATTATTTTAGACTTTCAGTTTAGTTGAAACTTATGTTTTTTATTGATGCCTATCAAAATGATTAGACAGGTAAGTAGGTAGGTTTAGCTCCCAACGCCGCTCGCGAAGGTGTCGTTATCGCGACAAACAATACCTAACTTTGTGTTATTCTGAAGATAAAATTTCATCAGAATCCGTTCAGTTTTTCCGTGAAACAGTAGGTACATCTTCACAAACTTTGTGTTAATAAAAGTACCAACTGCTAAGTTTAGCTGGTTATTATTTATTTTTATACGTTTTAATGACTTATAACGTACCTAATATACAATGGAACCCTTTGGGTTGCGGAGGTCAGAAAGAGCAGTCGCTCTGTAGAAACTCTAATATTCAGTCAAATCCGGTTAGACTAGAAAGCGGACCCCGGGTTGCCTATGAGATAACGGTTTACTAATGTTTGCCATAATTTAAAATGCCATAATTTCATATGCCATACTGGTATTTGCCATAATTTCATTAGAAATAACGCTTCAGTTGCCATAATCGTGAAATGACATAAAATGACTTTCACTAATTCCATTGGTCATAAATAGTCATAATCGATCAAGTGTCATAATAATTTAAATCCATAAATGTATTTGCTATAATTTTCGTTTTCAATAATGCCATTTTCCATAACTTTTATTCACCATAAACTGAGGTTGACGGAGCCCTGCTTCGCAGGGCTCCTATTTTCGGGTTAAGGGTCAAAAGAGAACCTAACACAACCTATTTAGTTACTTTCACATAAAACCTAAAATTACGTTACGTTTTGGTTCCGTGAGAGGTTGACGGAGTCCTGCTTCGCAGGGCTACTATTTTCGGGTTAAGGGTCAAAAGAGAACCTAACACAACCTATTTAGTTACTTTCACATAAAACAACACAGAAGACTAAGGCGGGAGCGAAGCGAAGCGGAGCTCCCGCCTTAGTCTTCTGTGTGGTTAGTCTTCTAACCTAACCTATCCGAGTCGGATTACACTGAGTCGGGGTGTTACGTTACGATAATTAATTTCGACCTAACAATATTATGTATTTTTTTCATAATTATATCAAATTTTGATTATGTCAAAGAGTCGATTATGAGATGTGTTACTTATGGAAACTAATTATTATGATATATGTTGTTATAGAAAGTCATTTTATGGCAAATAAAAGTTATCACTATTGAGTTGTTAAGGCAAACGTTATTAGTATAAATGATAATAGTGCAAGTAAATATTATGATCAGGGATGATTATGGCAAACAATATTAGTGGCAAATGAATTTATGGAAAACGAGAGAATACCATGAGGTAACACTAGGAGTATGATGACGTTTTAATGACTTACAAATTGCCTTTTTATTGATATACGTAGCAACACTAGACTTGCCAGTATCATCGCACGTGTAGAGCTAAAGAAATATGTAATTAAATTGTGCACGGTAGGCAGCGACAGTCTAATGAAGATACCAACAAACAACCATGCAGTGGGTAGCGGGTTCAAATCTACGCCACGGCGCGTACCACTGACTTTTCGGAGTTATGTGCGTATTGAATTGTAATTATTGTTAGCACCCTGCACCTTGCCTCGGAGAGCAAAGCCGTCGGTCCCGGCTGTCACGGAGATCTTTGACGGTCGTTTTAGTAATTCAGTACCTACATGTTCAGTTTTGGCTAAGATTTATGGTGGACGCACACCTATCCGAGCCGAATGCGTCGAACGAATCGAAGTCAAGGAGGCCTCGCACATTAGCAAGAATCGACCGCGCCGAAAGAATCGACCGCGCCGAAAGAATCGAGCGCATCGAACAAATGGTTTCCATTTCCTTTACGCCTGTCGCACTGTTATTGCATGTGAATTGTGATGGATCTTGACGAGGTTTTTATTTATCAGTGCTTTATTATGGTGAACGCACACTTATCCGAGCCGAACGCGTCGAACGCGTCGAAGGAAACGAATTTTAGAATTCTCTATATGAAATCTCATGAAACCTCGCACACTTGTCCGCGTCGAATCGTCCGAATCTGGAAGCACCTCAGAAATCCTCGAAGAATTCGAATGACGTCATCAGATTCGGCGCGGTTAGTGCGGTCGATTCGTCCGATGCGCTCGCATTCTATCAGTTGGGTATGACAGAGCAACGCACGAGTACTATATCCGCATTGTTTCTTCATCTTCCATTAATAAAGCGCTGATAAATAAAAACCTCGTCAAGATCCATCACAATTCACATGCAATAACAGTGCGACAGGCATAAAGGAAATGGAAACCATTTGTTCGATGCGCTCGATTCTTTCGGCGCGGTCGATTCTTTCGGCGCGGTCGATTCTTGCTAATGTGCGAGGCCTCCTTGACTTCGATTCGTTCGACGCGTTCGGCTCGGATAGGTGTGCGTCCACCTTTAATGGAAGATGAAGAAACAATGCGGATATAGTACTCGTGCGTTGCTCTGTCATACCCAACTGATAAAATGCGAGCGCATCGGACGAATCGACCGCACTAACCGCGCCGAATGTGATGACGTCATTCGAATTTTTCGAGGATTTCTGAGGTGCTTCCAGATTCGGACGATTCGATGCGCGCAAGTGTGCGAGGTTTCATGAGATTTCATATAAAGAATTCTATTATTCGTTTCGTTCGTTCCTTCGACGCGTTCGACGCGTTCGGCTCGGATAAGTGTGCGTTCACCATTAATATGCCTGCGACATGTGTTTTTCTCGTGTTCCAGTAATTTGTCTGCACGTATGTCGTATTGGTTTAAAAGCGGTCGTCTCGCCGTTAAAGCAAGTGTCGTGGGTTCCATTCCCACACGAGACCACATTTGGGTGACCCACAAATTGTTGTTTCCCGTTGTAAAGTTACCTGTGCTAGTTATGCGATGCAGGCTTATTCCTACCTAGCGCTACTAAGCGCGCAGTTGCAATTTTAAACGTTCATAAGCGGCCCTTAGTGAATAAATAATGTTGACTTTGACTTCGAATTTGTAAAACATTAATTGAAGATGTCATGTCCTTTCCCGCTTAATTCTAAGCCACAACTTAGCTAAGATTTAAATCAAAATGTCGTGTTCAACGTGACTGTTTGTTGCAGCATGCCTGGTATCTGGTGGAAGAACTGCGTGGTGCGCGGTGAGCTGGAGAGCTACTGCCTCTTGTGTCGACAGCTGCTGAGCTCCGACGACGAGGCTCTGGCGCACGTGAAACTGGACACGCACCGGCGACGCCTCGCCGTCGACAACTACCTCCAGGACTTGCAGGAACACTACATCAGACACGTACGTCTAATCTGTGACAAGATAACACACACCAGCCTTGTATAGACCCTGTCTCACTGCTAGACACGCATCGGCCGCGGCGACGTCTCGCCGACGACAACTACCTCCAGGATTTGCAGGAACACCGCATCAGACACGTACGTCTTATCTGTGACAAGACAACACACACCAGCCTTGTATAGACCCTGTCTCACTGCTAGACACGCACCGGCCGCGGCGACGCCTCGCCGACGACAACTACCTCCAGGACTTGCAGACCAACACCGCATCAGACACGTACGTCTTATCTGTGACAAGACAACACACACCAGCCTTGTATAGACCCTGTCTCACTGCTAGACACGCACCGGCCGCGGCGACGCCTCGCCGACGACAACTACCTCCAGGACTTGCAGACCAACACCGCATCAGACACGTACGTCTTATCTGTGACAAGACAACACACACCAGCCTTGTATAGACCCTGTCTCACTGCTAGACACGCACCGGCCGCGGCGACGCCTCGCCGACGACAACTACCTCCAGGACTTGCAGACCAACACCGCATCAGACACGTACGTCTTATCTGTGACAAGACAACACACGCCAGCCTTGTATAGACCCTGTCTCACTGCTAGACACGCACCGGCCGCGGCGACGCCTCGCTGACGCCTCGCCGACGACAACTACCTCCAGGACTTGCAGACCAACACCGCATCAGACACGTACGTCTTATCTGTGACAAGACAACACACACCAGCCTTGTATAGACCCTGTCTCACTGCTAGACACGCACCGGCCGCGGCGACGCCTCGCCGACGACAACTACCTCCAGGACTTACAGACCAACACCGCATCAGACACGTACGTCTTATCTGTGACAAGACAACACACACCAGCCTTGTATAGACCCTGTCTCACTGCTAGACACGCACCGGCCGCGGCGACGCCTCGCCGACGACAATTACCTCCAGGACTTGCAGACCAACACCGCATCAGACACGTACGTCTTATCTGTGACAAGACAACACACACCAGCCTTGTATAGACCCTGTCTCACTGCTAGACACGCACCGGCCGCGGCGACGCCTCGCCGACGACAACTACCTCCAGGACTTGCAGACCAACACCGCATCAGACACGTACGTCTTATCTGTGACAAGACAACACACACCAGCCTTGTATAGACCCTGTCTCACTGCTAGACACGCACCGGCCGCGGCGACGCCTCGCCGACGACAACTACCTCCAGGACTTGCAGACCAACACCGCATCAGACACGTACGTCTTATCTGTGACAAGACAACACACACCAGCCTTGTATAGACCCTGTCTCACTGCTAGACACGCACCGGCCGCGGCGACGCCTCGCCGACGACAACTACCTCCAGGACTTGCAGACCAACACCGCATCAGACACGTACGTCTTATCTGTGACAAGACAACACACACCAGCCTTGTATAGACCCTGTCTCACTGCTAGACACGCACCGGCCGCGGCGACGCCTCGCTGACGCCTCGCCGACGACAACTACCTCCAGGACTTGCAGACCAACACCGCATCAGACACGTACGTCTTATCTGTGACAAGACAACACACACCAGCCTTGTATAGACCCTGTCTCACTGCTAGACACGCACCGGCCGCGGCGACGCCTCGCTGACGACAACTACCTCCAGGACTTGCAGAAACACCGCATCAGAGACGTACGTCTTATCTGTGACAAGACAACACACACCAGCCTTGTATAGACCCTGTCTCACTGCTAGACACGCACCGGCCGCGGCGACGCCTCGCCGACGACAACTACCTCCAGGACTTGCAGACCAACACCGCATCAGACACGTACGTCTTATCTGTGACAAGACAACACACACCAGCCTTGTATAGACCCTGTCTCACTGCTAGACACGCACCGGCCGCGGCGACGCCTCGCCGACGACAACTACCTCCAGGACTTGCAGACCAACACCGCATCAGACACGTACGTCTTATCTGTGACAAGACAACACACACCAGCCTTGTATAGACCCTGTCTCACTGCTAGACACGCACCGGCCGCGGCGACGCCTCGCCGACGACAACTACCTCCAGGACTTGCAGGAACACCGCATCAGACACGTACGTCTTATCTGTGACAAGACAACACACACCAGCCTTGTATAGACCCTGTCTCACTGCTAGACACGCACCGGCCGCGGCGACGCCTCGCCGACGACAACTACCTCCAGGACTTGCAGACCAACACCGCATCAGACACGTACGTCTTATCTGTGACAAGACAACACACACCAGCCTTGTATAGACCCTGTCTCACTGCTAGACACGCACCGGCCGCGGCGACGCCTCGCCGACGACAACTACCTCCAGGACTTACAGACCAACACCGCATCAGACACGTACGTCTTATCTGTGACAAGACAACACACACCAGCCTTGTATAGACCCTGTCTCACTGCCAGACACGCACCGGCCGCGGCGACGCCTCGCCGACGACAACTAGCATCAGACACGTACGTCTTATCAGTGACAAGACAACACACACCAGCCTTGTATAGACCCTGTCTCACTGCTAGACACGCACCGGCCGCGGCGACGCCTCGCCGACGACAACTACCTCCAGGACTTGCAGACCAACACCGCATCAGACACGTACGTCTTATCTGTGACAAGACAACACACACCAGCCTTGTATAGACCCTGTCTCACTGCTAGACACGCACCGGCTGCGGCGACGCCTCGCCGACGACAACTACCTCCAGGACTTGCAGGAACACCGCATCAGACACGTACGTCTTATCTGTGACAAAACACACACCAGCCTTGTATAGACCCTGTCTCACTGCTAGACACGCACCGGCCGCGGCGACGCCTCGCCGACGACAACTACCTCCAGGACTTACAGACCAACACCGCATCAGACACGTACGTCTTATCTGTGACAAGACAACACACACCAGACTTGTATAGACCCTGTCTCACTGCTAGACACGCACCGGCCGCGGCGACGCCTCGCCGACGACAACTACCTCCAGGACTTGCAGGAACACCGCATCAGACACGTACGTCTTATCTGTGACAAGACAACACACACCAGCCTTGTATAGACCCTGTCTCACTGCTAGACACGCACCGGCCGCGGCGACGCCTCGCCGACGACAACTACCTCCAGGACTTGCAGACCAACACCGCATCAGACACGTACGTCTTATCTGTGACAAGACAACACACACCAGCCTTGTATAGACCCTGTCTCACTGCTAGACACGCACCGGCCGCGGCGACGCCTCGCCGACGACAACTACCTCCAGGACTTGCAGGAACACCGCATCAGACACGTACGTCTTATCTGTGACAAGACAACACACACCAGCCTTGTATAGACCCTGTCTCACTGCTAGACACGCACCGGCCGCGGCGACGCCTCGCCAACGACAACTACCTCCAGGACTTGCAGACCAACACCGCATCAGACACGTACGTCTTATCTGTGACAAGACAACACACACCAGCCTTGTATAGACCCTGTCTCACTGCTAGACACGCACCGGCCGCGGCGACGCCTCGCCGACGACAACTACCTCCAGGACTTGCAGGAACACCGCATCAGACACGTTCGTCTTATCTGTGACAAGACAACACACACCAGCCTTGTATAGACCCTGTCTCACTGCTAGACACGCACCGGCCGCGGCGACGCCTCGCCGACGACAACTACCTCCAGGACTTGCAGGAACACCGCATCAGACACGTACGTCTTATCTGTGACAAGACAACACACACCAGCCTTGTATAGACCCTGTCTCACTGCTAGACACGCACCGGCCGCGGCGACGCCTCGCCGACGACAACTACCTCCAGGACTTGCAGACCAACACCGCATCAGACACGTACGTCTTATCTGTGACAAGACAACACACACCAGCCTTGTATAGACCCTGTCTCACTGCTAGACACGCACCGGCCGCGGCGACGCCTCGCTGACGACAACTACCTCCAGGACTTGCAGACCAACACCGCATCAGACACGTACGTCTTATCTGTGACAAGACAACACACACCAGCCTTGTATAGACCCTGTCTCACTGCTAGACACGTACCGGCCGCGGCGACGCCTCGCCGACGACAACTACCTCCAGGACTTGCAGACCAACACCGCATCAGACACGTACGTCTTATCTGTGACAAGACAACACACACCAGCCTTGTATAGACCCTGTCTCACTGCTAGACACGCACCGGCCGCGGCGACGCCTCGCCGACGACAACTACCTCCAGGACTTGCAGACCAACACCGCATCAGACACGTACGTCTTATCTGTGACAAGACAACACACACCAGCCTTGTATAGACCCTGTCTCACTGCTAGACACGCACCGGCCGCGGCGACGCCTCGCCGACGACAACTACCTCCAGGACTTGCAGACCAACACCGCATCAGACACGTACGTCTTATCTGTGACAAGACAACACACAGCAGCCTTGTATAGACCCTGTCTCACTGCTAGACACGCACCGGCCGCGGCGACGCCTCGCCGACGACAACTACCTCCAGGACTTGCAGACCAACACCGCATCAGACACGTACGTCTTATCTGTGACAAGACAACACACAGCAGCCTTGTATAGACCCTGTCTCACTGCTAGACACGCACCGGCCGCGGCGACGCCTCGCCGATGACAACTAGCATCAGACACGTACGTCTTATCTGTGACAAGACAACACACACCAGCCTTGTATAGACCCTGTCTCACTGCTAGACACGCACCGGCCGCGGCGACGCCTCGCCGACGACAACTACCTCCAGGACTTGCAGGAACACCGCATCAGACACGTACGTCTTATCTGTGACAAGACAACACACACCAGCCTTGTATAGACCCTGTCTCACTGCTAGACACGCACCGGCCGCGGCGACGCCTCGCCGACGACAACTACCTCCAGGACTTGCAGGAACACCGCATCAGACACGTACGTCTTATCTGTGACAAAACACACACCAGCCTTGTATAGACCCTGTCTCACTGCTAGACACGCACCGGCCGCGGCGACGCCTCGCCGACGACAACTACCTCCAGGACTTGCAGACCAACACCGCATCAGACACGTACGTCTTATCTGTGACAAGACAACACTCACCAGCCTTGTATAGACCCTGTCTCACTGCTAGACACGCACCGGCCGCGGCGACGCCTCGCCGACGACAACTACCTCCAGGACTTGCAGACCAACACCGCATCAGACACGTACGTCTTATCTGTGACAAGACAACACACAGCAGCCATGTATAGACCCTGTCTCACTGCTAGACACGCACCGGCCGCGGCGACGCCTCGCCGACGACAACTACCTCCAGGACTTGCAGACCAACACCGCATCAGACACGTACGTCTTATCTGTGACAAGACAACACACAGCAGCCTTGTATAGACTCTGTCTCACTGCTAGACACGCACCGGCCGCGGCGACGCCTCGCCGATGACAACTAGCATCAGACACGTACGTCTTATCTGTGACAAGACAACACACACCAGCCTTGTATAGACCCTGTCTCACTGCTAGACACGCACCGGCCGCGGCGACGCCTCGCCGACGACAACTACCTCCAGGACTTGCAGACCAACACCGCATCAGACACGTACGTCTTATCTGTGACAAGACAACACACACCAGCCTTGTATAGACCCTGTCTCACTGCTAGACACGCACCGGCCGCGGCGACGCCTCGCCGACGACAACTACCTCCAGGACTTGCAGGAACACCGCATCAGACACGTACGTCTTATCTGTGACAAAACACACACCAGCCTTGTATAGACCCTGTCTCACTGCTAGACACGCACCGGCCGCGGCGACGCCTCGCCGACGACAACTACCTCCAGGACTTGCAGGAACACCGCATCAGACACGTACGTCTTATCTGTGACAAGACAACACACACCAGCCTTGTATAGACCCTGTCTCACTGCTAGACACGCACCGGCCGCGGCGACGCCTCGCCGACGACAACTACCTCCAGGACTTGCAGACCAACACCGCATCAGACACGTACGTCTTATCTGTGACAAGACAACACACACCAGCCTTGTATAGACCCTGTCTCACTGCTAGACACGCACCGGCCGCGGCGACGCCTCGCCGACGACAACTACCTCCAGGACTTGCAGACCAACACCGCATCAGACACGTACGTCTTATCTGTGACAAGACAACACACACCAGCCTTGTATAGACCCTGTCTCACTGCTAGACACGCACCGGCCGCGGCGACGCCTCGCCGACGACAACTACCTCCAGGACTTGCAGGAACACCGCATCAGACACGTACGTCTTATCTGTGACAAAACACACACCAGCCTTGTATAGACCCTGTCTCACTGCTAGACACGCACCGGCCGCGGCGACGCCTCGCCGACGACAACTACCTCCAGGACTTGCAGGAACACCGCATCAGACACGTACGTCTTATCTGTGACAAGACAACACACACCAGCCTTGTATAGACCCTGTCTCACTGCTAGACACGCACCGGCCGCGGCGACGCCTCGCCGACGACAACTACCTCCAGGACTTGCAGACCAACACCGCATCAGACACGTACGTCTTATCTGTGACAAGACAACACACACCAGCCTTGTATAGACCCTGTCTCACTGCTAGACACGCACCGGCCGCGGCGACGCCTCGCCGACGACAACTACCTCCAGGACTTGCAGACCAACACCGCATCAGACACGTACGTCTTATCTGTGACAAGACAACACACAGCAGCCTTGTATAGACCCTGTCTCACTGCTAGACACGCACCGGCCGCGGCGACGCCTCGCCGATGACAACTAGCATCAGACACGTACGTCTTATCTGTGACAAGACAACACACACCAGCCTTGTATAGACCCTGTCTCACTGCTAGACACGCACCGGCCGCGGCGACGCCTCGCCGACGACAACTACCTCCAGGACTTGCAGGAACACCGCATCAGACACGTACGTCTTATCTGTGACAAGACAACACACACCAGCCTTGTATAGACCCTGTCTCACTGCTAGACACGCACCGGCCGCGGCGACGCCTCGCCGACGACAACTACCTCCAGGACTTGCAGGAACACCGCATCAGACACGTACGTCTTATCTGTGACAAAACACACACCAGCCTTGTATAGACCCTGTCTCACTGCTAGACACGCACCGGCCGCGGCGACGCCTCGCCGACGACAACTACCTCCAGGACTTGCAGACCAACACCGCATCAGACACGTACGTCTTATCTGTGACAAGACAACACTCACCAGCCTTGTATAGACCCTGTCTCACTGCTAGACACGCACCGGCCGCGGCGACGCCTCGCCGACGACAACTACCTCCAGGACTTGCAGACCAACACCGCATCAGACACGTACGTCTTATCTGTGACAAGACAACACACAGCAGCCATGTATAGACCCTGTCTCACTGCTAGACACGCACCGGCCGCGGCGACGCCTCGCCGACGACAACTACCTCCAGGACTTGCAGACCAACACCGCATCAGACACGTACGTCTTATCTGTGACAAGACAACACACAGCAGCCTTGTATAGACTCTGTCTCACTGCTAGACACGCACCGGCCGCGGCGACGCCTCGCCGATGACAACTAGCATCAGACACGTACGTCTTATCTGTGACAAGACAACACACACCAGCCTTGTATAGACCCTGTCTCACTGCTAGACACGCACCGGCCGCGGCGACGCCTCGCCGACGACAACTACCTCCAGGACTTGCAGGAACACCGCATCAGACACGTACGTCTTATCTGTGACAAGACAACACACACCAGCCTTGTATAGACCCTGTCTCACTGCTAGACACGCACCGGCCGCGGCGACGCCTCGCCGACGACAACTACCTCCAGGACTTGCAGACCAACACCGCATCAGACACGTACGTCTTATCTGTGACAAGACAACACACACCAGCCTTGTATAGACCCTGTCTCACTGCTAGACACGCACCGGCCGCGGCGACGCCTCGCCGACGACAACTACCTCCAGGACTTGCAGGAACACCGCATCAGACACGTACGTCTTATCTGTGACAAGACAACACACACCAGCCTTGTATAGACCCTGTCTCACTGCTAGACACGCACCGGCCGCGGCGACGCCTCGCCAACGACAACTACCTCCAGGACTTGCAGACCAACACCGCATCAGACACGTACGTCTTATCTGTGACAAGACAACACACACCAGCCTTGTATAGACCCTGTCTCACTGCTAGACACGCACCGGCCGCGGCGACGCCTCGCCGACGACAACTACCTCCAGGACTTGCAGGAACACCGCATCAGACACGTACGTCTTATCTGTGACAAAACACACACCAGCCTTGTATAGACCCTGTCTCACTGCTAGACACGCACCGGCCGCGGCGACGCCTCGCCGACGACAACTACCTCCAGGACTTGCAGGAACACCGCATCAGACACGTACGTCTTATCTGTGACAAGACAACACACACCAGCCTTGTATAGACCCTGTCTCACTGCTAGACACGCACCGGCCGCGGCGACGCCTCGCCGACGACAACTACCTCCAGGACTTGCAGACCAACACCGCATCAGACACGTACGTCTTATCTGTGACAAGACAACACACAGCAGCCTTGTATAGACCCTGTCTCACTGCTAGACACGCACCGGCCGCGGCGACGCCTCGCCGATGACAACTAGCATCAGACACGTACGTCTTATCTGTGACAAGACAACACACACCAGCCTTGTATAGACCCTGTCTCACTGCTAGACACGCACCGGCCGCGGCGACGCCTCGCCGACGACAACTACCTCCAGGACTTGCAGGAACACCGCATCAGACACGTACGTCTTATCTGTGACAAGACAACACACACCAGCCTTGTATAGACCCTGTCTCACTGCTAGACACGCACCGGCCGCGGCGACGCCTCGCCGACGACAACTACCTCCAGGACTTGCAGGAACACCGCATCAGACACGTACGTCTTATCTGTGACAAAACACACACCAGCCTTGTATAGACCCTGTCTCACTGCTAGACACGCACCGGCCGCGGCGACGCCTCGCCGACGACAACTACCTCCAGGACTTGCAGACCAACACCGCATCAGACACGTACGTCTTATCTGTGACAAGACAACACTCACCAGCCTTGTATAGACCCTGTCTCACTGCTAGACACGCACCGGCCGCGGCGACGCCTCGCCGACGACAACTACCTCCAGGACTTGCAGACCAACACCGCATCAGACACGTACGTCTTATCTGTGACAAGACAACACACAGCAGCCATGTATAGACCCTGTCTCACTGCTAGACACGCACCGGCCGCGGCGACGCCTCGCCGACGACAACTACCTCCAGGACTTGCAGACCAACACCGCATCAGACACGTACGTCTTATCTGTGACAAGACAACACACAGCAGCCTTGTATAGACTCTGTCTCACTGCTAGACACGCACCGGCCGCGGCGACGCCTCGCCGATGACAACTAGCATCAGACACGTACGTCTTATCTGTGACAAGACAACACACACCAGCCTTGTATAGACCCTGTCTCACTGCTAGACACGCACCGGCCGCGGCGACGCCTCGCCGACGACAACTACCTCCAGGACTTGCAGGAACACCGCATCAGACACGTACGTCTTATCTGTGACAAGACAACACACACCAGCCTTGTATAGACCCTGTCTCACTGCTAGACACGCACCGGCCGCGGCGACGCCTCGCCGACGACAACTACCTCCAGGACTTGCAGACCAACACCGCATCAGACACGTACGTCTTATCTGTGACAAGACAACACACACCAGCCTTGTATAGACCCTGTCTCACTGCTAGACACGCACCGGCCGCGGCGACGCCTCGCCGACGACAACTACCTCCAGGACTTGCAGGAACACCGCATCAGACACGTACGTCTTATCTGTGACAAAACACACACCAGCCTTGTATAGACCCTGTCTCACTGCTAGACACGCACCGGCCGCGGCGACGCCTCGCCGACGACAACTACCTCCAGGACTTGCAGGAACACCGCATCAGACACGTACGTCTTATCTGTGACAAGACAACACACACCAGCCTTGTATAGACCCTGTCTCACTGCTAGACACGCACCGGCCGCGGCGACGCCTCGCCGACGACAACTACCTCCAGGACTTGCAGACCAACACCGCATCAGACACGTACGTCTTATCTGTGACAAGACAACACACACCAGCCTTGTATAGACCCTGTCTCACTGCTAGACACGCACCGGCCGCGGCGACGCCTCGCCGACGACAACTACCTCCAGGACTTGCAGACCAACACCGCATCAGACACGTACGTCTTATCTGTGACAAGACAACACACACCAGCCTTGTATAGACCCTGTCTCACTGCTAGACACGCACCGGCCGCGGCGACGCCTCGCCGACGACAACTACCTCCAGGACTTGCAGGAACACCGCATCAGACACGTACGTCTTATCTGTGACAAAACACACACCAGCCTTGTATAGACCCTGTCTCACTGCTAGACACGCACCGGCCGCGGCGACGCCTCGCCGACGACAACTACCTCCAGGACTTGCAGGAACACCGCATCAGACACGTACGTCTTATCTGTGACAAGACAACACACACCAGCCTTGTATAGACCCTGTCTCACTGCTAGACACGCACCGGCCGCGGCGACGCCTCGCCGACGACAACTACCTCCAGGACTTGCAGACCAACACCGCATCAGACACGTACGTCTTATCTGTGACAAGACAACACACACCAGCCTTGTATAGACCCTGTCTCACTGCTAGACACGCACCGGCCGCGGCGACGCCTCGCCGACGACAACTACCTCCAGGACTTGCAGACCAACACCGCATCAGACACGTACGTCTTATCTGTGACAAGACAACACACACCAGCCTTGTATAGACCCTGTCTCACTGCTAGACACGCACCGGCCGCGGCGACGCCTCGCCGACGACAACTACCTCCAGGACTTGCAGGAACACCGCATCAGACACGTACGTCTTATCTGTGACAAGACAACACACACCAGCCTTGTATAGACCCTGTCTCACTGCTAGACACGCACCGGCCGCGGCGACGCCTCGCCGACGACA
The DNA here is from genome assembly GCA_944739405.2 of Euclidia mi. Classification (NCBI taxonomy): domain Eukaryota; kingdom Metazoa; phylum Arthropoda; class Insecta; order Lepidoptera; family Erebidae; genus Euclidia; species Euclidia mi. The sequence goes on from OX123203.2 coordinate 48,579,201, forward strand.
ACTACCTCCAGGACTTGCAGACCAACACCGCATCAGACACGTACGTCTTATCTGTGACAAGACAACACACACCAGCCTTGTATAGACCCTGTCTCACTGCTAGACACGCACCGGCCGCGGCGACGCCTCGCCGACGACAACTACCTCCAGGACTTGCAGACCAACACCGCATCAGACACGTTCGTCTTATCTGTGACAAGACAACACACACCAGCCTTGTATAGACCCTGTCTCACTGCTAGACACGCACCGGCCGCGGCGACGCCTCGCCGACGACAACTACCTCCAGGACTTGCAGGAACACCGCATCAGACACGTACGTCTTATCTGTGACAAAACACACACCAGCCTTGTATAGACCCTGTCTCACTGCTAGACACGCACCGGCCGCGGCGACGCCTCGCCGACGACAACTACCTCCAGGACTTGCAGGAACACCGCATCAGACACGTACGTCTTATCTGTGACAAGACAACACACACCAGCCTTGTATAGACCCTGTCTCACTGCTAGACACGCACCGGCCGCGGCGACGCCTCGCCGACGACAACTACCTCCAGGACTTGCAGACCAACACCGCATCAGACACGTACGTCTTATCTGTGACAAGACAACACACACCAGCCTTGTATAGACCCTGTCTCACTGCTAGACACGCACCGGCCGCGGCGACGCCTCGCCGACGACAACTACCTCCAGGACTTGCAGACCAACACCGCATCAGACACGTACGTCTTATCTGTGACAAGACAACACACAGCAGCCTTGTATAGACCCTGTCTCACTGCTAGACACGCACCGGCCGCGGCGACGCCTCGCCGATGACAACTAGCATCAGACACGTACGTCTTATCTGTGACAAGACAACACACACCAGCCTTGTATAGACCCTGTCTCACTGCTAGACACGCACCGGCCGCGGCGACGCCTCGCCGACGACAACTACCTCCAGGACTTGCAGGAACACCGCATCAGACACGTACGTCTTATCTGTGACAAGACAACACACACCAGCCTTGTATAGACCCTGTCTCACTGCTAGACACGCACCGGCCGCGGCGACGCCTCGCCGACGACAACTACCTCCAGGACTTGCAGGAACACCGCATCAGACACGTACGTCTTATCTGTGACAAAACACACACCAGCCTTGTATAGACCCTGTCTCACTGCTAGACACGCACCGGCCGCGGCGACGCCTCGCCGACGACAACTACCTCCAGGACTTGCAGACCAACACCGCATCAGACACGTACGTCTTATCTGTGACAAGACAACACTCACCAGCCTTGTATAGACCCTGTCTCACTGCTAGACACGCACCGGCCGCGGCGACGCCTCGCCGACGACAACTACCTCCAGGACTTGCAGACCAACACCGCATCAGACACGTACGTCTTATCTGTGACAAGACAACACACAGCAGCCATGTATAGACCCTGTCTCACTGCTAGACACGCACCGGCCGCGGCGACGCCTCGCCGACGACAACTACCTCCAGGACTTGCAGACCAACACCGCATCAGACACGTACGTCTTATCTGTGACAAGACAACACACAGCAGCCTTGTATAGACTCTGTCTCACTGCTAGACACGCACCGGCCGCGGCGACGCCTCGCCGATGACAACTAGCATCAGACACGTACGTCTTATCTGTGACAAGACAACACACACCAGCCTTGTATAGACCCTGTCTCGCTGCTAGACACGCACCGGCCGCGGCGACGCCTCGCCGACGACAACTACCTCCAGGACTTGCAGGAACACCGCATCAGACACGTACGTCTTATCTGTGACAAGACAACACACACCAGCCTTGTATAGACCCTGTCTCACTGCTAGACACGCACCGGCCGCGGCGACGCCTCGCCGACGACAACTACCTCCAGGACTTGCAGACCAACACCGCATCAGACACGTACGTCTTATCTGTGACAAGACAACACACACCAGCCTTGTATAGACCCTGTCTCACTGCTAGACACGCACCGGCCGCGGCGACGCCTCGCCGACGACAACTACCTCCAGGACTTGCAGGAACACCGCATCAGACACGTACGTCTTATCTGTGACAAAACACACACCAGCCTTGTATAGACCCTGTCTCACTGCTAGACACGCACCGGCCGCGGCGACGCCTCGCCGACGACAACTACCTCCAGGACTTGCAGGAACACCGCATCAGACACGTACGTCTTATCTGTGACAAGACAACACACACCAGCCTTGTATAGACCCTGTCTCACTGCTAGACACGCACCGGCCGCGGCGACGCCTCGCCGACGACAACTACCTCCAGGACTTGCAGACCAACACCGCATCAGACACGTACGTCTTATCTGTGACAAGACAACACACACCAGCCTTGTATAGACCCTGTCTCACTGCTAGACACGCACCGGCCGCGGCGACGCCTCGCCGACGACAACTACCTCCAGGACTTGCAGGAACACCGCATCAGACACGTACGTCTTATCTGTGACAAAACACACACCAGCCTTGTATAGACCCTGTCTCACTGCTAGACACGCACCGGCCGCGGCGACGCCTCGCCGACGACAACTACCTCCAGGACTTGCAGGAACACCGCATCAGACACGTACGTCTTATCTGTGACAAGACAACACACACCAGCCTTGTATAGACCCTGTCTCACTGCTAGACACGCACCGGCCGCGGCGACGCCTCGCCGACGACAACTACCTCCAGGACTTGCAGACCAACACCGCATCAGACACGTACGTCTTATCTGTGACAAGACAACACACACCAGCCTTGTATAGACCCTGTCTCACTGCTAGACACGCACCGGCCGCGGCGACGCCTCGCCGACGACAACTACCTCCAGGACTTGCAGACCAACACCGCATCAGACACGTACGTCTTATCTGTGACAAGACAACACACACCAGCCTTGTATAGACCCTGTCTCACTGCTAGACACGCACCGGCCGCGGCGACGCCTCGCCGACGACAACTACCTCCAGGACTTGCAGGAACACCGCATCAGACACGTACGTCTTATCTGTGACAAAACACACACCAGCCTTGTATAGACCCTGTCTCACTGCTAGACACGCACCGGCCGCGGCGACGCCTCGCCGACGACAACTACCTCCAGGACTTGCAGGAACACCGCATCAGACACGTACGTCTTATCTGTGACAAGACAACACACACCAGCCTTGTATAGACCCTGTCTCACTGCTAGACACGCACCGGCCGCGGCGACGCCTCGCCGACGACAACTACCTCCAGGACTTGCAGACCAACACCGCATCAGACACGTACGTCTTATCTGTGACAAGACAACACACACCAGCCTTGTATAGACCCTGTCTCACTGCTAGACACGCACCGGCCGCGGCGACGCCTCGCCGACGACAACTACCTCCAGGACTTGCAGACCAACACCGCATCAGACACGTACGTCTTATCTGTGACAAGACAACACACACCAGCCTTGTATAGACCCTGTCTCACTGCTAGACACGCACCGGCCGCGGCGACGCCTCGCCGACGACAACTACCTCCAGGACTTGCAGACCAACACCGCATCAGACACGTACGTCTTATCTGTGACAAGACAACACACACCAGCCTTGTATAGACCCTGTCTCACTGCTAGACACGCACCGGCCGCGGCGACGCCTCGCCGACGACAACTACCTCCAGGACTTACAGACCAACACCGCATCAGACACGTACGTCTTATCTGTGACAAGACAACACACACCAGCCTTGTATAGACCCTGTCTCACTGCTATACACGCACCGGCCGCGGCGACGCCTCGCCGACGACAACTACCTCCAGGACTTGCAGGAACACCGCATCAGACACGTATGTCTTATCTGTGACAAGACAACACACACCAGCCTTGTATAGACCCTGTCTCACTGCTAGACACGCACCGGCCGCGGCGACGCCTCGCCGACGACAACTACCTCCAGGACTTGCAGGAACACCGCATCAGACACGTACGTCTTATCTGTGAAAAGACAACACACACCAGCCTTGTATAGACCCTGTCTCACTGCTAGACACGCACCGGCCGCGGCGACGCCTCGCCGACGACAACTACCTCCAGGACTTGCAGACCAACACCGCATCAGACACGTACGTCTTATCTGTGACAAGACAACACACACCAGCCTTGTATAGACCCTGTCTCACTGCTAGACACGCACCGGCCGCGGCGACGCCTCGCCGACGACAACTACCTCCAGGACTTACAGACCAACACCGCATCAGACACGTACGTCTTATCTGTGACAAGACAACACACACCAGCCTTGTATAGACCCTGTCTCACTGCTATACACGCACCGGCCGCGGCGACGCCTCGCCGACGACAACTACCTCCAGGACTTGCAGGAACACCGCATCAGACACGTACGTCTTATCTGTGACAAGACAACACACACCAGCCTTGTATAGACCCTGTCTCACTGCTAGACACGCACCGGCCGCGGCGACGCCTCGCCGACGACAACTACCTCCAGGACTTGCAGACCAACACCGCATCAGACACGTACGTCTTATCTGTGACAAGACAACACACACCAGCCTTGTATAGACCCTGTCTCACTGCTAGACACGCACCGGCCGCGGCGACGCCTCGCCGACGACAACTACCTCCAGGACTTGCAGACCAACACCGCATCAGACACGTACGTCTTATCTGTGACAAGACAACACACACCAGCCTTGTATAGACCCTGTCTCACTGCTAGACACGCACCGGCCGCGGCGACGCCTCGCCGACGACAACTACCTACAGGACTTGCAGACCAACACCGCATCAGACACGTACGTCTTATCTGTGACAAGACAACACACTCCAGCCTTGTATAGACCCTGTCTCACTGCTAGACACGCACCGGCCGCGGCGACGCCTCGCCGACGACAACTACCTCCAGGACTTGCAGACAAACACCGCATCAGACAGGTACGTCTTATCTGTGACAAGACAACACACACCAGCCTTGTATAGACCCTGTCTCACTGCTAGACACGCACCGGCCGCGGCGACGCCTCGCTGACGACAACTACCTCCAGGACTTGCAGACCAACACCGCATCAGACACGTACGTCTTATCTGTGACAAGACAACACACACCAGCCTTGTATAGACCCTGTCTCACTGCTAGACACGCACCGGCCGCGGCGACGCCTCGCCGACGACAACTACCTCCAGGACTTGCAGACCAACACCGCATCAGACACGTACGTCTTATCTGTGACAAGACAACACACACCAGCCTTGTATAGACCCTGTCTCACTGCTAGACACGCACCGGCCGCGGCGACGCCTCGCCGACGACAACTACCTCCAGGACTTGCAGACCAACACCGCATCAGACACGTACGTCTTATCTGTGACAAGACAACACACACCAGCCTTGTATAGACCCTGTCTCACTGCTAGACACGCACCGGCCGCGGCGACGCCTCGCCGACGACAACTACCTCCAGGACTTGCAGACAAACACCGCATCAGACACGTACGTCTTATCTGTGACAAGACAACACACACCAGCCTTGTATAGACCCTGTCTCACTGCTAGACACGCACCGGCCGCGGCGACGCCTCGCCGACGACAACTACCTCCAGGACTTGCAGACCAACACCGCATCAGACACGTACGTCTTATCTGTGACAAGACAACACACACCGGCCTTGTATAGACCCTGTCTCACTGCTAGACACGCACCGGCCGCGGCGACGCCTCGCCGACGACAACTACCTCCAGGACTTGCAGACCAACACCGCATCAGACACGTACGTCTTATCTGTGACAAGACAACACACACCAGCCTTGTATAGACCCTGTCTCACTGCTAGACACGCACCGGCCGCGGCGACGCCTCGCCGACGACAACTACCTCCAGGACTTGCAGACAAACACCGCATCAGACAGGTACGTCTTATCTGTGACAAGACAACACACACCAGCCTTGTATAGACCCTGTCTCACTGCTAGACACGCACCGGCCGCGGCGACGCCTCGCCGACGACAACTACCTCCAGGACTTGCAGACCAACACCGCATCAGACACGTACGTCTTATCTGTGACAAGACAACACACACCAGCCTTGTATAGACCCTGTCTCACTGCTAGACACGCACCGGCCGCGGCGACGCCTCGCCGACGACAACTACCTCCAGGACTTGCAGACCAACACCGCATCAGACACGTACGTCTTATCTGTGACAAGACAACACACACCAGCCTTGTATAGACCCTGTCTCACTGCTAGACACGCACCGGCCGCGGCGACGCCTCGCCGACGACAACTACCTCCAGGACTTGCAGGAACACCGCATCAGACACGTACGTCTTATCTGTGACAAGACAACACACACCAGCCTTGTATAGACCCTGTCTCACTGCTAGACACGCACCGGCCGCGGCGCCGCCTCGCCGACGACAACTACCTCCAGGACTTGCAGACAAACACCGCATCAGACAGGTACGTCTTATCTGTGACAAGACAACACACACCAGCCTTGTATAGACCCTGTCTCACTGCTAGACACGCACCGGCCGCGGCGACGCCTCGCCGACGACAACTACCTCCAGGACTTGCAGACCAACACCGCATCAGACACGTACGTCTTATCTGTGACAAGACAACACACACCAGCCTTGTATAGACCCTGTCTCACTGCTAGACACGCACCGGCCGCGGCGACGCCTCGCCGACGACAACTACCTCCAGGACTTGCAGACCAACACCGCATCAGACACGTACGTCTTATCTGTGACAAGACAACACACACCAGCCTTGTATAGACCCTGTCTCACTGCTAGACACGCACCGGCCGCGGCGACGCCTCGCCGACGACAACTACCTCCAGGACTTGCAGACCAACACCGCATCAGACACGTACGTCTTATCTGTGACAAGACAACACACACCAGCCTTGTATAGACCCTGTCTCACTGCTAGACACGCACCGGCCGCGGCGACGCCTCGCCGACGACAACTACCTCCAGGACTTGCAGGAACACCGCATCAGACACGTAGGTACGTCTTATCTGTGACAAGACAACACACACCAGCCTTGTATAGACCCTGTCTCACTGCTAGACACGCACCGGCCGCGGCGACGCCTCGCCGACGACAACTACCTCCAGGACTTGCAGGAACACCGCATCAGACACGTACGTCTTATCTGTGACAAGACAACACACACCAGCCTTGTATAGACCCTGTCTCACTGCTAGACACGCACCGGCCGCGGCGACGCCTCGCCGACGACAACTACCTCCAGGACTTGCAGACCAACACCGCATCAGACACGTACGTCTTATCTGTGACAAGACAACACACACCAGCCTTGTATAGACCCTGTCTCACTGCTAGACACGCACCGGCCGCGGCGACGCCTCGCCGACGTCAACTACCTCCAGGACTTGCAGACCAACACCGCATCAGACACGTACGTCTTATCTGTGACAAGACAACACACACCAGCCTTGTATAGACCCTGTCTCACTGCTAGACACGCACCGGCCGCGGCGACGCCTCGCCGACGACAACTACCTCCAGGACTTGCAGACCAACACCGCATCAGACACGTACGTCTTATCTGTGACAAGACAACACACACCAGCCTTGTATAGACCCTGTCTCACTGCTAGACACGCACCGGCCGCGGCGACGCCTCGCCGACGACAACTACCTCCAGGACTTGCAGGAACACCGCATCAGACACGTACGTCTTATCTGTGACAAGACAACACACACCAGCCTTGTATAGACCCTGTCTCACTGCTAGACACGCACCGGCCGCGGCGCCGCCTCGCCGACGACAACTACCTCCAGGACTTGCAGACAAACACCGCATCAGACAGGTACGTCTTATCTGTGACAAGACAACACACACCAGCCTTGTATAGACCCTGTCTCACTGCTAGACACGCACCGGCCGCGGCGACGCCTCGCCGACGACAACTACCTCCAGGACTTGCAGACCAACACCGCATCAGACACGTACGTCTTATCTGTGACAAGACAACACACACCAGCCTTGTATAGACCCTGTCTCACTGCTAGACACGCACCGGCCGCGGCGACGCCTCGCCGACGACAACTACCTCCAGGACTTGCAGACCAACACCGCATCAGACACGTACGTCTTATCTGTGACAAGACAACACACACCAGCCTTGTATAGACCCTGTCTCACTGCTAGACACGCACCGGCCGCGGCGACGCCTCGCCGACGACAACTACCTCCAGGACTTGCAGACCAACACCGCATCAGACACGTACGTCTTATCTGTGACAAGACAACACACACCAGCCTTGTATAGACCCTGTCTCACTGCTAGACACGCACCGGCCGCGGCGACGCCTCGCCGACGACAACTACCTCCAGGACTTGCAGGAACACCGCATCAGACACGTAGGTACGTCTTATCTGTGACAAGACAACACACACCAGCCTTGTATAGACCCTGTCTCACTGCTAGACACGCACCGGCCGCGGCGACGCCTCGCCGACGACAACTACCTCCAGGACTTGCAGACCAACACCGCATCAGACACGTACGTCTTATCTGTGACAAGACAACACACACCAGCCTTGTATAGACCCTGTCTCACTGCTAGACACGCACCGGCCGCGGCGACGCCTCGCCGACGACAACTACCTCCAGGACTTGCAGACCAACACCGCATCAGACACGTACGTCTTATCTGTGACAAGACAACACACACCAGCCTTGTATAGACCCTGTCTCACTGCTAGACACGCACCGGCCGCGGCGACGCCTCGCCGACGACAACTACCTCCAGGACTTGCAGACCAACACCGCATCAGACACGTACGTCTTATCTGTGACAAGACAACACACACCAGCCTTGTATAGACCCTGTCTCACTGCTAGACACGCACCGGCCGCGGCGACGCCTCGCTGACGACAACTACCTCCAGGACTTGCAGACCAACACCGCATCAGACACGTACGTCTTATCTGTGACAAGACAACACACACCAGCCTTGTATAGACCCTGTCTCACTGCTAGACAAGCACCGGCCGCGGTGACGCCTTGCAGATGACAACTACCTCCAGGACTTGCAGACCCACACCGAATCAGACACTCTAATATCTGAATCCATGGATACATCATATATTGGGACCGGCCGTTAATACACACATAACATCTGGGGACACGGCATGCCCCGCCAAGTCAAGCAAAAAAGCGGCACGACCGTACCATCCTTTTCTCGAAGCAGTTCAGGCTATTTTCGATCCCCTATATCTTCATTGTGGATAAAACTGGTAAGCTAAAAGCTTGCAAATCGCACTAAAACATTCTTATTTATGTATTACTTGAGAGATATATATTATGTTTTCATGCGATGGCCGAGTCAATCTATTTATTTGAAGTGTTAAAGTTGTTTTGATATTGATATGGTCACTATAAGATGTTGTTAACTTTTTACGGATAAGAACTGAGTTGCGAGACTTGATAATTTTTTTTTTTGGTAGTATATTAATTGGTGTAAACTGTGAGTTTTAATTGAACCCGAGCCCGTTAGAATGAGACAATTAGTTCCACTGAGCTATCGTTGTTCAAACATAAAACAATGCCCTCTTACTATCAACTATGTTCGTTATCGAGTCCAGAACTTTATATCACCGAACTCGAATTACGCTGTGCCATTGAAATATTTGAAACATTACAAACATCTTGTCGGTAACACTGTAGAATAGACCGTGAGTACACACAATACAGTCTTGTTTTGTTTGATTGGTAGGCCGGATGACGTATGTTCAGTCAAATAAATTAAACAAAGAATTTGTTACTTGATTACGAACGCATTCTACGAAGTAGTATTAAGTAAGCACTATGATAAGCCCTTGCGAGGATAAATGACTGTTTCCCCCCCTTGGGATCTCCACCGTGTCGTGGTGGGGTGCTCAGTAACCGTGGCTTGGACACCCACGGTGAAGATAAGAGGGATTCCGGGAGTGGACGCTCCACGTGGGCTTGGGTGAAGCCTGCGTAGGACCTCTTAAATTGGTTCTTTTTTCGTTACACACCACTTTATCGTAAGCCTTTTCCAAATCCACGAATGCGCAGTAGACCTTTCGACCTTTGGCCAAAAATTTCTCGGCTATGCATCGCAAGGAAAAGACTTGATCCGTACACCCCATACCCTTTCGGAATCCCGCTTGTACATCCCATACTATCGGTTACTTTCATAATTCTTTCAATCAGTACCTTCGCATACAATTTGCCAACAATGCTGAGAAGGCTAATGCCTCTATAGTTTTTGCAGTCTTGTTGCGAGCCTTTTCCTTTATAAAGAGGCACAACTACTGCTGTGGCCCAGTCATTAGGTACTCGGCTGGTGCTCCAGCACAAGTTGAATAAACGCTGCAGCTGACTGACTATGATGCACTGTCCAGCCTTCAGCATTTCGACTGTAATCCTGTCATACCCTGCAGCCTTACCTAATTTCATACTGGCTAGTGCCTTCAAAATCTCATCCACGCTAATATCGCTTTCATCATTGCTATCATTACCATTCATTTCACCTGTTGATGTCTCTGTCGTCGTTCTTTCAAATAATCCTTCAAAATACTTTTTCCATCTCTTCAGCACACATGATTCACCATTCAGTATCTTTCCATTCTTGTCTCTTATTGCACAGCAATTCTGAGTATTGAGTTTTTCCTCGAACTGCACGAACGGACTTCCAGAAAAACCTAATATTTCTCCGAAAGCCGTCAGATAATCTACTATCAAACTCATCTTTCTTTTCCTCTTTTTTCCTTTTAACCATTTCTTTCACTATTCCTTTACACCTAACAAATTCCTTTCTTGCTTTATCTATGTCATCACTCGTTGCCTTTCCCATTCTTTCATTTGCTCTGGCAGCCAACCAATCTAACCACGCTTTCTTCTTCTGTGTTACTGCTGATTGTACATCCTTGTCCCACCATGTATTCTTGACCTTTCGTAGTTTCCTTCTCTTGATCACACCACATACTTCATACGCTACACATACTACCTCTTTTTTAAAGGAATGCCATAATTCTTCCATATCATTTATGTCATCGAACCTCTCAAATCTTGCTATCAATCTTGGTTTACACTCATCTTTCACATCTTTCTCTTGCAGATTTTCTACTTTTGTTCTTTCCAAGACCCTCTTCATAACTTTCTCGGTGTCGCCATCCTCTAAAGAGCCCACTTATCCGGCTTAACACCAAAAAGTGGTGTGTATGGATGCCAATCCCTCGAAAAACTCTCGTATCTAACACATTCTTTCTCAGTCGTTCATCTACTATTACAAAATTAATCATACTTCTTCTAACATTTTTTGCCTCACGTCTATACAAATGTATCCTTTTGTGATCAAATATGGTGTTTGTCACACAAAGGCTCCATTCCAAACAAACCTCAAGCAGTTCTTTTCCATTTCCGTTCACACTCTTATCACCGAATCCACCTAAAACCCTTTCAAATCCATTTCGTTTTACTCCCACCCATCCATTGAACTCACCTAACAACATCAATCATTCGTTATCCTTACAGGTCCTCAGAATCTCTCTTAAACTCTACCAAAACTCCTGCCTTTCGTCTTTTTCGTGTTGGGACATACCCGTTACTATATTGACCGGGGCGTAAACCCCTACAATAAGAAGACGAGTAAATCCTACTTTCATTCTTATCCATAGTAGCCTTGCATTTACACATTCAAACTCTTTTACGCACTCATTCATTCGCGCAGACGGTATTAAACCTACTCCTTTGCAGGCTCTGGTGGTTCTATCTACTCCGGACCCATACGCCGTGTAGCTGCCATGCTTGGTAGTGTCACATCCTTTCTTTTTCGTTTCATTCACACACAGAACATCAATCTTTCTATCATCCATCATCTGGCATACTTCATCCAATTTTCCGTCCATTCCACCGCCAACATTCAATGTTGCAAATCGGCTTTCCGTAGGCCGCTTTTCGCCCTCGCGGGAAACGAGACGTGACGGGTTGCGAACCGCGTCGCCTCAATCCACCCCTGCTTTAACCGTTACGTTTACCTCGCAGTTGTGGGGCGTGTACTGGTGCGAGGTGTGTGGCGGCGCGTTCCCGAGCGCGGCCAAGGTGCGCGTGCACGTGGCGGAGCGGTCGCACGCGGCGCGTGTGGCCGCACGCTCGCTGCGCCGCGTGGAGCAGCGCGTCGTGTTCCGCGAGCGTGCGGCGCTCACACGCGACGCGTGGCACGGGCTCGTCGGCCGCACCTGCGTGCTGTGCGACACGGACTTCGAGCGAAGTGACCTGCACATCGCCGACGACAAGCACGCGCTCAACTTGGTTAACAGTCGCGTCACCATCACACAAGACAACAACATCTACCGACATGTAAGTAACACTCAATTTATTATTATAATTTGTACCTATAACATCAAACAACGGTATTGGCTACTGTTCGTCACGTCAGTTTTCCTCATCTTATCCACCCAGGGATCCGAAGAGAAAAAAAGTCTCCTGCCCATCAAGCCAAATAACAATATTCTTACTTCTAGATTGGTGATATATGTCATTGCTTGACTTGTAATGAAGTAGTATCAGAGAACGCTATCACGGAACATTTGGAGTCGAAGCTACATAAAAGCTTACTAGCCGAGTGTGAGCTAAGCCTGGTCGACGTCTCTACCAGCAACGATGAAGGAGAAAGTATCGAAGATAAAACTGCACAAGAACCAGCTGTGCCACGTAACAATACTGTCAACGACGACAACTCTAACAAGGATCATGATACGAAACCCACTAAAGGTCAGTAGATCATTTTATCTTAATACAAATATATGACTATAGAATACTGTAGATCAATGATTAGGAAGAGGCATCATCATCATAAGGAGACTGGGATATATTTTTTAGTCTAAGTAACTATAAGTATTTGACAGAATATTAGCTTTTCTACAGACAGGGCCGAGCCGCCCAGCTGAGCGATGTGTGCGGCACACATGGGCCAAGGTAAGAAACTGCGCGACGGGTGAAATGCCAGCGTTAATTATTAAAAACGCGTTCGAAAAAGTACGCAAAAAGACACTTCATAAGTTTCGCACTCAGGCGCTAGATTGGGTCGGCGCGGCACTGTTTACAGATCCCTGCTGTCTAACCTCAACAACCCAGGGATAGCGATATCGTTGACTTAGACCCGTATCTAAGCGTCTCCAAAACCACATTTCCAGAGCATACATATTTGTGACTCGCTTACTAGGCCACTTGTCTCGCTTCTATAATATATATACCTCTATTTCTAGATTGGATTTGGATTCAGATACTACATTAGAAGAAATTTTGTATTTCTACATCATTATTCGACTGCACTTCCCTTGGCCTTGTGATAGTGCAGCGCTTGATTTAATTTCATACCTCTTATTTCGCAATAGTGTAACCGAGGTCTACCTGCTTACTGACTCACAATGAGTTATTTGCAATACCTAATTTCATAGTAGTCACTTCAAAAGTCCTGCAGAAGTACTACTGTAATAAGATTCGTCTTGTCCTATAAATCTTTGCCCCTATCACGGGCAAGGCGTCGAATTCAGTGTAATAAAGTACCTAAATAATATGCTTTATACTTTCCAGGTGACGAATCTACAACTGTCGATGGAAAAACCTTGTATACCAAGCCTGTGCTAATGAATAAAGCAGGAAAGCCGGCCTGTTCGACGTCTGTACCGAAAGACGTGGAGAATTTAGCGAAGCAGCATGGATTGTCGGTTGTCAAGAATGACAACAAAGTATATTGTGATACGTGCAGTCTAGCAATACCTGCGACGCTTCAAAGAGTCAAAGAACACGTGGCAGGAAGGAAGCACACTGACAAACTGTCTAAACACTCTGATGACAAGAACGACAAAGAAACATCCATGAAACTTACAAAAAAACGTATTAACGAAGTCGTCAAAGAGGTGACCGGAATAGAAATCAAGAGTAGACTTGGTGATACAGTCGAACTGAAACCATTTTTGATCTTCAATAATTCTTTTATGGTGAACGCCTTCAAATTTGTTGGCTTTTCTAAATTTAACGGCAAACTCATCTGTCGGTTCTGCCACGTAGAATTGACTGAACGTAACTTAGATTTGCACGTTCATTCTCCACGGCACAGAAACTTTATAGATGAATCTTATCTCGTCACTTCACTGGAAAACGATTTCATAAGACAGGTAGGTAGCTAATTTATTGGAATTCTTGCTTCTATCTGACAATTAGAAATACGTGACGATCATGATTTTTCTTTTTATCGCCTGATGGTAAGCAAAGAACCATTCCCTTTAGAAACCAGCGAAGAAGCGCTACGAAACCCTTTTTTTCATCATCATTATCCTAGCGTTATCCTAGAAACATCCAAGGCTTCAGCGCCCGAGGTGTGACTGCCGTCTGACCTTATGTATTCTTAGGCTTCATTCACACATGCTTTATAACGCGCGTTAAAACAAATTTATTCCCTAGTATATGTACGTTCACACGACAGCGCTTTTAAGACGCGAAGCGTTAAAAAACTCTCGAGCGAATGAGGCCTTATTCCGCGGATAGTAAAATTACAAGTATTTTCAGATAAAGCCGGACATGTTCGACTGTAGCTACTGCGGCCTGGTGACTCGCGACTGGGACGACATGTTGGAACACGTCGCTACGGACGAGCACAAGAAATCCAGGGAAGAACACGAGATGTTGTTGCTGGACTACAAGATGTCTGTCATCGACCACCACGTTAGGAATTCTATGCCGTACAATCTCTTTGCGATGTTGCATAGCATGCGACAATTTTAAGGATAAACTATTGCCATATTATTATGTATACCTTTCTACTTATTCATGTTACAGAAACATATCAATTTCGAAATCTGAAGCTCGCTTACCACTGTGCGTGGCTTTGCGGACGAACGCGTGATACCTTTGCAGTTACAACTCGAATCGGGTTACTATAAAGGTGCCGCGCGCGTCCGTCCGCAAATCCATGCACCGTGGGGAAACGGGTAACTAGCTTAATATGACTTATAATTTATTTACCTACGTATAATATGTATGTCTGTCAGTAATTTGATGCCACAGTTCAGGCTCAGTTTCGTTTAGAATTTAATGACCGTGAGTGATTTGTCCTCGAATATTACATATTATTATGTATGTAGGTAGGTATATTAATCAAAGTGATCCTTAAATTTTAAGTTGTTTTTCTTCCACTAAAGACTTGCTGTACCTACCTAAACGATGTGATGAGCACTATCATAAGATCTGTGTATGGTAACGTATCAAATAATATGCTTGTCTAACGTCAGATTTTAATACGCATGGATTTAACTACTAGAGAATCGACACAAGTTTCATACAAAACATGTCAATATCTCTAATAGCCAAATCCATCGACAGACAGAATATTAAAAACATTATCCTTCCTTTAGGCTTCGTTTTAGTCGGGTAAAAACAGGTGTAAGAATATGTTATGTAGCTACAATACCTACTGTAGGCAAGAAAGGTCGCTGCACGCCTTAAAATCTTTGCCGGGTCATTTAGGAATTAAAACTGTCTGATGATTGTTCTTATTTTTAATTACGCTTTTGGGTTAGTTATCATCTTCTAGAGTTCCTACAAGATATTGAGAATAATAATAATAACTTGTTATTATAAACCGATGCGAAGCGCACAGCGCGTATAGGTACGTGTGTATCAGCACGCGAGTAGTTGAATCTGCTCAGAATTTTGTTGTGTTTATTGATTTTGATCATTATTTCAATGAATGAATAATGTCGATAATAGTTTGATAGTGTAGGTACAATGCTCTCCGCTGCGCTACGTTGTATGTGGGACGATAAACAAATGTTTGGCAATATGTACCCATCGAAGAATGGATCCATTGTTGAACACTCTAAGGGCCCAGACCACCGCACGGATTGTCCAAGATTATTATCATTATTCGTACAGTAACATTTCAAAGGGATACTTATCTATCGTAATAGGTACTCTGTTCAATATTCCATGTAAACATAATTATGATCATATATAAATCTCAGGTAGGTAGGTACCCTAGAACATAGCGACTAGGTAGGTTTATGTAGGGTACCTACCTATAATTCTTAAGTAATTTGGAAAGATTTATTTTTAGTTAAGTTACTTTTTTGTTATCTGCACTTATTTTAAGACAAACATAATGTATCTATAAGAACTTTATTGTATAATTCTAAAGTAGTTTGATCTAAAGTGTATGTTTTAACCGCCGGAGTCGGATAAATCCGACTACGAACTTTTGTGCCATACCTGCCGCAGACGTATATATACGACTATAGGTTTAAAAGCCACGAATTTCGAAAATGTATTAGATTATGTAAAAGTTTTAAACAAAAATATAACATGATTAACGTACGAATGTTTTTGTATCAATGCTTTCTAAAAGTAACCTACTGAAACCTGATAATTTCAATTAAAAACAACAATCAAATTCTTAGTAATTCAACAAAGTTTTATTATGTATGTGTAACGCCGCAGTCGTAGATATCCGACAATAGTGTTGGGGTACAAGTCGATAACCATTATGTGCAAGGATATGGGAAAAAACTTGTTAGGTCAATGATAAAAAGTTACGAATTGTTAGTTATATAAATAATGGTGGATATTTCAACGTTACATATCTTTACGGGTACATCACTAAAACTTGTGAAAACATCCACTGTGGCAGCGCCGGAGTCGTATATGTCCGACCGCATGTGACGTCATAAGCGAAAAATATATTGCAGTAGTGAGGGAAGTTGCAAATAATTATGAAGTATGAAATACATTTTATAAGTGGATATTTAGTACAATATTATTTGTTCACTGAGTATCGGTCGTTCGTGTTTTATCGTATACTAAAATGTCGAGTGCAGACGAATTAATTAGAATTTTGGAGGGCCATGAAGAAAATACAGTGACGAGGAATCAGAATTAGAGTATCGACAGATAATTTATTTTTAACCAAATTAAAGTAACTTCTATTTTTATGAACTACACAACCCGTCGTGTGTAAAAAAGTGAAACGTGTTTAGATTTATTTTTACCTACGTAAATATTATCCATTAATTATCTGTTAATTCATTTAAAAAGTTTAATTACAATTTTATTGCTTTCAGATTGATTGTAGTGATACAGAATTGGTATGGTCACGGGAAGGTAATACCTCGTTAGTAGAAGACTGACGATTTCAACTCTGGTTTTACAAATATTAATTTAACTACGGAGTCCTGTGAATTAGATTTCTTTGAGTATTATTCAGACGAAGTGTGACATCTGAGTAGTAGATGCTAATCCTGCACTATCAATATAAATATGCATAAAACGTGCAACGCCGCAGTCTAATATATCCGACATATTGTGATAGAACTAGGGATTTCTTATATCGATACTTTCTCGGGTGTTTAAATAGAATATTTCTGAATCAAATGTTTAAGTAATTTCTGATACAAGCGATCATATGTACTCAAATAATTATATTATAATTAGTGAAACAAGCTCATCTTTGGTTAAAAATGTTTTATTGAAAATAGTTTTATTTAAAATATGATTGATATTTCCCATCACTAATAATATTGTTATTTTGTAAAAAGAAGTATCAGGAAAGATCTAAGAAATCTTAACACCCATCTAGTAAAAACAGCTTTAGAAAAGAATACATCCTTAAGGATTTCAAAGCAAGGACTTACAAAGGGCAAATCTTGGATTAATAGTTTGGTTGATGATCAAGGTATAAAACATAATAATAGAGAAAAAAATATGGAAATAGCAAGAAAGTTCTATGAAACATTATATTCCGACAATGTCCTAGATGATACATGCACAGAATACCATCTTCCAGATTCCATTCCTCCTATAGACACTTCTGAAGTGCAAAAAGCACTTAATACAATGCCATATGACAAAAGTCCAGGCGAACATGGTATTACTATTGAAGCTCTGAGGATTGGGTCTCCATCACTAATATTGCCCCTCACAAAATTATTAATTAAGCTTTAAGCTCCCGTGTGGTTGACGGCATAGAATACAAGTGTCACCACCCCCCATCTTCCCGTGGGTGTCGTAAGAGGCGACTAAGGGATAACACGGTACAAATACCATCTTTGTATAGAGACGGAAAACTCGACATCAAACCCTATACGACTGCCTCGTTGGTCTCGCGGCATAAATTTGCGCGTGGGATCGGGAGGTCCCGGGTTCGATTCCTGGGTCGGGCAGTGTTATTGGGTTTTTCTGTCACGAAATTCTCAGTAGCAGCACGGAGTCTGGAAATGTGCCCGGTATGGCAATAGGCTCGCCCCTTATTACGTGGGACTAAAGTATATCTGGCGAAAAGTGGGTGTAGAAATACACCTCTGCCTACTCCTTCGGGGATAAAAGGCGTAACGATATGTACAAAATTATTTAATACCATTCTAAACTCAGGTCAAGTTCCACAGGTAACGTGTCATTCGAACATAATCCTTTTGCATAAGAAAGGCAACAAAAACGATATCAGTAACTACCGTTCCATTAGTTTAACATCACATATTTATAAAATATTCATCAAAGTACTGCATAATCGTATAGACGCAAAGTTGGACATTCATCAACCACCAGAACAAGCTGGATTCCGCCCTAGTTTCTCTACAACTGACCATCTTCACACTTTGAACCAATTACTGGAAAAACACAGAGAACATAATAAACCATTGTATTTGGCCTTCGTTGACTACAATAAAGCTTTTGACAGTATCAAACATTCCGAAATATTTATTGCTTTAGAAAACCAAGACATTGAGAAACAGTACTTTCAAATTATTAAATCCATATACACCAATAGCTCCGCCAATATCAAACTAGACAGTATTGGGCCATCATTCAAAATACAGAAGGGTGTTAAACAGGGTGACCCGCTCTCCCCCAAGCTATTCACAAGTACACTCGAGGAGGTTTTTAAAACACTGGCAACCTTATGGAGTACAAAAGGGATTTTTGTCGGCAACAAGAGACTTACAAATCTCCGATTTGCCGACGATATAGTTCTGTTTTCTACCACCGCACTGGAGCTTCAGACAATGCTCCAAGATCTGAGCACAGCAGGCCGCAGGGTGGGATTAGCGATAAACCGGTCGAAAAGTAAAGTAATGACTAACAGCAGCAAATATAGAGTCGAGGTAGATGGGCAGGAGATACACTATGTCAATGAGTACATCTATTTGGGCCAGCTAGTTTCTTTCGAAAACAGGCTAGAAAGAGAAATCGACCGCCGTATCGAAAATGCTTGGAAAAGCTTCTGGTCCATGAAGACGCTAATGAAGGGGGATCTGCCGATTTCCCTGAAGCGAATGCTCATTGATATATGTATCCTGCCCATACTAACCTACGGTGCTCAAACCTGGTCGCCTACCGAGTTGCAAAAGTCACGCCTTGCGGTCTGTCAAAGAGCTATGGAGCGCAGCATCCTTGGTATTTCACTCAAAGATAGGATAAGGAACACTGAGCTGCGCTCCAAAACTAAAGTCAAAGATGTGGGTAAAACGGCTGCTAGCCTAAAATGGAACTGGGCGGGCCACGTCAGCCGTATGCACGAGGGTCGTTGGGCGAAGATCTCTACTCTGTGGGTGCCAGAAGATGGACAGCGTCGCCGGGGCCGGCCCCGAAAGAGGTGGCGAGATGATCTGGACGCCTACCACAGGAGTTGGTTTGACACTGCAGGTGACAAGAAGATATGGAAAGATTTGGGGGAGGCCTTTGCCCAGCAGTGGGACAGGACAGGCTAGTGAAAAAAAAAAAATAATAATATTGTTACCAAATGATGCGTCGGCGCTAGGGGCATATTTTGTTGACGGAACTCGTGGCGGTTAAAAGGTTAATTATAAAAAAAGACCATTTACAAAAACAGACTTTTTAGACGCGTTTCTCAATATCTTTTACAGGTAACCAAATTTATCCATATAAATGTATCCAATTGCGAGGACTTCGTTTTTACTTTTATAATGAAACACTGTAGCCAAAAGTGTATTGTAATGGCACAGCAGAAATCGTATCTACCTTTTAAGTACCTGCTTAATTAATTTTGTGAAATTAAAATAAATATTACTAGTAAACAAATATAGTTTTCATTTTATCATAAATTCTTAATAAATACCTACTTTATTCTCAATGTATCTACTTAGGTAGGTACATAATTATACTTACATATAACTTTCACCTCGTCTGAAGTCGAACATTAATCAAACTAAAAGTATTATTAATCAAATTAATCATTGCTGTTGCCAAATGCCTTCCGACTTCTCAAAGTAACAAGCCAACAAGAGTTTAAGGCTCAGTTCACACCGAAATGGCAGCGGCTGGAAGCGACGCGCAGCGGCCGGCATCGAAGAGAAGGCTTGCGGCTGTCCGCGACTGCTCGCGCCTGCCCGAGACTACTCGCGGCCGCGCGCGACTTCTCGCGCCCGCCCGCGACTTCTCGCGGCCGCGCGCAACTCACGTCACGGCTCAGGGTCACGCTATTCCTATGCGCAGTTCATATTCTACATATATAACGAGGAAACACGTGTGTAATTCGCTGTGAAAATGAGTATTTTGGATTTAATCGTTATTGCACGTATAATTGAAGGCGAAGAAGAGGAAACGTGGATAAGATTAAGAAGGAAAATAAATTCTTGGGTACACGGCCGCCCGCGCCCTCCCGCGTTTGCTTGCGGTCCCCCGCGCCTTCCCGCGCATGCTCGCGGCTGCCCGCGCCTTCCCGCGCATGCTCGCGGCTGCCCGCGCCTTCCCGCGCATGCTCGCGCCCGCCAGAGCGGTCGTGCGCACAACGTTTTCAAGTTTGTCAAGTGATTCTATGTATTATAGTCATGGCGATAAAGACTAAAATTATATGAAACGACTAAAATTAACTGAAACTGCTCTCCGCTTCGCTTCCGGCCGCTGCCATTTCGGTGTGAACTGAGCCTTAGTTGTTAATTGTTGCTTAGTAGCACCAGAAGATTATGTAACTATGTACATTCTCGTAATCCAAATAAGTAGATATTATAAACAGAGCAGGGGCGCGGCAGGTATTTATATCATCATCATCATCAGCCCCATATACTGTCCCACTGCTGGGCTCGGGCCCCTTCTCACTATGAGAAGGGTAAGGCCAAAGTCCACCACGCTGGCCAACAGGTTTCCTCACGATGTTTTCCTTCACCGGTAAGCAAGCTATAATTAACAATTTAATACGCACTTCACTTTGAGAAGTCATTGGTGCGTCCCGTGAATTCGAACCTGAGACCCTCTGCGTAGCAGTCTGTCGGTCTCTCCACTCATAATGACAGAATCAAATTAGTAGAATACCAATTGTGAATAAATTCAAATTCTAAGGATAGATAGGGTCTCACACATCTCCTCCAGCCTTAACGGTCCGGCCACAGCCTACAGTGGCGGCAGCGGCGAGCGATTTCGATCATACGCACTTAGCTTACGATACGTCTCAACATACTTAACAACATTCAGTCGACATAAGTACGCAACATACACGGGCGATGCTGTTACAAGTGTATTTTAATTTATTTTGTAAAAAACAAACAATCGATCATATTAATTGATCATTATACTACTAAAATAAATGTTTATTTAGGTTATTTTTACCAGCGAATGCGCCCGCATATTCTAATCAAATATACATTTTAATATAAATTATAAACTTATTGAGATCTACATACATAATCACTTCACGCCTTTATCCCCGAAGGAGTAGGCAGAGCTGTATTACACACCCACACTTCGGCAGTTATGTTTTGGTCCCAAAGTTATAGGGCGCGAGCCAATTGCCATCTATGTACGTGCCCGGTATCAAGCGAGCGATAGTAAAATTAACATTGTAATATACACATAGCTTCGATAAGTCAGAGGTGTGTGCCCGGGGAACCTAGGCCCAAGATCTTCGTCTCGGCAGTCCGTTACGTAAGTACACCACTGGGCTATCGGCGCTTTATTGATACCTGATTTCATATAAACTTACTCTAGATTATTAAACTGTCAACATCCTTAAATTCACTTAATAAGGAGGTTGGATTTTGAAAACTGTACTGTGGTTGAATCAGCGATACTTCACTTGCATATGTACCTACTTGCCACAGAGACAACCTGCGGTTAAATCTTATTGATCACGTGTGAAGCCTCGAGACGAAGCTAGTATAATTTATTACTTTATAGAAAAATAAAATTTGATTTTATTACTAAAAAGTAAAATGTACATAGACATAGTAGGTATACTATTTAACACATCTGTGTCCCCACACTATGATCCTTACTCCATGCTTCATGTTGCGGGGAATTCCCTAGTTTATTAACGTTAGTAAGTACATTCGTTGCCGTTCAGTCACTACTGTGTCTAGGCCTAGGGTCGCATTGTTCGGTACGGAGTAGTACTGTGGTTCACTTTCAGCTGAATAGGGTGTCAGTTAGCTTGTTTTAAAACACAATCTTAAAACCAGTAAAGTGACTTTGATTTTGCTCATAAGCAGTGAAATTCATTGTGTTAGGTATAATAAGACGACGAGATCTAACAAAAAGTAAGTACCTACCAACATTTAATCAATAATTTTAGACTTTCAGTTCAATTTTAACTTAGGTTCTTTATTCTTGCCTATCAAAATAATTAGATAGGTAGGTATATGACTAGATTTAGCTCGCAACGCCGCTCGCGAAGGTGTCGTTATCGCGACAAACAATACCTAACTTTGTGTTATTCTGAAGATAAAATTTCATCAGAATTCGTTCAGTTTTACCGTGAAAGCGTAGGTACATCCTCACAAACTTTGCGTTATTAAAAGTACCAAGAGCTAAGTTAAGCTGGTTATTATTTATTTGACTTATAAGTATAACGTACCTAATATACAATGGAAATTAATGGAATATAGCTATCCCTTTGGGTTGTGGAGGTCAGAATGCGCAGTCGCTCAGTGAAAAATCTAATATTCAGTCAAATCCGGTTAGACTAGAAAGCGGGCCCCGGGTTGCCTATGATAACGCTGGGAGGATGATAACGTTTTAATGACTTACATAATGCCTTTTTATTGAAATATGTAGGAATACTCGACTTGCCAGTAACATCGCACGTGTAGAGTTAAAGAAATATGAAATTAAATTGTGCTCGGTATCATTCATGTTCAACGTGACTGTTTGTTGCAGCATGCCTGGTATCTGGTGGAAGAACTGCGTGGTGCGCGGTGAGCTGGAGAGCTACTGCCTCTTGTGTCGACAGCTGCTGAGCTCCGACGACGAGGCTCTGGCGCACGTGAACCTGGACACGCACCGGCGACGCCTCGCCGAAGACAACTACCTCCAGGACTTGCAGGAACATTACATCAGACACGTACGTCTTATCTGTGACAAGACAACACACACCAGCCTTGTATAGACCCTGTCTCACTGCTAGACACGCACCGGCCGCGGCGACGCCTCGCCGACGACAACTACCTCCAGGACTTGCAGACCAACACCGCATCAGACACGTACGTCTTATCTGTGACAAGACAACACACACCAGCCTTGTATAGACCCTGTCTCACTGCTAGACACGCACCGGCCGCGGCGACGCCTCGCCGACGACAACTACCTCCAGGACTTGCAGACCAACACCGCATCAGACACGTACGTCTTATCTGTGACAAGACAACACACACCAGCCTTGTATAGACCCTGTCTCACTGCTAGACACGCACCGGCCGCGGCGACGCCTCGCCGACGACAACTACTTCCAGGACTTGCAGGAACATTACATCAGACACGTACGTCTTATCTGTGACAAGACAACACACACCAGCCTTGTATAGACCCTGTCTCACTGCTAGACACGCACCGGCCGCGGCGACGCCTCGCCGACGACAACTACCTCCAGGACTTGCAGACCAACACCGCATCAGACACGTACGTCTTATCTGTGACAAGACAACACACACCAGCCTTGTATAGACCCTGTCTCACTGCTAGACACGCACCGGCCGCGGCGACGCCTCGCCGACGACAACTACCTCCAGGACTTGCAGACCAACACCGCATCAGACACGTACGTCTTATCTGTGACAAGACAACACACACCAGCCTTGTATAGACCCTGTCTCACTGCTAGACACGCACCGGCCGCGGCGACGCCTCGCCGACGACAACTACCTCCAGGACTTGCAGACCAACTCCGCATCAGACACGTACGTCTTATCTGTGACAAGACAACACACACCAGCCTTGTATAGACCCTGTCTCACTGCTAGACACGCACCGGCCGCGGCGACGCCTCGCCGACGACAACTACCTCCAGGACTTGCAGACCAACACCGCATCAGACACGTACGTCTTATCTGTGACAAGACAACACACACCAGCCTTGTATAGACCCTGTCTCACTGCTAGACACGCACCGGCCGCGGCGACGCCTCGCCGACGACAACTACCTCCAGGACTTGCAGACCAACACCGCATCAGACACGTACGTCTTATCTGTGACAAGACAACACACACCAGCCTTGTATAGAACCTGTCTCACTGCTAGACACGCACCGGCCGCGGCGACGCCTCGCCGACGACAACTACCTCCAGGACTTGCAGACCAACACCGCATCAGACACGTACGTCTTATCTGTGACAAGACAACACACACCAGCCTTGTATAGAACCTGTCTCACTGCTAGACACGCACCGGCCGCGGCGACGCCTCGCCGACGACAACTACCTCCAGGACTTGCAGGAACACCGCATCAGACACGTACGTCTTATCTGTGACAAGACAACACACACCAGCCTTGTATAGACCCTGTCTCACTGCTAGACACGCACCGGCCGCGGCGACGCCTCGCCGACGACAACTACCTCCAGGACTTGCAGACCAACACCGCATCAGACACGTACGTCTTATCTGTGACAAGACAACACACACCAGCCTTGTATAGACCCTGTCTCACTGCTAGACACGCACCGGCCGCGGCGACGCCTCGCCGACGACAACTACCTCCAGGACTTGCAGACCAACACCGCATCAGACACGTACGTCTTATCTGTGACAAGACAACACACACCAGCCTTGTATAGACCCTGTCTCACTGCTAGACACGCACCGGCCGCGGCGACGCCTCGCCGACGACAACTACCTCCAGGACTTGCAGACCAACACCGCATCAGACACGTACGTCTTATCTGTGACAAGACAACACACACCAGCCTTGTATAGACCCTGTCTCACTGCTAGACACGCACCGGCCGCGGCGACGCCTCGCCGACGACAACTACCTCCAGGACTTGCAGACCAACACCGCATCAGACACGTACGTCTTATCTGTGACAAGACAACACACACCAGCCTTGTATAGACCCTGTCTCACTGCTAGACACGCACCGGCCGCGGCGACGCCTCGCCGACGACAACTACCTCCAGGACTTGCAGACCAACACCGCATCAGACACGTACGTCTTATCTGTGACAAGACAACACACACCAGCCTTGTATAGACCCTGTCTCACTGCTAGACACGCACCGGCCGCGGCGACGCCTCGCCGACGACAACTACCTCCAGGACTTGCAGGAACACCGCATCAGACACGTACGTCTTATCTGTGACAAGACAACACACACCAGCCTTGTATAGACCCTGTCTCACTGCTAGACACGCACCGGCCGCGGCGACGCCTCGCCGACGACAACTACCTCCAGGACTTGCAGACCAACACCGCATCAGACACGTACGTCTTATCTGTGACAAGACAACACACACCAGCCTTGTATAGACCCTGTCTCACTGCTAGACACGCACCGGCCGCGGCGACGCCTCGCCGACGACAACTACCTCCAGGACTTGCAGACCAACTCCGCATCAGACACGTACGTCTTATCTGTGACAAGACAACACACACCAGCCTTGTATAGACCCTGTCTCACTGCTAGACACGCACCGGCCGCGGCGACGCCTCGCCGACGACAACTACCTCCAGGACTTGCAGACCAACACCGCATCAGACACGTACGTCTTATCTGTGACAAGACAACACACACCAGCCTTGTATAGAACCTGTCTCACTGCTAGACACGCACCGGCCGCGGCGACGCCTCGCCGACGACAACTACCTCCAGGACTTGCAGACCAACACCGCATCAGACACGTACGTCTTATCTGTGACAAGACAACACACACCAGCCTTGTATAGACCCTGTCTCACTGCTAGACACGCACCGGCCGCGGCGACGCCTCGCCGACGACAACTACCTCCAGGACTTGCAGACCAACACCGCATCAGACACGTACGTCTTATCTGTGACAAGACAACACACACCAGCCTTGTATAGACCCTGTCTCACTGCTAGACACGCACCGGCCGCGGCGACGCCTCGCCGACGACAACTACCTCCAGGACTTGTAGACCAACACCGCATCAGACACGTACGTCTTATCTGTGACAAGACAACACACACCAGCCTTGTATAGACCCTGTCTCACTGCTAGACACGCACCGGCCGCGGCGACGCCTCGCTGACGACAACTACCTCCAGGACTTGCAGACCAGCACCGCATCAGACACGTACGTCTTATCTGTGACAAGACAACACACACCAGCCTTGTATAGACCCTGTCTCACTGCTAGACACGCACCGGCCGCGGCGACGCCTCGCCGACGACAACTACCTCCAGGACTTGTAGACCAACACCGCATCAGACACGTACGTCTTATCTGTGACAAGACAACACACACCAGCCTTGTATAGACCCTGTCTCACTGCTAGACACGCACCGGCCGCGGCGACGCCTCGCCGACGACAACTACCTCCAGGACTTGCAGACCAACACCGCATCAGACACGTACGTCTTATCTGTGACAAGACAACACACACCAGCCTTGTATAGACCCTGTCTCACTGCTAGACACGCACCGGCCGCGGCGACGCCTCGCTGACGACAACTACCTCCAGGACTTGCAGACCAACACCGCATCAGACACGTACGTCTTATCTGTGACAAGACAACACACACCAGCCTTGTATAGACCCTGTCTCACTGCTAGACACGCACCGGCCGCGGCGACGCCTCGCCGACGACAACTACCTCCAGGACTTGCAGGAACACCGCATCAGACACGTACGTCTTATCTGTGACAAGACAACACACACCAGCCTTGTATAGACCCTGTCTCACTGCTAGACACGCACCGGCCGCGGCGACGCCTCGCCGACGACAACTACCTCCAGGACTTGCAGGAACACCGCATCAGACACGTACGTCTTATCTGTGACAAGACAACACACACCAGCCTTGTATAGACCCTGTCTCACTGCTAGACACGCACCGGCCGCGGCGACGCCTCGCCGACGACAACTACCTCCAGGACTTGCAGGAACACCGCATCAGACACGTACGTCTTATCTGTGACAAGACAACACACACCAGCCTTGTATAGACCCTGTCTCACTGCTAGACACGCACCGGCCGCGGCGACGCCTCGCCGACGACAACTACCTCCAGGACTTGCAGACCAACACCGCATCAGACACGTACGTCTTATCTGTGACAAGACAACACACACCAGCCTTGTATAGACCCTGTCTCACTGCTAGACACGCACCGGCCGCGGCGACGCCTCGCCGACGACAACTACCTCCAGGACTTGCAGACCAACACCGCATCAGACACGTACGTCTTATCTGTGACAAGACAACACACACCAGCCTTGTATAGACCCTGTCTCACTGCTAGACACGCACCGGCCGCGGCGACGCCTCGCCGACGACAACTACCTCCAGGACTTGCAGGAACACCGCATCAGACACGTACGTCTTATCTGTGACAAGACAACACACACCAGCCTTGTATAGACCCTGTCTCACTGCTAGACACGCACCGGCCGCGGCGACGCCTCGCCGACGACAACTACCTCCAGGACTTGCAGACCAACACCGCATCAGACACGTACGTCTTATCTGTGACAAGACAACACACACCAGCCTTGTATAGACCCTGTCTCACTGCTAGACACGCACCGGCCGCGGCGACGCCTCGCCGACGACAACTACCTCCAGGACTTGCAGACCAACACCGCATCAGACACGTACGTCTTATCTGTGACAAGACAACACACACCAGCCTTGTATAGACCCTGTCTCACTGCTAGACACGCACCGGCCGCGGCGACGCCTCGCTGACGACAACTACCTCCAGGACTTGCAGACCAACACCGCATCAGACACGTACGTCTTATCTGTGACAAGACAACACACACCAGCCTTGTATAGACCCTGTCTCACTGCTAGACACGCACCGGCCGCGGCGACGCCTCGCCGACGACAACTACCTCCAGGACTTGCAGACCAACACCGCATCAGACACGTACGTCTTATCTGTGACAAGACAACACACACCAGCCTTGTATAGACCCTGTCTCACTGCTAGACACGCACCGGCCGCGGCGACGCCTCGCCGACGACAACTACCTCCAGGACTTGCAGGAACACCGCATCAGACACGTACGTCTTATCTGTGACAAGACAACACACACCAGCCTTGTATAGACCCTGTCTCACTGCTAGACACGCACCGGCCGCGGCGACGCCTCGCCGACGACAACTACCTCCAGGACTTGCAGACCAACACCGCATCAGACACGTACGTCTTATCTGTGACAAGACAACACACACCAGCCTTGTATAGACCCTGTCTCACTGCTAGACACGCACCGGCCGCGGCGACGCCTCGCCGACGACAACTACCTCCAGGACTTGCAGACCAACACCGCATCAGACACGTACGTCTTATCTGTGACAAGACAACACACACCAGCCTTGTATAGACCCTGTCTCACTGCTAGACACGCACCGGCCGCGGCGACGCCTCGCCGACGACAACTACCTCCAGGACTTGCAGACCAACACCGCATCAGACACTCTAATCTCTAAATCCATTGATACATCATATATTGGGACCGGCCGTCAATAGGTACACACATAACATCTGGGGACACGGCAGTGCCCCGCCAAGTCAAGCAAACAAGCGGCACGGCGGAGGCCGTACCATCCTTTTCTCGAAGCAGTTCAGGCCATTTTCGATCCCCTATATCTTCATTGTGCATAAAACTGGTAAGCTAAAAGTCTTGCGAATTGCACTAAAACATTCTTATTTATGTATTACTTGAGAGATATATATTATGTTTTCATGCGATGGCCGAGTCAATCTATTTATTTTAAGTGTTAAAGTTTTTTTTTATTGATATGGTTACTATAAGATGTTGTTAACTTTTTACGGATAAGAACTGAGTTGCGAGACTTGATTCTTTTTTTTATGGTAGAATATTAATTGATGTAAACTGTGAGTTTTAATTGAACCCGAGCCCGTTAGAATGAGACAATTAGTTCCTCTGAGCTATCGTTGCTCAAACATAAAACAATGCCCTCTTACTATCAACAATGTTTGTTATCGAGTCCTGAACTTTATATCACCGAACTCGAATTACGCTGTGCCATTGAAATATTTGAAACATTACAAACATCTTGTCGGTAACACTGTAGAATAGACCGTGAGTACACACAATACAGTCTTGTTTTGTTTGATTGGTAGGCCGGATGACGTATGTTCAGTCAAATAAATTAAACAAAGAATTTGTTACTTGATTACGAACGCATTCTACGAAGTAGTATTAAGTAAGCACTATGGTAAGCCCTTGCGAGGATAAATGACTATTTACCCCCCTTGGGATCTCCACCTTGTCGTGGTGGGGTGCTCAGTAACCGTGGCTTGGACACCCACGGTGAAGATAAGAGGGATCCCGGGAGTGGACGCTCCACGTGGGTTTGGGTGAAGCCTGCGTAGGACCTCCTAAATTGGTTCTTTTTTCGTTACACACCACTTTATCGTAAGCCTTTTCCAAATCCACGAATGCGCAGTAGACCTTTCGACCTTTGGCCAAAAATTTCTCGGCTATGCATCGCAAGGAAAAGACTTGATCCGTACACCCCATACCCTTTCGGAATCCCGCTTGTACATCCCATATTATCGGTTACTTTCATAATTCTTTCAATCAGTACCTTCGCATACAATTTGCCAACAATGCTGAGAAGGCTAATGCCTCTATAGTTTTTGCAGTCTTGTTGCGAGCCTTTTCCTTTATAAAGAGGCCCAACTACTACTGTGGCCCAGCCATTAGGTACTCCAGCACAAGTTGAATAAACGCTGCAGCTGACTGACTATGATGCCCTGTCCAGCCTTCAGCATTTCGACGGTAATCCTGTCATACCCTGCAGCCTTACCTAATTTCATACTGGCTAGTGCCTTCAAAATCTCATCCACGCTAATATCGCTTTCATCATTGCTATCATTACCATTCATTTCACCTGTTGATGTCTCTGTCGTCGTTCTTTCAAATAATCCTTCAAAATACTCTTTCCATCTCTTCAGCACACACGATTCACCATTCAGTATCTTTCCATTCTTGTCTCTTATTGCTGTGTATTCTGAGGATTGAGTTTTTCCTCGAACTGCACGAACGAACTTCCAGAAAAACTTAATATTTCTCCGAAAGTCGTCAGATGATC
This sequence comes from Euclidia mi, assembly GCA_944739405.2. Classification (NCBI taxonomy): domain Eukaryota; kingdom Metazoa; phylum Arthropoda; class Insecta; order Lepidoptera; family Erebidae; genus Euclidia; species Euclidia mi. The sequence continues at coordinate 48,609,764 of OX123203.2, forward strand.
TACTATCAAACTCATCTTTCTTTTCCTCTTTTTTCCTTTTTACCATTTCTTTCACTATTCTTTTAGACCTAACAAATTCCTTTCTTGCTTCATCTATGTCATCACCCGTTGCCTTTCCCATATTTTCACTTGCTCTGGCAGCCAACCAATCTAACCACGCTTTCTTCTTCTCTGTTACTGCTGATTGTACATCCTTGTCCCACCATGTATTCTTGACCTTTCGTAGTTTCCTTCTCTTGATCACACCACATACTTCAGACGCTACACAGACTACCTCTTTTTTAAAGGAATGCCATTATTCTTCCATATCATTTATGTCATCGAACCTCTAAAATCTTGCTATCAATCTTCGTTCATACTCATCTTTCACATCTTTCTCTTGCAGATTTTCTACTTTTATTCTTTCCAAGACCCTTTCTTCATAACTTTCTCGGTGTCGCCATCCTCTAAAGAGCCCACTTATCCGGCTTAACACCCAAAAGTGGTGTGTATGGATGCCGATCCCTCGAAAAACTCTCGTATCCAACACATTCTTTCTCAGTCGTTCATCTACTATTACAAAATCAATCATACTTCTTCTAACATTTTTCGATTCACGTCTATACAAATGTATCCTTTTGTGATCAAATATGGTGTTTGTCACACAAAGGCTCCACTCCAAACAAACCTCAAGCAGTTCTTATCCATTTCCATTCACACTCTTATCACCGAATCCACCTAAAACCCTTTCAAATCCATTTCTTTACTTTACTCCCACCCATCCATTGAAATCACCTAACAAAATCAATCTTTCGTTATCCTTACAGGTCCTCAGAATCTCTCTTAAACTCTACCGAAATTCCTGCCTTTCGTCTTTTTCTTGTTGGGACATACCCGTTACTATACCTATTGACCGGGGCGTAAACCTCTACAATAAGAAGACGAGTAAGTCTTACTTTCATTCTTATCCATAGTAGCCTTGCATTTACACATTCAAACTCTTTTACGCACTCATTCATTCGCGCAGACAGTATTAAACCTACTCCCTTGCAGGCTCTGGTGGATCTATCTACTCCGGACCAATACGCCGTGTAGCTGCCATGCTTGGTAGTGTCACATCCTTTCTTTTTCGTTTCATTCACACACAGAACATCAATCTTTCTATCATCCATCATCTGGCATACTTCATCCAATTTTCCGTCCATTCCACCGCCAACATTCAATGTTGCAAATCGGCTTTCCGTAGGCCGCTTTTCGCCCTCGCGGGAAACGAGACGTGACGGGTTGCGAACCGCGTCGCCGCAACCCACCCCTGCTTTAATCGTTACGTTTACCTCGCAGTTGTGGGGCGTGTACTGGTGCGAGGTGTGTGGCGGCGCGTTCCCGAGCGCGGCCAAGGTGCGCGTGCACGTGGCGGAGCGGTCGCACGCGGCGCGTGTGGCCGCACGCTCGCTGCGCCGCGTGGAGCAGCGCGTCGTGTTCCGCGAGCGTGCGGCGCTCACACGCGACGCGTGGCACGGGCTCGTCGGCCGCACCTGCGTGCTGTGCGACACGGACTTCGAGCGAAGTGACCTGCACATCGCCGACGACAAGCACGCGCTCAACTTGGTTAACAGTCGCGTCACCATCACACAAGACAACAACATCTACCGACATGTAAGTAACACTCAATTTATTATTATAATTTGTACCTATAACATCAAACAACGGTATTGGCTACTGTTCGTCACGTCAGTTTTCCTCATCTTATCCACCCAGGGATCCGAAGAGAAAAAAAGTCTCCTGCCCATCAAGCCAAATAACAATATTCTTACTTCTAGATTGGTGATATATGTCATTGCTTGACTTGTAATGAAGTAGTATCAGAGAACGCTATCACGGAACATTTGGAGTCGAAGCTACATAAAAGCTTACTAGCCGAGTGTGAGCTAAGCCTGGTCGACGTCTCTACCAGCAACGATGAAGGAGAAAGTATCGAAGATAAAACTGCACAAGAACCAGCTGTGCCACGTAACAATACTGTCAACGACGACAACTCTAACAAGGATCATGATACGAAACCCACTAAAGGTCAGTAGATCATTTTATCTTAATACAAATATATGACTATAGAATACTGTAGATCAATGATTAGGAAGAGGCATCATCATCATAAGGAGACTGGGATATATTTTTTAGTCTAAGTAACTATAAGTATTTGACAGAATATTAGCTTTTCTACAGACAGGGCCGAGCCGCCCAGCTGAGCGATGTGTGCGGCACACATGGGCCAAGGTAAGAAACTGCGCGACGGGTGAAATGCCAGCGTTAATTATTAAAAATGCGTTCGAAAAAGTACGCAAAAAGACACTTCATAAGTTTCGCACTCAGGCGCTAGATTGGGTCGGCGCGGCACTGTTTACAGATCCCTGCTGTCTAACCTCAACAACCCAGGGATAGCGATATCGTTGACTTAGACCCGTATCTAAGCGTCTCCAAAACCACATTTCCAGAGCATACATATTTGTGACTCGCTTACTAGGCCACTTGTCTCGCTTCTATAATATATATACCTCTATTTCTAGATTGGATTTGGATTCAGATACTACATTAGAAGAAATTTTGTATTTCTACATCATTATTCGACTGCACTTCCCTTGGCCTTGTGATAGTGCAGCGCTTGATTTAATTTCATACCTCTTATTTCGCAATAGTGTAACCGAGGTCTACCTGCTTACTGACTCACAATGAGTTATTTGCAATACCTAATTTCATAGTAGTCACTTCAAAAGTCCTGCAGAAGTACTACTGTAATAAGATTCGTCTTGTCCTATAAATCTTTGCCCCTATCACGGGCAAGGCGTCGAATTCAGTGTAATAAAGTACCTAAATAATATGCTTTATACTTTCCAGGTGACGAATCTACAACTGTCGATGGAAAAACCTTGTATACCAAGCCTGTGCTAATGAATAAAGCAGGAAAGCCGGCCTGTTCGACGTCTGTACCGAAAGACGTGGAGAATTTAGCGAAGCAGCATGGATTGTCGGTTGTCAAGAATGACAACAAAGTATATTGTGATACGTGCAGTCTAGCAATACCTGCGACGCTTCAAAGAGTCAAAGAACACGTGGCAGGAAGGAAGCACACTGACAAACTGTCTAAACACTCTGATGACAAGAACGACAAAGAAACATCCATGAAACTTACAAAAAAACGTATTAACGAAGTCGTCAAAGAGGTGACCGGAATAGAAATCAAGAGTAGACTTGGTGATACAGTCGAACTGAAACCATTTTTGATCTTCAATAATTCTTTTATGGTGAACGCCTTCAAATTTGTTGGCTTTTCTAAATTTAACGGCAAACTCATCTGTCGGTTCTGCCACGTAGAATTGACTGAACGTAACTTAGATTTGCACGTTCATTCTCCACGGCACAGAAACTTTATAGATGAATCTTATCTCGTCACTTCACTGGAAAACGATTTCATAAGACAGGTAGGTAGCTAATTTATTGGAATTCTTGCTTCTATCTGACAATTAGAAATACGTGACGATCATGATTTTTCTTTTTATCGCCTGATGGTAAGCAAAGAACCATTCCCTTTAGAAACCAGCGAAGAAGCGCTACGAAACCCTTTTTTTCATCATCATTATCCTAGCGTTATCCTAGAAACATCCAAGGCTTCAGCGCCCGAGGTGTGACTGCCGTCTGACCTTATGTATTCTTAGGCTTCATTCACACATGCTTTATAACGCGCGTTAAAACAAATTTATTCCCTAGTATATGTACGTTCACACGACAGCGCTTTTAAGACGCGAAGCGTTAAAAAACTCTCGAGCGAATGAGGCCTTATTCCGCGGATAGTAAAATTACAAGTATTTTCAGATAAAGCCGGACATGTTCGACTGTAGCTACTGCGGCCTGGTGACTCGCGACTGGGACGACATGTTGGAACACGTCGCTACGGACGAGCACAAGAAATCCAGGGAAGAACACGAGATGTTGTTGCTGGACTACAAGATGTCTGTCATCGACCACCACGTTAGGAATTCTATGCCGTACAATCTCTTTGCGATGTTGCATAGCATGCGACAATTTTAAGGATAAACTATTGCCATATTATTATGTATACCTTTCTACTTATTCATGTTACAGAAACATATCAATTTCGAAATCTGAAGCTCGCTTACCACTGTGCGTGGCTTTGCGGACGAACGCGTGATACCTTTGCAGTTACAACTCGAATCGGGTTACTATAAAGGTGCCGCGCGCGTCCGTCCGCAAATCCATGCACCGTGGGGAAACGGGTAACTAGCTTAATATGACTTATAATTTATTTACCTACGTATAATATGTATGTCTGTCAGTAATTTGATGCCACAGTTCAGGCTCAGTTTCGTTTAGAATTTAATGACCGTGAGTGATTTGTCCTCGAATATTACATATTATTATGTATGTAGGTAGGTATATTAATCAAAGTGATCCTTAAATTTTAAGTTGTTTTTCTTCCACTAAAGACTTGCTGTACCTACCTAAACGATGTGATGAGCACTATCATAAGATCTGTGTATGGTAACGTATCAAATAATATGCTTGTCTAACGTCAGATTTTAATACGCATGGATTTAACTACTAGAGAATCGACACAAGTTTCATACAAAACATGTCAATATCTCTAATAGCCAAATCCATCGACAGACAGAATATTAAAAACATTATCCTTCCTTTAGGCTTCGTTTTAGTCGGGTAAAAACAGGTGTAAGAATATGTTATGTAGCTACAATACCTACTGTAGGCAAGAAAGGTCGCTGCACGCCTTAAAATCTTTGCCGGGTCATTTAGGAATTAAAACTGTCTGATGATTGTTCTTATTTTTAATTACGCTTTTGGGTTAGTTATCATCTTCTAGAGTTCCTACAAGATATTGAGAATAATAATAATAACTTGTTATTATAAACCGATGCGAAGCGCACAGCGCGTATAGGTACGTGTGTATCAGCACGCGAGTAGTTGAATCTGCTCAGAATTTTGTTGTGTTTATTGATTTTGATCATTATTTCAATGAATGAATAATGTCGATAATAGTTTGATAGTGTAGGTACAATGCTCTCCGCTGCGCTACGTTGTATGTGGGACGATAAACAAATGTTTGGCAATATGTACCCATCGAAGAATGGATCCATTGTTGAACACTCTAAGGGCCCAGACCACCGCACGGATTGTCCAAGATTATTATCATTATTCGTACAGTAACATTTCAAAGGGATACTTATCTATCGTAATAGGTACTCTGTTCAATATTCCATGTAAACATAATTATGATCATATATAAATCTCAGGTAGGTAGGTACCCTAGAACATAGCGACTAGGTAGGTTTATGTAGGGTACCTACCTATAATTCTTAAGTAATTTGGAAAGATTTATTTTTAGTTAAGTTACTTTTTTGTTATCTGCACTTATTTTAAGACAAACATAATGTATCTATAAGAACTTTATTGTATAATTCTAAAGTAGTTTGATCTAAAGTGTATGTTTTAACCGCCGGAGTCGGATAAATCCGACTACGAACTTTTGTGCCATACCTGCCGCAGACGTATATATACGACTATAGGTTTAAAAGCCACGAATTTCGAAAATGTATTAGATTATGTAAAAGTTTTAAACAAAAATATAACATGATTAACGTACGAATGTTTTTGTATCAATGCTTTCTAAAAGTAACCTACTGAAACCTGATAATTTCAATTAAAAACAACAATCAAATTCTTAGTAATTCAACAAAGTTTTATTATGTATGTGTAACGCCGCAGTCGTAGATATCCGACAATAGTGTTGGGGTACAAGTCGATAACCATTATGTGCAAGGATATGGGAAAAAACTTGTTAGGTCAATGATAAAAAGTTACGAATTGTTAGTTATATAAATAATGGTGGATATTTCAACGTTACATATCTTTACGGGTACATCACTAAAACTTGTGAAAACATCCACTGTGGCAGCGCCGGAGTCGTATATGTCCGACCGCATGTGACGTCATAAGCGAAAAATATATTGCAGTAGTGAGGGAAGTTGCAAATAATTATGAAGTATGAAATACATTTTATAAGTGGATATTTAGTACAATATTATTTGTTCACTGAGTATCGGTCGTTCGTGTTTTATCGTATACTAAAATGTCGAGTGCAGACGAATTAATTAGAATTTTGGAGGGCCATGAAGAAAATACAGTGACGAGGAATCAGAATTAGAGTATCGACAGATAATTTATTTTTAACCAAATTAAAGTAACTTCTATTTTTATGAACTACACAACCCGTCGTGTGTAAAAAAGTGAAACGTGTTTAGATTTATTTTTACCTACGTAAATATTATCCATTAATTATCTGTTAATTCATTTAAAAAGTTTAATTACAATTTTATTGCTTTCAGATTGATTGTAGTGATACAGAATTGGTATGGTCACGGGAAGGTAATACCTCGTTAGTAGAAGACTGACGATTTCAACTCTGGTTTTACAAATATTAATTTAACTACGGAGTCCTGTGAATTAGATTTCTTTGAGTATTATTCAGACGAAGTGTGACATCTGAGTAGTAGATGCTAATCCTGCACTATCAATATAAATATGCATAAAACGTGCAACGCCGCAGTCTAATATATCCGACATATTGTGATAGAACTAGGGATTTCTTATATCGATACTTTCTCGGGTGTTTAAATAGAATATTTCTGAATCAAATGTTTAAGTAATTTCTGATACAAGCGATCATATGTACTCAAATAATTATATTATAATTAGTGAAACAAGCTCATCTTTGGTTAAAAATGTTTTATTGAAAATAGTTTTATTTAAAATATGATTGATATTTCCCATCACTAATAATATTGTTATTTTGTAAAAAGAAGTATCAGGAAAGATCTAAGAAATCTTAACACCCATCTAGTAAAAACAGCTTTAGAAAAGAATACATCCTTAAGGATTTCAAAGCAAGGACTTACAAAGGGCAAATCTTGGATTAATAGTTTGGTTGATGATCAAGGTATAAAACATAATAATAGAGAAAAAAATATGGAAATAGCAAGAAAGTTCTATGAAACATTATATTCCGACAATGTCCTAGATGATACATGCACAGAATACCATCTTCCAGATTCCATTCCTCCTATAGACACTTCTGAAGTGCAAAAAGCACTTAATACAATGCCATATGACAAAAGTCCAGGCGAACATGGTATTACTATTGAAGCTCTGAGGATTGGGTCTCCATCACTAATATTGCCCCTCACAAAATTATTAATTAAGCTTTAAGCTCCCGTGTGGTTGACGGCATAGAATACAAGTGTCACCACCCCCCATCTTCCCGTGGGTGTCGTAAGAGGCGACTAAGGGATAACACGGTACAAATACCATCTTTGTATAGAGACGGAAAACTCGACATCAAACCCTATACGACTGCCTCGTTGGTCTCGCGGCATAAATTTGCGCGTGGGATCGGGAGGTCCCGGGTTCGATTCCTGGGTCGGGCAGTGTTATTGGGTTTTTCTGTCACGAAATTCTCAGTAGCAGCACGGAGTCTGGAAATGTGCCCGGTATGGCAATAGGCTCGCCCCTTATTACGTGGGACTAAAGTATATCTGGCGAAAAGTGGGTGTAGAAATACACCTCTGCCTACTCCTTCGGGGATAAAAGGCGTAACGATATGTACAAAATTATTTAATACCATTCTAAACTCAGGTCAAGTTCCACAGGTAACGTGTCATTCGAACATAATCCTTTTGCATAAGAAAGGCAACAAAAACGATATCAGTAACTACCGTTCCATTAGTTTAACATCACATATTTATAAAATATTCATCAAAGTACTGCATAATCGTATAGACGCAAAGTTGGACATTCATCAACCACCAGAACAAGCTGGATTCCGCCCTAGTTTCTCTACAACTGACCATCTTCACACTTTGAACCAATTACTGGAAAAACACAGAGAACATAATAAACCATTGTATTTGGCCTTCGTTGACTACAATAAAGCTTTTGACAGTATCAAACATTCCGAAATATTTATTGCTTTAGAAAACCAAGACATTGAGAAACAGTACTTTCAAATTATTAAATCCATATACACCAATAGCTCCGCCAATATCAAACTAGACAGTATTGGGCCATCATTCAAAATACAGAAGGGTGTTAAACAGGGTGACCCGCTCTCCCCCAAGCTATTCACAAGTACACTCGAGGAGGTTTTTAAAACACTGGCAACCTTATGGAGTACAAAAGGGATTTTTGTCGGCAACAAGAGACTTACAAATCTCCGATTTGCCGACGATATAGTTCTGTTTTCTACCACCGCACTGGAGCTTCAGACAATGCTCCAAGATCTGAGCACAGCAGGCCGCAGGGTGGGATTAGCGATAAACCGGTCGAAAAGTAAAGTAATGACTAACAGCAGCAAATATAGAGTCGAGGTAGATGGGCAGGAGATACACTATGTCAATGAGTACATCTATTTGGGCCAGCTAGTTTCTTTCGAAAACAGGCTAGAAAGAGAAATCGACCGCCGTATCGAAAATGCTTGGAAAAGCTTCTGGTCCATGAAGACGCTAATGAAGGGGGATCTGCCGATTTCCCTGAAGCGAATGCTCATTGATATATGTATCCTGCCCATACTAACCTACGGTGCTCAAACCTGGTCGCCTACCGAGTTGCAAAAGTCACGCCTTGCGGTCTGTCAAAGAGCTATGGAGCGCAGCATCCTTGGTATTTCACTCAAAGATAGGATAAGGAACACTGAGCTGCGCTCCAAAACTAAAGTCAAAGATGTGGGTAAAACGGCTGCTAGCCTAAAATGGAACTGGGCGGGCCACGTCAGCCGTATGCACGAGGGTCGTTGGGCGAAGATCTCTACTCTGTGGGTGCCAGAAGATGGACAGCGTCGCCGGGGCCGGCCCCGAAAGAGGTGGCGAGATGATCTGGACGCCTACCACAGGAGTTGGTTTGACACTGCAGGTGACAAGAAGATATGGAAAGATTTGGGGGAGGCCTTTGCCCAGCAGTGGGACAGGACAGGCTAGTGAAAAAAAAAAAATAATAATATTGTTACCAAATGATGCGTCGGCGCTAGGGGCATATTTTGTTGACGGAACTCGTGGCGGTTAAAAGGTTAATTATAAAAAAAGACCATTTACAAAAACAGACTTTTTAGACGCGTTTCTCAATATCTTTTACAGGTAACCAAATTTATCCATATAAATGTATCCAATTGCGAGGACTTCGTTTTTACTTTTATAATGAAACACTGTAGCCAAAAGTGTATTGTAATGGCACAGCAGAAATCGTATCTACCTTTTAAGTACCTGCTTAATTAATTTTGTGAAATTAAAATAAATATTACTAGTAAACAAATATAGTTTTCATTTTATCATAAATTCTTAATAAATACCTACTTTATTCTCAATGTATCTACTTAGGTAGGTACATAATTATACTTACATATAACTTTCACCTCGTCTGAAGTCGAACATTAATCAAACTAAAAGTATTATTAATCAAATTAATCATTGCTGTTGCCAAATGCCTTCCGACTTCTCAAAGTAACAAGCCAACAAGAGTTTAAGGCTCAGTTCACACCGAAATGGCAGCGGCTGGAAGCGACGCGCAGCGGCCGGCATCGAAGAGAAGGCTTGCGGCTGTCCGCGACTGCTCGCGCCTGCCCGAGACTACTCGCGGCCGCGCGCGACTTCTCGCGCCCGCCCGCGACTTCTCGCGGCCGCGCGCAACTCACGTCACGGCTCAGGGTCACGCTATTCCTATGCGCAGTTCATATTCTACATATATAACGAGGAAACACGTGTGTAATTCGCTGTGAAAATGAGTATTTTGGATTTAATCGTTATTGCACGTATAATTGAAGGCGAAGAAGAGGAAACGTGGATAAGATTAAGAAGGAAAATAAATTCTTGGGTACACGGCCGCCCGCGCCCTCCCGCGTTTGCTTGCGGTCCCCCGCGCCTTCCCGCGCATGCTCGCGGCTGCCCGCGCCTTCCCGCGCATGCTCGCGGCTGCCCGCGCCTTCCCGCGCATGCTCGCGCCCGCCAGAGCGGTCGTGCGCACAACGTTTTCAAGTTTGTCAAGTGATTCTATGTATTATAGTCATGGCGATAAAGACTAAAATTATATGAAACGACTAAAATTAACTGAAACTGCTCTCCGCTTCGCTTCCGGCCGCTGCCATTTCGGTGTGAACTGAGCCTTAGTTGTTAATTGTTGCTTAGTAGCACCAGAAGATTATGTAACTATGTACATTCTCGTAATCCAAATAAGTAGATATTATAAACAGAGCAGGGGCGCGGCAGGTATTTATATCATCATCATCATCAGCCCCATATACTGTCCCACTGCTGGGCTCGGGCCCCTTCTCACTATGAGAAGGGTAAGGCCAAAGTCCACCACGCTGGCCAACAGGTTTCCTCACGATGTTTTCCTTCACCGGTAAGCAAGCTATAATTAACAATTTAATACGCACTTCACTTTGAGAAGTCATTGGTGCGTCCCGTGAATTCGAACCTGAGACCCTCTGCGTAGCAGTCTGTCGGTCTCTCCACTCATAATGACAGAATCAAATTAGTAGAATACCAATTGTGAATAAATTCAAATTCTAAGGATAGATAGGGTCTCACACATCTCCTCCAGCCTTAACGGTCCGGCCACAGCCTACAGTGGCGGCAGCGGCGAGCGATTTCGATCATACGCACTTAGCTTACGATACGTCTCAACATACTTAACAACATTCAGTCGACATAAGTACGCAACATACACGGGCGATGCTGTTACAAGTGTATTTTAATTTATTTTGTAAAAAACAAACAATCGATCATATTAATTGATCATTATACTACTAAAATAAATGTTTATTTAGGTTATTTTTACCAGCGAATGCGCCCGCATATTCTAATCAAATATACATTTTAATATAAATTATAAACTTATTAAGACATAAAGACATAAAGACATATTTATTTCTGCATTTTGGTTGTTTACAACACTTATACATGTCAAAACCCTATTCTAGATGATGCCGGCTTTTCCTAGCTAAATGACTTCTTGAGAAGAAAGGCCGAAACAAACTCAGAGTCATTGTTTTTTTTGTCACTTCAATTTCTTTAGTCTTTTCTTCATCTTTTAAAGTCCAGACAAAAAAGGGTTTAGTATGCAAGTACAATGCAGGAAATTATCTGACGCTTTTGACTGACTCGGCCCACTGATGGCCCGCATTCAACAGCAATCGTACGGCTCAACCTTAATTGAGGGAGCCAGCACGATCTGTATCACTATGCCTCCACGCCATCAGAAGGTGTATGCATAAGCATGTCAGCCTAAGCCATCAGACAGGTTGCCACAACTATTTGTTTATATGTTTAATAATGCCCACATCGTACTCACAACTTTACATGCTAATACACAGTAAAATACATGTTGCAAACAATAAGTTAAAAGTAATAAAAAATTAAACAACAAAATGTCATATATTTAAAATGTCAGAAAATATTATTAAATGTCAGAAAATATTATTGAATGTCAATTTATGAATAATAATATATTACTTAAGTAATTTTAAATGTCAAAAGAAAATAAATAAAATAACAATGTCAAATCAAACAATGTCAAAACAAAATAAATAAAATTACAAATGTCAAATTAAAAATGTCAAAATGTAAAAATATAAGTATTACAAATGTAAATAAAAATATCATGTCACTAATTTCAAAATGTCAAAATTCATAATTTTTAAACTCAATTCCAGGCATTTTTGTCTGCTAAATAATCTTTAACAGTGTAATAAGCTTTTGAACACAAGCTCTGTTTAATAAATACTTTGAATTTATTAATACTTAGTTCCTGAATATTGCCTGGAATTTTGTTGTAAAAACGTATGCTTTGACACTTGTATGAGTTACTTATTTTTTGTAGTCTAGTTGAAGGTAGAACGAGTTTGTTTTTATTTCGTGTATTAAAATTATGAATGTCGCTGAATTTAGAAAACATATTTATATTTTTCCTAACATATAACAAGTTCTCATAAATGTATTGAGATGCGACAGTCATTATCTTAATTTCTTTAAATTTTTCCCTCAGTGAATGCCTTGAACCAAGACTGTAGATTGCACGAATAGCCCGCTTCTGCAGTACAAACACAGTTTGAATGTCAGCTGCGTTGCCCCATAATAAAATGCCATATGACATTATGCTGTGGAAATAACTAAAATATACTAATCTGGCCGTATCTATATCAGTTAACTGACGAATTTTGTAAACCGCGTATGCTGCAGAGCTAAGTCTATTCGACAACTGACCTATATGTGGGCCCCACTGTAGCTTAGAATCTAAGGTTATGCCTAAGAATACGGTGTTATCTATAAGATCCAACTCTTCTCCATTCAAACATATGTTAGGTTTAACTTGTTTTACATTCGGTCTTGAAAATCGTATACATTTTGTTTTTCTTTCATTTAACAGTAAATTATTAGCTGTAAACCATTGAACTACTTTAGAGAGAGCGTTATTTACATCGTCATTATTTGATTGTTGTCGTCTTAGTTTAAAAATAAGTGATGTATCATCAGCAAATAACACTATCTCTTCATTATTTCGCATAATGTATGGCAAATCATTAATATATACAAGGAAAAGGAATGGACCAAGAATTGAACCTTGCGGCACTCCCATTGTGACCACTGAACCCATAGAAACTTTTCCATTTACCTCAACTCTCTGTATCCTATTACTCAAATATGATGTTAGGAGATCCAAAGCAGTGTTCTTAACTCCATAGTAATGTAATTTCCTGATCAATGTTTCATGAAACACGCAATCAAAAGCCTTAGATAAGTCACAAAAGACTCCCAAAGCATCATGCGACTCCTCCCAGGCATCAAAAATACTATCTAAAAGCTCAACTCCAGCATCGGTAGTTGAGCGACCCCTAGTAAAACCAAATTGTTTTTCATGTAACAGCTTATTGTTATTAAAATGAATTTGAAGCTGACCTAGAATTAATTTTTCAAAAATTTTACTAAACGTGGGTAGCACAGATATTGGCCTATAATTTGTGGGGTCAGATGTGCTACCTGATTTAAATAAAGGAATTACTTTACTACATTTCATTTGATCAGGAAACACACCACAGTCAATGCATCTATTGAAAATCATTGCCAGTTCCGGTGCTACTGTGTTGATTATAGATTTCGTAATCACAACAGAATTGCCCCAAAGATCACTAGTCTTCTTCAAATTAAGGGTATTAAAAGTTTTTACAATATCTCTGTCAGTGACATAACTAAAACTAAATTCAATGTTACACCTATTGACATTTTGTTTCAATAGATATTCGGCGTCATTAGGGGACGAGTTGAGGGATTTAGTGGTTGAGACTGGAATGTCTGTGAAGAAATTTTCAAATGCTGTGGCAACCTCAAAATCTGACTTTAATATCTTTTTATTTAATTGAAGAGTGTAATCGTTACTTTTAATTTTGACCCTTCCAGTCTCATTGTTTATAATATCCCACGTTGCTTTTATTTTATTGTCACTGTTTTTAATTTTTGATTTTAAATAAAGTGTCTTAGCTTCACGACAAATCTTTTTAAATAACTTGGAATAATTTCTTACATATTGACAAAATTGTTCATCATTTTTATTAATTACTTTCTGTTCATATAATTCGTAAAGCTTATTTCTACTTTTATAAATTCCAGTGGTTGCCCATTCACTGAAGGATGTAGTACCAGCAACTGAGATCTTCTTAGGGACAAAGATAGAATTGAATATAGTACAGTACATGTCAAAGAAAGAATTGTACAACTTATTAGGATCGTTATTATAGCATAAGTATGGTAATGTACTTGTGAGTTTATCCTTAAGTCCCTCCAGACGACGCAAAGTTTTTGGCACCACACTCAATTCCTTTCTACCTACTTTTTTAGACTGCATAGCAAATGTTATAGATTGTCCACAATGATCTGATGTTAATTTGTTAATTATTTGCTTTCTAACTGGTACAATATCTGTAAATATATTGTCTATACAAGTAGATGTCGTGGAAGTTATCCTGGTGGGTTCCAAAAATAAGCATGCAAGATTATATGACTTGAACAAATTCTTAATTTTGTGGCAATTCAGGGAATCTTCTAGTAAATTAATATTAAAATCGCCACCTACTATTATAGATTTATTTTGTTGGCATAGCTTCCGTAACACATCATCCATGACACTTTCAAAGTTATCATAGCAGGATGATGGTGGCCTATACACACTCAAAACAAGAAGTTGGTCCAACTCCACACAGGCTATTTCAACTGTCCGTTCAACAGAAAAACTAACAATGTCACTACGATTCTTAAATTTAAGCAGCTTGTTAACTAAAATCAACGATCCACCATGTATTGCATTTTGTCTGCTGAACGAACTACCAACTAGATGGTTATTAAAATTGCACATGAACTGGTGATCTTTAAGCCAATGTTCTGTTATACACAAAACATCGACGCATTCACCGTTCATGAACAACTCCACTTCTAAATCTTTATTTGACATACCTTGTATATTTTGATGTACCAGTTTTAATACTTGTGAATTTCTTAATGAATTATTAGTTGGATTGGGCTTATTCGTACATACCAGCCCATTATTAATGAAAGTGTCATTGCAAGAGGTATTCTCTATTGTCGAATTATTTAATTTAAATTAATAGAAATGTCAGACTGTGTAGCCAAAATACTGGCTGAATCATTATAAATGTCATTTTGTTGCTGTATAGGGGCAACACGTTTATTAGCCAAATTCTTGGCTGAAATGTCAATACAAAATGCTAGCGACTCAGCTAGTTGTCTTTTATAATAAGAATTCAGATAAAAAGTATCTTGCGTCAAATGTAAAGCTTTACTAACATAATTGTTAGAGTCAAAAACATGAAATTGATTGTTATTGTATGACCAACTACACAAATTTATATTAAGACTATGTCTAATATTATTTTCTTTCTGTGGCAACCCTTTACTGAAAGGTAAAGTGAGCATAATAATTTGATTTAAATTTAATTCACATAATTTACTGTAATAATAGAATAAAAGTCTTTTATTTAAAGATCCTCTTTTACCAAGTAGGATCAATAAAGTTGTATCCTGGTCAAAATTAAAGTTTATAATTTTATCCAAAATAGCAATGGAACTTAACCCAGGCAAACAGTAGTTCATCACTAACCCATCACTATAATTATGTGTTCGCCAACAACTGACCCATACCTTTTCCAATCTCGTCACTAAATATTATCACTTTATTTTTATTTTGTAATATAGTTTTACTGTCTAGTTTGTTATTTTTTAATTTATTTAGAGTGTGTTTAATATTTGAATTTGTATTGTTTAAAGATCTATTTGGCAAAACCGGGTCACATGTGGGCAATGAGCAAGCTGGCGAGTGTTGGTGGTTGAACGGGATGTCATTGTTCAATGGTATTGAGCATTTGTTACTATTTGATGCCACCAACTCATTCATTGCCAATATGTACTCTTTCATTTGTAGTTCAGAGCTTTTATATTTATTTGTCATTGATGCTAATTTGTCACTAAGATTATTTAAGTCTACCTGCAAATTATTTATTTCTAATTTATGTTTCAAATTATTTTGGTGATATTTCTGTGTGTATATTTTTAATTTTTCAAGAGCAAGTAATCTTTCCCTATTTAACTTAACATTTTTTATGAAAAATTTTTGTCTGTGAACTAATTTTTGGGTCTTTTTTATGAATTTGTTTATTTTGACATATTTCTTAATTCTATTCCTACTACCCCTAATCAATTTTATTGAATTATTTGATTCTTTGCACACTGAGAGACTATTTAGAAATGATGCTTTAGAATGATTTATATCAGTTATCATGCTTGGAGCATGAACCACCAGCTCATCGAACAGACTTTGATTTGCCGTTGTAGTGATTTGATCTTGGGTGAATTCTAGATGAGTTATTCTACTGTTTGCCTCGTGTAACTGTTTGTCTAAGAACTGTATACGGTCAAGTGCTTGTTCATACTGCAAGCTACACTCGGCAAACCCGTCCACAATGAGCTGGAGTCCATCCCGAGCACTCATGGCATCAGAGAGTTGAGTATGTAGCTGAGCCATTTCACATTTTAATATCTTATTTTTTTCCAGTAAGTTTAACATTTCTTTCTCGTTATCTTCTCTTTCCTCTATCAGTTTGTTACACAACTCCTTAGAGGTCTTTAATTCAATTAAAGCCAGTTGGAGTTTAGACTCTTCCTGGCGAGCCAAAGCTTTACGAGTCATAATCATAGTGAAAAGAGAGAAATACAAGTACAAAGGAAGTTTTGTTCAAAAGTAAAGGAGAAGATTGAAATACGTAGTAATAGTAGAGTTTAAAGCTAAATATTATTGTAAGAAAGAACAGCTGATCTCGTTGAAAGTTGTGCAACCAACTAACAAGGTTTAGGTTATGTTTATGTATTTTTACTATTTATAGGTGGTTATTTAAGAACTTGATAGCACTTTTTATTCGGAAATATACTAATTAAAACTATTTTATATTGAGATCTACATACATAATCACTTCACGCCTTTATCCCCGAAGGAGTAGGCAGAGCTGTATTACACACCCACACTTCGGCAGTTATGTTTTGGTCCCAAAGTTATAGGGCGCGAGCCAATTGCCATCTATGTACGTGCCCGGTATCAAGCGAGCGATAGTAAAATTAACATTGTAATATACACATAGCTTCGATAAGTCAGAGGTGTGTGCCCGGGGAACCTAGGCCCAAGATCTTCGTCTCGGCAGTCCGTTACGTAAGTACACCACTGGGCTATCGGCGCTTTATTGATACCTGATTTCATATAAACTTACTCTAGATTATTAAACTGTCAACATCCTTAAATTCACTTAATAAGGAGGTTGGATTTTGAAAACTGTACTGTGGTTGAATCAGCGATACTTCACTTGCATATGTACCTACTTGCCACAGAGACAACCTGCGGTTAAATCTTATTGATCACGTGTGAAGCCTCGAGACGAAGCTAGTATAATTTATTACTTTATAGAAAAATAAAATTTGATTTTATTACTAAAAAGTAAAATGTACATAGACATAGTAGGTATACTATTTAACACATCTGTGTCCCCACACTATGATCCTTACTCCATGCTTCATGTTGCGGGGAATTCCCTAGTTTATTAACGTTAGTAAGTACATTCGTTGCCGTTCAGTCACTACTGTGTCTAGGCCTAGGGTCGCATTGTTCGGTACGGAGTAGTACTGTGGTTCACTTTCAGCTGAATAGGGTGTCAGTTAGCTTGTTTTAAAACACAATCTTAAAACCAGTAAAGTGACTTTGATTTTGCTCATAAGCAGTGAAATTCATTGTGTTAGGTATAATAAGACGACGAGATCTAACAAAAAGTAAGTACCTACCAACATTTAATCAATAATTTTAGACTTTCAGTTCAATTTTAACTTAGGTTCTTTATTCTTGCCTATCAAAATAATTAGATAGGTAGGTATATGACTAGATTTAGCTCGCAACGCCGCTCGCGAAGGTGTCGTTATCGCGACAAACAATACCTAACTTTGTGTTATTCTGAAGATAAAATTTCATCAGAATTCGTTCAGTTTTACCGTGAAAGCGTAGGTACATCCTCACAAACTTTGCGTTATTAAAAGTACCAAGAGCTAAGTTAAGCTGGTTATTATTTATTTGACTTATAAGTATAACGTACCTAATATACAATGGAAATTAATGGAATATAGCTATCCCTTTGGGTTGTGGAGGTCAGAATGCGCAGTCGCTCAGTGAAAAATCTAATATTCAGTCAAATCCGGTTAGACTAGAAAGCGGGCCCCGGGTTGCCTATGATAACGCTGGGAGGATGATAACGTTTTAATGACTTACATAATGCCTTTTTATTGAAATATGTAGGAATACTCGACTTGCCAGTAACATCGCACGTGTAGAGTTAAAGAAATATGAAATTAAATTGTGCTCGGTATCATTCATGTTCAACGTGACTGTTTGTTGCAGCATGCCTGGTATCTGGTGGAAGAACTGCGTGGTGCGCGGTGAGCTGGAGAGCTACTGCCTCTTGTGTCGACAGCTGCTGAGCTCCGACGACGAGGCTCTGGCGCACGTGAACCTGGACACGCACCGGCGACGCCTCGCCGAAGACAACTACCTCCAGGACTTGCAGGAACATTACATCAGACACGTACGTCTTATCTGTGACAAGACAACACACACCAGCCTTGTATAGACCCTGTCTCACTGCTAGACACGCACCGGCCGCGGCGACGCCTCGCCGACGACAACTACCTCCAGGACTTGCAGACCAACACCGCATCAGACACGTACGTCTTATCTGTGACAAGACAACACACACCAGCCTTGTATAGACCCTGTCTCACTGCTAGACACGCACCGGCCGCGGCGACGCCTCGCCGACGACAACTACCTCCAGGACTTGCAGACCAACACCGCATCAGACACGTACGTCTTATCTGTGACAAGACAACACACACCAGCCTTGTATAGACCCTGTCTCACTGCTAGACACGCACCGGCCGCGGCGACGCCTCGCCGACGACAACTACCTCCAGGACTTGCAGACCAACTCCGCATCAGACACGTACGTCTTATCTGTGACAAGACAACACACACCAGCCTTGTATAGACCCTGTCTCACTGCTAGACACGCACCGGCCGCGGCGACGCCTCGCCGACGACAACTACCTCCAGGACTTGCAGACCAACACCGCATCAGACACGTACGTCTTATCTGTGACAAGACAACACACACCAGCCTTGTATAGACCCTGTCTCACTGCTAGACACGCACCGGCCGCGGCGACGCCTCGCCGACGACAACTACCTCCAGGACTTGCAGACCAACACCGCATCAGACACGTACGTCTTATCTGTGACAAGACAACACACACCAGCCTTGTATAGAACCTGTCTCACTGCTAGACACGCACCGGCCGCGGCGACGCCTCGCCGACGACAACTACCTCCAGGACTTGCAGACCAACACCGCATCAGACACGTACGTCTTATCTGTGACAAGACAACACACACCAGCCTTGTATAGAACCTGTCTCACTGCTAGACACGCACCGGCCGCGGCGACGCCTCGCCGACGACAACTACCTCCAGGACTTGCAGGAACACCGCATCAGACACGTACGTCTTATCTGTGACAAGACAACACACACCAGCCTTGTATAGACCCTGTCTCACTGCTAGACACGCACCGGCCGCGGCGACGCCTCGCCGACGACAACTACCTCCAGGACTTGCAGACCAACACCGCATCAGACACGTACGTCTTATCTGTGACAAGACAACACACACCAGCCTTGTATAGACCCTGTCTCACTGCTAGACACGCACCGGCCGCGGCGACGCCTCGCCGACGACAACTACCTCCAGGACTTGCAGACCAACACCGCATCAGACACGTACGTCTTATCTGTGACAAGACAACACACACCAGCCTTGTATAGACCCTGTCTCACTGCTAGACACGCACCGGCCGCGGCGACGCCTCGCCGACGACAACTACCTCCAGGACTTGCAGACCAACACCGCATCAGACACGTACGTCTTATCTGTGACAAGACAACACACACCAGCCTTGTATAGACCCTGTCTCACTGCTAGACACGCACCGGCCGCGGCGACGCCTCGCCGACGACAACTACCTCCAGGACTTGCAGACCAACACCGCATCAGACACGTACGTCTTATCTGTGACAAGACAACACACACCAGCCTTGTATAGACCCTGTCTCACTGCTAGACACGCACCGGCCGCGGCGACGCCTCGCCGACGACAACTACCTCCAGGACTTGCAGACCAACACCGCATCAGACACGTACGTCTTATCTGTGACAAGACAACACACACCAGCCTTGTATAGACCCTGTCTCACTGCTAGACACGCACCGGCCGCGGCGACGCCTCGCCGACGACAACTACCTCCAGGACTTGCAGACCAACACCGCATCAGACACGTACGTCTTATCTGTGACAAGACAACACACACCAGCCTTGTATAGACCCTGTCTCACTGCTAGACACGCACCGGCCGCGGCGACGCCTCGCCGACGACAACTACCTCCAGGACTTGCAGACCAACACCGCATCAGACACGTACGTCTTATCTGTGACAAGACAACACACACCAGCCTTGTATAGACCCTGTCTCACTGCTAGACACGCACCGGCCGCGGCGACGCCTCGCCGACGACAACTACCTCCAGGACTTGCAGACCAACACCGCATCAGACACGTACGTCTTATCTGTGACAAGACAACACACACCAGCCTTGTATAGACCCTGTCTCACTGCTAGACACGCACCGGCCGCGGCGACGCCTCGCCGACGACAACTACCTCCAGGACTTGCAGACCAACTCCGCATCAGACACGTACGTCTTATCTGTGACAAGACAACACACACCAGCCTTGTATAGACCCTGTCTCACTGCTAGACACGCACCGGCCGCGGCGACGCCTCGCCGACGACAACTACCTCCAGGACTTGCAGACCAACACCGCATCAGACACGTACGTCTTATCTGTGACAAGACAACACACACCAGCCTTGTATAGAACCTGTCTCACTGCTAGACACGCACCGGCCGCGGCGACGCCTCGCCGACGACAACTACCTCCAGGACTTGCAGACCAACACCGCATCAGACACGTACGTCTTATCTGTGACAAGACAACACACACCAGCCTTGTATAGACCCTGTCTCACTGCTAGACACGCACCGGCCGCGGCGACGCCTCGCCGACGACAACTACCTCCAGGACTTGCAGACCAACACCGCATCAGACACGTACGTCTTATCTGTGACAAGACAACACACACCAGCCTTGTATAGACCCTGTCTCACTGCTAGACACGCACCGGCCGCGGCGACGCCTCGCCGACGACAACTACCTCCAGGACTTGTAGACCAACACCGCATCAGACACGTACGTCTTATCTGTGACAAGACAACACACACCAGCCTTGTATAGACCCTGTCTCACTGCTAGACACGCACCGGCCGCGGCGACGCCTCGCTGACGACAACTACCTCCAGGACTTGCAGACCAGCACCGCATCAGACACGTACGTCTTATCTGTGACAAGACAACACACACCAGCCTTGTATAGACCCTGTCTCACTGCTAGACACGCACCGGCCGCGGCGACGCCTCGCCGACGACAACTACCTCCAGGACTTGTAGACCAACACCGCATCAGACACGTACGTCTTATCTGTGACAAGACAACACACACCAGCCTTGTATAGACCCTGTCTCACTGCTAGACACGCACCGGCCGCGGCGACGCCTCGCCGACGACAACTACCTCCAGGACTTGCAGACCAACACCGCATCAGACACGTACGTCTTATCTGTGACAAGACAACACACACCAGCCTTGTATAGACCCTGTCTCACTGCTAGACACGCACCGGCCGCGGCGACGCCTCGCTGACGACAACTACCTCCAGGACTTGCAGACCAACACCGCATCAGACACGTACGTCTTATCTGTGACAAGACAACACACACCAGCCTTGTATAGACCCTGTCTCACTGCTAGACACGCACCGGCCGCGGCGACGCCTCGCCGACGACAACTACCTCCAGGACTTGCAGGAACACCGCATCAGACACGTACGTCTTATCTGTGACAAGACAACACACACCAGCCTTGTATAGACCCTGTCTCACTGCTAGACACGCACCGGCCGCGGCGACGCCTCGCCGACGACAACTACCTCCAGGACTTGCAGGAACACCGCATCAGACACGTACGTCTTATCTGTGACAAGACAACACACACCAGCCTTGTATAGACCCTGTCTCACTGCTAGACACGCACCGGCCGCGGCGACGCCTCGCCGACGACAACTACCTCCAGGACTTGCAGGAACACCGCATCAGACACGTACGTCTTATCTGTGACAAGACAACACACACCAGCCTTGTATAGACCCTGTCTCACTGCTAGACACGCACCGGCCGCGGCGACGCCTCGCCGACGACAACTACCTCCAGGACTTGCAGACCAACACCGCATCAGACACGTACGTCTTATCTGTGACAAGACAACACACACCAGCCTTGTATAGACCCTGTCTCACTGCTAGACACGCACCGGCCGCGGCGACGCCTCGCCGACGACAACTACCTCCAGGACTTGCAGGAACACCGCATCAGACACGTACGTCTTATCTGTGACAAGACAACACACACCAGCCTTGTATAGACCCTGTCTCACTGCTAGACACGCACCGGCCGCGGCGACGCCTCGCCGACGACAACTACCTCCAGGACTTGCAGACCAACACCGCATCAGACACGTACGTCTTATCTGTGACAAGACAACACACACCAGCCTTGTATAGACCCTGTCTCACTGCTAGACACGCACCGGCCGCGGCGACGCCTCGCCGACGACAACTACCTCCAGGACTTGCAGACCAACACCGCATCAGACACGTACGTCTTATCTGTGACAAGACAACACACACCAGCCTTGTATAGACCCTGTCTCACTGCTAGACACGCACCGGCCGCGGCGACGCCTCGCTGACGACAACTACCTCCAGGACTTGCAGACCAACACCGCATCAGACACGTACGTCTTATCTGTGACAAGACAACACACACCAGCCTTGTATAGACCCTGTCTCACTGCTAGACACGCACCGGCCGCGGCGACGCCTCGCCGACGACAACTACCTCCAGGACTTGCAGACCAACACCGCATCAGACACGTACGTCTTATCTGTGACAAGACAACACACACCAGCCTTGTATAGACCCTGTCTCACTGCTAGACACGCACCGGCCGCGGCGACGCCTCGCCGACGACAACTACCTCCAGGACTTGCAGGAACACCGCATCAGACACGTACGTCTTATCTGTGACAAGACAACACACACCAGCCTTGTATAGACCCTGTCTCACTGCTAGACACGCACCGGCCGCGGCGACGCCTCGCCGACGACAACTACCTCCAGGACTTGCAGACCAACACCGCATCAGACACGTACGTCTTATCTGTGACAAGACAACACACACCAGCCTTGTATAGACCCTGTCTCACTGCTAGACACGCACCGGCCGCGGCGACGCCTCGCCGACGACAACTACCTCCAGGACTTGCAGACCAACACCGCATCAGACACGTACGTCTTATCTGTGACAAGACAACACACACCAGCCTTGTATAGACCCTGTCTCACTGCTAGACACGCACCGGCCGCGGCGACGCCTCGCCGACGACAACTACCTCCAGGACTTGCAGACCAACACCGCATCAGACACTCTAATCTCTAAATCCATTGATACATCATATATTGGGACCGGCCGTCAATAGGTACACACATAACATCTGGGGACACGGCAGTGCCCCGCCAAGTCAAGCAAACAAGCGGCACGGCGGAGGCCGTACCATCCTTTTCTCGAAGCAGTTCAGGCCATTTTCGATCCCCTATATCTTCATTGTGCATAAAACTGGTAAGCTAAAAGTCTTGCGAATTGCACTAAAACATTCTTATTTATGTATTACTTGAGAGATATATATTATGTTTTCATGCGATGGCCGAGTCAATCTATTTATTTTAAGTGTTAAAGTTTTTTTTTATTGATATGGTTACTATAAGATGTTGTTAACTTTTTACGGATAAGAACTGAGTTGCGAGACTTGATTCTTTTTTTTATGGTAGAATATTAATTGATGTAAACTGTGAGTTTTAATTGAACCCGAGCCCGTTAGAATGAGACAATTAGTTCCTCTGAGCTATCGTTGCTCAAACATAAAACAATGCCCTCTTACTATCAACAATGTTTGTTATCGAGTCCTGAACTTTATATCACCGAACTCGAATTACGCTGTGCCATTGAAATATTTGAAACATTACAAACATCTTGTCGGTAACACTGTAGAATAGACCGTGAGTACACACAATACAGTCTTGTTTTGTTTGATTGGTAGGCCGGATGACGTATGTTCAGTCAAATAAATTAAACAAAGAATTTGTTACTTGATTACGAACGCATTCTACGAAGTAGTATTAAGTAAGCACTATGGTAAGCCCTTGCGAGGATAAATGACTATTTACCCCCCTTGGGATCTCCACCTTGTCGTGGTGGGGTGCTCAGTAACCGTGGCTTGGACACCCACGGTGAAGATAAGAGGGATCCCGGGAGTGGACGCTCCACGTGGGTTTGGGTGAAGCCTGCGTAGGACCTCCTAAATTGGTTCTTTTTTCGTTACACACCACTTTATCGTAAGCCTTTTCCAAATCCACGAATGCGCAGTAGACCTTTCGACCTTTGGCCAAAAATTTCTCGGCTATGCATCGCAAGGAAAAGACTTGATCCGTACACCCCATACCCTTTCGGAATCCCGCTTGTACATCCCATATTATCGGTTACTTTCATAATTCTTTCAATCAGTACCTTCGCATACAATTTGCCAACAATGCTGAGAAGGCTAATGCCTCTATAGTTTTTGCAGTCTTGTTGCGAGCCTTTTCCTTTATAAAGAGGCCCAACTACTACTGTGGCCCAGCCATTAGGTACTCCAGCACAAGTTGAATAAACGCTGCAGCTGACTGACTATGATGCCCTGTCCAGCCTTCAGCATTTCGACGGTAATCCTGTCATACCCTGCAGCCTTACCTAATTTCATACTGGCTAGTGCCTTCAAAATCTCATCCACGCTAATATCGCTTTCATCATTGCTATCATTACCATTCATTTCACCTGTTGATGTCTCTGTCGTCGTTCTTTCAAATAATCCTTCAAAATACTCTTTCCATCTCTTCAGCACACACGATTCACCATTCAGTATCTTTCCATTCTTGTCTCTTATTGCTGTGTATTCTGAGGATTGAGTTTTTCCTCGAACTGCACGAACGAACTTCCAGAAAAACTTAATATTTCTCCGAAAGTCGTCAGATGATCTACTATCAAACTCATCTTTCTTTTCCTCTTTTTTCCTTTTTACCATTTCTTTCACTATTCTTTTAGACCTAACAAATTCCTTTCTTGCTTCATCTATGTCATCACCCGTTGCCTTTCCCATATTTTCACTTGCTCTGGCAGCCAACCAATCTAACCACGCTTTCTTCTTCTCTGTTACTGCTGATTGTACATCCTTGTCCCACCATGTATTCTTGACCTTTCGTAGTTTCCTTCTCTTGATCACACCACATACTTCAGACGCTACACAGACTACCTCTTTTTTAAAGGAATGCCATTATTCTTCCATATCATTTATGTCATCGAACCTCTAAAATCTTGCTATCAATCTTCGTTCATACTCATCTTTCACATCTTTCTCTTGCAGATTTTCTACTTTTATTCTTTCCAAGACCCTTTCTTCATAACTTTCTCGGTGTCGCCATCCTCTAAAGAGCCCACTTATCCGGCTTAACACCCAAAAGTGGTGTGTATGGATGCCGATCCCTCGAAAAACTCTCGTATCCAACACATTCTTTCTCAGTCGTTCATCTACTATTACAAAATCAATCATACTTCTTCTAACATTTTTCGATTCACGTCTATACAAATGTATCCTTTTGTGATCAAATATGGTGTTTGTCACACAAAGGCTCCACTCCAAACAAACCTCAAGCAGTTCTTATCCATTTCCATTCACACTCTTATCACCGAATCCACCTAAAACCCTTTCAAATCCATTTCTTTACTTTACTCCCACCCATCCATTGAAATCACCTAACAAAATCAATCTTTCGTTATCCTTACAGGTCCTCAGAATCTCTCTTAAACTCTACCGAAATTCCTGCCTTTCGTCTTTTTCTTGTTGGGACATACCCGTTACTATACCTATTGACCGGGGCGTAAACCTCTACAATAAGAAGACGAGTAAGTCTTACTTTCATTCTTATCCATAGTAGCCTTGCATTTACACATTCAAACTCTTTTACGCACTCATTCATTCGCGCAGACAGTATTAAACCTACTCCCTTGCAGGCTCTGGTGGATCTATCTACTCCGGACCAATACGCCGTGTAGCTGCCATGCTTGGTAGTGTCACATCCTTTCTTTTTCGTTTCATTCACACACAGAACATCAATCTTTCTATCATCCATCATCTGGCATACTTCATCCAATTTTCCGTCCATTCCACCGCCAACATTCAATGTTGCAAATCGGCTTTCCGTAGGCCGCTTTTCGCCCTCGCGGGAAACGAGACGTGACGGGTTGCGAACCGCGTCGCCGCAACCCACCCCTGCTTTAATCGTTACGTTTACCTCGCAGTTGTGGGGCGTGTACTGGTGCGAGGTGTGTGGCGGCGCGTTCCCGAGCGCGGCCAAGGTGCGCGTGCACGTGGCGGAGCGGTCGCACGCGGCGCGTGTGGCCGCACGCTCGCTGCGCCGCGTGGAGCAGCGCGTCGTGTTCCGCGAGCGTGCGGCGCTCACACGCGACGCGTGGCACGGGCTCGTCGGCCGCACCTGCGTGCTGTGCGACACGGACTTCGAGCGAAGTGACCTGCACATCGCCGACGACAAGCACGCGCTCAACTTGGTTAACAGTCGCGTCACCATCACACAAGACAACAACATCTACCGACATGTAAGTAACACTCAATTTATTATTATAATTTGTACCTATAACATCAAACAACGGTATTGGCTACTGTTCGTCACGTCAGTTTTCCTCATCTTATCCACCCAGGGATCCGAAGAGAAAAAAAGTCTCCTGCCCATCAAGCCAAATAACAATATTCTTACTTCTAGATTGGTGATATATGTCATTGCTTGACTTGTAATGAAGTAGTATCAGAGAACGCTATCACGGAACATTTGGAGTCGAAGCTACATAAAAGCTTACTAGCCGAGTGTGAGCTAAGCCTGGTCGACGTCTCTACCAGCAACGATGAAGGAGAAAGTATCGAAGATAAAACTGCACAAGAACCAGCTGTGCCACGTAACAATACTGTCAACGACGACAACTCTAACAAGGATCATGATACGAAACCCACTAAAGGTCAGTAGATCATTTTATCTTAATACAAATATATGACTATAGAATACTGTAGATCAATGATTAGGAAGAGGCATCATCATCATAAGGAGACTGGGATATATTTTTTAGTCTAAGTAACTATAAGTATTTGACAGAATATTAGCTTTTCTACAGACAGGGCCGAGCCGCCCAGCTGAGCGATGTGTGCGGCACACATGGGCCAAGGTAAGAAACTGCGCGACGGGTGAAATGCCAGCGTTAATTATTAAAAATGCGTTCGAAAAAGTACGCAAAAAGACACTTCATAAGTTTCGCACTCAGGCGCTAGATTGGGTCGGCGCGGCACTGTTTACAGATCCCTGCTGTCTAACCTCAACAACCCAGGGATAGCGATATCGTTGACTTAGACCCGTATCTAAGCGTCTCCAAAACCACATTTCCAGAGCATACATATTTGTGACTCGCTTACTAGGCCACTTGTCTCGCTTCTATAATATATATACCTCTATTTCTAGATTGGATTTGGATTCAGATACTACATTAGAAGAAATTTTGTATTTCTACATCATTATTCGACTGCACTTCCCTTGGCCTTGTGATAGTGCAGCGCTTGATTTAATTTCATACCTCTTATTTCGCAATAGTGTAACCGAGGTCTACCTGCTTACTGACTCACAATGAGTTATTTGCAATACCTAATTTCATAGTAGTCACTTCAAAAGTCCTGCAGAAGTACTACTGTAATAAGATTCGTCTTGTCCTATAAATCTTTGCCCCTATCACGGGCAAGGCGTCGAATTCAGTGTAATAAAGTACCTAAATAATATGCTTTATACTTTCCAGGTGACGAATCTACAACTGTCGATGGAAAAACCTTGTATACCAAGCCTGTGCTAATGAATAAAGCAGGAAAGCCGGCCTGTTCGACGTCTGTACCGAAAGACGTGGAGAATTTAGCGAAGCAGCATGGATTGTCGGTTGTCAAGAATGACAACAAAGTATATTGTGATACGTGCAGTCTAGCAATACCTGCGACGCTTCAAAGAGTCAAAGAACACGTGGCAGGAAGGAAGCACACTGACAAACTGTCTAAACACTCTGATGACAAGAACGACAAAGAAACATCCATGAAACTTACAAAAAAACGTATTAACGAAGTCGTCAAAGAGGTGACCGGAATAGAAATCAAGAGTAGACTTGGTGATACAGTCGAACTGAAACCATTTTTGATCTTCAATAATTCTTTTATGGTGAACGCCTTCAAATTTGTTGGCTTTTCTAAATTTAACGGCAAACTCATCTGTCGGTTCTGCCACGTAGAATTGACTGAACGTAACTTAGATTTGCACGTTCATTCTCCACGGCACAGAAACTTTATAGATGAATCTTATCTCGTCACTTCACTGGAAAACGATTTCATAAGACAGGTAGGTAGCTAATTTATTGGAATTCTTGCTTCTATCTGACAATTAGAAATACGTGACGATCATGATTTTTCTTTTTATCGCCTGATGGTAAGCAAAGAACCATTCCCTTTAGAAACCAGCGAAGAAGCGCTACG
This sequence comes from Euclidia mi, assembly GCA_944739405.2. Taxonomy (NCBI): domain Eukaryota; kingdom Metazoa; phylum Arthropoda; class Insecta; order Lepidoptera; family Erebidae; genus Euclidia; species Euclidia mi. Next base: position 48,638,360 of record OX123203.2, read on the forward strand.
AAACCCTTTTTTTCATCATCATTATCCTAGCGTTATCCTAGAAACATCCAAGGCTTCAGCGCCCGAGGTGTGACTGCCGTCTGACCTTATGTATTCTTAGGCTTCATTCACACATGCTTTATAACGCGCGTTAAAACAAATTTATTCCCTAGTATATGTACGTTCACACGACAGCGCTTTTAAGACGCGAAGCGTTAAAAAACTCTCGAGCGAATGAGGCCTTATTCCGCGGATAGTAAAATTACAAGTATTTTCAGATAAAGCCGGACATGTTCGACTGTAGCTACTGCGGCCTGGTGACTCGCGACTGGGACGACATGTTGGAACACGTCGCTACGGACGAGCACAAGAAATCCAGGGAAGAACACGAGATGTTGTTGCTGGACTACAAGATGTCTGTCATCGACCACCACGTTAGGAATTCTATGCCGTACAATCTCTTTGCGATGTTGCATAGCATGCGACAATTTTAAGGATAAACTATTGCCATATTATTATGTATACCTTTCTACTTATTCATGTTACAGAAACATATCAATTTCGAAATCTGAAGCTCGCTTACCACTGTGCGTGGCTTTGCGGACGAACGCGTGATACCTTTGCAGTTACAACTCGAATCGGGTTACTATAAAGGTGCCGCGCGCGTCCGTCCGCAAATCCATGCACCGTGGGGAAACGGGTAACTAGCTTAATATGACTTATAATTTATTTACCTACGTATAATATGTATGTCTGTCAGTAATTTGATGCCACAGTTCAGGCTCAGTTTCGTTTAGAATTTAATGACCGTGAGTGATTTGTCCTCGAATATTACATATTATTATGTATGTAGGTAGGTATATTAATCAAAGTGATCCTTAAATTTTAAGTTGTTTTTCTTCCACTAAAGACTTGCTGTACCTACCTAAACGATGTGATGAGCACTATCATAAGATCTGTGTATGGTAACGTATCAAATAATATGCTTGTCTAACGTCAGATTTTAATACGCATGGATTTAACTACTAGAGAATCGACACAAGTTTCATACAAAACATGTCAATATCTCTAATAGCCAAATCCATCGACAGACAGAATATTAAAAACATTATCCTTCCTTTAGGCTTCGTTTTAGTCGGGTAAAAACAGGTGTAAGAATATGTTATGTAGCTACAATACCTACTGTAGGCAAGAAAGGTCGCTGCACGCCTTAAAATCTTTGCCGGGTCATTTAGGAATTAAAACTGTCTGATGATTGTTCTTATTTTTAATTACGCTTTTGGGTTAGTTATCATCTTCTAGAGTTCCTACAAGATATTGAGAATAATAATAATAACTTGTTATTATAAACCGATGCGAAGCGCACAGCGCGTATAGGTACGTGTGTATCAGCACGCGAGTAGTTGAATCTGCTCAGAATTTTGTTGTGTTTATTGATTTTGATCATTATTTCAATGAATGAATAATGTCGATAATAGTTTGATAGTGTAGGTACAATGCTCTCCGCTGCGCTACGTTGTATGTGGGACGATAAACAAATGTTTGGCAATATGTACCCATCGAAGAATGGATCCATTGTTGAACACTCTAAGGGCCCAGACCACCGCACGGATTGTCCAAGATTATTATCATTATTCGTACAGTAACATTTCAAAGGGATACTTATCTATCGTAATAGGTACTCTGTTCAATATTCCATGTAAACATAATTATGATCATATATAAATCTCAGGTAGGTAGGTACCCTAGAACATAGCGACTAGGTAGGTTTATGTAGGGTACCTACCTATAATTCTTAAGTAATTTGGAAAGATTTATTTTTAGTTAAGTTACTTTTTTGTTATCTGCACTTATTTTAAGACAAACATAATGTATCTATAAGAACTTTATTGTATAATTCTAAAGTAGTTTGATCTAAAGTGTATGTTTTAACCGCCGGAGTCGGATAAATCCGACTACGAACTTTTGTGCCATACCTGCCGCAGACGTATATATACGACTATAGGTTTAAAAGCCACGAATTTCGAAAATGTATTAGATTATGTAAAAGTTTTAAACAAAAATATAACATGATTAACGTACGAATGTTTTTGTATCAATGCTTTCTAAAAGTAACCTACTGAAACCTGATAATTTCAATTAAAAACAACAATCAAATTCTTAGTAATTCAACAAAGTTTTATTATGTATGTGTAACGCCGCAGTCGTAGATATCCGACAATAGTGTTGGGGTACAAGTCGATAACCATTATGTGCAAGGATATGGGAAAAAACTTGTTAGGTCAATGATAAAAAGTTACGAATTGTTAGTTATATAAATAATGGTGGATATTTCAACGTTACATATCTTTACGGGTACATCACTAAAACTTGTGAAAACATCCACTGTGGCAGCGCCGGAGTCGTATATGTCCGACCGCATGTGACGTCATAAGCGAAAAATATATTGCAGTAGTGAGGGAAGTTGCAAATAATTATGAAGTATGAAATACATTTTATAAGTGGATATTTAGTACAATATTATTTGTTCACTGAGTATCGGTCGTTCGTGTTTTATCGTATACTAAAATGTCGAGTGCAGACGAATTAATTAGAATTTTGGAGGGCCATGAAGAAAATACAGTGACGAGGAATCAGAATTAGAGTATCGACAGATAATTTATTTTTAACCAAATTAAAGTAACTTCTATTTTTATGAACTACACAACCCGTCGTGTGTAAAAAAGTGAAACGTGTTTAGATTTATTTTTACCTACGTAAATATTATCCATTAATTATCTGTTAATTCATTTAAAAAGTTTAATTACAATTTTATTGCTTTCAGATTGATTGTAGTGATACAGAATTGGTATGGTCACGGGAAGGTAATACCTCGTTAGTAGAAGACTGACGATTTCAACTCTGGTTTTACAAATATTAATTTAACTACGGAGTCCTGTGAATTAGATTTCTTTGAGTATTATTCAGACGAAGTGTGACATCTGAGTAGTAGATGCTAATCCTGCACTATCAATATAAATATGCATAAAACGTGCAACGCCGCAGTCTAATATATCCGACATATTGTGATAGAACTAGGGATTTCTTATATCGATACTTTCTCGGGTGTTTAAATAGAATATTTCTGAATCAAATGTTTAAGTAATTTCTGATACAAGCGATCATATGTACTCAAATAATTATATTATAATTAGTGAAACAAGCTCATCTTTGGTTAAAAATGTTTTATTGAAAATAGTTTTATTTAAAATATGATTGATATTTCCCATCACTAATAATATTGTTATTTTGTAAAAAGAAGTATCAGGAAAGATCTAAGAAATCTTAACACCCATCTAGTAAAAACAGCTTTAGAAAAGAATACATCCTTAAGGATTTCAAAGCAAGGACTTACAAAGGGCAAATCTTGGATTAATAGTTTGGTTGATGATCAAGGTATAAAACATAATAATAGAGAAAAAAATATGGAAATAGCAAGAAAGTTCTATGAAACATTATATTCCGACAATGTCCTAGATGATACATGCACAGAATACCATCTTCCAGATTCCATTCCTCCTATAGACACTTCTGAAGTGCAAAAAGCACTTAATACAATGCCATATGACAAAAGTCCAGGCGAACATGGTATTACTATTGAAGCTCTGAGGATTGGGTCTCCATCACTAATATTGCCCCTCACAAAATTATTAATTAAGCTTTAAGCTCCCGTGTGGTTGACGGCATAGAATACAAGTGTCACCACCCCCCATCTTCCCGTGGGTGTCGTAAGAGGCGACTAAGGGATAACACGGTACAAATACCATCTTTGTATAGAGACGGAAAACTCGACATCAAACCCTATACGACTGCCTCGTTGGTCTCGCGGCATAAATTTGCGCGTGGGATCGGGAGGTCCCGGGTTCGATTCCTGGGTCGGGCAGTGTTATTGGGTTTTTCTGTCACGAAATTCTCAGTAGCAGCACGGAGTCTGGAAATGTGCCCGGTATGGCAATAGGCTCGCCCCTTATTACGTGGGACTAAAGTATATCTGGCGAAAAGTGGGTGTAGAAATACACCTCTGCCTACTCCTTCGGGGATAAAAGGCGTAACGATATGTACAAAATTATTTAATACCATTCTAAACTCAGGTCAAGTTCCACAGGTAACGTGTCATTCGAACATAATCCTTTTGCATAAGAAAGGCAACAAAAACGATATCAGTAACTACCGTTCCATTAGTTTAACATCACATATTTATAAAATATTCATCAAAGTACTGCATAATCGTATAGACGCAAAGTTGGACATTCATCAACCACCAGAACAAGCTGGATTCCGCCCTAGTTTCTCTACAACTGACCATCTTCACACTTTGAACCAATTACTGGAAAAACACAGAGAACATAATAAACCATTGTATTTGGCCTTCGTTGACTACAATAAAGCTTTTGACAGTATCAAACATTCCGAAATATTTATTGCTTTAGAAAACCAAGACATTGAGAAACAGTACTTTCAAATTATTAAATCCATATACACCAATAGCTCCGCCAATATCAAACTAGACAGTATTGGGCCATCATTCAAAATACAGAAGGGTGTTAAACAGGGTGACCCGCTCTCCCCCAAGCTATTCACAAGTACACTCGAGGAGGTTTTTAAAACACTGGCAACCTTATGGAGTACAAAAGGGATTTTTGTCGGCAACAAGAGACTTACAAATCTCCGATTTGCCGACGATATAGTTCTGTTTTCTACCACCGCACTGGAGCTTCAGACAATGCTCCAAGATCTGAGCACAGCAGGCCGCAGGGTGGGATTAGCGATAAACCGGTCGAAAAGTAAAGTAATGACTAACAGCAGCAAATATAGAGTCGAGGTAGATGGGCAGGAGATACACTATGTCAATGAGTACATCTATTTGGGCCAGCTAGTTTCTTTCGAAAACAGGCTAGAAAGAGAAATCGACCGCCGTATCGAAAATGCTTGGAAAAGCTTCTGGTCCATGAAGACGCTAATGAAGGGGGATCTGCCGATTTCCCTGAAGCGAATGCTCATTGATATATGTATCCTGCCCATACTAACCTACGGTGCTCAAACCTGGTCGCCTACCGAGTTGCAAAAGTCACGCCTTGCGGTCTGTCAAAGAGCTATGGAGCGCAGCATCCTTGGTATTTCACTCAAAGATAGGATAAGGAACACTGAGCTGCGCTCCAAAACTAAAGTCAAAGATGTGGGTAAAACGGCTGCTAGCCTAAAATGGAACTGGGCGGGCCACGTCAGCCGTATGCACGAGGGTCGTTGGGCGAAGATCTCTACTCTGTGGGTGCCAGAAGATGGACAGCGTCGCCGGGGCCGGCCCCGAAAGAGGTGGCGAGATGATCTGGACGCCTACCACAGGAGTTGGTTTGACACTGCAGGTGACAAGAAGATATGGAAAGATTTGGGGGAGGCCTTTGCCCAGCAGTGGGACAGGACAGGCTAGTGAAAAAAAAAAAATAATAATATTGTTACCAAATGATGCGTCGGCGCTAGGGGCATATTTTGTTGACGGAACTCGTGGCGGTTAAAAGGTTAATTATAAAAAAAGACCATTTACAAAAACAGACTTTTTAGACGCGTTTCTCAATATCTTTTACAGGTAACCAAATTTATCCATATAAATGTATCCAATTGCGAGGACTTCGTTTTTACTTTTATAATGAAACACTGTAGCCAAAAGTGTATTGTAATGGCACAGCAGAAATCGTATCTACCTTTTAAGTACCTGCTTAATTAATTTTGTGAAATTAAAATAAATATTACTAGTAAACAAATATAGTTTTCATTTTATCATAAATTCTTAATAAATACCTACTTTATTCTCAATGTATCTACTTAGGTAGGTACATAATTATACTTACATATAACTTTCACCTCGTCTGAAGTCGAACATTAATCAAACTAAAAGTATTATTAATCAAATTAATCATTGCTGTTGCCAAATGCCTTCCGACTTCTCAAAGTAACAAGCCAACAAGAGTTTAAGGCTCAGTTCACACCGAAATGGCAGCGGCTGGAAGCGACGCGCAGCGGCCGGCATCGAAGAGAAGGCTTGCGGCTGTCCGCGACTGCTCGCGCCTGCCCGAGACTACTCGCGGCCGCGCGCGACTTCTCGCGCCCGCCCGCGACTTCTCGCGGCCGCGCGCAACTCACGTCACGGCTCAGGGTCACGCTATTCCTATGCGCAGTTCATATTCTACATATATAACGAGGAAACACGTGTGTAATTCGCTGTGAAAATGAGTATTTTGGATTTAATCGTTATTGCACGTATAATTGAAGGCGAAGAAGAGGAAACGTGGATAAGATTAAGAAGGAAAATAAATTCTTGGGTACACGGCCGCCCGCGCCCTCCCGCGTTTGCTTGCGGTCCCCCGCGCCTTCCCGCGCATGCTCGCGGCTGCCCGCGCCTTCCCGCGCATGCTCGCGGCTGCCCGCGCCTTCCCGCGCATGCTCGCGCCCGCCAGAGCGGTCGTGCGCACAACGTTTTCAAGTTTGTCAAGTGATTCTATGTATTATAGTCATGGCGATAAAGACTAAAATTATATGAAACGACTAAAATTAACTGAAACTGCTCTCCGCTTCGCTTCCGGCCGCTGCCATTTCGGTGTGAACTGAGCCTTAGTTGTTAATTGTTGCTTAGTAGCACCAGAAGATTATGTAACTATGTACATTCTCGTAATCCAAATAAGTAGATATTATAAACAGAGCAGGGGCGCGGCAGGTATTTATATCATCATCATCATCAGCCCCATATACTGTCCCACTGCTGGGCTCGGGCCCCTTCTCACTATGAGAAGGGTAAGGCCAAAGTCCACCACGCTGGCCAACAGGTTTCCTCACGATGTTTTCCTTCACCGGTAAGCAAGCTATAATTAACAATTTAATACGCACTTCACTTTGAGAAGTCATTGGTGCGTCCCGTGAATTCGAACCTGAGACCCTCTGCGTAGCAGTCTGTCGGTCTCTCCACTCATAATGACAGAATCAAATTAGTAGAATACCAATTGTGAATAAATTCAAATTCTAAGGATAGATAGGGTCTCACACATCTCCTCCAGCCTTAACGGTCCGGCCACAGCCTACAGTGGCGGCAGCGGCGAGCGATTTCGATCATACGCACTTAGCTTACGATACGTCTCAACATACTTAACAACATTCAGTCGACATAAGTACGCAACATACACGGGCGATGCTGTTACAAGTGTATTTTAATTTATTTTGTAAAAAACAAACAATCGATCATATTAATTGATCATTATACTACTAAAATAAATGTTTATTTAGGTTATTTTTACCAGCGAATGCGCCCGCATATTCTAATCAAATATACATTTTAATATAAATTATAAACTTATTAAGACATAAAGACATAAAGACATATTTATTTCTGCATTTTGGTTGTTTACAACACTTATACATGTCAAAACCCTATTCTAGATGATGCCGGCTTTTCCTAGCTAAATGACTTCTTGAGAAGAAAGGCCGAAACAAACTCAGAGTCATTGTTTTTTTTGTCACTTCAATTTCTTTAGTCTTTTCTTCATCTTTTAAAGTCCAGACAAAAAAGGGTTTAGTATGCAAGTACAATGCAGGAAATTATCTGACGCTTTTGACTGACTCGGCCCACTGATGGCCCGCATTCAACAGCAATCGTACGGCTCAACCTTAATTGAGGGAGCCAGCACGATCTGTATCACTATGCCTCCACGCCATCAGAAGGTGTATGCATAAGCATGTCAGCCTAAGCCATCAGACAGGTTGCCACAACTATTTGTTTATATGTTTAATAATGCCCACATCGTACTCACAACTTTACATGCTAATACACAGTAAAATACATGTTGCAAACAATAAGTTAAAAGTAATAAAAAATTAAACAACAAAATGTCATATATTTAAAATGTCAGAAAATATTATTAAATGTCAGAAAATATTATTGAATGTCAATTTATGAATAATAATATATTACTTAAGTAATTTTAAATGTCAAAAGAAAATAAATAAAATAACAATGTCAAATCAAACAATGTCAAAACAAAATAAATAAAATTACAAATGTCAAATTAAAAATGTCAAAATGTAAAAATATAAGTATTACAAATGTAAATAAAAATATCATGTCACTAATTTCAAAATGTCAAAATTCATAATTTTTAAACTCAATTCCAGGCATTTTTGTCTGCTAAATAATCTTTAACAGTGTAATAAGCTTTTGAACACAAGCTCTGTTTAATAAATACTTTGAATTTATTAATACTTAGTTCCTGAATATTGCCTGGAATTTTGTTGTAAAAACGTATGCTTTGACACTTGTATGAGTTACTTATTTTTTGTAGTCTAGTTGAAGGTAGAACGAGTTTGTTTTTATTTCGTGTATTAAAATTATGAATGTCGCTGAATTTAGAAAACATATTTATATTTTTCCTAACATATAACAAGTTCTCATAAATGTATTGAGATGCGACAGTCATTATCTTAATTTCTTTAAATTTTTCCCTCAGTGAATGCCTTGAACCAAGACTGTAGATTGCACGAATAGCCCGCTTCTGCAGTACAAACACAGTTTGAATGTCAGCTGCGTTGCCCCATAATAAAATGCCATATGACATTATGCTGTGGAAATAACTAAAATATACTAATCTGGCCGTATCTATATCAGTTAACTGACGAATTTTGTAAACCGCGTATGCTGCAGAGCTAAGTCTATTCGACAACTGACCTATATGTGGGCCCCACTGTAGCTTAGAATCTAAGGTTATGCCTAAGAATACGGTGTTATCTATAAGATCCAACTCTTCTCCATTCAAACATATGTTAGGTTTAACTTGTTTTACATTCGGTCTTGAAAATCGTATACATTTTGTTTTTCTTTCATTTAACAGTAAATTATTAGCTGTAAACCATTGAACTACTTTAGAGAGAGCGTTATTTACATCGTCATTATTTGATTGTTGTCGTCTTAGTTTAAAAATAAGTGATGTATCATCAGCAAATAACACTATCTCTTCATTATTTCGCATAATGTATGGCAAATCATTAATATATACAAGGAAAAGGAATGGACCAAGAATTGAACCTTGCGGCACTCCCATTGTGACCACTGAACCCATAGAAACTTTTCCATTTACCTCAACTCTCTGTATCCTATTACTCAAATATGATGTTAGGAGATCCAAAGCAGTGTTCTTAACTCCATAGTAATGTAATTTCCTGATCAATGTTTCATGAAACACGCAATCAAAAGCCTTAGATAAGTCACAAAAGACTCCCAAAGCATCATGCGACTCCTCCCAGGCATCAAAAATACTATCTAAAAGCTCAACTCCAGCATCGGTAGTTGAGCGACCCCTAGTAAAACCAAATTGTTTTTCATGTAACAGCTTATTGTTATTAAAATGAATTTGAAGCTGACCTAGAATTAATTTTTCAAAAATTTTACTAAACGTGGGTAGCACAGATATTGGCCTATAATTTGTGGGGTCAGATGTGCTACCTGATTTAAATAAAGGAATTACTTTACTACATTTCATTTGATCAGGAAACACACCACAGTCAATGCATCTATTGAAAATCATTGCCAGTTCCGGTGCTACTGTGTTGATTATAGATTTCGTAATCACAACAGAATTGCCCCAAAGATCACTAGTCTTCTTCAAATTAAGGGTATTAAAAGTTTTTACAATATCTCTGTCAGTGACATAACTAAAACTAAATTCAATGTTACACCTATTGACATTTTGTTTCAATAGATATTCGGCGTCATTAGGGGACGAGTTGAGGGATTTAGTGGTTGAGACTGGAATGTCTGTGAAGAAATTTTCAAATGCTGTGGCAACCTCAAAATCTGACTTTAATATCTTTTTATTTAATTGAAGAGTGTAATCGTTACTTTTAATTTTGACCCTTCCAGTCTCATTGTTTATAATATCCCACGTTGCTTTTATTTTATTGTCACTGTTTTTAATTTTTGATTTTAAATAAAGTGTCTTAGCTTCACGACAAATCTTTTTAAATAACTTGGAATAATTTCTTACATATTGACAAAATTGTTCATCATTTTTATTAATTACTTTCTGTTCATATAATTCGTAAAGCTTATTTCTACTTTTATAAATTCCAGTGGTTGCCCATTCACTGAAGGATGTAGTACCAGCAACTGAGATCTTCTTAGGGACAAAGATAGAATTGAATATAGTACAGTACATGTCAAAGAAAGAATTGTACAACTTATTAGGATCGTTATTATAGCATAAGTATGGTAATGTACTTGTGAGTTTATCCTTAAGTCCCTCCAGACGACGCAAAGTTTTTGGCACCACACTCAATTCCTTTCTACCTACTTTTTTAGACTGCATAGCAAATGTTATAGATTGTCCACAATGATCTGATGTTAATTTGTTAATTATTTGCTTTCTAACTGGTACAATATCTGTAAATATATTGTCTATACAAGTAGATGTCGTGGAAGTTATCCTGGTGGGTTCCAAAAATAAGCATGCAAGATTATATGACTTGAACAAATTCTTAATTTTGTGGCAATTCAGGGAATCTTCTAGTAAATTAATATTAAAATCGCCACCTACTATTATAGATTTATTTTGTTGGCATAGCTTCCGTAACACATCATCCATGACACTTTCAAAGTTATCATAGCAGGATGATGGTGGCCTATACACACTCAAAACAAGAAGTTGGTCCAACTCCACACAGGCTATTTCAACTGTCCGTTCAACAGAAAAACTAACAATGTCACTACGATTCTTAAATTTAAGCAGCTTGTTAACTAAAATCAACGATCCACCATGTATTGCATTTTGTCTGCTGAACGAACTACCAACTAGATGGTTATTAAAATTGCACATGAACTGGTGATCTTTAAGCCAATGTTCTGTTATACACAAAACATCGACGCATTCACCGTTCATGAACAACTCCACTTCTAAATCTTTATTTGACATACCTTGTATATTTTGATGTACCAGTTTTAATACTTGTGAATTTCTTAATGAATTATTAGTTGGATTGGGCTTATTCGTACATACCAGCCCATTATTAATGAAAGTGTCATTGCAAGAGGTATTCTCTATTGTCGAATTATTTAATTTAAATTAATAGAAATGTCAGACTGTGTAGCCAAAATACTGGCTGAATCATTATAAATGTCATTTTGTTGCTGTATAGGGGCAACACGTTTATTAGCCAAATTCTTGGCTGAAATGTCAATACAAAATGCTAGCGACTCAGCTAGTTGTCTTTTATAATAAGAATTCAGATAAAAAGTATCTTGCGTCAAATGTAAAGCTTTACTAACATAATTGTTAGAGTCAAAAACATGAAATTGATTGTTATTGTATGACCAACTACACAAATTTATATTAAGACTATGTCTAATATTATTTTCTTTCTGTGGCAACCCTTTACTGAAAGGTAAAGTGAGCATAATAATTTGATTTAAATTTAATTCACATAATTTACTGTAATAATAGAATAAAAGTCTTTTATTTAAAGATCCTCTTTTACCAAGTAGGATCAATAAAGTTGTATCCTGGTCAAAATTAAAGTTTATAATTTTATCCAAAATAGCAATGGAACTTAACCCAGGCAAACAGTAGTTCATCACTAACCCATCACTATAATTATGTGTTCGCCAACAACTGACCCATACCTTTTCCAATCTCGTCACTAAATATTATCACTTTATTTTTATTTTGTAATATAGTTTTACTGTCTAGTTTGTTATTTTTTAATTTATTTAGAGTGTGTTTAATATTTGAATTTGTATTGTTTAAAGATCTATTTGGCAAAACCGGGTCACATGTGGGCAATGAGCAAGCTGGCGAGTGTTGGTGGTTGAACGGGATGTCATTGTTCAATGGTATTGAGCATTTGTTACTATTTGATGCCACCAACTCATTCATTGCCAATATGTACTCTTTCATTTGTAGTTCAGAGCTTTTATATTTATTTGTCATTGATGCTAATTTGTCACTAAGATTATTTAAGTCTACCTGCAAATTATTTATTTCTAATTTATGTTTCAAATTATTTTGGTGATATTTCTGTGTGTATATTTTTAATTTTTCAAGAGCAAGTAATCTTTCCCTATTTAACTTAACATTTTTTATGAAAAATTTTTGTCTGTGAACTAATTTTTGGGTCTTTTTTATGAATTTGTTTATTTTGACATATTTCTTAATTCTATTCCTACTACCCCTAATCAATTTTATTGAATTATTTGATTCTTTGCACACTGAGAGACTATTTAGAAATGATGCTTTAGAATGATTTATATCAGTTATCATGCTTGGAGCATGAACCACCAGCTCATCGAACAGACTTTGATTTGCCGTTGTAGTGATTTGATCTTGGGTGAATTCTAGATGAGTTATTCTACTGTTTGCCTCGTGTAACTGTTTGTCTAAGAACTGTATACGGTCAAGTGCTTGTTCATACTGCAAGCTACACTCGGCAAACCCGTCCACAATGAGCTGGAGTCCATCCCGAGCACTCATGGCATCAGAGAGTTGAGTATGTAGCTGAGCCATTTCACATTTTAATATCTTATTTTTTTCCAGTAAGTTTAACATTTCTTTCTCGTTATCTTCTCTTTCCTCTATCAGTTTGTTACACAACTCCTTAGAGGTCTTTAATTCAATTAAAGCCAGTTGGAGTTTAGACTCTTCCTGGCGAGCCAAAGCTTTACGAGTCATAATCATAGTGAAAAGAGAGAAATACAAGTACAAAGGAAGTTTTGTTCAAAAGTAAAGGAGAAGATTGAAATACGTAGTAATAGTAGAGTTTAAAGCTAAATATTATTGTAAGAAAGAACAGCTGATCTCGTTGAAAGTTGTGCAACCAACTAACAAGGTTTAGGTTATGTTTATGTATTTTTACTATTTATAGGTGGTTATTTAAGAACTTGATAGCACTTTTTATTCGGAAATATACTAATTAAAACTATTTTATATTGAGATCTACATACATAATCACTTCACGCCTTTATCCCCGAAGGAGTAGGCAGAGCTGTATTACACACCCACACTTCGGCAGTTATGTTTTGGTCCCAAAGTTATAGGGCGCGAGCCAATTGCCATCTATGTACGTGCCCGGTATCAAGCGAGCGATAGTAAAATTAACATTGTAATATACACATAGCTTCGATAAGTCAGAGGTGTGTGCCCGGGGAACCTAGGCCCAAGATCTTCGTCTCGGCAGTCCGTTACGTAAGTACACCACTGGGCTATCGGCGCTTTATTGATACCTGATTTCATATAAACTTACTCTAGATTATTAAACTGTCAACATCCTTAAATTCACTTAATAAGGAGGTTGGATTTTGAAAACTGTACTGTGGTTGAATCAGCGATACTTCACTTGCATATGTACCTACTTGCCACAGAGACAACCTGCGGTTAAATCTTATTGATCACGTGTGAAGCCTCGAGACGAAGCTAGTATAATTTATTACTTTATAGAAAAATAAAATTTGATTTTATTACTAAAAAGTAAAATGTACATAGACATAGTAGGTATACTATTTAACACATCTGTGTCCCCACACTATGATCCTTACTCCATGCTTCATGTTGCGGGGAATTCCCTAGTTTATTAACGTTAGTAAGTACATTCGTTGCCGTTCAGTCACTACTGTGTCTAGGCCTAGGGTCGCATTGTTCGGTACGGAGTAGTACTGTGGTTCACTTTCAGCTGAATAGGGTGTCAGTTAGCTTGTTTTAAAACACAATCTTAAAACCAGTAAAGTGACTTTGATTTTGCTCATAAGCAGTGAAATTCATTGTGTTAGGTATAATAAGACGACGAGATCTAACAAAAAGTAAGTACCTACCAACATTTAATCAATAATTTTAGACTTTCAGTTCAATTTTAACTTAGGTTCTTTATTCTTGCCTATCAAAATAATTAGATAGGTAGGTATATGACTAGATTTAGCTCGCAACGCCGCTCGCGAAGGTGTCGTTATCGCGACAAACAATACCTAACTTTGTGTTATTCTGAAGATAAAATTTCATCAGAATTCGTTCAGTTTTACCGTGAAAGCGTAGGTACATCCTCACAAACTTTGCGTTATTAAAAGTACCAAGAGCTAAGTTAAGCTGGTTATTATTTATTTGACTTATAAGTATAACGTACCTAATATACAATGGAAATTAATGGAATATAGCTATCCCTTTGGGTTGTGGAGGTCAGAATGCGCAGTCGCTCAGTGAAAAATCTAATATTCAGTCAAATCCGGTTAGACTAGAAAGCGGGCCCCGGGTTGCCTATGATAACGCTGGGAGGATGATAACGTTTTAATGACTTACATAATGCCTTTTTATTGAAATATGTAGGAATACTCGACTTGCCAGTAACATCGCACGTGTAGAGTTAAAGAAATATGAAATTAAATTGTGCTCGGTATCATTCATGTTCAACGTGACTGTTTGTTGCAGCATGCCTGGTATCTGGTGGAAGAACTGCGTGGTGCGCGGTGAGCTGGAGAGCTACTGCCTCTTGTGTCGACAGCTGCTGAGCTCCGACGACGAGGCTCTGGCGCACGTGAACCTGGACACGCACCGGCGACGCCTCGCCGAAGACAACTACCTCCAGGACTTGCAGGAACATTACATCAGACACGTACGTCTTATCTGTGACAAGACAACACACACCAGCCTTGTATAGACCCTGTCTCACTGCTAGACACGCACCGGCCGCGGCGACGCCTCGCCGACGACAACTACCTCCAGGACTTGCAGACCAACACCGCATCAGACACGTACGTCTTATCTGTGACAAGACAACACACACCAGCCTTGTATAGACCCTGTCTCACTGCTAGACACGCACCGGCCGCGGCGACGCCTCGCCGACGACAACTACCTCCAGGACTTGCAGACCAACACCGCATCAGACACGTACGTCTTATCTGTGACAAGACAACACACATTAGCCTTGTATAGACCCTGTCTCACTGCTAGACACGCACCGGCCGCGGCGACGCCTCGCCGACGACAACTACTTCCAGGACTTGCAGGAACATTACATCAGACACGTACGTCTTATCTGTGACAAGACAACACACACCAGCCTTGTATAGACCCTGTCTCACTGCTAGACACGCACCGGCCGCGGCGACGCCTCGCCGACGACAACTACCTCCAGGACTTGCAGACCAACACCGCATCAGACACGTACGTCTTATCTGTGACAAGACAACACACACCAGCCTTGTATAGACCCTGTCTCACTGCTAGACACGCACCGGCCGCGGCGACGCCTCGCCGACGACAACTACCTCCAGGACTTGCAGACCAACACCGCATCAGACACGTACGTCTTATCTGTGACAAGACAACACACACCAGCCTTGTATAGACCCTGTCTCACTGCTAGACACGCACCGGCCGCGGCGACGCCTCGCCGACGACAACTACCTCCAGGACTTGCAGACCAACACCGCATCAGACACGTACGTCTTATCTGTGACAAGACAACACACACCAGCCTTGTATAGACCCTGTCTCACTGCTAGACACGCACCGGCCGCGGCGACGCCTCGCCGACGACAACTACCTCCAGGACTTGCAGACCAACACCGCATCAGACACGTACGTCTTATCTGTGACAAGACAACACACACCAGCCTTGTATAGACCCTGTCTCACTGCTAGACACGCACCGGCCGCGGCGACGCCTCGCCGACGACAACTACCTCCAGGACTTGTAGACCAACACTGCATCAGACACGTACGTCTTATCTGTGACAAGACAACACACACCAGCCTTGTATAGACCCTGTCTCACTGCTAGACACGCACCGGCCGCGGCGACGCCTCGCTGACGACAACTACCTCCAGGACTTGCAGACCAGCACCGCATCAGACACGTACGTCTTATCTGTGACAAGACAACACACACCAGCCTTGTATAGACCCTGTCTCACTGCTAGACACGCACCGGCCGCGGCGACGCCTCGCCGACGACAACTACCTCCAGGACTTGCAGACCAACACCGCATCAGACACGTACGTCTTATCTGTGACAAGACAACACACACCAGCCTTGTATAGACCCTGTCTCACTGCTAGACACGCACCGGCCGCGGCGACGCCTCGCTGACGACAACTACCTCCAGGACTTGCAGGAACACCGCATCAGACACGTACGTCTTATCTGTGACAAGACAACACACACCAGCCTTGTATAGACCCTGTCTCACTGCTAGACACGCACCGGCCGCGGCGACGCCTCGCCGACGACAACTACCTCCAGGACTTGCAGACCAACACCGCATCAGACACGTACGTCTTATCTGTGACAAGACAACACACACCAGCCTTGTATAGACCCTGTCTCACTGCTAGACACGCACCGGCCGCGGCGACGCCTCGCCGACGACAACTACCTCCAGGACTTGCAGACCAACACCGCATCAGACACGTACGTCTTATCTGTGACAAGACAACACACACCAGCCTTGTATAGACCCTGTCTCACTGCTAGACACGCACCGGCCGCGGCGACGCCTCGCCGACGACAACTACCTCCAGGACTTGCAGACCAACACCGCATCAGACACGTACGTCTTATCTGTGACAAGACAACACACACCAGCCTTGTATAGACCCTGTCTCACTGCTAGACACGCACCGGCCGCGGCGACGCCTCGCCGACGACAACTACCTCCAGGACTTGCAGACCAACACCGCATCAGACACGTACGTCTTATCTGTGACAAGACAACACACACCAGCCTTGTATAGACCCTGTCTCACTGCTAGACACGCACCGGCCGCGGCGACGCCTCGCCGACGACAACTACCTCCAGGACTTGCAGACCAACACCGCATCAGACACGTACGTCTTATCTGTGACAAGACAACACACACCAGCCTTGTATAGACCCTGTCTCACTGCTAGACACGCACCGGCCGCGGCGACGCCTCGCCGACGACAACTACCTCCAGGACTTGCAGACCAACACCGCATCAGACACGTACGTCTTATCTGTGACAAGACAACACACACCAGCCTTGTATAGACCCTGTCTCACTGCTAGACACGCACCGGCCGCGGCGACGCCTCGCCGACGACAACTACCTCCAGGACTTGCAGGAACACCGCATCAGACACGTACGTCTTATCTGTGACAAGACAACACACACCAGCCTTGTATAGACCCTGTCTCACTGCTAGACACGCACCGGCCGCGGCGACGCCTCGCCGACGACAACTACCTCCAGGACTTGCAGACCAACACCGCATCAGACACGTACGTCTTATCTGTGACAAGACAACACACACCAGCCTTGTATAGACCCTGTCTCACTGCTAGACACGCACCGGCCGCGGCGACGCCTCGCCGACGACAACTACCTCCAGGACTTGCAGACCAACTCCGCATCAGACACGTACGTCTTATCTGTGACAAGACAACACACACCAGCCTTGTATAGACCCTGTCTCACTGCTAGACACGCACCGGCCGCGGCGACGCCTCGCCGACGACAACTACCTCCAGGACTTGCAGACCAACACCGCATCAGACACGTACGTCTTATCTGTGACAAGACAACACACACCAGCCTTGTATAGAACCTGTCTCACTGCTAGACACGCACCGGCCGCGGCGACGCCTCGCCGACGACAACTACCTCCAGGACTTGCAGACCAACACCGCATCAGACACGTACGTCTTATCTGTGACAAGACAACACACACCAGCCTTGTATAGACCCTGTCTCACTGCTAGACACGCACCGGCCGCGGCGACGCCTCGCCGACGACAACTACCTCCAGGACTTGCAGACCAACACCGCATCAGACACGTACGTCTTATCTGTGACAAGACAACACACACCAGCCTTGTATAGACCCTGTCTCACTGCTAGACACGCACCGGCCGCGGCGACGCCTCGTTGACGACAACTACCTCCAGGACTTGCAGGAACACCGCATCAGACACGTACGTCTTATCTGTGACAAGACAACACACACCAGCCTTGTATAGACCCTGTCTCACTGCTAGACACGCACCGGCCGCGGCGACGCCTCGCCGACGACAACTACCTCCAGGACTTGCAGGAACACCGCATCAGACACGTACGTCTTATCTGTGACAAGACAACACACACCAGCCTTGTATAGACCCTGTCTCACTGCTAGACACGCACCGGCCGCGGCGACGCCTCGCCGACGACAACTACCTCCAGGACTTGCAGACCAACACCGCATCAGACACGTACGTCTTATCTGTGACAAGACAACACACACCAGCCTTGTATAGACCCTGTCTCACTGCTAGACACGCACCGGCCGCGGCGACGCCTCGCCGACGACAACTACCTCCAGGACTTGCAGGAACACCGCATCAGACACGTACGTCTTATCTGTGACAAGACAACACACACCAGCCTTGTATAGACCCTGTCTCACTGCTAGACACGCACCGGCCG
Source organism: Euclidia mi (assembly GCA_944739405.2). Lineage (NCBI taxonomy): Eukaryota > Metazoa > Arthropoda > Insecta > Lepidoptera > Erebidae > Euclidia > Euclidia mi. Next base: position 48,656,821 of record OX123203.2, read on the forward strand.
CGGCGACGCCTCGCCGACGACAACTACCTCCAGGACTTGCAGACCAACACCGCATCAGACACGTACGTCTTATCTGTGACAAGACAACACACACCAGCCTTGTATAGACCCTGTCTCACTGCTAGACACGCACCGGCCGCGGCGACGCCTCGCTGACGACAACTACCTCCAGGACTTGCAGACCAACACCGCATCAGACACGTACGTCTTATCTGTGACAAGACAACACACACCAGCCTTGTATAGACCCTGTCTCACTGCTAGACACGCACCGGCCGCGGCGACGCCTCGCCGACGACAACTACCTCCAGGACTTGCAGACCAACACCGCATCAGACACGTACGTCTTATCTGTGACAAGACAACACACACCAGCCTTGTATAGACCCTGTCTCACTGCTAGACACGCACCGGCCGCGGCGACGCCTCGCCGACGACAACTACCTCCAGGACTTGCAGGAACACCGCATCAGACACGTACGTCTTATCTGTGACAAGACAACACACACCAGCCTTGTATAGACCCTGTCTCACTGCTAGACACGCACCGGCCGCGGCGACGCCTCGCCGACGACAACTACCTCCAGGACTTGCAGACCAACACCGCATCAGACACGTACGTCTTATCTGTGACAAGACAACACACACCAGCCTTGTATAGACCCTGTCTCACTGCTAGACACGCACCGGCCGCGGCGACGCCTCGCCGACGACAACTACCTCCAGGACTTGCAGACCAACACCGCATCAGACACGTACGTCTTATCTGTGACAAGACAACACACACCAGCCTTGTATAGACCCTGTCTCACTGCTAGACACGCACCGGCCGCGGCGACGCCTCGCCGACGACAACTACCTCCAGGACTTGCAGACCAACACCGCATCAGACACGTACGTCTTATCTGTGACAAGACAACACACACCAGCCTTGTATAGACCCTGTCTCACTGCTAGACACGCACCGGCCGCGGCGACGCCTCGCCGACGACAACTACCTCCAGGACTTGCAGACCAACACCGCATCAGACACTCTAATCTCTAAATCCATTGATACATCATATATTGGGACCGGCCGTCAATAGGTACACACATAACATCTGGGGACACGGCAGTGCCCCGCCAAGTCAAGCAAACAAGCGGCACGGCGGAGGCCGTACCATCCTTTTCTCGAAGCAGTTCAGGCCATTTTCGATCCCCTATATCTTCATTGTGCATAAAACTGGTAAGCTAAAAGTCTTGCAAATTGCACTAAAACATTCTTATTTATGTATTACTTGAGAGATATATATTATGTTTTCATGCGATGGCCGAGTCAATCTATTTATTTTAAGTGTTAAAGTTTTTTTTTATTGATATGGTTACTATAAGATGTTGTTAACTTTTTACGGATAAGAACTGAGTTGCGAGACTTGATTCTTTTTTTTATGGTAGAATATTAATTGATGTAAACTGTGAGTTTTAATTGAACCCGAGCCCGTTAGAATGAGACAATTAGTTCCTCTGAGCTATCGTTGCTCAAACATAAAACAATGCCCTCTTACTATCAACAATGTTTGTTATCGAGTCCTGAACTTTATATCACCGAACTCGAATTACGCTGTGCCATTGAAATATTTGAAACATTACAAACATCTTGTCGGTAACACTGTAGAATAGACCGTGAGTACACACAATACAGTCTTGTTTTGTTTGATTGGTAGGCCGGATGACGTATGTTCAGTCAAATAAATTAAACAAAGAATTTGTTACTTGATTACGAACGCATTCTACGAAGTAGTATTAAGTAAGCACTATGGTAAGCCCTTGCGAGGATAAATGACTATTTACCCCCCTTGGGATCTCCACCTTGTCGTGGTGGGGTGCTCAGTAACCGTGGCTTGGACACCCACGGTGAAGATAAGAGGGATCCCGGGAGTGGACGCTCCACGTGGGTTTGGGTGAAGCCTGCGTAGGACCTCCTAAATTGGTTCTTTTTTCGTTACACACCACTTTATCGTAAGCCTTTTCCAAATCCACGAATGCGCAGTAGACCTTTCGACCTTTGGCCAAAAATTTCTCGGCTATGCATCGCAAGGAAAAGACTTGATCCGTACACCCCATACCCTTTCGGAATCCCGCTTGTACATCCCATATTATCGGTTACTTTCATAATTCTTTCAATCAGTACCTTCGCATACAATTTGCCAACAATGCTGAGAAGGCTAATGCCTCTATAGTTTTTGCAGTCTTGTTGCGAGCCTTTTCCTTTATAAAGAGGCCCAACTACTACTGTGGCCCAGCCATTAGGTACTCCAGCACAAGTTGAATAAACGCTGCAGCTGACTGACTATGATGCCCTGTCCAGCCTTCAGCATTTCGACGGTAATCCTGTCATACCCTGCAGCCTTACCTAATTTCATACTGGCTAGTGCCTTCAAAATCTCATCCACGCTAATATCGCTTTCATCATTGCTATCATTACCATTCATTTCACCTGTTGATGTCTCTGTCGTCGTTCTTTCAAATAATCCTTCAAAATACTCTTTCCATCTCTTCAGCACACACGATTCACCATTCAGTATCTTTCCATTCTTGTCTCTTATTGCTGTGTATTCTGAGGATTGAGTTTTTCCTCGAACTGCACGAACGAACTTCCAGAAAAACTTAATATTTCTCCGAAAGTCGTCAGATGATCTACTATCAAACTCATCTTTCTTTTCCTCTTTTTTCCTTTTTACCATTTCTTTCACTATTCTTTTAGACCTAACAAATTCCTTTCTTGCTTCATCTATGTCATCACCCGTTGCCTTTCCCATATTTTCACTTGCTCTGGCAGCCAACCAATCTAACCACGCTTTCTTCTTCTCTGTTACTGCTGATTGTACATCCTTGTCCCACCATGTATTCTTGACCTTTCGTAGTTTCCTTCTCTTGATCACACCACATACTTCAGACGCTACACAGACTACCTCTTTTTTAAAGGAATGCCATTATTCTTCCATATCATTTATGTCATCGAACCTCTAAAATCTTGCTATCAATCTTCGTTCATACTCATCTTTCACATCTTTCTCTTGCAGATTTTCTACTTTTATTCTTTCCAAGACCCTTTCTTCATAACTTTCTCGGTGTCGCCATCCTCTAAAGAGCCCACTTATCCGGCTTAACACCCAAAAGTGGTGTGTATGGATGCCGATCCCTCGAAAAACTCTCGTATCCAACACATTCTTTCTCAGTCGTTCATCTACTATTACAAAATCAATCATACTTCTTCTAACATTTTTCGATTCACGTCTATACAAATGTATCCTTTTGTGATCAAATATGGTGTTTGTCACACAAAGGCTCCACTCCAAACAAACCTCAAGCAGTTCTTATCCATTTCCATTCACACTCTTATCACCGAATCCACCTAAAACCCTTTCAAATCCATTTCTTTACTTTACTCCCACCCATCCATTGAAATCACCTAACAAAATCAATCTTTCGTTATCCTTACAGGTCCTCAGAATCTCTCTTAAACTCTACCGAAATTCCTGCCTTTCGTCTTTTTCTTGTTGGGACATACCCGTTACTATACCTACTGACCGGGGCGTAAACCTCTACAATAAGAAGACGAGTAAGTCTTACTTTCATTCTTATCCATAGTAGCCTTGCATTTACACATTCAAACTCTTTTACGCACTCATTCATTCGCGCAGACAGTATTAAACCTACTCCCTTGCAGGCTCTGGTGGATCTATCTACTCCGGACCAATACGCCGTGTAGCTGCCATGCTTGGTAGTGTCACTTCCTTTCTTTTTCGTTTCATTCACACACAGAACATCAATCTTTCTATCATCCATCATCTGGCATACTTCATCCAATTTTCCGTCCATTCCACCGCCAACATTCAATGTTGCAAATCGGCTTTCCGTAGGCCGCTTTTCGCCCTCGCGGGAAACGAGACGTGACGGGTTGCGAACCGCGTCGCCGCAATCCACCCCTGCTTTAACCGTTACGTTTACCTCGCAGTTGTGGGGCGTGTACTGGTGCGAGGTGTGTGGCGGCGCGTTACCGAGCGCGGCCAAGGTGCGCGTGCACGTGGCGGAGCGGTCGCACGCGGCGCGTGTGGCCGCACGCTCGCTGCGCCGCGTGGAGCAGCGCGTCGTGTTCCGCGAGCGTGCGGCGCTCACACGCGACGCGTGGCACGGGCTCGTCGGCCGCACCTGCGTGCTGTGCGACACGGACTTCGAGCGAAGTGACCTGCATATCGCCGACGACAAGCACGCGCTCAACTTGGTCAACAGTCGCGTCACCATCACACAAGACAACAACATCTACCGACATGTACAGTAACACTCAATTTATTATTATAATAATTTGTACCTATAACATCAAACAACGGTATTGGCTACTGTTCGTCACGTCAGTTTTCTTCATCATATCCACCCAGGGATCCGAAAAGAAAGAAAGTCTCCTGCCTAACAAGCCAAATAACAATATTCTTACTTCCAGATTGGTGATATATTATGTCATTGCTTGACTTGTAATGAAGTAGTATCTGAGAACGCTATCACGGAACATTTGGAGTCGAAGCTACATAAAAGCTTACTAGCCGAGTGTGAGCTAAGCCTGGTCGACGTCTCTACCAGCAACGATAAAGGAGAAAGTATCGAAGATAAAACTGCACAAGAACCAGCTGTGCCACGTAACGATCCTGTCAGCGACGAAAACTCTAACAAGGATCATGATACGAAACCCACTAAAGGTCAGTAGATAATTATATCTTAATACGTATATATGACTGTAGAATACTGTAGATCAATGATTAGGAAGAGACAACGTAGAACTAATGAGGTACTTTATCATCATCATAAGGAGACTGGAATATATTTTTTAGTCTAAGTAACTATAAGTATTTGACAGAATATTAGCTTTTCTACAGACAGGGCCGAGCCGCCCAGCTCAGCTGTGCGATGTGTGCGGCACACATGCGCCAGGGTAAGAAACCGCGCGACGGGTGAAATGCCAGCGTGAATTATTAAAATTACTTTCGAAACAGTACACAAAAAGGCGCTTCATAGGTTTTGCACTCAGGCGCTGGATTGGGTCGACGCGGCACTGTCTACAGATCCCTACTGTCTAACCTCAACAATCCAAACAAGTGATATCGTCGACTTAGACCCGTATCTAAGTGTCTCTAAAACCAAATATCCAGAGCATTATTATAACTCGCTTACTAGGCCACTTGTCTCCCTTCTATACAGGGTGTAAAAAGACACTTAAGAGCGTTTATTCCGGCCGCGCCGATTTCATGGATTTTCATCGTAAGATTACGGCGAAGATAAATAACACTGAATAATAACAACTTGAAAATCTGAAAGGTCATTCTATAACTTAGAAAGTGTATTAGAAAAATATATGACCTTTCTAATTATTTGAAAACTGACGAATTTAAATTGCACGTTTTCGTAAAATCTGTAGATCAAGGTAGATTCATTGCTGGATTGTGCAAAAAATGCAAGTTGTTTTTGAATCCTGTAAATGCAATCTATATAATCATAAGACGTTCCTGAATATGTATTAACAAAATTGTGTACGTTCATTCAATTTTTTAAAGAAAACCGTCGTTCAAAACAGAGTTATAGCTCAATTTTGGCGCTCAATCCTGCTATTAGTTCTAATAAACCACTGTGATAATCATATAAATACAAACACATATCTGAAGTTTCGGTTGCATATTACATTGTATAAAAAAAATGGAATCTAAACATTTGATTTGGAATTTATATGATTTTTTTAAAGTGACCTATAATTCCTATAAATCTTGAAACGCAACGCCGCAGTGTTGCCGTTCTAGCGACTTTGTCGCTATATCTGGAGGAATTCATGAGTGGTTAGCGGTAAAAAAAATTGAGTTAGCGACAAAAAAATGTTTAGAGACTTCTAGCGGATTTTGAGCCGTCGCATAATATGCGACTTTTTTTCGAAAACAATTGAAGAATAATTTGTTTTTAAGACCATCACTACACTTGAACAACCATAAACATCCGTTCTGGCACAAAATATCCTCAAATAGCCTCAACCCCAGCAAAACAAAGTCCGAAATCAAATTTCAGAAAAAACTTTGAACTCCATTCTGCTCATTAGAAACCGACTAAAAATTTAAAATAAAGATTGCTCGAGTTACGATCTGCCTGATGAAGTAATTAATCAAGTCGGAAAACCAATGCCCAAAGTAGCTGGTGTAGGCATCGGAGAACCCTCCACTGCCAGTGCCAGTGGTACTGAATATCCAGTGGACATATGTTTTGATTTTGAAATATAGTAACAGTTTCAGATTTTTTATCATCCTGTTGACTTAATTTTTTTATTTTTTGCGATAAATTGTGATAAATGTTTGCCAAAATTAAACGATTGGCGCTCGCTGAAAATCCCAAGTTATGAGGCGCAGGCTTCAAGTATAGATTGAACGTCAGCGATACGATTTAGCGACTTCTAGCGGATTAAAAAAAAGAGATAATTACCAATATCTAGCGGATTTTTTATATGACTAGCGACTTTTTAATTTTGTAGAACGGCAACACTGCAACGCCGTCTCAGCCACTCCGCGCCAAGCGCTCTCAAGGGGTGGACGTATCGCTCGTTGCCGCGCACGCCATATTACGTAAATATAATATTACACTACGTTTATAGCACGGCCGAACCTTCTTGATCCGTAAGATTTTTTTTACTCATATAAATACTTCATGTAACTGTTCATGTTATTATTAAGTAACTTGACTGACCTGTTGGTTTAGTCTAACGATTAGTATTACCAGACTGCTAAGTCATACATATATCTATGATTTGATTCCCGTCATTAAATAATATTTGTATGGATTATGGTTCTTTACAATTAGACTTTACACGCACATGTATATAGGTACCTAAGACGTAGTTATGTATTATTTTCAGATTACAGGAAATATGGGTAAAGGACAAAACCCTGGGCACATCCCTATGGGAACGTTAAATGAAAAAAAAAACATTGCGGAAAGTAATTTAAAAAGGGCTAGAGAGGCTAATAAGTAGTAAAATATGTTTATATTTTTGTTAGAATCAATCTTTTAGAAATTTTGTAACAGTGTTATTTCTTACATCAAATTATTGAATTACAGAAAGGTACTCTCTAATGCAGCTAACACAAAGGCACTAGATAACACAGATGCAATTCTGCAAAATCAAGTAATTTTATACTTAATAAATTTGTTTTTCCCTTCATATACGTTCTACTTTGCGATTCTTTCAATATTGTATTATATTTTATAGAAGATGCATGCATCAGTGGGAACATGAACTTCTGATTCCTCAAAAAATAATCTGGTCGATCAACCTTTTGGCACATCTCCACCTACCACTTCGCTAAGTTCTATTAGTAATAACGACACTGATGATACAATGGTGACTATATTTATTTAATTAAGTTTTGTGATGATAAATTGATGAAGTAAAGCGACGTTTCGGCTGTTTTACATGAATCGTAGTCACGCAGATGGACCACGGGTTAGTTAGTAATGAATTATCAATTCAAGACCTATCAGTTTAAAAGGAATCACTACAAAACTAAACATAAACAACATAAAAAGTCCGTAAACAGGAGTTTAATAACAAGATATTCAGTCAGTTGATTTTGGACTGATTTTCAACCATTGTTTTATTAGAAATTTTATCAATTGAAAGGTAAATTGGCAGTTTGGCACCTTAGTATGGAAACCACACACATGGCGGAAACAAACAAAAATATAGCAGAGTATATTCATCTATGGATCTAATTTACTATGGTATTAGTCGCATTAATGTGAGCCACAGGACACTAAAAAAAATCAAATGTTTTCTATGTATATATCCATACTCATTATCAATGAAACTACTGATCCGATTTAAAAAAAATCTTTTTGTGTGTGGTAGCCACATTCATGGGAAAGGTCATAGGCTACTATTTATCCCGATATTCCGGCGGGATCACTCAATGAGACCGACGAAGTCGCGGGCGTCCGCTAATTAATTGATATAGGTAAGAAAAATTAAATGCTAATTCATTAAAATATTTTTTATTCAATTTGATCCAAAGCAATCATAAGATCATTTTAAAAGGCAGCGGATGCGTCTGTTGCTTCCTGGTGTATGGCCTAAGACAGATAATAAACAATGCTAGCAATATGGGTGCAGCTATTTAATGTGTAAAAAAAACCTCTTCAATGTGTGAAAGAGACAGCGTATAATATATCTCTAAACATTAGCTCATTTCGATATTATAGAAATAAAAATCTTTGATACAGTTTGTTTTCTTTTCTAAAGGAACCTGTACATTTGTCTTCGACGATTTTTAATCAAATAATTATATGCAATGAAAGGTCATATTATTCCCCTTTGTTTAAAACTATTTTGGTTAATGTCCGCCACTGTTTTCAAAGCGGGTCAGATATGCTCAATGACCTTTTCCCTCCAATATTTTGTAGACAGGAGATGCATCAGCAGGATCATATATTTTTGATACATCTAAAGGTAACCTGGGTGATCCACCTTTTAACACAACGTCAACTATCACCACTCTTGCGACGTATTACGACGACACCGATGATACAATGGTCAGTATTATGCTCCATTTTACTTAATTTTGTGGTGACGTAATTATCAGCAGTCGTTTTACTAAAAATAAATTCACAATTTTTTTCAATAAAAACAACCCTTGATTTATTCTTTATTAAAAAATAAATCTATCATTTTTCCATACATTTACCATGTAGAGATTATATATACCTAATGGTTTTGAAATCGAATATTTTCTATACTTATGTAATCTGCTGTTATGACGGTATTTTATTTTTTCAAGTTCTTCTTTTTCTGAGTCTGGGTTATCAGTAGCTGATTCGATCGCTCCAAGAAATTATACTTAATCAACCCCATTTAAATCCCTTTGTAGTTAAAATAACTTTTCATTATTTGTTTCAAGGAAATTGAGACCGAAATTGCGCCAGAACCAACGGAATGGCGAAATCAATCTAGAAACATAAATAAAATTGGAGTGTCTGTTTGTAATATTAAAATAACAGCATTTTACAAAATGCATATGGATGTATACACGGTACATAGACCGATGTGATTTTTTTTTTAAATTTTGTCTGTTTGTTCTCGCTAATCTCTAGAACGGCTGGGGCTGGACCGATTTTGACGGGGTTTTCACTGGCGGATAGCTGATGTACCAAGGAGTATTATCATCATCATCAGCCTTTAACAGTCCACTGCTGGTCTAGGCCTCTCCTTTGAAAGGAGGAATTGGCCTACTATACCACGCTGGCCAAACGGGTTGGTATAGGGTTTGTATCAAGTTTTCCTTCTCTTACAGTGCTGTTCTCTGCATAATATGCTCCCTCTGTCGGCTCTTACGACACCCATGGGATGATATGGGGTGGTGATAATCCGTATTCTTAATCCGTCACCACACGGACAGTAGGAGTAACTTAGGCTATAAATTAACCGGGTATGCGCAGAAGTTCCCTCAAACCGCGGGAAACAGCTATATACATTAATAATAAATGTATATTTAAAATGTGACAATTATGTAGATGACAATTATAAATTATTTCTATCATATAATAAAACTGCGCCAAATTATTATAAATACCTAGTATTTGTTATCCTGAGAAACATCATCCTACTAAATAAAATAGTAATATCTAGATTTATTTGATACCTTTAAATGCATGTGCATTGAAAATAATGAATTTGAATACTATCATATCATAATCGAAGTATTACATAGACGAATACTGTTCATGTATGGCAAGAAGGATCAAGATTATTATTCCACCCGATACCGTCATAGTGCGCCGGGTGTCGCATGCGCGGTGCGCGGGCTACCGCGGTACTATAAAAACCTAAACTCGAGCCCCCGCTCGAGGCATATACGCTCTTAACGAAAACTGAAATTCCATGTTGTAAACATTTTTTACTTCGGCACCATACCGGGAAATTACTGGTTCAGGAGATATTGTGGCTCAAAGTTAATATGGAATTTTTCTAATTAGGTACATAATAGATGCATTTACCCCACCAATATGTTCTATAGACCGCCTATGACCCCATGGATAAGTAGGTATTTCGATCATTGCACGCGCGCGCTTTTAATTGCGGTTAAAAAAATGTGAAAACTTAAAAAAATATCGTTTCTCAGGTATTATTTTTGGTCAGTATGACTTGGCATTGTGTCCACAATAAGTAGACTTCGGCTTAGTGATAGGTCTTGTGACACCCTGTATCCTCTATTTCTAGATTGAATTTGGATTCAGATACTACATTAGAAGAAATTCAGTACTTCTACATCATTATTCGACTGGAGTTCCCTTGACCTTGGGAATAGTACAGCGCTTGATTCGATTTTTACCTCTTATTTCGCAATAGTGTAACCGAGGTCTGCCTGCTTACTGACTCACAATGAGCTATTTGCAGTATTTTCGTAGTTGTCACTACAAAAGTACTGCAGAAGTACCACTGTAATAAGGTTCGTCTTGTCCTATAAATCTTTGCCCCTATCACGGGCCAGGGGGCGTCGAATTCAGTATAATAAAGTACCTAAATAATATGCTTTATGCTTTCCAGATGACGAATCTAAAACTGTCGATGGAAAAACCTTGTATACCAAGCCTGTGCTAATGAATAAAGCAGGAAAGCCGGCCTGTTCGACGTCTGTGCCGAAAGACGTGGAGAATTTAGCGAAGCAGCATGGATTGTCGGTTGTCAAGAATGACAACAAGGTATATTGTGATACGTGCAGTCTAGCAATACCTGCGACGCTTCAAAGAGTCAAAGAACACGTGGCAGGGAGGAAGCACACTGACAAACTGTCTAAACACTCTGATGTCAAGAACGACAAAGAAATATCCATGAAACTTACAAAAAAACCTATTAACGAAGTCGTCAAAGAGGTGACCGGAATAGAAATCAAGAGTAGACTTGGTGATACAGTCGAACAGAAACCATTTTTGATTTTCAATAATTCTTTTATGGTGAACGCCTTCAAATTTATTGGCTTTTCTAAATTTAACGGCAAACTCATCTGTCGGTTCTGCCACGTAGAATTGACTGAACGAAACTTCGATTTGCACATGGATTGTCCACGGCACAGAAACTTTTTAGCTGAATGTTATCTCGTCACTTCACTGGAAAACGATTTCATAAGACAGGTAGGTAGCTAATTTATAGGAATTCTTGCTTCTATCTGACAATTAGAAATACGTGACGATCATGATTTTTCTTTTTATCACCTGATGGTAAGCGAAGAACCATTCCCTTTAGAAACCAGCGAAGAAGCGCTACGAAACCCTTTTTTTCATCATCATTATCCTAGCGTTATCCTAGATACATCCAAGGCTTCGGCGCCCGAGGTGTGACTGCCGTCTGACCTTATGTATTCTTAGGCTTCATTCACACATGCTTTATAACGCGCGTTAAAACAAATCTATGCCCTAGTATAATAATATGTACGTTCACACGACAGCGCTTTTAAGACGCGAAGCGCGAAGCGGATAGTAAAATTCCAAGTATTTTCAGATAAAGCCGGACATGTTCGACTGTAGCTACTGCGGCCTGGTGACTCGCGACTGGGACGACATGTTGGAACACGTCGCTACGGACGAGCACAAGAAATCCAGGGAAGAACACGAGATGTTGTTGCTGGACTACAAGATGTCTGTCATCGACCACCACGTTAGGAATTCTATGCCGTACAATCTCTTCGCGATGTTGCATAGCATGCGACAATTTTAAGGATAAACTATTGCCATATTATTATGTATACCTTTCTACTTATTTATGTTACAGAAACATGTCAATTTGCGAAATCTGAAGCTCGCTTACCACTGTGCGTGGCTTTGCGGACGAACGCGTGATACCGTTGCAGTTACACCTCGAATCGGGTTACTATAAAGGTGCCGCACGCGTCTGTCCGCAAACCCATGCACCGTGGGAAACCAGCTTAATATGACTTATAGTTTATGTACCTACGTATAATATGTATGTCTGTCAGTAATTTGATGCCACAGTTCAGGCTCAGTTTCGTTTAGAATTTAATGACCGTAAGTGATTTGTCCTCGAATATTACATATTATATTATATATAATCGTTGTGAAATCGTAGTAAATTTCATACTAAATATGTCAATATCTGTAATAGTCAAATCCATCGACAGACAGAATATTAAAAACATTATCCTTCCTTTAGGCTTCGTTTTAGTCGGGTAAAAACAGGTGTAAGAATATGTTAAGTAGCTACAATACCTACTGTAGGCAAGAAAGGTCGCTGCACACCTTAAGGCCTTGCCACACGATCCAATTTTACCACTGATCTTTTCAATCGAATTGGCTTTGCCCGTCTACACGACACAATCAAATCACTGATTTTCATTCCGTCCCCCCGATTGGTTAAAATCTGCTGGTACCGCCCACCCAATGAACTTGAGTTGGACGACTGGCGTCTACACGTCACGATTGCATCAAGTGATTTAGTCAAGTTGGACGTAAAATCGTGTCGTGTGGCAAGGCCTTTAAAATCTTTGCCGGGTCATGTAGGAATTAAAACATTTATAACTGTCTGTTGATTGTTCTTATTTTTAATTATGCTTTAGGTTAGTTTTCGTCGTCTAGAGTTCCTAAACGCAGCGAAGCGCAGATCATGCGTGTGGATGTCTGAATCAAAGTGGCTACTCGCGTATACGCGTGTATACGCACGCTAGTAGTCGACTCCGTTCAGGGATTTTGCTGTGTTTATTAATTTTGATCATTATTTTAATGAGAAAAATTTTATAATAGTGTGACGGTGTACAATGCTCTCGGCTGTCCTTTGCTTTATGTGTGCCGGCCCTTATGCGCCAGAGACACTAAGAAAATGTATGGAAATATGTTTCCATCGAAGAATGAATCCATTGTTGAACACTCTGACTAGAGCCCCAGGGCACTGCGCGGATTGTCCAAGATTTATCATCATTCGTACAGTTACATTTCAAAGGGAGACTTATCTGTCGTAATACTCAGTTCGATATTGGGTAGTACTTAAACGAGTGACTGTCAATTAAAGTTTTGAGGGATAAAAATAATAAATTTGGGCTACGTATAGAATTACTAAGTGAGCGACTGACTGCGAGTGATGAGAAATCATCAGAACAGCAACTTACAAACATTAATTTGAGTTACTTTAAATATAAAATGAGAACGACCTAATATTTGCTTGAGTGCCAACGTTACGTCCTGCATTTTTTTCAATATTTGGCAAATGATTTATTTAATACTGTACGGTATTTTATCTTAAGTGAAGTGTTTCGTTATCGAAAAACCACAATGAAAAATACTAAATAAGACGCTTCAGTCTTTTAAGCCAAGTTGACGGAGCCCTGCTTCGCAGGCCTCCTATTTTTGGGTACAGGGTCACAAGAAAACCTAACATAACCTATTAAGTTTCCCGATTGAACGAGATTATTTTCATAAATAAATAGATCGTGATTTTCGAAATAAAGGCCGGCAATATTGAAGTTGCCTTTTCTGTATTTCTAGTGGCTCACCTAGTAATTTAGTCGCTCACCTAGTAATTTAGTCGCTCGTCTAGTAATTTAGTCGCTCACCTAGTAATTTAGTCGCACGGTTAAAATTTTAATTTCCGAAATGGATTAATTACAACCCGCTTTTAGTACGCTTGTTCAAGATTTTATTATTAATCAATATTCGTCATTAGTTAATTTTTCGCTTACTCAAATTCATGCCGCTCAAGTCATTAAGACAGTATCTCAGTAGCTTTTTTATTCGCTGGTTTTATAATTCCCCTTCAAATTTCCATGTAAGTAAACGAAAGAGATCCTATATAAATCTCAGATAGGTACCCTAGAACCTATCGACTAGGTAGGTTTATGTAGCTACCTACCTATTATTCTTAAGTAATTTGGAAAGATTTATTTTTAGTTAAGTACTTTTTTTGTTATCTGCACTATTTTAATATATAATTAAAGGACTTTATGTTTAATATTAAAGTAATTTGATCTAAAGTGGATGTTTTAATAAAATTAAGAACTCTTGTTATTTGCACCTATGAAACATAATGAAAGTCAAAGTCAAAATCCTTTATTCATTTGGGTCACAAAGTAACGCTTATGAACGTCAAAATAATAAATTTTAAAATAATTAATTTAAGATTTTACATTTACTGCCACGTTCGCAAAGCAAGGGTGTAAACCATGAGAAAGAACGGGCAATAAAACTCACGGTCACTCTTTTTAATCGCCAGGTTTTGCATAATAGATATAATTTACATTTTGTAAGGTGCTGCAACTGTTACACCTTCTATATCACTTGTATATATTTACTAGCTGACCCAGCGAACTCCGTATCGCCTTTTTAAGAGTTTTTATTTAATTTCCTTTTTCCAAGCCCCTTCTCCAAAGTTACCATTGACTTAGCGCTTAATCTCTTATCATTCCAGGGTCTATAAATGATGCAAAAAGAAACATAGATTTTTATATAATATTGAATTCCCCATTCCTTAAAATATCGGAGACGATACCCATATCGACTTAAAAAAAATCCGGTCCGCCATATTTGATTTCCTATCCGCCATCTTTGATCACGAAAAAGATGTTGTATTTGGATTCACCATCCCTTAAATCATCAGAGACGATACCCATATTGATTTAAAAAAAAAAGTCCCATCCGCCATCTTTGATCACGAAATAGATGGTGTTTTTGAATTCCCCATTCCTTAAAATATCGGAGACGATACCCATATCGACTTTAAAAAAATCCCGTACGCCATCTTTGATTTCCTATCCGCCATCTTTGATCACGAAATAGATGTTGTATTTAGATTCGCCATCCCTTAATAAAACATCGGAGACGATAACCATATTGATTTTTTAAAACTTTCTCATCCGCCATTTTTGATTTCTCATCCGCCATATTTGATCACGAAATAGATGGTATTTTTGAATTCCCCATTCCTTAAAATATCGGAGACGATACCCATATCGACTTTAAAAAAATCCCGTCCGCCATCTTTGATTTCCTATCCGCCATCTTTGAACACGAAATAGATGTTGTATATAGATTCGCCATCCCTTAATAAAACATCGGAGACGATAACCATATTGATTTTTAAAACTTTCTCATCCGCCATCTTTGATTTCTCATCCGCCATCTTTGATCACGAAATAGATGGCGGATTTGGATTCCCCATCCCTTTAAATATCGGCGACGATACCCATATCGACTTTTAAAAAAATCCGCCATTTTTGATTTCCACGAAAAAGATGTTGTATTTGGATTCCCCATCCCTTTAAACATCGGAGACGATACCAATATTGATTTTCAAAAATTTTCCCATCCGCCATCTTTGATTGCCCATCCGCCATCTTTGATCACGAAATAGATGTTGTATTTCAATTCTCCACCCCTTAAAATATCGAAGGCGATACCCATATTGATATTTAAAATGTTCTCATCCGCCATCTTTGATTTCCCGTCCGCCATCTTGGATCACATAAATTAATCAGCGTTCCGAAAATCTCGAAAACGATACCCATATAGATTGTATCCTATTCGTTTAGCCTTTTTTTTCCTTTGACCCAACCCTCCCCCTTCTCGTTTGATCATTTTATTATTTTTGTCTGGCCCCTAAAAGTTGTGGCGTAATTTTATATATCTTATAGCCTTTCGGAATAATTGGGCTATCGTATACAAAAAGATTTTTTCAGATCCGACCGGTAGTTCCTGAGATTAGCCGACATTATCTTTTAGCCTTTTTAGCCTTTTGCCCGGCCCCAAAGGGTCGAAGCGTTAAGTTATATTGCCTATAGCCTTCCGGAATAACTGGGCTATCGTATACAAAAATATTTTTTCAGATCCGACCGGTAGATCCTGAGATTAGCGCGTTCAAACAAACAAACAAACATACAAATAAACAAACAAACAAACAAACAAACAAACAAACAAACTCTTCCGCTTTATTATATTAGTATAGATTGTACATAATAATACTCAAGCATAATACTTAATTTTAATTTTGATGTTTGTTTGTTTAGTTAGCCTTCTCAGAATAGACAATAGGTACATGCTGAAACAGGAGCATCCACTTACATTATATATACCTAATAATGCAGGCAATCCGCGAAAGTGATCAGAACCATGATGGAAATGATGCAGTTAAATATTAAAATTTAATACCAGCTCGCAAGACCGTCATCGACCAGTCATCGCAAGTAGCACCCGTTCACGAGTATGACGCATGTGTCAGCCATCATCCCTCTCGCCATATTAGAGGAACAGGGTTAACCCGACACACGACGCCACCACACGAAATGACATTTTAGTGAGCATGACGACACCGGTATACGAACTGGCAGTAAGAAACAATCTATTGGTATACTGACCATGACCGCCAATTACCTCCATTTTCCAGATCGTTATTATTAACATAAATTAGTGGAACGCGTGAAGGAATGCAAATGTAGAAAGAATTTTGTGAAGGTGACAAGTGAACAATGATATGATCAGGGACAAATAATATTAAACTACACTCAACAAATCATAAAAATATCCAAATCCTGCAAAAATCATGTGTTCACGAGGCACCTCAACATGTTACTTATCAGAACTAGAATTTAACAAATTTATATAACAATTATATTTAACGGTCTGTACGCGGTATGCGCAAATCAAATATGGATTGATAGGTAAAATAATGATATATTAATAAAACACTAAAATTAACAGATTTACAGATATTGATCGATACGCGGCGAAAGGTGCTATATGTGGATAGGTAGCGCGGTGTACGGTGTTGCAATGACTAATGAACTATATGAGATATAATTTGCTGATGTAGACTAAAAGTATTTATTATAATAAAATGTGTGTTTCGCGGCGCATCGATGTCAGCATAAAAGTAAAACTATTGTATTGTACGGGTTTGCCCGTACATGCTCCCCTACAGAAAGAAGCAAAGAAACAACAATTGCGAAATGTGAAATATTGATAATGAATGTAAAAACAATGGTATGAAATACTTTAAGGTATATCAAAATGCTTCTTAGTGTCTCTAGTAAGTCTTATAAATACA
The DNA here is from genome assembly GCA_944739405.2 of Euclidia mi. Classification (NCBI taxonomy): domain Eukaryota; kingdom Metazoa; phylum Arthropoda; class Insecta; order Lepidoptera; family Erebidae; genus Euclidia; species Euclidia mi. The sequence goes on from OX123203.2 coordinate 48,673,922, forward strand.
CTAATCACTCACACTCACAAGTTAGAAATACTAGTATACGAGCCTAAAATAGGGGAGGTGGCTTTATCTGATAACCTTGCACTTACCACCTTGGCCCTCTCACTCACACTTTGATACCGGCGGGCGCGGGTGCTGCCACCGCGGGGCACGGCGGCGCGGCGTCGGGGGAGGAGCCTCCACATGTACACGCCGAGGGCTACGGCTGCTGCCAGGCCTAGCGCACCGTACATCAGCGTGTGATGATGAATGTCAATGATATGACAGGCTGCTAGCTAAAGCTCCATTTTCCTTCAAAATCTTTATCTTGTCGTGTATGGCTTTCAACTCGGCTTGATGGTTCTCTGTGCTTGTTTCGTTCCAATCATCATGAGATACGGAGACGTTTATGATATGGTTTATGGATGCGACTACTGGAGCGTACAAGTTTGGCGAGATATCAATGCCACTAGACCTCTGTTCATGTGCGATTACTTCGAAGTTTTCAGACTTGAGCACTCACTTGCTCACCAGGAAGCTCAATAAAATGCTCGCGTAGACGCTCTCTATTGTTTTTCTGTAAAACATTACAGAAAAACAATAGAGAGCGTCAACAGTCGGAAGAATGCTCATTGCAAGTGAATGGTCAAGTGTATCATTACCATCTTATACCAATATATAAAGCTGAACAGTTTGTTTGTTAAAGTATTATATTTATCTATGGTTTGGTTGAACGCGCTAATCTCAGGAACTACTGGTCCGATTTGAAAAATTAGATTAGATTAGATAGCCCATTTATCGAGGAAGGCTATAGGCTATTTAATGTCACACTATGAGCGACGGGAGCGGAGTAGGTAGTAGCCTTAAATAGCGCGGGTGTAACCGCATCGTCTAGTTAAGTATACGATGATTATACATTGGGTACCTAGTTCGATTCTAGTCCTGTGCGAAGAGCTTCGTTTTGCTTTCTATTTTTCACAGGCGCTTCATCAAAGAACTCTACCAAAAATAGTTTTTTTTTATTACATGATAATTTAAATCTACTTCTCATGAGTACATTATACAAAACGGAGGACGAAACGGACGATTTCCGTACATTTTCCAAATGCGCCTCCTGGTGGTCTATGCTGACCAGACCATTATCTGTAATGAAAGTCACCTCACGCTATCTACACATTGTGAAAAGACCAATCGTCAATCTGAAATCTACTCGTTTTGCATATCAGACGAAGCAAAAATAATATCTGGGAAACGAAAAATATTTTTAGACTTAAAAAATTAGACACATTTTATAAGCTGCAATGTAAAGCGAGATACTTTCCTATCTATGAGTGCATAGGACATGTTAATGACAGTTTGGCGCAAGAAATACATCAATTTTGTAAATTTATAATATTAGAAAATAAATCTTGCCTCCGTGGTCCAGGGGATAGCGTAAGCTACTGCTAATCGGAAGTCCCGGGTTCGATTCCCGGGTCGGGCAAAAGTGTTACTGAGTTTTTCCGAATTCTCAGTAGCAGCACGGAGTCTGGTGATGTGCCCGGTAACGGCAATAGGCTCGCCCCCTATTAAGTGGGACCTTAAAAATTCATGGCGAAATGTGGGTGTAATATTACACCTCTGGCTACCCCTTCGGGGATACAGGCGTGAGTCTATAAAAAAAATATATGGTGACTTTGAGCCTCGATAACCCCCTGAAGCAGTAATTTCCCGAGTATGGTACTTGCTTTGCAAGAATGGTCGTAATTATTGGTGCAATAGCAAGTAGCGGCGACAGCCTAGTGGAGATACCAACAGACTGCACGTTAAGCTGTCGGTCCCGGTTGTCCTTTGACAGTCGTTACAGGGCGTCAGTGCCTTCTATATAAACTGACACTAGTCTAAACCATGGAATATAGCTATCCCTTCGGGTTGCGGAGGTCAGGTTCACTCTGTGGAAAAGCTGCCAGCCAATTCCGGTGACACTAGCAAGCGGACCACAATCATGTTGAAACTGGTATAACACTAGGAGGACAATGAATAATTAGTTCATTATGGGATTTTTACGCCGTGTACCTACATATTATATATATCAGATGGGTAGAAATATAATAATATCCTACCACATTCACACAACACCGTTTAGTCCCAAACTTAGCAGAGCTTGTACTTTGGGTACCTACTAGACAATGGATAGACATACATATACATATAATTTTTCTTTGTAAATACATACATATTATACATAGAAACAACAAGACAAACATTCATGTTCATGCACACAAGTGTTTGAATTGAGCGGGAATCGAACCCGCGACCTTCGGCGTAGCAGTCGCTTACACTCCCACTGCGCCAACCGGTTGTCAAAATAAAGTATAGTATATTTGAACTAGAATCCACCTGCGGCTCTGTGTGCGTAGGGGTTGTTTATCGCGACATATTTTACAGTCCCCAAAACAATCCAATTTTGATCAAGTGGTGAGGCATTTCCGACAGGAACAATTTCCATACATTTTGCGGCCTTATCGGGTAATGGTCAGCATAGACCACCAGGAGGCGCATTTGGAAAATGTATGGAAATCGTTTCCATCCTCCGTTTTGTATAAAGTACTCATGAGATGTAGATTTAAATTATAATGTAAAAAAAACTATTTTTGGTAGTGTTCTTTGATGAAGCGCCTGTGAAAAATAGAAAACAAAACGAAGCTCTTCGCACAGGACTTGAATATCGAACTAAGTACCCGATGCATAATCATCGTATACCTAAAGGATGATTCACGTTACACCGGGCCGTGTCCGGGCCGGGCCCTGGCCGGGGCATGGCCGTGGCACGGTCAAATATTCATAGTATTGATTTGTATGAAGTAATTATCGTTAGGCCGTGGGTATTGTTTCCCGGCCGGAGGGCAGTTGATGATTTAGGCCGGAACACACGGAGCTATAATTTTATTATAAATAAATATTAATCATAGGTCGGTATATTATGGTATATTTTTTTAAGTAATCGGCGAGTGACCACACTCGCAGCTATAACTTATATTTTTACTACGTCACCAAAGTATGTCAACAGATAGGTATCGGACAATATATTTTGGTATAGCATGATACATGTTCGTATAGCAAGACATATTAACCCATATTTTGATATATTTTTAGAACACAAGGTATTATTTTTCATCTGTTATTTGTGTGCACGTTGAACACAGTAATATCCTCTGCGCCTGCGACTCAGACTTGACGCCCCTTGTAGTAAAGGTACTCTGTGCGTCCTCTGCCTGTTTCCCTTGATTTTAACACCATAGTCATTAGTCAGGCATTCCCCTAACATTTCGCGTTTCCTCCAGGCTGGGTGTATACCCCATCCTCTTTTGGTACTTTCGGTTCGATTTTCCAATGCTTCGTCGTCTATGGCAATGGCGATAGCTGCCAACTCAATTTGTGACAATTGCATTTTAATTAGTAATAATTACAAACTATCACCTCGTGTTATTTATTCCAGTCGTATCCCCTGATCTGATCCCCTTCAGATTATTATTATTCTTTCATTCCTGTCTGATCCACTAAACGCTTTGTGATTCCGGTCTGATCCCCTAACACTTGTTGGCACGTAAGTACAGTCAAGAGAATAACAGTTGTTCATGAAAAAAAATATTACTTTTATTTGTTAAGGTATTTAAAATCATCACAGATAATCAGACTTGGTCTATTAATTTGGACAATCCTTAATATTAAACAAGCGTTTGATCATCTTAATTAAATAACAAAAAAGCTCTTAAAATTACTATATAAAATAATCACAGATAATTAGACACTTGGTTTTACCTTAATACATAATAAACATTTTTTTATCGTCGTACTTAATTAACGAACAAAAACAGAACTTAAAATTACTACATAAAATCATCACAGATTGTCAGACATTTGGTCTTTTAATTTGGCCAAACCTAAATATTAATCAACCTTTGGTCATATTAATTAAATATCATAAAACAGAACTTACTATCTTAAATCATTTTAGATTATCAGACAATTGGTATTTCGATTTAAACAGATAACAGAAACATAAGCAGAACTTCAAAGGCTAAATAAAATTTAAATAACATATAAAATAATCATTCCTAATAATATACTAGACTAGATACAAAAAAAAACGTTTTCTAATTTGGACAAGTTACTTATAGTCTAAGCTTTTCTATAAACAACGTTACATCGGCCAAGTTTCTGGGACTGTTTATAGATGATAAACTTAATTGGAAAACACATATAAATGAAACAAGTAAAAAAGTAAGCAGTTCTACCTACGCCTTATATAAACTTGCTCCTATTGTTAACGCTGTAGCCCTGCTTGCTGCGTATCATGGTTTGGTGGCATCAAGACTAAGATATGGCATTATCTTTTAGGGTAATGCCACAGATAGGGAGCTGATATTTAAAAGCCAAAAACGATGTGTCAGAGCAATGTTTGGTCTCAAAACAATAGAAAATTGCAGGCCTTATTTTATTCAATACAAAATTCTAACATTTCCGTCATTATATATATATATATACGAAGTGGCAATGTTTGTCAAAACAAACCCTCATTTGTTTCCACGATTATCGGATGGTATAGTAGGCTCTGTGTTCACTATGCCAAAACGTCTTTATAGAGCAAGAGTGTATTCTGCATGGGTCCGAAAATATTTAATAAACTGCCTATGACATATAAAGATTTAAATATAATAAAATTTGGTAAAGCTATAAAGAATATGTTGACATCCAAATGTTATTATTGAGTCATTTAAAAAGTCTGCAATAGCAGACTTTTTAAATGACTCATTTTAAAATTAATTATCGGCAGACTTATTATAGACTTTTCTGACATAGTAACCAAATTTTTGACTTTGTATTTTACTTGTATTTTACTTAGACTATATATATTTTGTAAATAGACGGAGGAATCCCATCACTCAAAGGTCTGACATAGGTCACCGCGTTGGACCCCATTACGCGTCAAAATTTAATAGAACTTAATTTGAAAGTTTGATACTTCGTTCAAAGACATTTTGATTTATTCGTATAAAGATTGTGACGCATAAACATAGTGACGTTATAACTTTATCGATACTTTTATTTTACAGACTAGCTTCGGCCCACGTATTCACCGATGTGGGTGACAGTTATTGCAAAAAAAAGGAAGCCTTTGCACTATTGTGATGTAGAAGCTATACTGCAATATTTCTTTGAAAAATAAGTATACCTGTGTAGTTTTCATCGATCATCACATACTTTCAGCTATCGCACACAGGCTATCGCTGCCTTCACGTACAACCTTTACTGTAACTTTAAAAATATGTAATACATATTTTGATGGTGAGACTAATCCTCCTCTGTCTTTTACTTTTATAAAAAAATAATTACATAAACCTGCAGTACCTACTGCAGGTTTGTGTAATAATTTTTATTATTATTCTATTCTCTTATTTCTATTATTCTCTTCGGTGAAACCAAAAGTTTTGTCTTCATAATTATGGACGAAGTTATCATGAAAAACAACTACCGATAGTATATACTGAGGGACGGTGCGATTGACATATGGCGGGCATGTCACCAGCCTGGGGAATCTCTCAGACAAAGAGTATCCGGTTGTTCTAGTTTTGCCAATGGCCAGTATTTGCATAGACACAATCAAGTGGCCAAGATAACCCATAAGCAACTAGCCCTTAAAGTTAATCTCATTGGTTCACCGTACTACAGATACAAATAATTATGTGCCCGACCCAGTTCTCGAAAAAATGGCCGCACGTTGTTGTCCTGGTATAGGTCTATCATTACAGACAGGTTTATTGTAGCCAATAAGCGTTATATTGTAGTGATCGACTGAGCAGAGCGACTCGCATTGACAGACGTTATAACCATATCGCATGACAGCAATCTCGTAAAAGCAGAAAAAGAGAAGGAGTTCAAATATTTGGGCCCAGCTCATGAGATTGTCGATATGTGGGATGTGAACTTGGCGATTATTGTGCCGATAGTTGTGTCAGTAAATGGACTAATCGCCAAGAGCCGTTACCAACATCTAAAGATGCTCGCACTAGGCAGCAGAAAAACTAATATTTTGAACAACAACACTTTTTGAGTTTGGTGCCAATTAGAAGTACGCACAAAATTTTATTTTCTTTCTTACTCACCATGCGGGCTCCTGGTTTAATTCTCTTAAATTATTTTATTTCTCACTTATTTTAGACCTAGGCCCTATAAGGGCGTAATTAATTTGACCTGTATACAGTGTGTTTCATAACGCCCTGTCCGATCCCGAAAGGACATATTACTGGCTTGTGAGGCATACCAGGAAAAATAATAAAAAAAATCTAGCTCATCATAAAACATCAGAATTTATTTCCTTAGGACAGTACTATGGAGAAACATTACCCCGAATTTGGGGAAAATTCTTTAAGCTAACAACACTCCCCTCAACAGATGATTCTATTAATTCTATTAAAATATCGTCGGCTTTCGCCGCTAAAAGCGAGCAACCGTACACAAAAGGACCGCTCTAGTGATGTTTACGATCAACAGATAATATCGATTTATTTAATTTTAACGTGACATGTTACAAACTGGTAACAATAGCCTAGTGGCGATACCAACGGACTGCCATGCAGATGGTATCGGGTTGGATTCCACGGTGCGTATCAATAATAATAATAATACATAATAAGTTAGTAAGACTTTTCGAAGTTACGTGCGTAATAAATTGTTAATAAACGTTAGCCCAGTGTCTCGGAAGAGACCAACAGTCATGAAGATCCTTGACAGTCGTTACGGGGAGTCAGTACCCTCAAATAAACTGATACTGGTCTTAACCATGGAATATTTTATTGAATAACAGTACATAAAAACATGCAATTACACAAAGCTAACATTTTAGGGGTTTACTTACCGATATTGTATCAGGTAAACAATAACATAAAATATCGATAAAAACATTACTCCCATGAATATCATTCATTGGTTACATCTCTAATTATTTACCTATTTGATTTACGAATTATTAACAATTTGCCTACTTGACCACTCAGTCATTCGCGAGCATTCCTTTTGATTAGACTTCCGGATCTCTTTAATTGTGTTGTGTGAATTTAAACTAATGTTATCGTCTGTGTGGTTGGCTGTAATATTTTCGGGTGACCCGGAGTGAGCCCGCCTACTCAGCTCCTCTCCGCTGACGGTTCCTATGCTGTGACACCCAGCGTCAGCTCCAGGTGTGCCCCGGCGATTGCCCCCGGGAAGCGATCCTATACGTTTACTTCGTAACATCATTTTCTCCATTGAAATGGGTTTCCAGAGCCATGTTAGCCGCACCAGTAACAGAAATATTGCGTGTCCGCCCCCTACGTGAGTCAGGTGTTCGACTCGGACGTATGGTTGAATTATTATTATTATTATGTTTCTCTTTAAACTGTTATTCTTCTAACATTTGGTATTAAAAGAATAACCGGACCTTTGGTAGGCTTACACGAGGATATGGATCCAACGTGCAGAGGCCCGTAGAGAGTTTTAATAAAAATGTGATGGTACACGTGCAGCGGAGCCTCCACAACTGCACTATTAAGTACAGCTATGGACTAGCCGCAGCACGTGCAGGACTATTGCTTGAATTTGGAATCTACTAGAATTAGGTTATGAGGATGGGTGATTAATGGACCGGTATGATAAAATCTATGGATTACAGACGGCACCTGCCTGATACTCTTATAGCATCCATCCGCAAGGCAGGTGGTGACTCGCCAACTCACTGGATGGGCCCTCTCTTATTAGCCGCCAAGGCAAGCAAAGTCTGCCATAAAGGCAGCCAGAGGGCAACACCGGTGCGAGTGGCTAGAGGTGTCGAGCGGTGCGGCACCGGTTTCGCCATCACGGGTCTCGTGACAACGGAGACCCGGAGCGGGTTTCCCCGTAGTTACGCCCTTGAAAATGACAGTTCCGCCCCCGAGCTAATAGCTCTAACGGCTTATCTTTGACCGGCCGACCAAGGCAAGTCAGAGTTGAGAGTCCTGCGGGCGCTCTTGGGCATCCACTCTAACCAGCCAGTAAAGGCAAGCCGGAGACGAGACCCTGACCGACTCTCCGAAGCATTCGGAACCGCAGTGTCGCCACACACATTCAGCTCGCCACAAAGCTGCCCTGCGGTTTGTAAGCTTTCTTTTCATCTTGTAATTATTATTGTTATTATCACTTTTTATCTAAAATTCTTTTATGGCAATTCAATCGCGTCTTCAAAATATTTCACAGGGTTGGAGATGTATAGATGAGTACGGCTCAGAACTTGATAAACATTTTACGGACTTGACAATTTCTCAAGCAGACACTAGACGGCGAGTCAATGAAATATGACATTTTAAAACCAATCAATGAAAAACAAGCGATTAGAAAATTCGCAGATGGTTTAAAAAATTCTAGGTTGAGTATCATAGTAGCGTCTCGTAACTGTAGCTCCCTAGAAGAGGCTATACAGGTCGCAAAGGACGAGGAGAGTCTGAATTTATCAATTCTAGGTAATGTTATGCATTTTACTAATAAATCTTTTAATAGGGGACAAAAAGGTAACTATTCCGATCGTTCGAGTTTTCAAGGACGTGGCTTTTGCGTTGGAAGAGGTGTACAAAGACGTGGCTTTCTTGGCGGAAATGGTGCCAACATCCTTCGTGGACAAACATCTAACCGGTACGTACGTGGTCAATATTTTTCTTACGCTAACCGTAATTCTCGTGGTAATCGTAATAACAGCTTGTTCAGCCCCCGAAATGGTGGTCCACCAGTTCGATATTTTAGAGGTCGAAATTTTTATAATTCTAATCGTGGAAATACGTGAAAAAGTTTTTACAGCTCAAGAAAATGACTCGACTCCTGACAATGTTTTAAAAACTGAGCAATCAAATTTTTTTCGTGAATAAATATGAAATTTTTGCTACCAAAGGATTATCCAAATTAGTTTCTTTTAATTTAGATAATTATAAATATTATTGGGTATTAGATACAGGAGCTTCTTTATCAATTATACGAAAGGAAAGTTTACCCAAAAATATTCATATTTATGAAAATGATGTTTTAGTTTCTGGTATAGGAGGTCAAATTAAGTCACAAGGTCATGTCTATCTCACGTTGTTTACTGATGGAGGTGTTTCATTCAACGTAAGTTTCACGTATTCAGTAATCTACCTCTTATGGCCGATAGTATTATCGGATTAGACTTTTTAAGTACTTATTCGTCAAGAATTGATTTAATTACTAATATTTTGACTTTAAATATAAATGGCAAAGACGTTATAACACGAATATTTGACAGAACAGAATGCAAAACGGATTATTTGACGATCCTAGCACGAAGCGAATCTTTTCATTATGTAGATTGTAATTCGAATTTAAAAGAAGATGGTGTACTTTTTCCAAAAGATATGGGACAAGATTTATTTTTAGCTGTTGCTTTAGTGAATGGAAGTAAGGTAAAATACCTATTAAAATTTAAAATGTTAGTGAAAAGGGTGTACGTATTCCTAAGTTTACTCCAGTAGTAAAACCATTATCATCTTATGAATGTCATACTTTTGATAAAATTAAAGCAAACTCGACTAGAGCAAACACTTTGAACTTTGAACTCACTTTTAAATTTAAAACATCTTAATGCCGAAGAGAAACAGTCTATCGAAAATATTTGTAAAAAGTATTCAGATATTTTTCAATTACCAAATGATAAACTGATAGTAACTAATATTTATGAACAAAAAATTACATTGAATCCAAATACTACTCCGATTTATACAAAACAGTACAGGTTACCACACAGTTTGAACGGAGAATTAAATAAACAAATTGAAGATATGATTAAAGATGACATTTGTTTGAAATAGAATTAGTTTTTATTATAAGTCAAATCGATTTGGGCGGAAGCCCGTGCACCTCATTTCATTTCAACTCCATTGAACTGCACTGACTTCCACTCTCTGCATTCGCGTCCGTTGCAGAGTTTGGCGAATGGCCTTAGGGGAGAGCGCAAGTCGTGTAGATCCCTAAGGCAAGGCTGGTGGACTATCCTTCCCGAGGTTGCCGCCCGTTCTTGGTCTGGTTCCCTATGAAACAGACGTAACGAAAACCTCCAGCCGCCCTCACCCACACACATGCACAAGTACGTACACACATACATTCACTACACTAACCCAATCATTCATACGGACGCGCACACACACACATACACACACCACACCTACATAGAAACACATACACATACGCCCACGCACACGCTCATACGGAGCCAAAACAAAAACAAAAAGAATGAATGTGAAACAAAATAATAAACTACCCCAGGAGGGTACCAGCGTCCGTGACGCTGGAGAATCCCTCCCTGCACCCTCGGGTCCAGGCTGCCCCACGTATTCTGGGGGGGGCAATGTTTCACGTGAGCGTAGTTTAGACCTGCACGACCTGGCAAATGCCATGCCTCGTGCAGTACACATAACCAACACCTCCTGGACGGTTGTACCGCGTCGAGCAGACGAACGCCGCAAGGCAAACGTCAGCTCCGCTGCAACCGTATCCGGTAGAGGTAAACACCGCGGAAAGCGCTCCCGTCATCATAGACGTCAGCGCGAGTACGCAGCGCACGCGGGAGGTAGCGAACCGACAACGTCGGCGAACGCACCCCCCGCGGGAGGTAGCGAACCGACAACTTCGGCGAACGCACCCCCCGCGGTAGGTAGCGAACCGACTACATCGGCGAACGCACCCCCCGCGAGACAACCAACAGCTGGCGCAACGCACCAGCGCGGACATCCGCCCTCAGCCAGCGCGATGAGGGAACCGCCCAGGACGAAGCATTCGGCAGGACGCGGCGCGATTGGTGGACGCAGCAGCTCAGGCTTGCAAGCGGAAACCACGCGGACGGCGAAGAGTGAGCCTTCGGGCTCGCTCCCGCCGGCTGCACGCGCCTCTCCGGCCGGTGCAGCGCCGGGCACCCCCCGTCGCGCCCCCTCGACGGCAGTCGGAGATGCGGAACCAACAGCCCCATGGGGCACAACCGGGCCACGCCGCAAACGCGGCCCCAGAAAAGGCGGACCCAGGCACGCACCGACCAATCCGGCGCTCTCGGGACGGCCCACTTCGGCGACACCGTCGAAGAGGAACCGTCACGACGACACACCACCAAGCGCCACGACGAAGCGTGCGAGAGTGGACGCAACACCGAAGAGGGCAACGATGAGCTACGCCGATGCGACTAACTCGCATCTGATGGTGGCCGTCGTTGCCACTCCACCCACAGACCTGACGGTGGAGCAAGCACGGCAGCTCGAGCTCTCCATAGAGGAGCGCATCTTGGAAGCAGCCTTTGCACCACCGTCAAATAACGAGCCCGCACTCGCGCCATCCTTTAGAGGCAAACCGCTTGCAGCAGGAGGAGTCCTGAAGCTATGGTGCGAGGACGAGAAATCGCTGGCGTGGCTCAAACGAACGGTAGCGGGACTGCAGTCACCGATCGAAGGAACCAGGCTGGCTGTCATCGGGCGGACGGACCTCGCGAAGCGCGTTCGCGCATCGCTCTGGCTGCCGAGGTCGACCAGCCTGGAACTCCCGAAGATCCACCAACTCTTAGCTGCCCAAAACCCATGGTACGCTGTCCAGACGTGGCAACTGTACAGCGCTACCATGCAAGAGCACGGCCTATACTTGTCCCTGGGCATCCCCGAATCGGAGGTCCCGAGAATCGAGGCGCGCGACCGCCGAGTCTCCTTCTTCACCGGCAGCGTGTACGTACTGTTCCACGCTGCCGGGGCAGGGGCTGGCGGGACGGTTGCCGCGCCCAGGGAAATACCGCCCGCCAGCGGGCATACACAGGAACGAGAGACAACATCAGCCGTTCCCAGCACGTCGGGCACAGCCCGCGCACACACAACGCCCGCAGTGACAATGAGCGCTGTGACGGCAGTTGACGGCGAGCACGACTCGTCTGACGGGGAGTCCGTGGACAGCAATGTTCTCGGATCATCGTCAGACTAGAGTCGTACAGACCAACCTCCAGCACAAGCAAATCGCAACGGCTACCCTACGCAGGCTGCTGGAGGTTAACCACCACACAATAGCCCTAATCCAGGAGCCGTGGATTAGAGGCGACACCATATGTGGACTTAACAACATCGGAGGTAAGATATTGCACTGGAGCTCGGCATCTAAGCCGAGAACATGCATATACATTCCCCGAACAATACCAGCATTGCTGCTGACTAACTTTTGTTCTAGAGATCTCACAGCCGTGGGAATACGAACAGGGCCCAATGATCAGATGCTTGTACTAGCTTCGGTCTACATGCCCGGTGATGAGGAGATCCCATCGAAGGAGCTGGCCGAGCTGGTGCAGCACTGTGAGGACCACGGCTGGCCATTAATACTCTCGGCAGATGCTAACGCCCACCATCCACTGTGGGGGAGCCCCGAGGCAAATAGACGAGGTGAGATCCTAACTGAATACATCTACACAACAACACTAACGGTAATCAACAAAGGCTCAGAGCCCACATTTGTCAGCTCCAGATATCAAACCATAGTAGACATTACACTGGCATCGGATGGGGCCGCGGAACTTGTCACGAACTGGCATGTGTCCGCCGAACCATCCTTTGCCGACCACAGACGTATCTGCTATGACATACGAGTGCAAGAGAGGGTCATACAACCAAGACGCAACCCACGTAATACCGACATTGTGAGATACAAGACCCTGCTCGAACAAGAAATAGCCATGTCTAATTTCAACGACATGAACACAAGCACTACACACATAGAACACAACACTAATTTACTAACAAAATGCATACAACGCAGCTACCAACAAGCCTGCCCCACCACACTACCGAAAACGAGTAGTAAAACCCTATGGTGGGGATCGGAACTGGAGAAACTCAGGCGCAATCTGAGACAACTCTTCAACCGGGCCAAAAACACAAGGAAAGACACGGACTGGGACAAATACAAAGAAGCCCAGTCGCACTACAAGAAACGCATACGATTCCGCAGGGGAGAATCCTGGCGAAATTTCTGCACCAACATTAATTCCACATGCGAGGCAGCCAGGGTAAAAAAGATCCTATCCCAGGACAGCAACAAGACCCTAGGCTCCATAAGAAAGCCTGATGGCACCTACGCAACCACAGACATGGAAATAAGCCAAATACTAATCGAAACGCACTTCCCAGGTTGCACAGTGACCGAAGACTGTGATTGGGAAGAATCAGAACACAGACCACCGACCCAGACAGACTGGACGATAGCCAACAACATGGTTACCGGGGACCGGCTGAAATGGGCAATTAACAGCTTCCAGCCGTATAAATCTGCAGGCCTGGACGAAATAACACCAGCACTCCTACAATGGGGCTGCACAACGATTGTGCCACAGCTACTCAGCATATATAGAGCATCTATAGCGCACAATTACATACCACGAAGGTGGAGGGAAGTAAAAGTCATATTTCTCCCAAAACCGGGCAAAACGGATTATACGCAAGCAAAATCGTTTAGACCTATCAGCTTGACCTCCTTCTTGCTAAAAACGCTGGAAAGGCTCGCTGACAGATACCTGCGGGAAGGCGCACTGCTACGCAGACCACTACACCCGCATCAACACGCCTACAGAAGTGGTAGATCAACGGAATCAGCGCTTCACTCCGTAGTGGGGACCATAGAGACAGCGCTATCTGACAAACTAATGATCTTAGGCGCCTTCATTGACATAGAGGGCGCCTTCGACAAGACTAAATTCACCAGCATTAGCCGTGCCCTTAACAAGTTCGGAGTTGAACAAACCGTCAGTGGATGGATTGATCAACTCCTGAAACAAAGGGCTATTCAGTTCACGGTTAATACCACCACAAGGGGGATAGTAGCAAAAGGCTGCCCACAGGGAGGGGTCCTATCACCCCTGCTCTGGAACATAGTGGTAGACGATCTGTTGAGAAATCTGAATGACAAATGCTTCTTCACGGTCGGCTACGCAGATGATATTACCATCCTAATCAAAGGAAACTCAGAAGACATGATCCATTATCGGATGCAAGCAGCGATCAGGGTCATGGAACAATGGTGCAACCACCATGAACTGACGGTCAACCCAAATAAAACGGAGCTAGTACTTTTCACCAACAAAAGGAACACCCGTATGACCAGAAAACCAAAACTTTTTGGCACGGAGCTTAACTTATCGAGTGAAGTCAAGTACCTGGGCGTAACACTCGACCACAAGCTCAACTGGAATAAACACATCACCACTAAAACCACAAAAGCATGTACAATCTTCTGGCAGTGCAGGAGAATAATAGGCAAGAAATGGGGTCTAAAACCATTCATCACCCTATGGATCTACACTGCCATAATACGCCCCATGCTCACATACGGTGCAGTAGTGTGGTGGCCACGCACTCAACTAAGCACAGTCAAGAGCAAACTGCAGAGCATACAACGCCTCGCCTGTTTGGCCACAACAGGCTGCATGAAAACAACTCCAACGGCGGCACTGGAGGTGCTTCTCGACTTGCGACCACTGCACCTCATCATCCAGCAAGAAGCAGGTGCCGCTGCGATCCGGCTCGATAAGTTCGGGCTGTGGAGGAGAGATGACCGCATAACCCACGCACGCCTGAAAAGGACGTTAACAAACGAGATCCCGATGCTAGATGCAACGTGTGATCTCATACCTAAAACCTTTGTCTTTGACAAAAAATACCGCATACAACTGCAAGAAGAGCACAAGGATAGTTCTGGTATACACGAAGTTAGAGTATACACAGATGGCTCAAAAACAAAGTATGGGACGGGTGCCGGAGTGTTCTCCCATGACTTGAATATCAATCTCTCAACATCGCTTGGTAAACTCAACACCATCTTCCAAGCTGAATGCGTTGGGATAACAAGGGCGGCGACGGCGATCGCGGCCAGAAATGTGAGCAACCTGTCAATACGCATCATCACAGACAGCGCCTCAGTACTACAAGCTCTCGATGGCAACTGCTTTAATAGCGGCCTAATTATGGAGTGCCACCAAGAGCTACAGAAAACTGCAACGAGAAATCGGGTCACGCTCCAGTGGATACGAGGACACAGTGACTCCACGGGCAATGACGCAGCAGACCAACTGGCAAAGAAAGGATCGGACACGACAACTCTAGGACCCGAACCAATTGTTCCGATACCGTTCAACCAACTAAGAACATGGTTACGCGAGAGAACCCTACAACAACACGAAAAAGAGTGGGCAGAGTTAAAAGAGTGTAGGCAATCTAAAGATGCCTTTCCCCAATTAGACAAACGACTCTCGCAAAAACTGTTGCACTCCAACAGGAAAACACTCAAGCATCTGACTGGCATAATAACCGGCCACTGTCCACTAAACAAGCATCTCTACAACATCGGAGTCACGGACAGCCCACTATGTAGGGGCTGCATGGGGACCGAAGAAACACCCGCTCATATAATCCTACATTGCACCAGCGTGAGCGACCAACGGACGAAGTTCCTGAACAACCCCAGAACCATGAGCGAAGCCATACGCAATCCTGGTCAACTCATGGCCTTCTGGAAGGAGCTTGCATGGTATGAGTAGCAGGCGACTACCACGTCACTGCTAACGCACAATGGCCCAATTAAGTGGCTAAGTGCGGAAAACACCTGTCCAACTAACTAACTAACTAAGTCAAATCGATTAGATCGATTGAGTAACATTTTGTTTAGTCTATTGAAAATTTCTGACAATGGTCACACTGAACTGTCACTTTCGTCCCCGCTTTGAAAAATTACCACGTTGTCGTCTCGTACGTAAAATAATTGATCGCCTTTTTGAAAAGCACATCCTTGTAGCTACGCGAATAGTTTGTGAAATCTTATACGTAATTGCCGCTTTTGACTTCCGGCAAAGTTTGTTGTAAATTGATGACATATTGAACATTTGTGAAAAGTTTTGTGAACCGTAAACGTGCATCGTGGTCTGGAGAAGGACTTCGCCGAATTGTACACTGGTATCTATTGATTCTCTTGTTATTTTGGCCAAAATTATGAGTTAATCCTATAGGTCCACTTCAAGAACATCACCAGGATATATAAGGTAAAATTTTCATGTACCTACTCAATACTTTACTCACTGTGCAACGCAGTGCATTGTGTCTGGATATATTGTCCATCGTGGTCAGGTAGATGTATTACACCTTCCACTGCGCACTTCTGATACACCTTCCTGCCTGGCTACGGTAATTCTAGACATAAATTTTGATAGCAAGAGCGTGGTTAACTGCCTATATTGTAAACTTGTATCTTAGCCGTTGATTGTATCTGAACTCAGATTGGTGTTGTATGAGCTATATATGTCACCTTGTAGACAGTATTGTAGTGTTTGTCAGGTCAGTTATTGTCTAAAATACATAATATTTAATTGTATAAGTTGACCTAGATAATTTGAAACACATTGTCACACATAACCTCAATCAGTCATTGTTGATTTGTATTGTTGAAAAATCTAACTTAAATTTGTTGTTGCATTAATAAGTCACTTTGATTGGATACATATCAGTTATATGTATCAATTGATTTAGTTTATTGCATATATTGATATATTAAGTTTGAACCTTACATTGTTAAACCTTGTTATAATATAAAGATAATATTGTTAGGTAACACATATTCTGTGCTTACTTACTATTGTATATCTCAAATAATACAGCCAGTCTGTCTGTTGCAAGTAATTAGTTAATTTATTTGAATATTTAACTTTAATTAACTTATTCGAAGGTTCAACTTTGATAACTTTTGTGTTTGTTTCAATATACTGAAACCTTTAATTTTGCTGGGCAGTAAATACCTGTCACTTGCCTGCACTTGCAGTAAACAGGCTAATACTTTGTTGGTTTCAAAGAATTAAGAAAAATTAAGTTTTGATTGTTAATTTTATTTAACGCTTGTCCGGGCTCTTTTGAAGTTTGATTATGTCAGCTATCAAGGACTTGCGTGCGGCTGCTGGTGCTATTGCATCAGATTTGCGCTGGTTTGCCTCGGCCAGTGCTTTAGTGAACCGGCCTGATCGCCAGCAGGCCTTACTTCAAAGGTACGAGCGGATCGATGATCGCCTGGCAAGTGTGGAACAGCAGTTCCGCACTTTCAGCGCTTGCTGTCTTGAAGTGTCAGTCACTGATTTCTCTGCTGACCAGCGAAATAAGGTCAGTGAAGACTATGCCCAGGTCTTAGACCTGTATGATGCTGTCTCCAATACTGCGAGACAACTAGTTGCCAATAGGGAAGGGCAACCCGGCCTGAAGCAGGAGCTTCCTAGGTCAGCACCGGGGCTGGTGAGTAGGCTCCCTACTTTGGACCTCCCCCATTTTGATGGCTGCCTAGGAAGCTACCTGGGCTTCGTTAATTTGTTCGACAGCCTAGTCAATGATAGGGCTGACCTTCGGCCGGCACAAAAGTTGGCCTATCTAATGTCGGTTCTGGATGGGGAGGCTAAGGGCCTCATCCAGCATCTGCCCGTGTCTGACGAGGCATACCAGACGGCTCGGGACCTAATTACCCGTAGGTACCATAATAAGCGTGGCCTCGCCGACACGCACATCGAGCAGATTTTGGGTTTGCCGACGCTCACCCGGGTCTCTGGGTTGCGCACCCAACTTTTGAACCCGCTTTTGGTGGCCATCAACGCACTTAAGTGCCTTGACCTGCCCGTGGACCAATGGTCCTATCTATTGGTGCACATTGTGCTGAAAAAGCTGCCTGCCGACCTGAGGTCGCGTTTTGAACAGCGCTTTGGTGGGGATAGCGCGACCCATCTGCCCCCCTTTGCTGACCTGGAGAGGTTCCTGGAGGATGAGTGCCGGGTCTTGGACAACTCCGGTGGTGACACGCCGGCTAAGGCGCAGCCGCCCAAGGTCAAGGAGCAGGCTCGCGTTCACACCCGAGCCAATGTTGACCGGCGCCCTCCTCGCTTTGCGGTCACGCAGAGCCCAGCGGAGTGCTCCTACTGCAAGGTCACGGGGCACAGAACGGCCAGTTGTAGGGCATTCTTGGACCTACATGTCGCCTCTCGTAGGCGCATCGCGAATGCCCGCCGCCTTTGCTTCTCTCGTTTGGGGTCCCACTACCAGCGAGACTGCCCAAATTCTCGCCCCTGTCCTCACTGTGGAGGACAGTATTTGGACATTCTCTGTATGAATGCCAGAGAGGTTGGCCGCTTGTCCAACCAGTCGACGCCGCGCACGGGCGGGTGTTTTGAAGGTGGCAGCCGAGGCTCACCGGCGCGTAGCCGAGAGTCGCGTCGCTCAATTGATCGCCACTCGCCCCGCTTGGAGAACGCGTGCGCACGCCTCCTCTCTCTCGCGCACCTGAATGTGCTGTTCAGCGTCACCAGCACCATGACTGCTGCCCCAGGTATTCCCCTCCTTTGGCGGAGCGTCCCCGCCTTGACTCGCGCCCACCTCGTTTTGGGCGGGTGCGTCATTATGACCCCCCACAGATGGCGCGCGGATCAAGTCATCGCGCCTTTGAGGACTTCAAGCCGCACCCTCGTTTTGACTTGCCTGGTCCTGGTCAACGGTCGCCGCCCAGGCAACAATAGGTCATTGACCCCTGCCCTATAACGCCAACCTCCCCCATTGAGACCGTTATCCTACCAACGGTTGCTGTTAGGGTCTGGGGACCCACGGGGACCTCTGTTGTTGTCCGTGCTATATTGGACACAGGTTCACAAGGTTGCATTGTTTCCACTTATTTGGTAGGGCAGGTCAAATTAAATATGGGACAAATCGATTTGTTGATTGGCTCTGATGTCCTCGGTGGAATTTTGATTGGTGGGAAACGGGTCTTGGTGCCAAATGGTTTGACTGCCATCCCGACCATATTTGGATTTGCTTTGATGGAACCTGTACCTAGGGACCCCCCTCCACCAGAACTTGATAATTTGTTGGCTGTAGGCTCCGCTCTCTCTGATGCGGTTCAGAGGTTTTGGGAGGTAGAGGAGCCCCCTCAAGTTGCCCGTTTGAATCCAGAACATGTGGAGTGCGAGCTGTTCTTCCAGAACAACACTGATCGACTCCGTTCTGGTCGGCTCATTACGAGGCTACCCTTCCTGTCTGTTCGGCCTCCGCTTGGTGAGTCACGACCTTTAGCCGAAAAGAGGTTGTTGGCCATGGAGCGCCGCATGGGTCGTGATCCGGAGCTCAGACAGAATTACATTGAGTTCATGAGGGAATATGAACAGTTGGGACACATGTCTGTGTCAAATTTGGATTGGCGTTCGGTGGAGCACTACTTTCTCCCGCATCATGCGGTATTGAAGCCATTGACTGGGAAGCTGCGCACAGTATTTGATGGTTCTGCGCAGACTTCAACAGGTGTATCCTTGAACCAGTGCTTGCATTCTGGTCCCAAGTTGGTCAAGGACCTTTGTGACGTCATCACCAGCTTCCGACGACATCAGGTTGTCTTTGTGGCCGACATAAAAATGATGTTCAGGCAGACGATTATCCACCCTGATGACCGTCGCTTCCAGCTGATCCTTTGGAGAGAGTCTCCTCGCGATCCCATGGTCATCTATGAGCTCAATACGAATACGTACGGGTTAAGATCAAGCCCCTACTTGGCAATACGTTCTCTTTGGGAGCTCGCAGACCGAGAAGGCTTACGTTTCCCACGAGCCTCCGCCATCTTGAAGGACGATATTTACGTCGATGACATTTGTTCAGGCGCCTCTACAGCGGACGAGGCTATCCTCCTGCGGGACGAATTGATAGGTATTTTGGCCTCCGCGGGTTATGAATTGCGCAAATGGATTTCCAACTCACCAGCGCTTTTGGAAGGCTTGCCAGAGGATCATCAGCAGGATCCACATCTATTTGAGATTGTTGACAACCCCGCCATGATGGCTGTTCTCGGCGTTCAGTACAGACCAGTCCAAGACATCTTTACATATAACGTAGACTTGAAATTGCCGTGTTCTTGGACTAAACTTACTGTCGCCAGAACCTTTGATCCGAATGGTTGGATCTGTCCAATTATATTTTGGGCAAAATGCTTCTTGCAGAAGCTTTGGACAGCAGGATTGACCTGGGACGAACCTCTGCACGGCACTCTTGTTGAGGAATGGACCTCTCCATCCTCACTTCCTGCCGTCAACGAGATCTCCTTGCCTCGTCCCATCCTTCCTCCCGGGAAGTACAAGGCCACCCTTCACGGGTTTTGTGACGCCTCGGAACGTGGTCACGCCCCCGTGGTGTACTTGCGCACAGTTAGTGCCTCAGGTCAGGTGAGGGTTTCCCTGATCATGGCAAAGAGCAAGGTGGCACCCCTTCGGACATCTCTGACCATTCCAAAATTGGAGCTCTTGGGAGCAGCCCTACTTGTACGCTTATTGAACCACGTGTCTAACACTTTGGGTAAAAGCATTTGTATTGATGGGACCTACGCCTGGACAGACAGCCAAATTGTTCTTTGTTGGTTGAAGGCTTCTGTCCACACCTTGGAGGTATTTGTCGCTAATCGCGTTTCCCAAATCCAGAAATCCGAAGTCAAGCTTGTTTGGAGACACGTGCCAGGTGAGCTCAACCCCGCTGATTGTGCCTCGCGCGGATGCTTGACGCCTAGTTTGATAGGTCATTCGCTGTGGTGGGGTCCGGAATGGTTGAGTCGACCAGAAATTGATTGGCCTCGAACGCCAGTTTTGAATACTTCTAATTTGCCGGGTCTACGAACACTCGCTCTTGAGAAGGTGGAATGCGCCTTCGACCCCGATTTTTTGTTGAATCGTTACAGCTCCCTCGACAAGTTGTTAGGTGTCACTGCTTGGATAAAGCGTTTTATTTTTAACCTTAGGCACCCACAACAGAAACGACTGACACCGTCAACATCACCAGGATATATAAGGTAAAATTTTCATGTACCTACTCAATACTTTACTCACTGTGCAACGCAGTGCATTGTGTCTGGATATATTGTCTATCGTGGTCAGGTAGATGTATTACACCTTCCACTGCGCACTTCTGATACACCTTCCTGCCTGGCTACGGTAATTCTAGACAACATTATCGAAGAAGCTCATAGTGAGTGGTCTAGTCCAATATTGCTTGTGCCTAAGAAAAGTAATGATGAGGAAAAGTGGAGATTAGTAGTAGAGCATCGTAAACTTAACAAGAAAGTTCAAGATGATAAGTTTCCACTACCAAATATCAATGAAATTTTAAATTCTCTTTCTGGTGCAGTTTTATTTATCCATCTCGATTTACAGTCTAGTTACTATCAAGATTCATTAGAACCTTCAAGCAGAAAGTGTACAGCATTTTGCACAAATTCAGGACAGTTCCAAATGAAACGCTTACCAATGGGTTTAAAAATTTCTCCAAGTGCTTTTAGTAGAGTGATGACAATAGCTATGTCTAGCCTTACTTTTGATAAATGTTTTGTGTATCTTGATGATTTGATTGTTATTGGACGTAATTTAGATAACCAAAACCGTAACCTTATAGACATTTTTGAAAGAAAATTCACTTAGCGGACTTAGTGACATTTTAAACAAAAGAACTGTTATACCTAGGTCATGTTGTATCTGCGCAAGGTGTCTCGCCAGACCCTGAAAAAATTAAAGCCATAATAAATTACCCAGTACCACAAAATTCTGAGTATATAAAACGTTTTGTTGCTTTCTGTAACTATTACCGAAAGTTTTCCCTTCCTTTGCAGAAATAACATTTCCACTAAATAGATTGTGCAGAAAAACTGAAGCATTTATTTGGTCCCAGGATTGTCAAAATTAATTTGATCAACTTAGACATTTCATGAGTAATCCAACAATTTTGCTGTACCCTGATTTTTCAGATGATAACAAATTCATATTAAAAACGGATGCTTCAGGAATAGCTATTGGGTCAGTTCTTTGCAATAAAGACATGAAACCCATTGCATATGCGAGTCGACCGTTAAACAAGGCTGAAAGGAACTACCCAACAATTCATAAGGAGTTGCTAGCCATTGTTTTGTCTGTAAAATATTTTAGGCCATACCTTTACGGTAAACATTTTACTATTGAAACAGACCATAAACCGTTAATATATCTTTTCGGAATGAAAGATCCTAGTAGTTGTTTATTAAAATTTAGATTGACACTTGAGGAATACGACTATGAAATAGTTTATGTGAAAGGTAAAGACAATGTAGCTGCCATAAATTTATATGTACTAACGAGCTGCAGACGCATTGTCGAGGATAGTGATAACATCAGATGAATTGAAATGTATGAATAAAGACGTAGTAAATGTTTTGACTAGAGCGGATACAGATTTGCTTAGTAATTCCGTCGACACAAGGTCTGATCAACCAAGAGTTGCGGAAATATTAAAGAAATGTAAAGACTCTGTTGAGTGCATTTTGTAATAAGTTAAAGATTAAAGATATTTGTATAATTAAAGATATAAATCATTTTAATATTTATAATTGATTAAGCTTTTTGATAGAATTATGTAAGGAAATAGACTCAATGAGAACGTGGTCCGGACCACAAATACATATTTTACGAGGAGTTACAAGAATTACTAAAGATGAGGACATTAAGTTTATTTTACACGATTTTCATTTATTACCAACCAGTGGACATGCTGGTATACGTAGAATGGTAAATAACATTAAAAGGCAATTTTACTGGCCAGGTCTCGAAAAAAATGTGCAAGATTTTGTATCCAAGTGTGACAAATGTAAAAAAATTTAATACCTACGGTAAAAATATTAAGGAACCCATGTGCATAAAAACCACAGCGTCGTATGCACTTCAAAAAATAATTTTGGATATTGTAGGTCCACTACCACAAGATTATGACGGTAATGTATACATTTTAAGTCTCCAGTGTGAGCTGAGTAAATTCGTGAAGTCATATCCACTTAAATCTAAGGACACCGTAACTGTAAGTAAAGCCTTTGTCTTTACCTTTCACATGAGTAGATAAACGGAACAGAGACACAGCTTCATACAACAGCGCGAATCGGTTGCACTACTACGAGCACGCGGCTTATGTGTGCGTGACCACTGGCCGCTTGTCGTGTACGCGGGGAGAGTGGAAAGAACCGGTTTACGTAGGCACAGGCAGTTGACAATCTTAGGGTTATTACGACGCACGTTGTTTTGTACGTTGCAAGTTTTAATATTTTAATGTAAAAAAGTGGTGTTTTATTATTAATAATGGTTGTTTATTGTTCTGTGTGTATGAATAATACTAGATGAAATAATTAAATCATTATAAAGATTTTAACAATGGTAACGTACAATTGGGTTTTTTAATTAGGCATAACTCCTGATAATTTTGTCGCATTTGTTGAATTGCTCGAGCAAAAATTTCGCGAATATTTCGATCTTGAAATAAATATTGTCAATGTTGGCAACGAAATACTTAACAACTCATTAGTTGTGAAATTGTGTAAAATCAATTAATGTTTACAAAACCAATGACTATCAGAAAGTGATCAGCCATCGATAGGGATTATAAAAAACAGGTGCATGCGATTTTCGACCATATTGACGTAACTCAGAATTTACAATTTTAATAACGTATCAATGTCAGAAAGCAAGAAAATACCAAATAAAAGTCTGTCATTAATTGTCAATAAGGTCGAAAATCGCATGCACCTGTTTTTTGTAAGCCCTATCGATGGTTGATCATTTTATAGTCATTTGTTTTGTAGACGTTCATTTGTCTTACACAATTTCTTTTTAAACTTATTTTAGATACCTATCCCCGTGGTAAAACTAGTGGCCATAATAGCTAAAGGAGATTCCTATGTTTATTAGCAAAATAGATCATATTACCAGAAAATATTCAACACGATTAGTGGTATCGTTGGGAATGACAAATAAATCACGTCGTCACGTCGTGTCCTTGGTAACAAATGTATATTTTTATTCCGTGCTTTTAAAAGTTTCAGGTGCATGCCTTTTTTGGTTCCACTTGCTATTTTATTTACAACAGCTGTACTTCTGCCGTATAGCGAATCCGTCGAGTCCAAGAATCTGCCCATTCCACGAATCTGTCGAGTTGGGAATCTGCCAAATCACGAATCTGTCCAATCCAGAATCTGTCGTATACCGAACAAGCGATTTGTCTTAACCTATTGTGACAACCCTACCAAAATAGGTAACAAATTTACAAGCTCTTAAGAAGCTGTCTCTCTGTTCGGTTTATTTACTCATGTGGCATTAGTAGATAACTTTATTTTAAGATTTTGACTACCAAAAACAATTGCAACTGATCGCGGTACTGAATTTATGTCATCCACTTTAGAACAGGTTTGTAAACTTTTAGATATAGATAAAATATCCTCAACAGCATACCATCATGACGACCGGTTGGCGAAGCGGGAGTGTAAGCGACTGCAACGCCGAAGGTCGCGGGTTCGATTCCCGCTCAAGTCAAACATTTGTGTGTATGAACATGAATGTTTGTCTTGGTCTGGGTGTTTCTATGTATAATATGTATGTATTTACAAAAAAAAAGTATATATTATGTATGTTTATCCATTGTCTAGTACCCATAGTACATATCATATCGCAGTGCGGTTCACGAAACCACAGGAATAAGTCCAGGTTTTGCCAATTTTGGAAGAGAACTCCGTTTACCAGCAGACTTAATCACCGGTATTCCACCAGAATCTCCACGCAATATAACGGATAACGACGTATACGAGCACATCAGGAAGTCACGACAACAGATGTCTGAAAAGATGAAGACTCGCTACGATCGGAAGGCGAACAACAAAGGCTTCGATGAGGGATTATTGGTGTGACTTCATAACCCAGTACGAAGCAAAGGAAAATCGCCTAAGTTACAAGCCAGATGGGACGGGCCATATCGCATAATTACCAGGATAAACGACGTCACCTATCGAATCCAGAAGGGGTCGCGAGGTGCACCGAAGATAGTTCATGTGGACCGGTTGGCTCGTTACTATGGGTCCAACGATGTTCGAGACGAACACGTTTAAGAGGGAGGCCGTGTTACGAATGGCAATAATTGAAAATAACGCCATCTATCGGTGAATGGGAGAACTAGATGAGATTAGATGTATCGGTTGTTTTAAGCTGTTTCATCTATCCTCTAATAGATGGCGTTGCTGTAAATAGAACAATTACACAAGTCTAGAACACGTTACCAGAACTTTCGTGATGCGTCTCAAATTGACTAGTTATGTGTTCCGGCCGGTATAAATACCGCGTAAACGCGCGAGTCAGTTACAGTTACAATTGAATATAGGAGCGATAAACAAGAAGCGAAGGGAAGTAAGTCGGAAGTGTTTAGTGGAGTGGAAAAGTGTTTGAAATAAGTGTGTTTTTATTAGTGTTGAGAATTAAGTGTGAAATAAGTGTGTTTTTATTAGTGTTGAGAAATAAGTGTGTATAGTGTTTGTGTTAGTAAATAAAGTACAGCTTTTTCTGGCATGGTATATATAATTTATCACCGAACCTCAGCTCGTAACAATAGTCTTAAATATAAACTTCAAATATATATATATAAATAGAGACGCTAAAATAACTTAATTTTAAGTAAATATAATCGTAAAATTAATTATTATAATAAAAATGTAAAAATGAAGTTGGAGGAAAACTATATTTGACGGTACTTTCACTGTTTTGGAAGATAGTTTGTTAGTTAGTTAGTTGGTCGTGGGTTTTCCGCACTTAGCCACTTATTTGGGCCATTGTGCGTAAGTGGCGACTTGATTGACGCCGACTACTCATACCACCTTAGCTCCTTCCAGAAAGCCATTAGTTGGCTGGTGTAGTTCAAAGCCTCACACATGGTTCTGGGGTTGTTCAGCAGCTTTGCCCGTTGATCGCTCATACTTGTGCAGTGCAGAATGACGTGAGCGGGTGTTTCTTCGGTTACCATGCACCCCCTGCACAGTGGGCTGGCCGTAACGCCTATGTTGAATTGGTGCTTGTTGAGTGGACAGTGGTCGGTTATTATGCCTGTCAGATGCTTAAGAATTTTTCTATTAGAATGCAGCAGCTTGTGCGAGAGTCGCTTGTTCAAGCAGAGGATAGCATCTTTTGTTTGTCTGCATTCTTTTATGTCTGCCCACTGTTTTTCGTGTTCATGTGCGGTTCTCTCGCGTAACCACGTTTTGAGTTGGCTTGCCGGTATCGGTACAATCGGCTCGGGTCCCATTATCATTGTGTCCGATCCTTGCCGTGCCAGTTGGTCTGCGGCGTCATTGCTTGCGGAGTTGCTGTGGCCTTTAATCCATTGCAGCGTAACCCGATTCTTCTCTGCAATCTTTTGCAGCTCTAGGTGGCATTCCATGATGAGGCCGCTGTTAAAGCAGTTGCTGCCGAGAGCTTGTAGTACAGAGACACTGTCCGTGATAATGCGTATAGACAGGTCACTTGCGTTCCTAGACGCGATTGCTGTTGCGGCTCTTGTTATCCCAACACACTCGGCTTGGAATATGGTGTTAAGAGTGCCAAAGGATGTTGAGATGTTGATATTTAAGTCATGGGAGAATACGCCCGCTCCTGTCCCATGCTTTGTTTTTGAGCCGTCTGTGTATACTCTGACTTCGTGTATACCAAAGCTGTCTTTGTGTTCCTCCTGTAATTGGATGTGATATTTTTTGTCAAAGACAAAGGTTTTAGGGATGAGATCGCAAGCATGTTTTGGAAGATATGGGATGTAATGTCAAAATTCTAAAAAATAATAGGGGAGACCTAGGAGATTTGTGTAAATTTTTACATAAGGGGCTTTATCTCGCTTAAGAAATATGCCACAGTTATGACTCATGTGAATTAGTTTAGCGCCATTCCTTCTGTTTTCAAAACCATCACCAAAATTAATTAAAGTATAATAGTTTCTGAAAAAATCAACAAAATCAAAGACCACTCCCCTTGTCACAACTCTCCTACCACCGAGGTAAGTTGTGACAGGTACGGAGGTAAGTTGTGACATCATTGTATTTCAGCTATTAGATATGAAAAAATACCATTACACATGACATAAATAAATCAAATTACCAAAACAGTACTTTAATCAAATTTTAGTTTCTACCAACTAATACAACATCATTCTCATAACAATTAATTATAATCTTTTCATTAACTAAATATGGCATTGCTTTGAGGTCAATCATATTATTATTATAATCAGTATAAAATGTTAATCTAATCAGATTCACAATTATGGCAAACATTAATGCAGCTCGTCTACAGTACAATCTACGTGTGCTCAGCCTTTGCATTCCAGGCATTGGACCCACTGCTCATTCGATCTGCTGTCTGCATAGGTTCAAGGCAAACCAAACAAAAGCAATTATTTTCTGCTTCTTCTTTATCACTTGTTCTATTCTTCTTATTAATCTTCTTTGCTTTTTTAGGTTTTTTCTTATGTTCGCTTAAGACACGCTTCTTAACATTGTTAGACTTCCTATTAGCCTCTATAGCAGCTATTTCCTCCTTCGTGGGAGTGTCAGTAAGGAAAGCAGATTTAATTTTATCTTAAGTAATTTGATTACCTTAAGTAGCTACTGACACACCAACAAACATCTAAAATTAATAAAAACAACAATGTGGAAATAGCCCAGCAGAAATATGGAGTAAGATAGGAGATTTGTGACAGGCTGTCACAACTCGCCTAGGTGTTCAAAATGACGACTTGGCCCGAATAATAATGCATATTTTCTAAACACGATGCGCACACAAGAAGTCAGTGCCAGGTATTGAGACTTAAATAACTACATAACTTAAGAAAAAATAACACATCAATGCACATATACTAAGACATGATATATGTTCAAACAAAATTTTGAAGAAAATCTTACTTTTCGCAATTTTTTGTACACTGACGATATATTTACGCAAGCGCGCCACGTGCGTCGCCGGCAGGTACTGAGTCGAGTAGCGCGTGTCGAGAACGACAAACAAGCGTTATTGCCATTTGCCATCTCGATTACTATAATAGGTCGGGAGAAATCGTCCTTGTCACAACTCACCTCTGTCACAACTCTCCTAGGTCTCCCCTAAAAGCTATATTGTGCATAAAAATAGGACCACGGTTTAACTCACGATTATTTTATTTACATGTTAAGTGGAGGTGCCTCGTGAACACATGATTTCTGCAGGATTTGGATATTTTTATGATTTGTTGAATGTAGTTTAACATTATTTATCTCTGATCATATCATTGTTCACTTGTCACCTTCACAAAATTCTTTCTACATTTGCATTCCTTCACGTGTTCCACTAACTTATGTTAATAATAACGATCTGGAAAATGGAGGTAATTGGCGGTCATGGTCAGTATACCAATAGATTGTTTCTTACTGCTGGTTCGTATACCGTTGTCGTCATGCTCACTAAAATGTCATTTCTTGTGGTGGCGTCGTGTGTCGGGTCATCCCTTTCCCTCTAATATGGCGAGAGGGATGATGGCTGGCACATGCGTCATACTCGTGAACGGGTGCTACTTGCGATGACTGGTCGATGACGGTCTTGCGGGCTGGTATTAGATTTTAATAATTAACTGCATCATTTCCATCATGGTTCTGATCACTTTCGCGGATTGCCTGCATTATTAGGTATATATAATGTAAGTGGATGCTCCTGTTTCACCATGTCTATTCTGAGAAGGCTAACCAAAAGTATTATGCTTGAGTATTATGATGTACAGTAAATATATACAAGTGATATAGAAGGTGTAACAGTTGCAGCACCTTACAAAATGTAAATTGTGTATTATGCAAAACCTGGCGATGAAAAAGAGTGACCGTGAGTTTTATTGCCCGTTCTTTCTCATGGTTCTACCTATTGCTTTGCGAACGTGGCAGTAAATGTAAATGTAGAAGCATACAGTAATAATGTTTTAAATTTGAGTATAAGTAATTATTTTATAAATTTATTATTTTGACGTTCATAAGCGTCACATTGTGACCCAAATGAATAAAGGATTTTGAATTTGAATTTGAATTTGAATTTGACCAAACCTTTTGCAACCTAATAATATAGTAATTTTTGTCAAAATTGTTGTATAAAAAATATATAGCATAAGTATATTTTTTTTCTTAAATGCCGGAGGTGAAGTGTGTGTATGCTCCCTTACATTATTTAGCTAGTAAGTACGCTCCTTAAGAATCATAAGTCTCGTATTTGTAACGCGTTAGCATTTTACTTGTGGGCACCATTTTTATTGTAATTTTCCTTATAATTCTATTCGCTGAAGTGAATGAAAGTCTTTTATTTAACCCTCGCAATACATCTCATGGCGACCTTGCCATGCCCAATACATCTCAAAGTGGCAGGCATCTGAAAATCGGGCTCAGTGGCCATTGGGGAGGCCTATATCCAGCAGTGGACTACGGCAGACTGATGATGAAGATGATGATTGTCGTTTTAAACAGATTCACAATGTAACTTAAAACTAGACACGAGTAAATGTATTGTACTGATGGTGTTGTTAATACTGTCTCCCAAACTAAGCAGGTACCTATATTGTGGGTGACAGTGTTCAGTCGTAGAATGCGACTTTAATTACATACATACTAAGACTCACGCCTGTTCCACGGAGAGGTTGGCAGAGACTACGGAACGCCATTTGCAACGATCCTGACATATCTCTCTTGCTTCATTCACTCCCATCAAATTTCTCATGCATGCTCTTCGGTTAAGGGTACTTCTAACCTGTCCTTTTTTAGGATGTCTCCGATCTGGTCAGAGTAAGTCTGTCTAAGTCTTCCCCTTCCTCCAGTCCCATTCACACTTGACTATATAACTTCGTCTTTCGTCATCCATCCTCTCTATGTGTCCAAACCATCTTGGCATACCTTTCTCAATGGTTGTCACTACATCTTATATCACAACACTCTCTTATCACATAATTACAGTTTAAAATAAGTGTGCAAGGTAAAGAATGCTGCCACTTTATACTTGGGCTGAAAGATTAAATTAAAAATATTTCTTAGAGTGGACCATGATTTTTTTGGTATGGATAATTATGTTTGAGGAGGGTGTGTGTTTGTGTGCGTAAATTAGGATTAATGTTTTTGTATGTGAGGTGGATTGTGTGTTTCTGTAATTATTTATTTTATTTATTTTATTTTAAAACTTTATGCACATAATAGTACAAAGGCGGACTTAATGCCGAAGGCATTTTCTACCAGTCAACCTTTGGGTGATGCAGAGAAATATGTAATAGGTGCAGTTTTTAAATTAAAATGAAAAACAAAAGACAAACCTACTCATTAATATATAAAATATAAAATGATATACATAGAACTAATATACGTACTTACATACATACCATAACTATATATATATATATATATATATATATATATATATAAACGACTGTTTGCGGACTTGGTTGATCACGCGGTATTACCGTTCCTTACTTGATCCACCTTTGCACTCGAATAACATTTGCTCTATGCAATATATATTTGATTTTATCACAATATTGCCATTCATGGCAAGACGTTACCAAACATATTCAATAAAATTTTGATATATTCGTGATGAATTTGGCTGAAGTTCCGAACAAAATTGGATCCGTAACGGCCATATATCTCAAACCGGCGTCAACTTTTTGGCTCCGAATTATTTGCCATGCGTGCGTCCTTATTTGAATCCAGACGTGACAATTATAAATATGTGGTTCCATGGACAAGTTACTTCAGTACTTGCTCCATGTAATAATAATAATATATGATAAAACCATTTTATACATTCTTACCAGCACAATATTGATCCTATTTCTACTTGATAATTAAAATACTATTTGGCTCCATTTAT
Organism: Euclidia mi; assembly: GCA_944739405.2. Taxonomy (NCBI): domain Eukaryota; kingdom Metazoa; phylum Arthropoda; class Insecta; order Lepidoptera; family Erebidae; genus Euclidia; species Euclidia mi. Next base: position 48,704,691 of record OX123203.2, read on the forward strand.
ACTGTATAATAATTATGCCAAATCATCACCATCCTCCATGCGTTATGCCAGTTGCATCCAGGCCTTCGCCTTGGAGCCTGAGCTCCGCTTTCTAGTCTAACCAAATTTGACAGAATATTAGCTTTTCCACAGAGCGACTGCCGTCTGACCTCCGCAACCCGAAGGGATAGCCATATTCTATAGTTGAGACCAGGGTCAGGATGTTGGCGGGTACTAATTCCTCGTAACGACAGCCTGTCAAGGAATTTTTAATGACAGCTGGGGCTTAACGTGCTCTCCGAGGCACGGAGGGTGTGACTTTTTGTAGCCGGTCACCCATCTATAAACCAGACGGTGACGAACCCGCTTAACCTTGCGAACCGATAGATTCAAGCGGTCGCCACTTTGCCACGGGCCGCTCACTTTATACGCCACATGTGCGTACTTATTTGAATCCAAAACTATATATTATATTAGACATGCTGGTTAATATTATGTGGCTCCAGAATTATGTTAATTGAGTATTTTTGTATGAATATTTTAGTTTACTATTTAACGCATAATTCTATACCATAATCTGTATATTGATTGGCTCCCTTAAGACATACATATACCGGTCAATCAATACTTAATGGTTTCACATTACAATTATTTAAATTTTAGTTTTCCATTCATAAGATGTTCAATTGAATTTATATTCATTACGTCCATACATTGTCAAATCCGAAAGCATACTATATTGATCCGCCTTAAATATTATGAACTGATACTGATAATCTTATGCACACAAGCTTATGGATATTATTTGGCTACATTACTATACACGCCGCGCCATATCTGCGTGCTTATACGAATTTGGGTCGTTTGGCTGGTATGATGAAATATTATCAATTCATCATCATTATCAGCCAAACGACGTCCACTGCTAGACATAGGCCTCCCGCAAGGTTCTCCACGCGTACCGGTCTTGAGCCGCCCGCATCCAACCGCATCCCGCGTTCTTAACGAGATCGTCGATCCACCTTGCTGGGGGGCTTTCCTCTGCGTCGTCATCCGGTATGTGGCCACCACTTCAGAACCTTTCTGCCTCCACGGCCTCAACTTCGAGATATGTGCCCTGACCACTTCCACTTCACCTTGACTATCCAGAGAGCTACGTCTTTGGTTCTCCTGCGGATCTCCTCATTTCTGATTCGATCTCGCACAGGAAACCTCCAAGAATAAAAGAATAGCTCTCTCCATCGCCCTCTGAGTGACCTTGCGCCTTCGGATAAGGACCATAGATTTTTAATATCATTAGATGAAATCCTTATCTATTTTTCATACATAAGTTGATCCAGAGGATTTATATTTATTATAACCATGCATTGTTAGATCCACGAGTGAAATTATGGCAGCCATGGAGTTATTTGCTAGCATTATGTTGTTGATTTACGTATTATTTAACTCTGATTACATGCTGCATCGTACGTACTTATTTGAATTCCGTAAACTTATATAAAACAAATCAATGTGATTTGGCTCCACATTACACTTTACATGCCATATCTGTATACTTATTTAAATCCAATCATAATACTACCAGCTAACCAACCGATCAATACTATTAAGCTCCAGGATTAAGTTCATTAATTGCCTGATTATTAGTAGTATGGTAAACTATTTTCTATTTAAAACTATTATTACAATTGTACTCCAAATTATATGCCACATTCTGTTTACTTAATTGGCTCCAGTAAAAGGTCATACAATACATTTGCTCATGAGGACTACGCAGCTCTAGAACGATATGAATGAAGTATTCTTTTTTTATACTACAAGGTGGCAAATACGCCTGCCTGATGGTAAGCGGCTAACCGGTGCCCATAGAAGCCAGTGATGCCAACCCGGCATCACTTGCGCGTTGCCGACCTCAGGAACAAGAGGAGCGGGCAAAGTTTTCTTGGCTCTCTCCCCTCCAATCTCCCTCCCCTTCTCATTCTCTCTTCCTTTCCCCTTAGAAAAGGAAAAGAGCGTGAAAAGGCGGGTTAGGGCCTCCAGTACTCTTATTCACCTAACGAAACGCAACAGCATTTACAATACTGTCACTTTACGTCGATGGTCTATGTGAGGGTAGTACTTCCACGGTCGAGCGATTCTTGTTGTAACCAGCGTGGCCCTACCACCGTTAAGAATTTGCAAAATTTACAGTACTATGTTGATATGATTTTTGGTTATAAATAACTCTATGTTTTACTTGTACATAGTGTTGCCCAAATGCAAGAACAAGACGAGACTTAGCCAGTCTTGGTCTTGGTCTTGCGCCAATACACCTGGTCTTGGTCTTGGTCTTGGTATTGCGCTCCCAGTCTTGGTCTTGGTCTTGGTCTTGCAGCAAGAGTCTTGCAAGTCTTGCAATTACCTATCAGTCTATTACTATTTATTAAAGTTTTTAAATCTTAGAAAAACGTATTAGAATTGGAATTATTATGACATCTACTACCTATCCTTACCATTTTATCCTAATCATAATACTGCTTGCGTGATCAGTATAATGTATTCATTTTCATTCTAAGCACTCTGAAACTTATTTATTCTTTGGAACACCTGTAGGTACTCTTAAAATTCGAAATTATTTTGCATGAGTCTACCTACGCCCTGTGGCGGCAATCAAATAGTGTCAAATGTTGTGATTTCGGCGCGGCGGCAACGATTGTTGTATATGATTTCAAAAGAAGCCGCCGGCGCGTGTATCATAACCATGTACTTCCGAAAAGCGGCAAATTTCTTTGAGAAGTAAGTACAAAACCTTTGATGCCGCATTATCAAAGTGCCGATGGTTAAAACATAACTATGCATGCACTCAGTTTGATTTTAATGGATATTTTTTTATTCGCTATGTAGGTATGTTTATGGTACCTATTAGTCGTAATGCGCATAGTTCCAGTTTTTCATATTCTTTGATACAGTTTTTTGCGTCTCATAGAATTCCTAAGCGTACCTATACACCGAACTGTTACACCTAACTACTCCGTGAAATAGCGCTAAGTCCTAGCTGCAAGACGCAAGAGTCTTGCAGGCTTAGTCTTGTTCTTGCTCAAGTCTTGCACGATCAGTCTTGGTCTTGGTCTTGCTAAAAATACGCGGTCTTGTTCTTGGTCTTGGTCTTGCAAAAACGCAAGAACAAGACCAAGACTGCAAGACCAAGACTGAATTTGGGCAACACTACTTGTACACGTATACCACATAATTCTATATAAGTAGGTACGTTAATTATATACGATTTGTCAATTATGGGTGAGAGCTAATTGCCAAATCCTTTTTACTGATTTCAATACAGAGGACGATCTAAATCTACGACTGATCTGATTCTAGCTACATGTATTATAATCTAATCGTACTTACCTAGTCGCCTGACTATACATAACTGATCATAAAGTATGCCTATACTTTATGATCTTAGTCTGCGACTTGGTTAATTTTATTTATTGCATTCATCGGTGGCTGACGAGCCAGAGGCATACTTGATGGTAAGCTATCTGTGGCTCATACACATGCCTGTGTTTTCTCAGCATTACAGAAGAAATAGCAAAGAAACACATCCAACTCGCTGCCTACCAGAAGGGCACTGTTTAAATTTTTATCAGAATCCTCTCAGGCACTCTCGCTTAGCTGAGCTGGCCTAAAATGCTGACTTCTTTAGATTTTCATAAAATTCGGGTCCCATGACTTGAAATTGTTTTTCTCTATCTGACAATCGGGCTCGAAACTAATTATTAAGAATATTAGCTAAAATTGGTCAGGCCTGCCAAGGAAACAAACCCGACCCGGAACTCATGATCAGCAGTAGTGAATTATCCGTAGAACAATGAGGCAGTCAAATAAATAATATAATTATGTCATAATTATACACAAATTACATCCAGACATAGAACTAACACACTTGTGTTTATGCTTATCACACAAGGATTTGGTCATGAATACCTATGTAGCTATAAATCTTTTTAGGGTTCCGTAGTAAACTACAAGAAACCCTTATAGTTTCACCATGTCCGTCTGTCTGTCCGAGCTGAAATTTGCCAGGGTTATGCATTGTAACCACGCGGACAAAACTGTACAATAAATTATTTTACAGTATACATATACTAATAATACCCACTAGACATTATAAGCGCGTTTTTTTTCTACTACTGTCCTACTACCAAAACCAACATGTGGAGAGGTTTAAGTCCTGTAGTGGACTGCAAAAGACCTTATCAATTTATTGTGACCACCTTCCTACACTATCAGATCAACATTTAGACACCAAAGAAGTTTATATACAATAGCGGGCATTGTAATAGTAATAAAGCACCTACTACTAATCATCATTCTCAGAACGTTATTCCGATAATATTGTAGTTTTGGTTGACTACTATAACCGTTTTCTACCAAAAAACAATTTCAAAATTACCAAACCTACCATTTCTACAATTTGTGTCATTACTAACATTTCTACCAAATCTACCATTATCTCAAACCAACCATTTGTGCCATATCAACTATTGCTACCAAAACTACAATTTCTACTAAAATTATAATTTCCACCAAAACTACTATTCATACAAAAACAATCATAACTTCCAAAACTACCATTTATTTCAAAGTAACCATTTTCTACCACAGATATTTGAGGTTTAGACCAGATATTTGAGGGCACTGATTGCTCTAACGACGGTCAAAGATGATAACCGAAACCGATGGCTTTACGTTCTTTACGAGGCACGGAGGGATGTGATTTTTTGTGGCCGGTCACCCTATGTCCAGCAGTGGATATGATGATGATATTTCATATCAGCCAAACGACCCTAATTCATATAATTACGCAGATATGGCGTGGCGTACATACGTAATGGAACCACATAATATGCATATAAGCTATTGTGCATACTGCGTAAGATTATTATCGGTATCAGTTCATATTTAAAGTGGATTAATATAGTATGCTTTCGGATTTGACAATGCCTGGACGTAATTAATATAAATTCACTGGATCATCCTATGTATAGAAAACTAAAATATAAATAATTGTAATGTGAAACCATTAAGTATTGATTGACAATAACATTGATTGAAATATGTATGTCTTAAAGGAGCCAAATAAATATACAGATTATGGTATACAATTATGCGTTAAATAGTAAGCTAAAATATTCAAACAAAAATACTCAACTAACATAATCCTGGAGCCACAATTTGGATTCAAATAAGTACGCACATGTGGCGTATAAAGTGAGTGGCCCGTGGCAAAGTGGCGATCGCTCGAATCTATCGATTCACAAGGTTAAGCGCGTTCGTCACCGTCTGGTTTATAGATGGGTGAACAGCCACAAAAAATCACACCCTCCGTGCCCTAAATTATATGGTAATACATGTTATAGTAAGAAAACAGTCGCTCTGTGGAAAACTAATATTCAGTCAAATCTGGTTAGACTAGAAAGCGGAGCCTGGGCTCCAAGGCAAAGGCCTAGATGCAACCGGGATAACGCTCGGAGGATGATGATGATGACCCATCTATAAACCAGACGGTGACGAACGCGTTTTACCTCGCGAATTTTTGAAAGATTCAAGTGGTCGCCACTTTATCACGGGCCCCTCTGGTAGGTAATGTACCTACCTACTACAAATATTTAACCAAAAACTCTGAAGTAAAAAAAAACTCCTGCAAAAATGGACATAGAAACCAAATTAATGTAAGAAATTCCGCAAGTTATGAGAATTGATAAGTAATACAGAATAATAATACATAAAAGTGACCAAGAACCAATGACTGCCCTCCGTGAGGAATACTCCGCTGCGATTGGCCCATTTGAATCGGATCAAGTAAATCTAAAATATCTAAAGTGTGGATTTGTATAAAAATTACGTAATTATTATTAGCAACGACGTTGGGGTTAGTTGATCCGAAGGGAACCACATGAGAATTGGGCGCTCGCAATGGATCAAGAAATCATGGCCGGATCAACAAGTGAAAACGGATCAAACAAAAACTACTTATATGGCACGCTTGATCAACATTGTGATGAAGGGGATATATATATATATATATATATATATATATATATATATATATATATATATATATATATATATATATATATATATATATATATATATATATATATATATATAAATAAATAAACGCATAAATATATATTCTATAATTCTAATAAATATATACATAAGTATATAAAATAATTAAACGATAAATAACTTATGACGATTCAGTTAATGCATTTAGATAATTCTGCCGAACTCTAGCTTTAAACGTAAAACGGTTAGTGGACATCCTGATATCAAGAGGGAGAGCATTCCACAGAAGGATAGATTGTATGATAAAGGATGAATGTACTAGGGTGGAATTGTGAGAAGGACAAAGAAGCAGAAGATTATTGGAGGAACGAAGATTTTTCTCATGTGTATTACACAGAAATTGAAGATGTGAAGTTAAATAGATGGGTGCACAAGAAGCTCGCAGCCCGAAGACCCGCGGGCAGGAGGCCAAAAAGCCCCCTGCTAACGCGTTGACCGAACGGTGGCCGGAGTTCGACCATGCCCGCAACCCACAAAAGGCGCAGGAAGCGAGCCCGCCCGCCCAAGTGTCCCCGCAAGACCCCAAAAGAAGCCGTACGGGAACGGGTGGAAGCGGGGTCCCGAAGGACCCCCAATTCCGGGTAATTTTTTAGAGAGCTTGTCTTGCTCGCAGCCCGAAGACCCGCGGTCCCGAAAGAGTCGGGATTACGCGTTGGTAACCGGACGGTAGTCGGAGTTCGACCCACCGTCCGCCACTGTCAGAATTAGCCGCGAGTAGCAGCTTGCTACTCACGTTGCCCGGGGTGCACCACGCGGAGGTTTCTGACACGCACCCCTCACTTAATGGACCTGCAAGAATACCAGCGGAGCGGCAAGTGGCACTAAAGTTTATATATCTAAATTTTTGTATCTAATTAGATTTAGTATTAATTTTCATTTTTATTGTGTTTTCTAATATTTATGGTGTGAGGCACAAAATAAACATTTTCTTTTCTTTTTTCTTTTCTAGAATGTATGAGACCAACTGTGACAAGGAGGAGGGAGGGTTCGAAAAGACACGAAAATCGTGTGACGTAATTAATGGATGACCCCTTACTTGTAGGACATCCTCTGCCAGAAAAGAGTCTAACAGCATAAGCACAAAAATATACAACACCATAGACAAAAAAGTCAATATCTAACTTAACAACTTAATAACTTAAAATAACACAGACTGGCTCTTAAACATGGACTACAATAAACTGGACAACTACTGACATACCTATACACACCAACTCACAAAACAGACCAATACCAAAGAACTCAGATATTTACATAGAGGCGCATTTCTTATGGGCGCTCTGAAGACAAACTTTCTGTGACCCAAATTGGCGCTTGGCGGCGTGGCAGTCGCGCTGTGACAGCTGTCTCTACGACAGCAAGAGAGGCGAACGTTCCTCCTACGAGAGCAAGAGAGACGGAGAACGACGCCAGCGCCGCCAACGGCGCCAACTACGAACTAAACTGGAGACAGTCTCCACCTGGAATCGGCACACGAAATCCTTATCTGCGCTTCTATGTAAATATATATTCATTGCCAATACACACACGCAAAACAAAATAATACAAAATCATTCACTCAACCATCACCACCCACATGCTGAATACTAATTACTATATTAGCTGACAGCTTTACTGCATGCCACAGAATCGGCGCGTCCACCAATGATCATCATCGTCCAGTCCTGGCCTGGTTTTCCGGAATAGACTCGAGGTCTGCAGTTTGGAGAGCCAAGACTAAACTGAAGGGCACATCTGTGACGGTTAAGGAGTTCCTGACAAGGTCCAGGCAGGCTATCTTTAGCAAGGCTCGCCAACACTTCGGCATCCGTTCCTGTTGGTCACAAGACGGTGTCATCATGGTAAAGGCGTCGGATGGCACTCGGCATAAGGTGACAACTTCGGACAGCCTGGACAGTCTGCTACAGAAATATCCCAGACAGGCAAGCGGATCTGCGAGCAAGAGCGGCGTCGGGGCTGTCATATCATCGAACACAACCTCTAAGCCGCGTAAATAAGTAACAACTCACTACTATCCCTGTTTCTAACTCTTTTACTTTCTATATTCTGTTTTTCCAACTATACTCTAGCCTCAATGTTCATGCATGATTACTTAATAGCCTATCAGTTTGTTTATTTCTTTTGTCACAATCTTATTGTGGGGTATGTACGTTTGACATTTGACAGTTCGTAATTAGCGGTGATTAGTCTATGGATGGATAGTTACGTTCAGAAATCTTATTTGCAATGTTTTCTTTGTGTTCTCAGATGAAATTAATTCTTTTTGTTTCGTCTATGTTTGTGTTGTTTATTGTGTTTTGTATTACGTTTTGTTATCTTTCTAAATTTTTTTTTTTTGTTACTGATATTTGTTTTTCATGTTTGTGTTTACTGGCGGGTGGTGCAGAGAGCACAGTAACTTTTCACTAATCGTGTATAATTAATAATTTATATATTTTTATATTGCTTATATATTTATTATTTTGAATTATTTACATATTATTAGTACGTTTATTATATATTATTATTTATGTCTATTTCCGACGATAATTCTTTTCATTCTGCGAATGATTCAGTTATTTTGTCTGCCGATGACAGTTTCTGCTCCATTAATGACAGTCAGTCTCTAAGTGATATTCTACACGAGCAGTTCAATCTAACAACCAATAATTACCTAAATGTGTGTCATATAAATGCACAAAGCGTTCCAAGTCATTTTAGCGAACTTGTAGAAACATTTACTGACACCAACGTTCATGCCATCCTGATCTCCGAGAGCTGGCTCAAACCTCAGCTTCATTCTACCTCATACCCTCTTTCAGGATTCGTTTTAATCCGGAATGACCGACTTGACAAACGAGGCGGAGGTGTTGCTATTTATCTCCGTAGCAATTTATCTTATAAAATGTTATCTTCCTCCTCCCAACACTCTACTTCTGCGGAGTATCTTTTTCTTGAGGTTTGGGTCAGGGGAACCAAATTGGTTCTTGGAGTAGTATACTGCCCTCCTTCGGTCAACTACTTCACTGATTTGGAATCGGTTTTAGAATCGTTGGGTTCTGAGTATGCACATCATATCATCATGGGCGATTTTAACACTGACCTTTTATCCCATCATTCACCTCGCTCCCTCAAACTTATCCATATCACCGAGTCTGCCAGCCTTCACGTTTTGCCTCTTAATGCCACTCACCACAACCCTAACGGGGAGGACACCTGGTTAGACTTAATCCTCACCTCTAATCCTACCTTGGTCCGCTCTCATGGTCAGCATCCTGCTCCTGGCTTCTCCCGTCATGACCTTGTCTTCCTCTCGTATTTCCTGAAGCCTCCTAAACCAAGTCCTAAAGTACTGTACTTGCGTTGTTATGGGCGAATGGACGTTGAAAGGTCGACTGGGAACCGCTGATGTCAGCCATCACTATAGACGACAAAGTCGATTTTTTTAACAACACGGTTACGAAGTTGTTCGACGTGCATGCACCCATCAGAAAAATAAAATTGAAACGTCCACCTGCTCCTTGGATGACTGAGGGGATTCGGATGGCGATGCGACGGAGGGACCGAGCTTTCCGCAAATATAAAAAGGATCGGTGTGACGACAATTGGTCTCTTTTCAAGATAGCTAGGAACAGGTGCAACCAGATGGTACGCAACGCTAAACGCCGACATATCTCCGAAAATGTTACCAACTCATCCCCTGCTAATGTATGGCAGTTTTTAAGGACACTAGGCATTGGGAAACCTCATGGCCAAGTGGTTCTACCGGTGACTATTAGTTTGGATGACATTAATCGTCATTTTACAACTACTGTCACTTTGGACGACCAAACTAAAAGTCAAACCATAGCCTACTTGGCTAGCTTACCTCGTTTGAATATTAATTCTTTCTCTTTTTCTCCTTTATCATCAGGTGAGATTAAAAAGATTATCCTGTCAATTAAGTCCAAAGCCGTGGGATGCGATGACATTAGTCGTCGCATGATCACGGTTATCCTTGAACAAATTTTACCTGTAATTACCCATATCCTAAACTTTTCCCTTGACACTGGTCAATTTCCCTACATATGGCGTAAAGCCTATGTGCGTCCTTTGCCCAAAATGTCGAATCCCACTCTCCTGACACATTACCGTCCCATATCCATTCTTCCCTTTCTATCCAAGGTACTTGAGTCATGCGTTCAGAGACAGTTGTCTGGGTTTGTTTACGAAAACAACATCCTGTCACCCTTTCAATCTGGATTCAGACCTGGACATAGTACTGTCACCGCATTGCTCAAGGTGACTGGCGATGTGAGGGCGGGGGTGGAGGACACCAGGCTTACTCTTTTGATCTTGGTGGACTTCTCAAACGCCTTTAACAACGTCAGTCACGACCTTCTCCTTCCAGTCCTATCCTATCTAATGATCTCACCTATGGCACTGGAATGGTTCTCCTGTTATCTTCGAGGACGCCAGCAGTCAGTACGCGTCGATGAAACTTCATCAACATGGCGTACTTTGGACTCTGGTGTTCCTCAAGGCGGAATACTTTCTCCTCTTCTATTTGCATTATTTATTAATCTTCTTACTCATGAACTTCATTGTGCGTATCATCTGTATGCTGATGACCTACAACTTTATACACAGTCCTCTTCAGAAAATTTAGATTCAGCCATAGCAGCTATAAACCAAGATTTGAATGCTATAAAGGTCTGGTCGGAACGGTTTGGCCTGGCGGTGAACCCTGCTAAATGTCAGGCTATTCTCGTTGGTAGTTCCCGTATTTTAAGCAGGGTTGACTTGCAATCACTACCTGCTGTCATTTTTGATGGATCTATAATCCCGTTTAGTTCAAGCGTCAAGGATCTTGGCTTACATATTGATGCCAACCTTAACTGGCGGACTCAGGTAGCGAATGTGAGTCGTAAAGTCACTGGTGCCTTGCGGTCGCTTTACCGACTGAAGAACTTTCTGCCATTCAGGACTAAGACAATGCTAGTACAGACTTTAATATTTCCCATCATCGACTATGGTGACGTGTGCTATCTCGACCTTAATGCAGATCTCCTCAATAAGCTCGATCGCCTTCTCAATAATTGCATTAGATTCGTTTTTAATCTCCGCAAATTTGACCACATTTCTGAGTACCGATCAAAGTTACGATGGTTACCTATTCGTCAACGGCGTAGCCTGCGTACTTTGTGTACTCTTCATTCTTTACTGCACTCTCCTTGTGCACCCATCTATTTAACTTCACATCTTCAATTTCTGTGTAATACACATGAGAAAAATCTTCGTTCCTCCAATAATCTTCTGCTTCTTTGTCCTTCTCACAATTCCACCCTAGTACATTCATCCTTTATCATACAATCTATCCTTCTGTGGAATGCTCTCCCTCTTGATATCAGGATGTCCACTAACCGTTTTACGTTTAAAGCTAGAGTTCGGCAGAATTATCTAAATGCATTAACTGAATCGTCATAAGTTATTTATCGTTTAATTATTTTATATACTTATGTATATATTTATTAGAATTATAGAATATATATTTATGCGTTTATTTATTTATATATATATATATATATATATATATATATATATATATATATATATATATATATATATATATATATATATATATATCCCCTTCATCACAATGTTGATCAAGCGTGCCATATAAGTAGTTTTTGTTTGATCCGTTTTCACTTGTTGATCCGGCCATGATTTCTTGATCCATTGCGAGCGCCCAATTCTCATGTGGTTCCCTTCGGATCAACTAACCCCAACGTCGTTGCTAATAATAATTACGTCATTTTTATACAAATCCACACTTTAGATATTTTAGATTTACTTGATCCGATTCAAATGGGCCAATCGCAGCGGAGTATTCCTCACGGAGGGCAGTCATTGGTTCTTGGTCACTTTTATGTATTATTATTCTGTATTACTTATCAATTCTCATAACTTGCGGAATTTCTTACATTAATTTGGTTTCTATGTCCATTTTTGCAGGAGTTTTTTTTTACTTCAGAGTTTTTGGTTAAATATTTGTAGTAGGTAGGTACATTACCTACCAGAGGGGCCCGTGATAAAGTGGCGACCACTTGAATCTTTCAAAAATTCGCGAGGTAAAACGCGTTCGTCACCGTCTGGTTTATAGATGGGTCATCATCATCATCCTCCGAGCGTTATCCCGGTTGCATCTAGGCCTTTGCCTTGGAGCCCAGGCTCCGCTTTCTAGTCTAACCAGATTTGACTGAATATTAGTTTTCCACAGAGCGACTGTTTTCTTACTATAACATGTATTACCATATAATTTAGGGCACGGAGGGTGTGATTTTTTGTGGCTGTTCACCCATCTATAAACCAGACGGTGACGAACGCGCTTAACCTTGTGAATCGATAGATTCGAGCGATCGCCACTTTGCCACGGGCCACTCACTTTATACGCCACATGTGCGTACTTATTTGAATCCAAATTGTGGCTCCAGGATTATGTTAGTTGAGTATTTTTGTTTGAATATTTTAGCTTACTATTTAACGCATAATTGTATACCATAATCTGTATATTTATTTGGCTCCTTTAAGACATACATATTTCAATCAATGTTATTGTCAATCAATACTTAATGGTTTCACATTACAATTATTTATATTTTAGTTTTCTATACATAGGATGATCCAGTGAATTTATATTAATTACGTCCAGGCATTGTCAAATCCGAAAGCATACTATATTAATCCACTTTAAATATGAACTGATACCGATAATAATCTTACGCAGTATGCACAATAGCTTATATGCATATTATGTGGTTCCATTACGTATGTACGCCACGCCATATCTGCGTAATTATATGAATTAGGGTCGTTTGGCTGATATGAAATATCATCATCATATCCACTGCTGGACATAGGGTGACCGGCCACAAAAAATCACATCCCTCCGTGCCTCGTAAAGAACGTAAAGCCATCGGTTTCGGTTATCATCTTTGACCGTCGTTAGAGCAATCAGTGCCCTCAAATATCTGGTCTAAACCTCAAATATCTGTGGTAGAAAATGGTTACTTTGAAATAAATGGTAGTTTTGGAAGTTATGATTGTTTTTGTATGAATAGTAGTTTTGGTGGAAATTATAATTTTAGTAGAAATTGTAGTTTTGGTAGCAATAGTTGATATGGCACAAATGGTTGGTTTGAGATAATGGTAGATTTGGTAGAAATGTTAGTAATGACACAAACGTCCATTCGCCCATAACAACGCAAGTACAGTACTTTAGGACTTGGTTTAGGAGGCTTCAGGAAATACGAGAGGAAGACAAGGTCATGACGGGAGAAGCCAGGAGCAGGATGCTGACCATGAGAGCGGACCAAGGTAGGATTAGAGGTGAGGATTAAGTCTAACCAGGTGTCCTCCCCGTTAGGGTTGTGGTGAGTGGCATTAAGAGGCAAAACGTGAAGGCTGGCAGACTCGGTGATATGGATAAGTTTGAGGGAGCGAGGTGAATGATGGGATAAAAGGTCAGTGTTAAAATCGCCCATGATGATATGATGTGCATACTCAGAACCCAACGATTCTAAAACCGATTCCAAATCAGTGAAGTAGTTGACCGAAGGAGGGCAGTATACTACTCCAAGAACCAATTTGGTTCCCCTGACCCAAACCTCAAGAAAAAGATACTCCGCAGAAGTAGAGTGTTGGGAGGAGGAAGATAACATTTTATAAGATAAATTGCTACGGAGATAAATAGCAACACCTCCGCCTCGTTTGTCAAGTCGGTCATTCCGGATTAAAACGAATCCTGAAAGAGGGTATGAGGTAGAATGAAGCTGAGGTTTGAGCCAGCTCTCGGAGATCAGGATGGCATGAACGTTGGTGTCAGTAAATGTTTCTACAAGTTCGCTAAAATGACTTGGAACGCTTTGTGCATTTATATGACACACATTTAGGTAATTATTGGTTGTTAGATTGAACTGCTCGTGTAGAATATCACTTAGAGACTGACTGTCATTAATGGAGCAGAAACTGTCATCGGCAGACAAAATAACTGAATCATTCGCAGAATGAAAAGAATTATCGTCGGAAATAGACATAAATAATAATATATAATAAACGTACTAATAATATGTAAATAATTCAAAATAATAAATATATAAGCAATATAAAAATATATAAATTATTAATTATACACGATTAGTGAAAAGTTACTGTGCTCTCTGCACCACCCGCCAGTAAACACAAACATGAAAAACAAATATCAGTAACAAAAAAAAAAAATTTAGAAAGATAACAAAACGTAATACAAAACACAATAAACAACACAAACATAGACGAAACAAAAAGAATTAATTTCATCTGAGAACACAAAGAAAACATTGCAAATAAGATTTCTGAACGTAACTATCCATCCATAGACTAATCACCGCTAATTACGAACTGTCAAATGTCAAACGTACATACCCCACAATAAGATTGTGACAAAAGAAATAAACAAACTGATAGGCTATTAAGTAATCATGCATGAACATTGAGGCTAGAGTATAGTTGGAAAAACAGAATATAGAAAGTAAAAGAGTTAGAAACAGGGATAGTAGTGAGTTGTTACTTATTTACGCGGCTTAGAGGTTGTGTTCGATGATATGACAGCCCCGACGCCGCTCTTGCTCGCAGATCCGCTTGCCTGTCTGGGATATTTCTGTAGCAGACTGTCCAGGCTGTCCGAAGTTGTCACCTTATGCCGAGTGCCATCCGACGCCTTTACCATGATGACACCGTCTTGTGACCAACAGGAACGGATGCCGAAGTGTTGGCGAGCCTTGCTAAAGATAGCCTGCCTGGACCTTGTCAGGAACTCCTTAACCGTCACAGATGTGCCCTTCAGTTTAGTCTTGGCTCTCCAAACTGCAGACCTCGAGTCTATTCCGGAAAACCAGGCCAGGACTGGACGATGATGATCATTGGTGGACGCGCCGATTCTGTGGCATGCAGTAAAGCTGTCAGCTAATATAGTAATTAGTATTCAGCATGTGGGTGGTGATGGTTGAGTGAATGATTTTGTATTATTTTGTTTTGCGTGTGTGTATTGGCAATGAATATATATTTACATAGAAGCGCAGATAAGGATTTCGTGTGCCGATTCCAGGTGGAGACTGTCTCCAGTTTAGTTCGTAGTTGGCGCCGTTGGCGGCGCTGGCGTCGTTCTCCGTCTCTCTTGCTCTCGTAGGAGGAACGTTCGCCTCTCTTGCTGTCGTAGAGACAGCTGTCACAGCGCGACTGCCACGCCGCCAAGCGCCAATTTGGGTCACAGAAAGTTTGTCTTCAGAGCGCCCATAAGAAATGCGCCTCTATGTAAATATCTGAGTTCTTTGGTATTGGTCTGTTTTGTGAGTTGGTGTGTATAGGTATGTCAGTAGTTGTCCAGTTTATTGTAGTCCATGTTTAAGAGCCAGTCTGTGTTATTTTAAGTTATTAAGTTGTTAAGTTAGATATTGACTTTTTTGTCTATGGTGTTGTATATTTTTGTGCTTATGCTGTTAGACTCTTTTCTGGCAGAGGATGTCCTACAAGTAAGGGGTCATCCATTAATTACGTCACACGATTTTCGTGTCTTTTCGAACCCTCCCTCCTCCTTGTCACAGTTGGTCTCATACATTCTAGAAAAGAAAAAAGAAAAGAAAATGTTTATTTTGTGCCTCACACCATAAATATTAGAAAACACAATAAAAATGAAAATTAATACTAAATCTAATTAGATACAAAAATTTAGATATATAAACTTTAGTGCCACTTGCCGCTCCGCTGGTATTCTTGCAGGTCCATTAAGTGAGGGGTGCGTGTCAGAAACCTCCGCGTGGTGCACCCCGGGCAACGTGAGTAGCAAGCTGCTACTCGCGGCTAATTCTGACAGTGGCGGACGGTGGGTCGAACTCCGACTACCGTCCGGTTACCAACGCGTAATCCCGACTCTTTCGGGACCGCGGGTCTTCGGGCTGCGAGCAAGACAAGCTCTCTAAAAAATTACCCGGAATTGGGGGTCCTTCGGGACCCCGCTTCCACCCGTTCCCGTACGGCTTCTTTTGGGGTCTTGCGGGGACACTTGGGCGGGCGGGCTCGCTTCCTGCGCCTTTTGTGGGTTGCGGGCATGGTCGAACTCCGGCCACCGTTCGGTCAACGCGTTAGCAGGGGGCTTTTTGGCCTCCTGCCCGCGGGTCTTCGGGCTGCGAGCAAGACAAGCTCACTAAAAAATCACCCGGAATTGGGGGTCCTTCGGGGCCCCGCTTCCACCCCGTTCCCGTACGGCTCCTTTTGGGGTCTTGCGGGGACACTTGGGCGGGCGGGCTCGCTTCCTGCGCCTTTTGTGGGCTGCGGGCATGGTCGAACTCGGCCACCGTTCGGTCAACGCGTTAGCAGTGGGCTTTTTGGCCTCCTGCCCGCGGGTCTTCGGGCTGCGAGCAAGACAAGCTCACTAAAAAATCACCCGGAATTGGGGGTCCTTCGGGGTCCCGCTTCCACCCCGTTCCCGTACGGCTCCTTTTGGGGTCTTGCGGGGACACTTGGGCGGGCGGGCTCGCTTCCTGCGCCTTTTGTGGGTTGCGGGCATGGTCGAACTCCGGCCACCGTCCGGTCAACGCGTTAGCAGGGGGATTTTTGGCCTCCTGCCCGCGGGTCTTCGGACTAAGAGGGAGGAAACCTCACTAAAAAGTTACCAAAGAGTGGCGCTTGCGCTGCTTGTCTCCGCGGGACTCCACCCGTGGGGACTGTCGGCGGGCGGTGTCGCCTTTTGCGGCGCCGCTCCCTTGCAGTGTCCCTGTTGGGCACTGCCTTCACGTCCCTCCCGGTACTCCTCTGGTCATCAGAGGGGACACGGGACGGGACACTGACGGGCTTGGTGTGTACTCACCCTACCGCCAAGCAGACAGCGGGGTTGTCTTTCTTCTTCCGTCTTCGGACGCCTTTTTGTTGTTGAATTTTTGGTTTGTTTCGTTTTGTTTTTGTTTTGTTTACTTTACGTTTTATTTTTTCTCTTTTTGTTTTACTTTTATACCTTTCATTTTACCTTTTGTTTTTGTTTTTATTTTACAATTTTAGTTTTTCTCTCTTTTCTCTTCTTTCGTTCTTCCCCCCCCTGCCCCGATGTCACCGTCACCCCAATCTCGTAATCCCGTAGTTGCAGTGTCTGTGGTCACGTCTCGCGGCTGTCCACGGGACCGAGGGTCTTGGCTTAACCGCCCGGACCGCGTGCAAGGTAAGCACTATAAAAATCCCCTAATCCTAAGTTGCTGCCGCACGGCGAGAGGATGCATGGCTGACAGGGAGGTCAGTTCCTAGTGCGGCCCCCTCAGGGCACCAGCCGCCGCCCTTGAGGTATTAGGCTTACCCGGGTATAGCGGGATCTCTGCCCGGGTGGACTCTTTATTTCTCCCGCACTCGTGGGTTTCAAAATGGAATCAAAAATTAAAAAACAAACTACACCGAAGTCGGTTGACAAACCGACCCGCACGCCCAGTTCTGCGGGTCCGAATGCAGAGCGCATTACAGCGCCTAAGGAGCAGTTGGAGCTGTCCGAGTCGGACAGCTCCACCGTGAGTATGATCAGCGTGCGCAGCGCTGAAAGCCCTAGCCGGGCGAGCAAGCGCACACGCTCGGAGCCAGGCTCGGCCTCGAGTGAAGAAGGGACCCCCACGCCGAAACTTTCGAGAGTGAGGGGTTTCAAGACCCGCGGCAGACCGCCCACCCACGGGCACTTTGTGGGCCTGGGCAGAGCTCGCGCGGAGCTCGCAGCCGCCAAGCTGCGAGAAAAGCTCCTCGAGCGCGACGCAGAGGAGGAGCGGCGCATCGAAGCGGCCACAAAAAAGGTGGCCGCTTCAAGAAGCTCGCGCCTCTCAGAGACTTCGGTCTCTGAGGGAGAGCTGGAGGAGGCTACCGCCACCAACTTGCGGTCGCGTCTCAAAGACGCCTTGGAGGCCATCACGATGGTCTCCAAGAAGTCCAAGGGACTCAAAGGGACTTGCCAAAAGTCCCTTAAGGAGTCGGTGGCGGCAATAGCCGAAATTGCTGATGTTCTCCTCAGCCGCACAGCGTCTGAGGAGACAAAGAAACTCCAGGCGGAGAACGCCCGCCTCGCCACCGAAATGGCGGCACTCAGGCGCGAGCAGGAGGAGCTCCGTGTCGCTTTTAAGAGGCGCACGGAGGTTAATGCGCCGGACAAGGCCACGGAGGACTTAACTGCCCTCCGACAAGAGATGGCCCAGATGAGGCAGAGCCTCTCTACCCTGGAGGGCAGAATATTACGTCCTCCATTGGCGAGCCGGCAAGCGGCCCGACAACCGCAGCCGCCCCCGCAGCCACAGCCGCAGCCGTCAACATCATACGCGGCTGCAGCGGCTGCACGACGACAGGCCACGACCACGGCGCACAATAAAGCCGTGGCAAATCAGGCCCCAAAGGGCAAGAAAAGGGGCCAGAATAAGGCCCAGCCCGCTCCTGCTGTCCAGCAGACCAGCGCGCCAGCGACCTCAGCCCCCCCAGCTCCCCGACCTGACGGCTGGCAGACCGTCGGAGAGAAGAAACAAGCGGCGAAGGCAAAAAGGAAGGCCAACCAAAAGGTGAAGAAGGCGGCCAAAAAGGCGGCCAAGAAGCTCCGCACCCCCAGCTCCACAGCAGTTGTTCTAACACTGCAACCAGCAGCGCTGGAGCGGGGGACCACCTACGCGGAGCTTCTCAAGAAGGCGCGTGGGGCTATCGACCCCACCAAGCTGGGAATAACGGCGGGTCTCCGGTGTAAGATAACACAGACCGGGGCCCGCCTTATCGAGGTGCCTGGGGCCGGTAGCGCCCAGCAGGCAGACGCCTTGGCCTCGAGCCTCCGCGACCTCCTCCCAGCGGAGGATGTCCGTATCTCTAGGCCCCAAAAGTGCGCCGAGGTGCGAATCGGGGGCCTAGATGACTCGATAGTGGCTGAGGAGGTTGTTGCCGCCGTCGCCAGGGCCGGGGATTGTCCCCCTGAACAAATCCGGTGCGGCCCTATTCGCCCGGGCCGTGCCGGTATGGGCACGGCAATTATCACCTGCCCCGTGGCGACTGCCAAAAAGTTGGCCGATGGTCGTCGAATTTTGATCGGCTGGGTGTCGGCGCAAGTGCGGCTTCTGGAGCCGAAACCGCAGAGGTGCTTCCGCTGCCTCAGCGGTAGCCACGTTGGCGCAAAGTGCACCTCTGCGGTCGACTGCAGCGGCCGCTGTTTTAGATGCGGCCAGCCCGGCCATTTGGCCGGCAGTTGTGAGGCCCCACCGCACTGCGTTTTGTGTGCGGCGGCGGGCAAGCCGGCCGATCATAGAGCCGGCACAAAGAGTTGCGCCGCACCCAAGAAGAAGCAGGGTGCAAATGACGGCCAATCGGCCAACAAGGGCGCCACTTCCGTGGCCACTGAGGCGTCAGGCGGCACGCCAGATATGGATGTCCAATAATGGCTCCATATTTACGCCTACTTCAGGCGAATTTAAACCACTGCGCCAGGGCTCAGGATCTTCTTCTCCAGAGCATGGCGCAGTGGTCAATCAACGTCGCCCTCGTCGCCGAGCCGTATTTTGTCCCCCCCCGTGATGATTGGGTGGGGGACCTTAGCGGCTCGGTGGCGTTAATTTCGCTAGCCGCCGCCCGCACCCCGCCCTTCGAGAACATCTACCGAGGGCGGGGCTGCGTCGCAGCACTCATAAAGGATACGGTTGTGGTGGGTGGCTACTTCTCACCCAACCGTTCCCTCGCCGACTTCGAGGAGTATCTCCTCGAATTGAACGTCGTCGTCGCTCGCAGCCGTCCTCGCGTCGTGCTCTTCGCCGGGGACCTCAATGCCAAGTCTACGGCTTGGGGTTCTCCGGCCACAGACGCTAGAGGCGAGCTGCTGGAGCAGTGGGCCGTTGAGAACGGCCTGCTCCTCCTCAATCGTGGGTCAGTACATACGTGCGTGCGTCAGCGGGGCGGTTCCATTGTGGACGTTTCTTTTGCGAGCCCCGCATTAGCACGCCGTATCCGAGACTGGCGCGTCGTCGAGGAGGTGGAGACGTTGTCGGACCATCGTTATATTCGGTTCGACGTCTCCGCCGAAAGAGTTAGCTCCGACGCCCCGGTCCGAAGGGGCCCGATTGAGGGCGGTCCGCGTTGGGCCTTGAAAAGGCTGAATCGGGAGGCCCTCCTGGAAGCCTCCATAGTTCAGGCCTGGGTTTCAACACCTACCAGGCCTGACGATATCAATATGGAGGCCGATTGGTTCAGGGGGGCAATGACACAAGTTTGTGACGCGGCGATGCCTAGAGTCCGTAGAACATCTGGGCCACGCCGGGTGTACTGGTGGAACGACACCATCGCGCGCCTGCGCAAGATTTGCGTCGCAGCGCGCCGCCAGTACGCCCGGTTTCGCAGGAGGCGTCGCCGCCCTCCCGATTTTACTGTCCGGGAGGCGGCATTGTACGAGGAGTACAGAGCGGCCAAGAATAACTTAAAAGAGGCCATCTGGCGGGCCAAGCAAGACGCCCGCCAGGAATTGCTGGAGACCCTCAACCGAGATCCGTGGGGGCGCCCATATTTGATGGTCAGGAACAAGTTACGTTCCTGGGCGCCCCCTCTAACGGAAAGTCTCCGCCCAGAGATGGTCGAAGATGTTGTGGCCGCTCTGTTCCCGTCGCGGGCGGAACACATCCCTCCGCCCATGACGGCGCCGCCTTCCGAGGCAGCCAACGCGGACATAGACGACGTTCCCGAGGTGACTCGGGTAGAACTCCGAGCGGCGGTGTTGAGGATTAAAAACACCGCTCCAGGACCCGACGGCATTCCTGGCCGAGCGTGGGTCCTGGCAATGGAGGAGCTCGGACCCCGACTGGGGAGACTCCTCACAGCGTGCCTTGAGGGGGGCCAGTTTCCACGAGCCTGGAAGACGGGGAAACTGGTCCTCATCAGAAAGGCAGGGCGCCCGGCGGACAGCCCGTCCGCCTACCGGCCCATAGTGTTGTTGGACGAGGTCGCGAAGATCTTTGAACATATCATCGCGGAGCGCCTCGTCCACCACTTTACCACGGTGGGCCCGGATTTGGCGGACGCGCAGTTTGGTTTCCGCCGAGGGCGCTCAACAATCGACGCAATAACATCAGTGAGGAGTCTGGCGGAGGAAGAGGTTTCCCGGGGCGGGGTGGTTCTGGCGGTGTCTCTTGACATCGCCAACGCTTTCAACACCCTGCCCTGGAGTTGTATTCGAGAGGCACTCAATTACCATCGAGTGCCTCCATACCTCCGCCGTATAGTCGGGGATTATCTAAGTGAAAGAAACATCATCTACCCGAGTCATCTCGGTATTAGTCGGCGAGTTATGTCGTGCGGTGTTCCACAGGGATCGGTCCTCGGCCCCCTTCTGTGGAACATCGGCTACGACTGGGTGCTGCGCGGTACGCTCCTCCCTGGCGTGGGTGTCACTTGCTACGCCGACGACACCCTCGTCACTGCGAGTGATAAGACGTACCGGGCGGCGGCTATAAGGGCGACCGCTGGGGTCGCACAAGTCGTTGGAAGGATCCGGCGTTTGGGCCTAGAGGTGGCCCTCTCTAAATCCGAGGCCATTTGTTTCCACGGGCCTCGGAAACGGCCACCCGCAGGGGCCCACATTATGGTAGGAGGGGTCCGCATCGGCATCGGGACGAGCCTAAAATATCTGGGGCTCGTACTCGATAGCCGATGGGATTTCCGTGTGCACTTTAGACGCTTGGCCCCCAAACTTCTAGGGGCAGCAGCAGGATTATCAAGACTGCTGCCCAATCTTGGGGGACCAACCGCCTCCTGCCGGAGGCTCTACGAAGGAGTCGTGCGGTCCATGGCCCTATATGGGGCCCCGATATGGGCGCACGACCTGACGGCCCACAATATCACGGCGCTTCGCGCACCGCAGCGCGCCATGGCCGTCAGGTTAATACGAGGCTACCGCACGGTCTCTTTCGAGACAGCGAGCCTCCTAGCCGGATCACCGCCCTGGGATCTGGAAGCTGGGCTGCTGGCGTCACTCTATACATGGCGCCAGCAAGCCCTGGAGCAGGGCGAGAGACCGGCGCACCGTGACATCGAGGCGCGTCGGTCGGAGCTCCGCCAGGTCCTAGTGGCGGAGTGGAAGGCACGACTTGTGCACCCCAGCGCCGGGCACGCCACGATAGCGGCGGTAAGTCCCGTGGTTGAAGAGTGGTCGGAGAGACGTCACGGCGTCCTCACCTTCCGGTTAACTCAAATCCTTACCGGCCATGGTTGTTTTGGCCGGTATTTGTGGAGGATAGGCCGGGAGGAAACGCCCGGATGCCACCATTGTGGCAGCAGCCGCGACCCTGTCGAAGACACGGCGTTGCATACTTTGGCGGAATGCCCAGCCTGGGCATCGCAGCGCCGTGATCTGGTCGCGGCTCTGAATACGGTTGTCCTCTCGCTCCCGGCCGTAGTTCTGTCTATGGTCCGGAGTGAGAGGTCTTGGAACGCCGTCGCCTCCTTCTGCGAAGCAGTCATGCTGAGCAAGGAGGCGGCGGAGCGGGAGAGGGAAATACACCGCCCTCTCCCCAACCGTAGGTCCGGGCGTCGGGGACGTCGCACAAGAGACGACCTCCGACCACCCTAAATTCAGTGCCTGCGGACGGTGAGCGCTGGGGCTGCTCCCTGTCTGCCAAAAGGCGGGAGGCGGCGCGTGTCCTCGCCGCCTCCCAAGTAGCTTTGTGAGGTGATAATAATAATAATAATATAATAATAATATTCTACCACATTCACACAACACCATCTAGGCCCAAACTAAGCAGAGCTTGTACTATGGGTACTAGATAATGGATAAACATACATATATACTTTTTTTTTTGTAAATACATACATATTATACATAGAAACACCCAGACCAAGACAAACATCCATGTTCATGCACACAAATGTTTGACTTGAGCGGGAATCGAACCCGCGACCTTCGACGTAGCAGTCGCTTACACTCCCGCTACGCCAACCGGCCGTCAATGGTAAAAAAGGTGATGGATGCGAGAAGTTTGATGGATGCAAGAAGTTTGATGGATGATTGCGAGATCATAACGAGACGGGGCCCGCCAACACAAACGGCGGGCCAATCCCGGGCCAATCGCGAGAAAGTATGCAAATCGCGAATCGCGTGACCCCGCCAACAAACGGGACCCGTAGGGACACCGCGGTGGTTTTTAGTGGGTATGCCCCGAACGCCTGTAGGGGAGAGCCTCCACATACCTCCTTCGCCAGTCCCAAGCCCAGCCGTTCTAATGGCTGGGTTGGCGGAGTTGAGATGACTCATAAGGAGAGTTTTACCACCGTAGTGAACAAAAAAAAAAAAAAAAAGGTCCATTAAGTGATAAGTCACGGAATCATAATCATAAATGAGTTATTAAAAAAACATATAAAATAAAACTTATACAACAAAAAAGATAGAAAAACTTAAACACTAATTGCAAGAACCGCTATAATTTATTTTAATAATATAAAATATAATATATACTTATATCCATTACATTGACACTTGGCATACTCTATATCTTTTCTTTTTGTATATATGTGTGTATGTGTATGCGGTGTTATGACTGCAAAATTTCCTAACGAGACTATTATTCAACCTGCTATGCTATTACAAGTACTAAGTAAGCTATTGTTTTTATGCTGCAATCGTTCATGGTTATGCAGATCCTACCTCTCATTCTCTCATCTCATTCTTCATACAGTGTCACACTTCATCGACACCCTACCCCCCTCCATATTTATGTGTGACGTAATTTGTGGATAGCCCCTAATGGGTGTGCCTTCAGACGTCTAGTTACGTCTGTTTGGATCGGGGCGCGGCACATATCGGTGTCTTCTCAGGGTGGACTTGAGTACAAAGAGTTGTCGAACTGTTAACACTCCACAGTCTGCGTATAGTGCTGCAGTGGGGTATCTATACGGCTTATCACATAAAAATTTGTGCTTAGAAATTTTAATGCGATATACTAGTCCCACTATGAGTGCCCACGTCACTGGGCACTGCTAGGCTAGACGTGGACTAGTGGGACTAGTCCACAAACATAAAGTCACGCAGCGAGCTATGCTTGGCATCTCTTTGAAGGATAAAATCCGCAACGAAGTTATCCGACAAAGAACCAAAATTACCGACGTAGCCCACATAATTAGTAAGCTCAAGTGGCAGTGGGCTGGCCATATTTGTAGAAGGACTGATGGCCGATGGAGCAAACGTGTCCTAGAGTGGAGACCACGACGCGTAAGGTAGGGCGGCCCCCAGCTAGGTGGACCGTCAACCTGAAAAGGGTGGCTGGGACAGACTGGATGCGGAAGGCTGAGGACCGTGTACTGTGGCGCGTGTTGGGAGAGACCTATGTCAAGCAGTTGGACCACGATAGGCTGATTGATTGATACTACCGAGCTGTCTGCAATATTATTATTTTGTGGTACAAGTCATAAAAATGCTAATTATAAAATATTTTAGAATAGCAAAAGATAGTAATAGATAAATTTAAGCAAATCTGAAAGTACACCCGCTATTCTGATGTAAGTACAGAAAATATTATCTCATATTTACTTAGTTAAACTAGAAAGTGAACCTAGGTCTCCGAGGCGAAAGTCTTGAATATAACCGAGATAGTGCTAGAAAGATGACGATGAAATATCTGTATGTGGTACCTATATAATATAAATAAAATAAAAATAAAAAGGTTTTTATTTCAACTTAGGCATTGCGTTCATACATAAATTGATACAACTCCAGTAAGTTACAAAGGTACTTGTGACGGAGTTGTATCGCTACTTCCCTTAAATATCAACGTGACAATGTTTAGGCTTCTTTTCACAAAACTAAATAAGTAAATTGATGCAAAATATAAAGTATAAAAAAATAAAATAAAATAAAAAGGAAATGAAAGGAACTAACAACTTAAATCTAATTCAGGCGCTCTTTTCGTGTGCATGGGTGTGTGTGTGTGTGTGTGTGTGTGTGTGTGTGTGTGTGTGTGTGTGTGTGTGTGTGTGTGTGTGTGTGTGTGTGTGTGTGTGTGTGTGTGTGTGTGTGTGTGTTTGTGTGGTGTGTGTGTGAGCATCTGCGCGTGCGTGTACGTGTGTGCGTGTGCGTGTGTGATTATATGTAAAGGTGTTTGTTAACAAGCTCTGACCAGAATATTTTCAATCTCTTCATATGTTAATGTTTTTAACCATTTAATTATAGTAGTTTTACATTCATATAGTAAAAGAGGATGTATGTTTAATAACAGATTGACTTTATTATATATGTAGGCAGACTGTGTTAAGTACTGACGTTTAGCGAAATCTGTTCGGATCATAGGTGAAGAAGCTATAACATGTTTTCGTCTTCGGCTTTGCATGGAAGAGTTGAGAGGAAGTGATTTTTGTAGAGTTAGAGTTATATTTAATATGTATAATTTTCTAACCGATAATAGACCACTGACATTATAAAGGTCTGTTGTTGGAAATCTAAATGGCTTAAAGTACATAACCTTTATAAGTGACCGTTGAGCTCTTTCTAGATCCAAAAATTTCACCTTGGATGCTCCACCCCAAACTGGAATGCAGTATGCTATTATAGATTGCACTAAAGCCATATAAATTTTGTTAAGAAGTTGCGCGGACATTAAATGACGTAGAGTTTTGAAGATCCAAATGAATTTTCTAACTCTCTTCATAAGAATCTCAATGTGTGGGTGCCACGACAGTCTTTGGTCAATGATAATACCTAAGTATTTCGTTGAGCTCACTTTTTGAATGCCTTGACAGTTACAGCTCAAACGTGTTTTGCTGTCACAAACATGAATACGAACGCCGAAAGTTGTGTCTGGTTGGGATCTTTGACTTGGGGAGAAACAAATGAAGTTAAATTTTTTTGTATTGAGAGTCAAAAGATTAGTTTCGAGCCAGTGAGCTATTTCTATTAGACCCTTCTCTGCAGCAGACTTTACCTCCGCCCAAGTTGATCCAGAATAAACAACTGCTGTGTCGTCTGCATAAGAAAAAATGCGGCCACTGCTACTTTGCAAGTTACATAAACTATTTATGTAAATTAAGAAGAGCGTTGGGCCCATAACACTCCCTTGTGGTACCCCATAACAAACGTTTTCCTCCGTACTGGTCATGTTATTGACTTTCACCATTTGCTTCCTATCTGTAAGTAGTAGTACCTATAATAATTATACAGGGTGTCACAAGACCCATCACCAAGCCGAAGTCTACTCGTTGTGGACATCATGCAAAGTCATACTAACCAAAAATAATACCTGGGAAATTGTTTTTTTTAAGCTTTCTCATTTTTTTAAACTGAATAGCGCGTGCGTGCAATGCTCGAAATACCTACTTATCCATGGCGGGGTAAATGCATCGATTTTGTACCTTATTTGAAAAATTCCATACTAACTTTGAGCCTCAAAATCTCCTGAACCAGTAATTTCCCAGGTATGGTGCCGAAGTAAAAATGGTCGTGGTGATTGGTACACATTACACCCTGTATAATAATTAAATAAAATGAAATTGCTGATCGGAGGTACCGGCTTCGATTCCCGGGTCGGGCAAAAGTGTTACTGGATTTTTCCAAATTCTCAGAAGCAGCACGGAGCCAGGTGATGTGCCCGATAACGCCAATAGGCTCGCCCCTTATTACATGGGACCTAAAATTTCATGGTGAAATGTGGATGTAATATTACACCTTTCCCTGCCCCTTCGGGGATACAGGCGTGAGTCTATAAAAAAATAAAAAAAATTAAATTAAATTAAATCCTTGCGTTATTTATTGACTACAAACACACTCCGAAATGCCCATGGCGGCGTTCAGAAAAGGATAAATAAAAAAATATGCGGGCGTCGCTACGAGCGTAACTGCGGGCGTGACAGTGATGAATAAATTACACCCGACAGGAGCGAATAATAATATTGATTTGTTATTTAGGAGTCACAGTGAAGAGTCACTGATTTTAGTATCTCAGTAGCACGTCGATGTACCAATAAACGACGACTAAGTCTCATAATATTTTTGTTGTAATGAGATATGTTATTATTTCAGTGGAAAAATAAAATTGTAACGTGACTTTGCTTGCCGTTCGCATAAGATCGACAAAGTAAACAACGCTTGCACAGGTCACCACTTGGATGGGTGATCGCGTGTAGCATTTGCATCATACCGCTACCGTGCTTCGGTGGGCACATTTTAACGGTAGTAGAGCCTTGCTGATTTCAGCATGAATGGGCCGGCTCGACCGGGAAGTACTACTCTTATTATACTGTGGTACTACCCTCTCACAGAAAATCGACGTAAAGTAATAGTAACTAAACTGCTGCGTTTCATTCGGTGAGTGAGAATGCGAGGGCTCCCTATCCCCTATTCCTTCTCCCTCATCCCACTCCTGATCCTATCCCTTTTCCCAACCCCAAGGTGTTGCTTGTGTCCATGGGCGGTGGTAATTGCTTACCATCAGGCGATCCGTCTGTTCGTTTACCGCCTATTACTATAAAAAAAACATAAAACTGTTGGTCCCGTTCTTGTGTCAGGACAAAGATCGTTAGGCCATGTCACGTTCAGACGATTAGAACACTCCGACACCAGAACATACCACACAGACGATACAAGAACAGAAAAAAATAAAAAAATTATCCACGAAAACGACTCACATCATTTACAATGTACAAATAATATAAGTGCGTAGATCAAGTCAAGGCTGTGTAAGATATTTATGATCAATTAATTTTGCACAACAGGATAGGTACGATACAAAATTATAATATTTATTATTGTTATTTCTCAGTTGCAACCTGTAAAATACGTGTAAAATAATACCTACTTTCCTGTGCAAGGAAGGTCTTTTACCTGCTCATTGCATATTTATGTATCACGAACACCTAAAAGTGACGTCATAGGATGCGCGGGAAAATCACAGACCAAGTAAGTATAAAAACGAATGTCAATGCCCATTTCATTTCAGTCCAATAAATTACATCAACAACAACAAACTATTAAATTATTATTAACTTAAATGTGTCTATTGCATAATTTTCTCGTTGTACGCACGCGCGTAGTTGCGTAGGCCACGGGAACTTTTTAAATATTCGGCCAGTGCTCTGAAAACCCGCGAAGAGCGAACATCGTCCGCCCGATATAGTCTGTGGCGCGCGCCAAATGCATGTCTGACATTACGTAATTAAAAATAAAATCAATAAACTTTCCAAACTTGTTCGGTGATTTCAGTGATTGTTTTTTTTAATAATAGTTTTATTTTATATTGACACCGTTTTATTTATTTTGGTGAGTACTTTATACATATTTTGTTTTAATTTTTGAAAATAAGAATTACCTATGTTATGTTTCGATTTTGCTTTACGCAAAGTGGTAAAAAATACGTTTAAATGTATAGTTGACAGGAAATCGGACCCAAAATATTTGTTATGAATAAAATTAAGCAACTATAAAAATAATACATTTTTAATTAAATATTTAAAGATTGTTATGAATAATACGAAATAAAATCGCTCTAAATATTTAGTGAATATTATTTATTTCTTATTTATGCCAGCAAATTTTTGGTAGTTATGTTTTAATTACCAGAATTACGGAAACTATTAAAGAGTGCATTAGAGCGTATTGCGGGAGTGCTGGTAAATAAATACGTTTGACAATAATTTAATACTGTTTCAACAATATTTCATTTTTAGATAAATATTTTACTGAATGTAAATGAGTTTGTTACAAATTTTTATTTTATAAACAATGAATACGAAGAACTTAAATAAATACTAGAGAATTTATGTGTATTTGCTCAACTATGTCTATGTAGGGTTGGTGAAGCTGGACCTAAGTGTCCAATTTATATTTTTTATCTAATATCCATTGAAAATGGGTCCCAAATAAAATAATAATAGGGTTGGTGAAGCTGGACCTAAGTGTCCAATTTATAATTTTTATCTAATATCCATTGAAAATGGGTCCCAAATAAAATAATAATAGGGTTGGTGAAGCTGGACCTAAGTGTCCAATTTATAATTTTTATCTAATATCCATTGAAAATGGGTCCCAAATAAAATAATAATAGGGTTGGTGAAGCTGGACCTAAGTGTCCAATTTATAATTTTTATCTAATATCCATTGAAAATGGGTCCCAAATAAAATAATAATAGGGTTGGTGAAGCTGGACCTAAGTGTCCAATTTATAACTTTTATCTAATATCCATTGAAAATGGGTCCCAAATAAAATAATAATAGGGTTGGTGAAGCTGGACCTAAGTGTCCAATTTATAACTTTTATCTAATATCCATTGAAAATGGGTCCCAAATAAAATAATAATAGGGTTGGTGAAGCTGGACCTAAGTGTCCAATTTATAACTTTTATCTAATATCCATTGAAAATGGGTCCCAAATAAAATAATAATAGGGTTGGTGAAGCTGGACCTAAGTGTCCAATTTATAACTTTTATCTAATATCCATTGAAAATGGGTCCAAAATAAAATAATAAGTATTCGATTTTTAACAGCAAATTATAATTAAACGTTTTCTTTACTTAGTGTAAGATTTTTTTATTTCATTATTTTTTGGAGATATTTTGAAACTCATAACTGGCAGTACCATTTCATACTAATATAATAAAGCTGAAGAGTTTGTTTGTTTACCTACTTGAACGCGCTAATCTCAGAAACTCCTGGTCCGATTTGAAAAATTCTTTCAATGTTAGATAGCCCATTTATCGAGGAAGGCTATAAGCTATATAACATCACGCTATATGCCACGGGAGCGGAGCAGTAGCCTTAAATAAAGCAAGTGTAACCGCGGGCGCATCTAGTTAGTGATAGAACTCAAAACGTTTGTGTAGTGATGTTCATTGCCGGGTCGGGTAACCTGTTTAACTGTGTTATGAACACTTGTTTTCATTCAACATTTCAGGTTGGAATTATACCTATTTAAACTAGGTTTCGCACGCTTCCCACCTGCGTTGACAACGACGACCGGTTGGCGCAGCGGGAGTGTAAGCGACTGCTACGCCGAAGGTCGCGGTTTCGATTCCCGCTCAATTCAAACATTTGTGTGCATAAGCATGGATGTTAGTCTTGGTCTGGGTGTTTCTATGTATAACATGTATACATACATACATACATATCGTCACGCCTTTTATGCCCGAAGGGGTAGGCAGAGGTGTATTTCTACAACCACTTTTCGCCAGATATACTTTAGTCCCACGTAATAAGGGGCGAGCCTATTGCCGTACCGGGCACGTTTCCAGACTCCGTGCTGCTATTGAGAATTTCGTGACAGAAAAACCCAATAACACTGCCCGACCCAGGAATCGAACCCGGGACCTCCCGATCCCACGCGCACATTTATGCCGCGAGATCAACGAGGCAGTCGTATAGGGTTTGATGTCGAGTTTTCCGTCTCTACGCAAAGATGGTATTTGCATCCAAGTATTGTATTTGCAATTCAAGTTTGACATTAACAAGCACTGAGTATATATTACATTGTATATTTTAAATAATGATTTAATTTTGATTGCAACTTATTTCTTAACATTAAATTAAATATTTTGATTATAATGTAATTTGCAGTATTTAATCTCAATTCATTAAAATGTTTATAAATTTAAAAGTTGTTATTATATTGTGTTTTGTGAAAAATATTTCAACTATTGCAATTAGTATTGGATTGTAGAGTGTATTAGAGATTTAATGAATTGACTTATTTGTTTGGAATTAAGAAAAAAAACTGTATTGTAATTCACTTATTAAATTTGTACGCCAGTATCAGGCTGAACATATGAAACTGTATTACATTATAACATCTTGCATATCATGTACACTATGTTCAAACAAATAAACATTTATCTTATCTTTATCTTATCTTATCTTATCTGCATCGTGTTATCCCTTAGTCGCCTCTTACGACACCCACGGGAAGATAGGGGGTGGTGACACTTATATTCTATGCCGTCAACCACACGGCTATATAACATGTATGTATTTACAAAAAAGTATATATGTATGTTTATCCATTATCTAGTACCCATAACACAAGCTCTGCTTAGCTTGGGACTAGATGGTGATGTGAAGAATATTATAAATATTATTGGTAGCATCTATCGCGACAAATGATAGGTACCCTATGTGGTAGTCTGATTTATATGCTAAGTTGCATCAAAATCTGTTCGGTGGTTTAGGGTGTAAGAAAGACATACCAACAAATAACACACACTTCCGCTTGAGTATGGACGGATGGATATAATATTCAGTAGTTTGCAGCAAAATTATGGATTATTTATAAAAAAATCCCGAGTTCACACCGATTGTAAAATATTAAAAGATATCTGAAGCTACAGTGACATTTGATCTCTGATCTTTGAACCATATCATCATCATCATCATTATATCAGCCGAGAGACGTCCACTGTTGGACATAGGCCTTCCCCAAGGCTCTCCACATAGACCGTGAATCACCCGCATCCATCTGCTGCCCGCGATCCAAACAAGATCGTCAGTCCATCTTGCGGGAGGCCTACCTCTGCTACGACGTCTGGTGCGTGGCCGACACTCCAGAACCTTTCTGCTCCAACGGCCATTGGTTCTTCTGAATTACAACCACAAGTATATGCGATATGCATGATACAAGTCTATCTAAAAATCTAAACCAAGATGCAGAGACATAACTATCCATTGTCTTATGTGCATAAGTATTTATAGTAAAACACTAATTCATTTTTTATGGAAAAGAAGAACAGGATATTATGAAAGCTTGGCAAATTCTTAATTGCACCAGAGGGGGTAAATTGAATCGCGAAGTTAGAAAGGTAGGGCAGAATGGGTTCGGCTAATGAATTAATATGTTTGCCTAAATGGCCGCAGGTTTGTATCTTTTCTCGCGTATTTTTCTATTCATCATCAGCCTTTAACAGTCCACTGCTGGACTAGGCCTCTCCTTCGAAAGGAGGAATTGGCCTACTTTACCACGCTGGCCAAACGGGTTGGTATAGGCACAGATTAATCAAGTTTTCCTTCTCTTACAGTGCTGTTCTCTGCATAATATGCTCCCTCTGACGGCTCTTACGACACCCATGGGATGATATGGGGTGGTGTCATTCCGTATTCTTAATCCGTCACCACACGGACAATATCGTATTTATCTATATTGTTTTCAAAATGCAGTTTCGAATTTCGATCTAATGTTACATAAGTCATAAATGGTATTCTCAGGTCATGGTATTCCCTTAAATCATGATATATGATATTTTAATTATATCGTAACTAGACCACAAATTAAACAACGTGTCACTATGTGTCACCACCGTACTATTGACAAAGAACTCAGATATTTACATGGAGGCGCATTTCTTATAGGCGCTCTGAAGACAAACTTTCTGTGACCCAAATTGCCGCATGGCAGCGTGGCAGTCGCGCTGTGACAGCTGTCTCTACGAGAGCAAGAGAGGCAAACGTTCCTCCTGTGTATCTTAACTACGAGAGCAAGAGAGACGAAGAAAGACCGCGACGCCAGCGCCGCCAACTACGAACCAAACTGGAGATAACTTCCCCACTTGGAATCGGCACACGAAGTCCTTAAGAACTGCGCTTCTATGTAAATCTGTATTTATTGCTATTGATGTTAAATGAGACGACAATGATGTACAAGTTAGCAGAATACCAATTGTGAGTCAATTCAAAATCTAATCTCATTTCGTTCAAAATACAATGTCGATGTCGATTCAGAGGTTAGGTACCTTATTCAAGTGTAATTTGTTAGGATACGGGGTATTATTTCGGTTTTTATTTTATTCAGTTCGACGTCAGGGCAAAAATATATACGCTAATGCCGTTAGTACTATTCTTTATTCTGTGCTAATGCCAAGTTGATTTTAGTATTTGTCGCTTGTACTTACCGATATTAGAGTCAAAGAACGTTTGGATACATTATCGAAATCTTACAACTTGATACAAGAGACGGATCACTGGACATCAAACTCCATACCAACCTGTCTAGCCAGCGTGGTATACTAGTTCAAATCCTCCTCTTGCCTCACAAGGCTATTGAAACGCCACTTAAAAAGCTGTATTTTTTATTTATTTATAGACTCACGCCTGTATCCCCGAAGGGGTAGGTAGAGGTGTAATATATTACACCCACATTTCGCCGTGAATTTTTAGGTCCCACGTAATAGGGGGTGAGCCTATTGTCGTTACCAGGCACTTCACCAGACTCCGTGCTGCTACTGAGAATTCAGAAAAACCCAGTAACACTTTTGCCCGACCCGAGAATCGAACCTGGGACCTCCGATCAGCAGTCGCATGCGCTATCCACTGGACCACGGAGGCAGAAGCATAAGCTGTACGATAATAATTATTTTTCACCTCCTCTGATATTATTTTTCGATTTGCACAAACAACAGTCTGTAACTTTAAAAGAATATCGTGACCTTTATGCTATGTATCATGCAGTGACTCAAACGAGTTAGACGTCCTTTTCTTTTTCTTATTTGTTGAAAGATAAATTCCGCGCTAAGAATAAACCCTGTGCCGCGGGGGAGTTTCCAGACATACGACTACAACCATACATATAATAAACATACAACTAACGGACGCAATAAACACTTAAGGGCCTTATTACAAAACATGGTTTAAATATAAAACCAGGTTTAGGTATCGATGGAGAATTTTTAAAAATACTTTTTGACGAAAGTTATTTATTTTAATTTGACATTTGTTAGAAAGAATTTTAGTGGCAACAGTTTTACAAAAAAGTGTTAATTGTGCACGTATGATCAATTTTACGCGGTAAAACTTAGGAGTAAACCTCGATTTGTTTTTAGTCCATGTTTTGTAATAAGGTGGTCAGACTTGAAACAACAATTTATGGTAATCGATTTTAAACTTTCGTGATTTGTATCGACATACAATATTATTTAGCGGGACTTCTCACGATAATTTACTCTTATTAAAATTACGGTCGTGGTTTCGACCACTTAGTCCAGTCAAAATAATCAAAATAAGTCAAGATATACCTAAGGCCGACAAGACTACTGTTTTATTATTCGTCACTTGTAACGGGGCAACGCACATAACTTTGAAGTTTGTGGTGCGCGCCGTGGATTCAAACCCGATACCCTCTGCATAGCAGTCCGTTGGTATTTCTACTAGGCTATCGCTGCCTGTAACCTATTCCACTTTCATCATTAGCAATATTACCATTCTTTCAATCAATAGCGGCACTGTGTGCATATTATGTAAAATATGAATTTTGGAACTGATAAAACCGCGATATCTCACGAATGGTGAGTCGTACGAGAAAAGTGTCTAAACCATTTTTGTACAAAATTGTATGATCTACAACTTTGTCTCACCTATTTTCACGATAAAATTCACAATTTTCGAGAAAAATTTAAACCACCTAAATTTTGTATGTTTGACCTTTGATAAAAAAATGCAGAAGTAGGATCGATGGGAACTTTTGTCATTTTATTTATAACTAGAGGACGCCAGCAGCTACGCCTGCATTTTTTTTTAATTTACCGATCGGTTTTGGCCGATCCCGTGGGCATTTCGGGAAATCCCTTCTTAGTGCACCCTTACGGTCCCCAAGGAACATACATGACAAATTTCAGCTTCCTGCGCCCAATAGTATCGGCTGTAGCGTGTCTGTCAGTCAGTCAGTAACGCAAGAATTTTATATATTAAGATGATGTATTTAACGTATTTGCCAATTTTCAGCTCTATGCGAATTACATAATATATGTCTAAGTCAAATGTATATTTTGACTGGACTAACTAATGTTTGCAAGCCGGTAGAAATGTAGGCGAATAACAGAGGAATTTATGCCTTTAAATAAGTAAATTATCGCGAGGAGGACCCGGTAAATAATATTTTATGAAACAATTTATAGATCACATAAAGTGTTGTCTCGTGTGGGAATTGAAACCACTACGGCAACTGTGAACTCCGTGAAAGCACACGCTGAATTACTTATATAAAGTTCTTTTGACGGAATACCCTATGAACTTGTATCATCATCATCAGCCCTTTAAACTGTCCCACTGCTGGGCACGGGCCTCTTCTCACTATGAGAAGGATAAGGCCATAGGCCACCACGCTGGCCAAGTGCGGATTGGCAGACTTCACATGTCTTTCGAGAACATTATGGAGAACTCTCAGACATGCAGGTTTCCTCACAATGTTTTCCTTCACCGTTTAGCGATCTTAACTTCGAAAAGTCATTGGTGCGAGCCGAGGATTCGAACCTGAAACCCTCTGCGTAGCAGTCTGTCAGTCTCTCCACTCGGATATCGCTGCTTCTTATATAACTCGTGTAACTCGTTCCAATAGAAATCTAAATAAATATAGTTTATATTTGTCTTCACAGAAAAGGCTGTGAGGAAAAATTGCGTTGCTGAAGTTAATCCATTTAAGCATTTTAAAAAATATATTTCTAGTCCTGAATCTGTGTCCTGAATATTTATAATATGTTATTTTTAGAGAAATAAAAGCAACCGTCAAGGCCTAACTATTACTAAAAACCTAAAAACTAATATTATTAGAAGAAAGTATCACAAGAGCCTACAAAATTATTGAAGTATATCAGATGTCAAAAAATTCAATGTTAAGCACCAATTCTCGTCCGTGAAAAAGAATATAATTTAATTTTTATTATCATCAAGAAATCAATGTCGGTTCCTGTATGATGTGATTTAATGTAGCAGCTTTGTAAGGAGTTCACGTTGAGTGGCGTGAGGTGGTGGCTAGTTTGCGATGGATCTACGATCTCAATGCCGCCGGACTCGGCTAGCGTACTGGCACTCACGAGCCGCCGCCGCCACGGACAGAAAAATAATTTTACGCAATGACAAACGTCATTAATTTGTGTTTATTTTATAGTATTTACTTTTAAGTGTATTGAAGTTTTTATCGTCATATATGTTCTTTAACGGTGGCAAAAGTGATGAGGAAGTAGGTGCGAGTCAATCTTGCACATCGCCTGCTCTGGTGCGCTGCCCTGTTTGTTCCCAGGCACGTTATTTTAAAGGTGAGCGGGGCCTAAAAGTACATTTTGGTAAAATCCACAAAAACCAAAATGTACTTTCTGGCCCCAACACATCCACACATCACAATTCAATTAATGAGCAGACAACCCCTTCTGATATCCCTTTTTGGCAGCTTATAAGCAAATTAAAAAATTCCATTCCCATCCTGAAACGAATTCCCCGTGGCGCAAGGCCTTCAGTAGCCCAAAATCTAACCCAGTGCATAGGCCTCGTGGTATGGGAGAATTCAGTAACGGCTTGGGAACAACTACTCACTTTCCCTTACAGAATTCTACATGCACAGGAAGACCGGCAAACAAAAAAAACCTTAACAGCCAAAATTAAAGAAAATTGTAATATTTCGGCCTCCAATCTAAATTACAAATATCCAAAAACACATCGCAATAGCACCATGTACCACCATGTAGAGTCCAAGCTAAGGGAAGGTGATATCAGGGGAGCATCCAGAATCTTATTCAGTAGCGATGTGGTGGCGCCTTGCTCTGCCGACACACTCGCAAGTCTGCAGAGCAAGCATCCAGCGCCAGGAGATAGCCTCTTCTTTCCTGACCCACCTGACACTAACTCAGATTGCCTCAGGATTACAGCCAAGGACGTCCTGACTGCCGTTGGCTCCTTCCAAAGCGGGTCTGCTGGTGGTCTCGACGGCTTAACACCCCAACACTTAAAAGATCTTGTGTGTTCAAGCGCCGGGGCGGCCGGGGACGCGCTTTTGGCGGAGCTAACGGCTCTAGTCAATCTTATGCTCTCCGGCAATGTGAACGATGCCATCGTTGACGTTTTGTATGGCGCAAATCTATGCGCTTTACGAAAGCGAGACGGTGGTATTCGTCCCATTGCCGTTGGGTGTACGTACAGGCGTATGGCGGCCAAGATTTGCTGTCGGCATTATAACTCCATGTTAGGCAGCAAATTACAGCCACTACAACTTGGATTTGGCTCTAAGGGTGGCTGTGAGGCCGCCATACATGCCCTGTCAACGTACCTTGGCTGTAATGGGGGTGATGTTATCTTGAAGATTGACTTAAAGAATGCTTTTAACTCAGTGAACAGGGACACCTTGTTGACGCAAGTTAAATTAGAAACCCCTCAAATTTACAACTACCTTTGGCAGTGCTACAGGCACCCATCAAAATTAATATACAAGGAACATCTTTTGGAGTCCGCCGTTGGCTGTCAACAAGGCGACCCTCTTGGACCACTCATTTTTAGCTTAGCCATTCATCCAGTTATTAGCCAGCTAAATTCTAAATTAAACATCTGGTACCTAGATGACGGAACCCTAGGAGGCGACGTACACACTGTCTATCAGGACCTGGCACTTCTGAAGACCAAATTTTCATCCATCGGCCTAGACCTTAATCCAAGTAAGTGTGAAATTTTTATCAACGATACTTTAGACCAATCCGCAATACTTTCCCAATTTCAAACCCTGGCACCCAGTATAACGCATATTAAAACAAGTACTCTTCGCCTTCTTGGGTCCCCAATATTTGAAGAAGGTTTTGATTCTTTTATTCATGAAAAAATTCAAAATTTTAGTGAAATTTCGGACCGCCTGCTCAAAATTAATATACATTCGGCTTTCACTATTATTCGATACTGTCTTTTTGTGCCTAAGTTCACACACGCTTTACGTTCATCGCCTTTTTGGAAAAACCCAAGCCCACTAGTCAATATTGACAAAAGTTTACAAAACACCCTAAGCAACATTTTAAATGTGGCTCTGAACGACCGAGCATGGCTACAGGCGACATTACCTGTTCGCCTGGGTGGGCTTGGCGTACGCAAAATTTCCGACGTGAGCTTACCAGCATTTCTGTCATCGGTCCACAGCACTGCAGAATTGACCAGGAAAATCTTAGCACCCACACTGGTCGATTCTGAGGTGCCGTGTAAGATCGATGCCATTAATGCTTGGAAAATGGCTTGTCCAAGCACTGAGTTGCCCCGAAATTTATCCTCTCAGAGGCAGTGGGACGGGCCGCTTTGCAGCGCAGTACGAGAAAATCTCCTTAGCACATCGTACAATGCTGCAGAGCGTGCTCGTTTGCTGGCTGTGGGAGAGTGGGAGTCGGGGCTCTGGCTTCAAGCACTGCCATCGTCCAACATAGGTACCATGTTGGATGATACGACCTTCCGCCTCGCTTCTTGCCTCCGTTTAGGTGCGCCGTGTGTCGCTCCACATCGTTGTCACTGTGGGGAGGCGGTCGACAGCCTTGGTCACCATGGCCTATCATGCAGCAGGAGCGCAGGTCGTATTTCACGACATAGCAACCTGAATGACATTCTCCGCCGGGCTCTTGTCACCGCTGGCGTTCCAGCCCAACTTGAACCTCAGGGTTTGGCACGCAACGATGGTAAAAGACCAGATGGAATGTCTCTACTGCCTTGGAAGTTGGGTAGGCCTTTGGTATGGGACGCAACGTGTGTCGATACCCTTGCGCCATCTCATCTTTCTAGCACAGCGGGTTGTGCGGGCGCTGCTGCTGCCACAGCGGAGACTCTGAAACGGCGCAAATATGTAAATCTCGTAGGGGATTATGTATTTGAGCCGTTTGGAGTCGAAACGTTGGGGTCATGGGGTCCAAGTGCTAGATCTCTCTATAGAGAGCTTGCGAAGAGACTTGTCGACGCCTCGCGTGACCAGAAGGCTGGCATGTATCTAGCACAAAAAATTAGCATTGCCATACAGCGTGGCAATGCTGCCAGTCTTCTGGGCACATTCCCAATAGACGGCGATGTGGAGGACTTTCACGACGCCCTTTGAATATGCATTTTCTTATTAATTTGGATTGTACTTTAATATTTAATTTAATTTTAGTTGTAGTATTTAAGTAGTTATAATTAATTGTGTTATCCTAATATTAATTTATTTTGTTATTTAAATAAATACCTATATATGATTTAAGCAAAAAAAAAAAAAAAAAGTTTATATTTATTTAGCCATCATCGTGAATGCTTTTACTATCTCTTATCACATGTTTGAACGTAGTGTGCTTTGTTATCATTATTTTGTGATAATAAGCTCTTGCTAGGTGTATTTTACTGTACATAATATTATTGAGTGCTTCAATTCAATCGCCATTATGAGAGGTTCGAAAGGCTCTCACAGAAAATCGACGTAAAGTAACAGTACTTAAACTGTTGCGTTTCGTTCGGTGAGTGAGAGTGCCGGAGGCCCTATCCCCTATTCCGTCTCCCTCAGCCCACTCTTCATCCTATCCCTATTCCCATCCCAAAGGGGCGGCAACGCACTTGTGACTCCTGTGGTGTTGCTTGTGTCTATGGGCGGCGGTAATTGCTTACTATCAGGCGATCCGTCTGCACGTTTGCCGCCTATTAGCATAAAAAAATAGGGGCGATTTTTAGTTAGTCTACTTAAGTATTTTATATTTATGTGCTGTGTTTCAGCTGTGACAAGGTATATTTTTTATAGATGCCTGTTTCCCCGAAGGGGTAGGTGGAGTTGTAGTATTACACCCACATTTGACCCTGTTATGAATTTTTAGGTCCCACTACGTAACAGGAGGCGAGCATATTAGCTAC
Source organism: Euclidia mi (assembly GCA_944739405.2). Classification (NCBI taxonomy): domain Eukaryota; kingdom Metazoa; phylum Arthropoda; class Insecta; order Lepidoptera; family Erebidae; genus Euclidia; species Euclidia mi. The sequence goes on from OX123203.2 coordinate 48,744,365, forward strand.
TGAGATTTCGGAAAAAGCCAGTAACACTTTTGCCTGACCTATCTATAGGTACACATAAATAAAATTGGAGTGTCCGTTTTTAATATTAAAATAACCGCTTTTTACTAAATGCATAAGGATGTATACACGGTACATATACCGAAATGATTTTTTTTTTCAATTTTTGTCTGTCTGTCTGTCATTTTGTTCTCGCTAATCTCTGGAACCGCTGGACCGATTTTGACGGGACTTTCACTGGCGGATAGCTGATGTACCAAGGAGGAACTTAGGCTATAAATTAACCGGATACGCAAAGTAGTTCCCTCAGGACGCGGGTGAAACCACGGGAAACAGCTAGTATTTAATACTTTTAAAACTTAAATTTAATTTACACATGCGGCTTGATTGTATGATTTAATTTTCCTATCATCTTTATTTTATACTGGCAATGGCAATTCAATATTCATTAATACCTACTAGTGCAATGAGTAAAATTTTTGTTATCTTTTGTCACGTGTTAACAGATAAGCCAGATAATAAGAATATGGCCTAATATCGATTTTACAATTTAGATAACGTTATATTTTATTTCCGATATTAAATCAATGTCTACACGTAATGATTTCACCGAAAAGATTTTTATGTAACATGTTGCTAAGATAAGGCAGCGATAACCTAGTGGAGATGCCAACAGACTGCCATGCAGAGGGTATCGGGTTCGGATCCTAGGCGCGCACCACTGACTTTTCGAAGTTATGTGCGTATTGAATTGTTAATTATCGCTTGCCCCGTGGTCCAGTGGATAGCGTATGCGACTGGTGCGGAGGTCCCGGGTTCGATTACCGGGTCGGGCAATCGTGTTACTAGGTTTTTCTGAATTCTCAGTAGCAGCACGGAGTCTGGTGATGTGCCCGATAACGGCAATAGGCTCGCCCCCTATTACGTGGGACCTTAAAATTCATGGCGAAATGTGGGTGTTTTACACCTCTGCCAACCCCTTCGGGGGTACAGGCGTGAGTCTATAAAAAAAATGTTAAAATAGGTGACACAAAAATCAATTCAAACAACATTGCGAAAAGAACATTATAATTTATTTATTTAGCACAACAAAAAAAAAACCTAACGCGGTTGTAACCGCGGGCATCCTCTAGTTATTAAATAAAATTATGTATGTATGTATTGTATATCTAGGAGTGAATGAAGCAAGGGAGATATGTCAGGATCGTTGCAAATGGCAGTCCTTAGTCTCTGCCTACCCCTGAGGGAAACAACCGCAAGTCTATTTATGTAAATTAAACGATCCGATTATTCCTTTCCACTTGGTACTGTAGGTACCAAGTGGTTGTTGTTTACACTTCAAGACCACGGGTCAATTGGGTTTAACATTCATCTTTTGAATATAATTATTGACGTCACCTGTCCTTGAATCCCGTCAAGTCGTTTAATATTGGCGTTCTCAAAGTAAACAACATACATTACATATACTCACGCCTTTTTACCGTCGGGGTAGGCAGAGACAACAGAACGCCACTTGCTTCTATCCTTACAAACCTCACGCGCTTCCTCTACATTCATTACTCTTTTCATACATGCTCGCCGGTTGCGGGTGCTTCGCACCTTGCTGTTTTTCAGAACGTCACCAATTTGGTCGACGAATGACCATAATTGTATAATTTAATATATTTAAAAAAATTATTACCATTTTTATGACCATTTAGAATCAAGAGAATCCCCTGGATCCACGACTATAGATACGAGAGTATTTTTCATCACTATAGTTAAGGGATAATATTTATATACTAGCTGTTTCCCGCGGTTTCACCCGCGTCCTGAGGTAACTACTTCGCGTACCCGGTTAATTTATAGCCTAAGTTACTCCTTGGTACATCAGCTATCCGCCAGAGAAAGTCCCGTCAAAATCGGTCCAGCCGTTCCAGAGATTCATCATCAGCTTTTAACAGTCCACTGCTGGACTAGGCCTCTCCTTTGAAAGGAGGAATTGGCCTACTATACCACGCTGGCCAAACGGGTTGGTATAGGGTTTGTATCAAGTTTTCCTTCTCTTACAGTGCTGTTCTCTGCATAATATGCTCCCTCTGTCGGCTTTTACGACACCCATGGGATGATATGGGGTGGTGACATTCCGTATTCTTAATCCGTCACCACACGGACAGACGTTCCAGAGATTAGCGAAAACAAACAGACAGACAGACTGACAAAAATTTTATTGTAAAAAATGTCATCTCGGTGTATGTACTGTGTATACATCCATATGCATTTAGTAAAAAGCGGTTATTTAAATATTACAAACAGACACTCCAATTTTATTTATGTGTGTAGATTGATAACTACAAGGCGCCGCAAAAGCTTGTTGAAATATTTTTGTTCATAAGTGAAGTGAATTATCACAAAGCAATAATCATAATATTATAATGCCTAGATTGCCGTACTAATAGCGTACTCAACCAAAGCGTGTTTTTATTGGGCATTATCAAGGGATTTATGCCGTATACTTTATCGAAACCAACTAGCCTTAAGTAAGATTACAACGCAATCGAAAACAGAAGCCAAATATGCGTTTATCTAAAGCCGGGATTGTGATAACGATTATACTAATACTAGAGGACGCCAGCAGCTACGCCTGCACATTTTCTTTAAATTAATCTGATTTGACCGATCCCGTGGGTATTTCGAGAAATCCCTTCTTAGTGCACCCCTACGGTCCCCAAGGGACTTACATGCCAAATTTCAGCTTCCTGCGCCCAGTAGTTTTGGCTGTAGCGTGTCTGTCAGTCAGTCAGTAACGCAAGGATTTAATATATTACTAGAGGACGCCAGCAGCTACGACTGCATTTTTTTTAAATTTACCCGTTTTGGCCGATCCCGTGGGAATTACAGGAAATCCCTTCTTAGTGCACCCCTACGGTCCCCAAGGAACATACATGCCAAATTTCAGCTTCCTGCGCCCAATAATTTCGGCTGTAGCGTGTCTGTCAGTCAGTCAGTAACGCAAGGATTTTATATATTAAGATGATGATAGCGTTTGTATGTTTGTAATAGCTCATAGGCAGCGATAGCCTAGTGGAGATACCAACGGACTGCCATGCAGAGGGTATCGGGTTCGAATCCACCGCGCGCACCACTGACTTTTCGGAGTTATGTGCCTAATGAGTTGCTAATTATTGCTTGCCCTGTGACTCGGAGAGCACGTTAAGCCGTCGGTCCCGGCTGTCATGAAGATCTTTGCCAGTCGTTATAGGTAGTCAGTACCCCTGAATAAACGGACTCTAGTCTTATCCATGGAATATAGCTATCCCTTTGGGTTGAGAAGATCAGACAGGCAGTCGCTCCGTGGAAAAGCTAATATTCAGCCAAATCCGGTTAGACTCTTAAGCGGAACCCAGGTTGAAACTGGGATAACGCTAGGAGGATGTTGAGGAAGATATTTGCAATACTCAAGACTGCTGTTGGTCTAGTTGTTAGAGACGCTGCTGAACTGGGGGTTCGATTCCTACTCAGACTAATTAATATCAGCACCATGATTTCAGTATTCGATACTCAACAACATGCTTAAATAATGATTTTAATATTGTTTAATACTTTATTACTTTTGGCAAGGAATGGACCTCATTGTGAGTAGGTCATCATTTTGTGAAGGGTAAAGCGATTTTATTGATTAGGAAAAATATGTTTTTATACTTATATGTCTAAGTATTAAAACAAAGTTAATTTAGATTTTTTTAATTACGAAATTTAGCTCCTCTCCCACCCTTTGTCAGAGAATATCACACTTCATCGGCCCTTTCTAAGCGTATTGCGTGATTTGTGGGAGGCCCCTAAGATCTTGTGTCTCATTTTCATCAATTCACATAAGATTTCAAGGTAGGCAGAGCTAGTTATATGCAAAATAATCCGATTACCTTAATTCAGTCTTATATTCTGTCAAATCTGGATAACTGTAACCAGATTAGGCTCCAATGCGAAAATCTAAGATACGTCCGGGATAACACTAGAACGATCATGTTGACAGCAGATACCGGATGTGGCGGTGATTTTTTACCCTTTTTACCTGATATTATTTTTTTAATTTTATTTTATTTTATTTATTTTATTTATTAACTTTATATACAAACATAGCGTATAAAGGTGGACTTAATGCCTTAGGCATTTTCTGCCAGTCTACCTTAGAGTGGTGCAGAGATGATAGTTGTAGGTGCGTTCCGAACTTTTGTAGTAACAAATATAAGATTAATTAAATATTTTAGATAATATATGTAAATACGTACTAATATTTCAATAAACAAATAAATACCAATAATACAAACAAACGAATACCTATATAAAGGTATATACTTATACGAAAAGCAAATATAAGTTATAATATTATATATATATACAACTATATAGATAAATTGTCTTATATATATTACAAGCCGACCTATGGCTACCAGGTCTCTAAGGCAAAAATCTAATCTATTAGACGATAATGAGCATTCTAACTTTTTAATTCGAATTAGATCGAACTCTTCCAGGTGGCACAAATGTGTATTAGCGATATCTAACTCGCAAATAGGTCGTCCCATGTTATCTATCTAACTCAATATGGATTATTACATTATGCATCCATTTGGATCGACCTTCGGATATATTGTGACTCTGTGGTTTAATACCGATATTGACAAACATGACTCCATGAAAAATAGCATTGATATGCTGGTCAAAGATAATAATTCTTTATGTAAGGAGAATAACTTACTTAAGTCAACTGTTTCGGGGCTATCTGAACGTCTAAATAATTTGGAACAGCATCTACGAGAGTGTAATCTTGAGATACAGGGTGTACCGGAGTACCATAATGAAAAGATCTCTAATATATTGGTACAATGTGCCCAGGTCATTGGCCATGATCTAAAAGAAGACGACATTGTCAAGTGTACAAGGGTTGCAAAGATGAACAAGGAGAGTAAACTGCCTCGCTGTATTATTGCAAAATTCCGGAATGTCAAAGTTCGTGATGAATATTATTCTGCAGTGCATCGATATAATAAGTCCCATCCTAATGAGAAGCTACACACTGGCCTGTTGGGTATCGCGGGTGAACGAAAACCGGTTTACATAGCGGAACACCTTTCTCCAACTAATAAGTCGCTTCATGCAGCAGCACGCAAAAAAGCGAAGGAGCTCGGTTACAAGTTTGTATGGGTGAAAAACAGTCGCATATATGTAAAAAAAGGTATCGATTCTCAGCAAATACTGGTTAAAAGTACTGAAAGTCTCGATCTCATATGTTAGCTTAAGTTTTTATTTTAGATGTTCTTCTATATTAATCACTTTATAATGTGTCTATCAGTATATTACCAAAACATTCGAGGTATGAAGAGCAAAATTCTTGATATATATAATACGATACTATGTAACAACTTTGATGTTATCTGCTTGGTTGAGACTTGGCTTGACAATACCATATTATCTTCAGAGCTATTTGATGATAGACACTGTGTGGTGCGCAGAGATCGTGATGCCAAGTTTAAAACTAGATTTAACAAAAACTATGGTGGAGGTGTGCTAGTCGCGTATTTAAAAAAGTTTGAGGTAATTCTTAAAAGTGAGTGGGAATCGTTAGATTTGGAGGATTTATGGGTACAAATTATACTTAACAAAACATTTATAATAAGCTTAGGTGTTGCGTATCTTCCAAGTTATCTACCTGTAAATATAGTGCATGATTTTTTCAATAAATGTAATGTTATTATTAATCACTCCAGCAACAAGATGACGTGTATTCTAGGTGACTATAATTTAGGTAGTGTTAAATGGTCTGAAACCACAGGGCTTCCTCTTAACTACAATTGCGAAAAATCCAAATTTTTACATGACTTATTTCAACTAACTACAATTTGTCAACTCAACCTCACATCAAACATGAATGGAAATATTCTTGACTTGGCTATTACAGATCGCCCTGAACTTGTTGAAATCACACCTGCTTTACCTATTAGTCGTCCAGACGGCCACCACCCACCCTTTGAACTTATAATACGTTCTAATACTACTTATCTTACTAATAACTCGGCAATTAAAAGGTTATGCTATCGAAAAACAGATTTTGAAAGCTGTATACGAGATATCAGCAGTATTGACTGGTCAAGACAGGCTTCACTCTTAGGATGCGATGATTTTGTTGGGTTTTTCTATAATAGTATTTATACAATTATAGAGAAACATACACCAAAGCTAAAAGTGAAGCCCAGTAGGTATCCAACATGGTTCTCTAAAAACCTAATTACATTACTAAGAGCTAAGAATAAGGCACACTCTAGATTTAAACGATTTCGTAATCCTAGAGATTATGATGAGTTTTCAATGCTCAGAGCCAGATCTAAAGTAGTTGCTGACCAGTGTTTTAAGTCTTACATGGAACGAATAGAGAATGACCTTAAGCTCAACGTTAAGGCATTTTGGCGTTATACAAAAGGCAAACGAATCACCAATAACTATCCTGGCTGTATGGTTTATCAGGGTGTAAGGGGTAATTCCGGTGAAGATATAGTTAATCTTTTTGCGAGTTATTTCTCCTCGGTTTACTGCTCTAGTTCGGCCACTAACTATACGCCTGAATTTCCAACTTCCAATTATGCTATAAGTGAACTTGTTATAAATAAAGACGACCTACTACAGAAATTGAAAAGCATAGATTTATCTAAAAATGGTGGCTTTGATGGCATTCCACCCATTTTCATTCGCCTTTGTGCTACAGCGTTAGTAACTCCGTTGATTATAATTTACAACAAGTCGTTAGCTGAGGGCATATTCCCTGAACTTTGGAAAGTTGCTAAAATTACACCTATCTATAAGTCGGGTGATAGAAATGACATCTCTAATTATCGACCTATTTGTGTACTCAATTGGTTCGCTAAGATCTTTGAGGGTTATGTCTACAAGCACATGTACAATCATTTGAAACACCAATTGAGCCCACTCCAGCATGGCTTCTTGTCTGGCAGATCAACCACTACAAATCTCTTATGCTACACTAGTTACTTGTGCGATTCCTTTAATCATAAAAAGCAGGTAGACTCAATTTACACCGATTTCTCCAAAGCGTTTGATCGTGTTGATCATTTAAGATTATTAGCAAAGGCTCAGCTTTATGGCATCCATGGCAATTTATATAGATGGCTTTCGTCGTATTTGCTTAATCGAACGCAACTGGTCGCACTCGGGGGATACGAATCAGTTCCCTTTTTGGCTGTTTCTGGAGTTCCCCAGGGATCCAACCTGGGACCCCTTCTATTTCTTATATTTATTAACGACTTACTAAATAATCTCAACAGTGAATGTTTAGCTTATGCTGATGACTTAAAGATATTTAGACGCATTTCAGACTATCAAGATTGTGTAATTCTTCAAGCTGATATCAATACAATTGTCAATTGGTGCGAGAACAATTCAATGTCTCTTAATATAAAAAAATGCCAAGTCATCACATTCACAAAAAATAAAATGCCGCTCAATTTTAAGTATAATATTAAAGGGGTGGCACTAGAGAGGGTCAAAGTTGTTCGTGACTTGGGGGTAATATTTGATTCCGAAATGTCTTTTAGATACCATTATGACTATGTCTGCAGTAAAGCCAACCGAATGCTATCATTCGTGATTCGAAATGCTAGACCTTTTAGGAAAGCCAGCTCTCTATTATCATTGTACTGTAGTTTGGTAAGAAGCATAGTTGAATACTGTTCGTCTGTATGGGCACCTATTTATAAGACTCACATAGATCGCATAGAAGCAATTCAGCGAAGATTTGTCAGAGCCTTATGCTCAAAATTTGGATTGCGACGTAAAATAAGAGAATACAAGGATCGGCTTAAACGTTTCGAAATGATTACTCTTGAGAAGAGAAGGTGGATTAGCGACTTGAGTATTTTACACAAGATAGTCAATGGTTCATTGGACTGCCGGCTCATTGAAATGCTCAATTTTAAGATACCAACGAGATCTGTGCGCACCCCACAAGTTTTCACTCTACCCCGTAGCAATAATAATGTTGCATACAACAATCCAATGTTACGTATGTGTAGGCAATACAACTCTATTTGCTCTGAAAGTGATATTTTCCATGATGGTTATAATGTATTCAAAAAATACCTGCTAAATTACAACATCCCCAATAATGAAGTCTAATTGGAAATATAACATTATTGTTGCACTTCAATAAGTATTGCGTTAAGTAAATAGATGTATTCATTTTTTCTTTATTTTAGCTGCTTGCATTTGCTCACATAAATTTTAAATAAAATTTAAATGATGTGTATGGTTTTAATTGGACTTCAGATTGGAAACTGTACAATTTTGAATTGAATGTTGTGTAAGGCTTAATCTGTTGTCTGTTACTGTACCTATTTAATAAAAAATAAAAATAAAATAAAATAAAATAAACTAAGTAGATAATATCGATTACAAAATATTGTAATAGCACAGATTTAAATATTTATATGTATTGTACCTATGATGTTCTCGAAAGACATGTGAAGTCTGCCAACCCGCACTTGGCCAGCGTGGACTATGGTCTTACCCTTCTCATTGTGAGAAGAGGCCCGTGCCCAGCAGTGGGACAGTATAAACGGCTGATGATGATGATGATGATTGTATACTAACTCAGCCCACAGTTAGATACTTGCGTTATTTACGGCTACTGCTTTGCACCCTAGACTCATAGCGCGATGTTAATTGGTGGATGGAGATGAACATGCTGCGCTGGATGTGTGGTGTCACGCGGAAGGACCGCGTTAGGAACTCCCGCATCCGGGGTAGCCTTCATGTCCGTGACATTGCTGACAAACTGCAAGAGTGTCGTCTACGCTGGTATGGCCACGTCTTACGTCAACCGGCATCTTACGTGGGTAACAAATGTCTTGTCATGCTACCTCCACCGGGCCCCGGTAAACGGGGAAGGCCAAAGAAATGCTGGCTTAACGTCGTAAGGGATGATATGCGTGCCAACCAACTAACCACCAGGGATGCTGAAGACCGTGCGAAGTGGAGGAGACACAGCCGGAAAGCGTACCCCGGGCTCCAAGGCGTGGGTTTTGGAGCGCAACCGGGACAGCGCTAGGATGATGATGATGAGTCATAGCGCGATGTTATAGACTTCTTCAATAAATAAAATATCCAACACACCAACACAAAAATAAAATTAATTCAGGCCGCACCAGTAGTTTCTCAGATTAGCGTGTTGAACCATATAAGCTCTTCAAGATTATTAGTATAATACTAGTATATTTAGACAGTCAAAGACCCTTTTATAAAGGGACGTTGTCGAACTATAAGTATATGTTTGGAAGGACCATGTTTGCTTATTAATCGTCTGAAAGGCCCAACTTATGTTGACCTGAACGACATCAAATGGATGGCACAGAAAGTGATCTAGAAATCAATGTCTGTGGTGGATGGCATCCATTGGAATCGCCGGCATCTCACCGCTGCTAGCCACTTTTTAAGAGGGGCGGCTGATGATAGTTTTTTTTAAAGACATCTCTCTGACTAAATCCTGTGTCGCCGGGCACTTTACAGACATCCAACTAACGGACACAATGAACACACAGACTTGAAGCAATATTTTGTAAATGACACAAAGTGTTGTCTCGTGTGGGGATCGAACCCACAACACTCGGTGCAGTGTTAAACGGCGAGGCGCTTAAACCACTACGCCAATCATACAGTCCAATTAATTATCTGCCTTTGTTTTATAAAGTAAATATCATTATAATACACTAGATGATGCCCGCGGTTACAGCCGCGTTATTTATGGCTACTGCTCCGCTCCCGTTGCTCATAGCGTGATGTTATATAGCCTATAGTCTGCTCGATAAATGGGCTATCTAACACTGAAAGAATTTGTCAAATCGGACCGGTAGTTTCTGAGATTAGCGCGTTCAACCAAACAAACAAACTCTTCAGCTTTATAGTTTTAGTTTACTTTATAGTTTACTTTAGTATTAGATTCGTTCCTGGTTATACCTTCCTATCTACCCAAGGTTGAACCACTTCAGTTTTGCTTTATACCGATGACAGCCATCCATTAGTAGTTATCTCTGATACGTGCCAGATAACACCGAGATTTGGAACCGATTGGCATTACCAACTCCTTCAGTATACTTATCGGGATTATGTGATATAGAAAATAAATCTAGATAATGGACATCGATTGACATCAGGCAGTAAAAATAGAAATAGCCAAGGTAAATAACATGTCTACAGGGGGGCTAGCAGTGCGATATATTTCGTTCATCATCATCATCAGCCTTGTATATAATTTGTCCCACTGCTGGGCACGGACCTCTTCTCACTATGAGAAGGCCTAGTGCGAGTTGGCTGACTTCACATGTCTTTCGAGAACATTATGGAGAACTCTCAGACATGCAGGTTTCCTCACGATGTTTTCCTTCACAATTAAGTTTAGCAAGCGATAATTAACAATTTAATACGCACTTACTTCGAAAAGTCATTGGTGCGTGCTGTGGATTCGAACCAGAGACCCTCTGCGTAGCGGTCTGTCAGTCTCTCCACTAAGCTATCGCTGCCTACCATGATGATAATGAGCGAATGCCTCATAAGAATTGTTTGCCGTTTTGCAAGAAAAGGTTACTTACCTAATACAATCTGTAAAATATAGCCGAATAAAAAAATAACGGACCTAGGCGGACGTTTTCTGACCAGATTGAAGACCTGGAAAAGGACAGTTCAGAAGTACCCTAAACCGAAGAGTATGAATGAGAAATTTGATGAAAGTGAAGGAAGAACGAGATCTATGTCAGGATCGTTGCAAATGGCGGTCCTTAGTCTCTGCCACCCTTTCGGGAAACAGGCGTGAGTCTATGTATGTGGGTAAAAAAGAACAAGTAAGCATTACCTTAGCTTCTTGACGGGATCGCGGGAAGTGGTTGCATGCGCGCGGCCTGAAATCGGCCTGAATAGGGAGCCTTTCGGAGGCTTATGTTCGTAATCAATACTCAATTGAAATTGGTCGGTACGCAGCGTCGAAGAAGATAAAAAAACATTATGATGTGAGATGAACATCATCAATTTGATTTCTCCTTCTTCTAATACTTATGATGGATGATCATACTTATGGAAAGTTCACTTCATAACTTCATACATAAATATATATTCAAAAGGCGTCACGAAAATTCTCCATCTCGCCGTCTATTGGGAACGTGCCCAGAAGACTGGCAGCATTATAGCAATGCAAATTTACACGCTTTTGCACGCTGTATAGCAAAGCAAGTTTTTGTGCTAGATACACACCAGCCTTGTGGACATGCGAGGCGTCGGCCAGTCCAGATATTGCACCCTTTTTTAATAGCGGATTCAGTATAATGATTCGATTGATAGCCGGATTTAACTGAAAGGATAACCTCTTAAAGATATACTGGTATACTTTGAGTTTTAGTGGCTCCGTATAAAGAACTTTATGACCAAGTCCTAGAGAGACATAGGCAGCACTGGATTACCTACTTATTCATACTTCTATAAATATTATAAAATTTATTTCAAATCAATTATTTTACAACTACTTAATCTTCTTAATATATAAAATCCTTGCGTTACTGACTGAATGACAGACACGCTACGGCCGAAACTACTGGGCGCAGGAAGCTGAAATTTGGCAAGTATGTTCCTTGAGGACCGTGGGGGTGCACTAAGAAGGGATTTCCCGAAATTCCCACGGGATCGGTCCTCTAGTTATAAATAAGATTCCAGTCCTATCCAGCCGAACTAGCTATCAACTGTTACGATAAGAACTCCCGCAGACTACAGATTTTCTATCAAACGATAAAGTAGTGTAGTTAATCAGTACGAAGATCTATGTACAAAGGTGGATTCGTCAAACGAAATTATCAGCTGATTGCCTAATCAGTATCAGTGCACGTGATTAAGTGCTTCTTTCACGTGCGCACTTTGGTATGCCAACATGATCAAACTGAATCTATAGTCTGCGGAGACACTTATTCAGCTGCATGCGTTAGGGTTCATCCAAAAATTACATGTTTAGACTGAGCTATGGAGTCGATAAAGTGTGACATTGTGACTGTGACAAAGGGTCGAAGGTCGTATTTTGTGATGTCACATTCCACTTCACTACATAGTATAAAAGAAAGTCATTTTATTTTTGTTGGGTTGGAAAATCCTCATGGAGTCCCTCCGCCCTGGGGGAAGGGTGAACGGGACTGTCAGACTTTTACTGACTAAAAACCATCCCGTGTTCCTCATGTACCCGTGTGTCAGAGGGTCGGGTATTGCCGAAACATTCCTCGATTCCTCGCTACCCCCCGACGGGTATTGGCCCGCCAGATGGTCAGGCGGGCCCCGAACAAAACCCCCTTGGCGGCGGATGAAGGTGTTGGGCTCCGCCGCCAAAACATCCAGCGGCCGCAGAGGATAGGGAGGACGGCAACGCAACACCGCATCTCCTCTTCTTCTGCGGCCCCACCGGGAGATAGCGCACCCGCACCATTGGACGCATCCTGCGCAGGCCTCCGTCAAGCGCTCGCGAAGCGTCCACTCCCGGGATCTCGTTTAAACACGGTTACTGAGCCCCCGCCCACCACGACAAGGTGAAGATCCCACGGGGGGAAAAACAAAGTCTGTCTTCTGTCTGTCTGTCCCGATTGATGCTTAAATCTTAAAAACTACGCAACGGATTTTAATTTGATTTTTTTTAATAGATAGAATGATTCAAGAGGAAGGTTTATATTAGGTTGGGGGAAAAGTCTTTTCGCATTATAGTATGTATTAACTTGTAATAAAATCTCTTTGGCTATACAATTTGTATTTGGCTGGTTTTGGTATCATTGAAAGTTTAAATTTTAAAGAACATTATATTCCAAATTCAAATTAGGAAAATGTGTGATTTTTATTTGTTTTTCGTACTGTCAAGATGAGTGAATCTAATGAAGAAACTAGATACATTTTAAAATTTTTCTACAAAAAAAGTAAAAATGCAACGCAAGCAGCGAAAAAAATTTGCGATGTTTATGGACCTAGTGCAGTGTCTGTGAGAGTAGCACAAATTTGGTTTAAGCGTTTTCAATCCGAAAAATTTGATGTCAAAGATGCACGTCGCTCTGGTCGCCCTATTACGGATAAAATGGATGCCAGTTTTGAAAAAGTGGAGCATGATCGGCATATCAGTAGTTAAGTACGACGTAGCTGAAGAACCAGGCAGGACCATCGATTCTGAACTCTACTGCGAACAACTGATGAGATTAAAGCAAGAAGTTGAGAGAAAGCGGCCGGAATTAATCAACAGAAGGGGAGTGGTTTTTCATCATGATAACGCTAGACCTCACACATCTTTAGCCACTCAGCAAAAATTAAGAGAGATTGGCTGGGAGGTGTTAATGCATCCGCCGTATAGTCCTGACCTTGCACCTTCAGATTTCCACCTGTTTCGATCTCTTCAGAATTCTTTAGGCAGTGTCAGGTTAACATCACGAGAGGACTGCCAAAACCACTTGTCGCGGTATTTTGATCAGAAGTCCCAAAATTTCTATAGCAATGGGATCATGTCCCTACCTACAAGATGGCAAAAAGTTATCGAACAAAATGGTACCTTCATACTTTAGTTAAATGTAAATAAACTATGTTAAAAAATGTTTTAAATTTTCTTAAAAAATGCGAAGAAACTTTTTCCCCAACCTTTTATGTATAATTTTGAACCGTGCGAAGCCGGGGCTTGTTAAAATATATTTGATTAACCAACAATTTCTACTGAAATGAAGCTCATTTCAGCTCTGGTATTTTAATTTTATAATATCTAGGTAAAAATTGTAAGACGACGTCACTCTAGAGCAGTGGTTCTTAACCGGTGGTCCGCGGACCACTAGTGGTCCTTGGAAGCATCTCAAGTGGTCCGCGAGCCATGCTAATATATAAGTGACAAGAGTCAACACAACATGACCCGAGCGCGTCAACGCCCGACTGCGAATCGAGGCGCGTGAGTGAGGGTCGGCGCAAACGGGCCACCGAACACTGCCACCGGTGGCCAGCGACAGCCACTTAACACAATTTTTCATATATTATGTATAGTCGCGCCGCACACGTGTGGCCGGTGGCGGCCACTCGCTTCAGAAGCGTCCGCGACTCGCCACTTGTGGTCGCCATTGACTACGCAAGACACCGACACCCCACACCGTCGCATTGCTGCACCCCCCGCGCACTTAACCGTTAGACTTTCTAGGTATCACACGCGCCACTATGAAACATGACGCCTCAATGGATATTGATATATTCATAGCGGGTTATAAAATGTGGCGACTGTCGAACACCGGTGGCTGCTGCTCGCTTCTGAAGTGGCGGAAGCGCGCGACAGACACCGGTGGCTGTGGTCGGTGGCCCGTTTGCGCCGACCCTGAGTGAGAGAGATGCGTGTGACAGACACAATCAGCGAATCTCTTATGAAGCCTTGTATGCTCAAAATTGCAGAAGAATTTTTAGGACGGGAAGCTCAAAAAAAACTTCGTGAAATACCACTTTCGACTACGACATAGTAAAGTCGCGAATTCAAATATGTCAACTGATATTGAAGAACTAGTTATTGACAAGATAAAAAGTAGTCCTTATTATGCATTACAATGTGAATCGCAATGTTGCCAATTACATGGTTATGTTCGTTTTTTGGATGAAAATAAAACTTCGTTGAAAACAGCTATAAAAGTAGTTAACTTTATTAAAAAGAGTGCACTCAATACTCGTCTCATTAAGCAACTGTGCTCTGATATGAACTCTGAACACGAAACTCTGCTTTTCCACGCGGAAGTACGTTGGCTGACCTATGGTACAATAAAATCGAAAGCAAAATGTTTACTGCGCTTGGTAAGCGCAGTAAAATTATTGACGGACAGTGTGCCGAGATTAAACATAAAATGCAGAATTCATTCGCTACTTTCCTGACTGGGAGGACAAAAGTACTCAAAAACTGATTTGCAATCCTTTCATTATCAATGTTTCTGAGGTGCCTGATGAACTTCAAGAAGAAGTTATTGAAATACAACATGATAGTAACTTGAAAGATACATTTGAATCAGGGATTACTCTTGAAGTTTTTTGGAGTCAAAAGGCTATTTCTTTATCGAAACTTCGAGACATTGCTCTTCGTTATCTCACTTTGTTTTCGACAGCATATCTATGCGAGGCACTTTTCATTATTAAAAACAAACACCAAATTCGTTTGGATGCCACTGGAGACATGCGTTTAGTTTTAAGGAGCACTGAACCAAGGATCCATAAATTAGAAAAAAATATGCAAGCACAAAAATCTCATTATATTCCTTCATGATTTTTTTGTCTATTAGTTATAATTACATTTTAATGAGATTTTTGTCCTTGCACTGGCATGTCAATTTAATTTACCTACATTAAGAAAATAAACGGGTTGCAGTAATTTTATACGTTTTTATTTGTTGAAATGTAAAAGAATCCTTTATGTTTAATAACATTTAACTGGGTGGTTAATTGCAACTGGGTGGTCCGCGGCATAATGAAAATTTTGCCAAATGGTCCCTCAGGACAAAAAGTTTAAGAACCACTGCTCTAGAGAGAGATGGAGTCTTTTACTGACTCTCACCCTTCCCCGGTCTCTCACCAGCGGTGACAAGCACGGGGGATCGTGACATATCAAGTAAATCGTGTTAATGTAATATAAGCATGGCCCCTTACGGTTTATCGGACAGGTCGACCTGGACAGGTTGTCCCAAGCAGGCATAAAACTGCATTGGACCCGAGCCGGGTACCAGCTCGAGCGTTTTAGTTTAAATTCCCACACGAGAAAATGGGTCTCCGAATCATTCGTACATTACAGTCACGCTTCAGTATGAAACTTCGAGTTTCACGTGAAGAAGCTTACACTCATACCAATGCAGCGATAGCCTTTTAGAAATACCAACAGTCTGCCATGCAGAAGGCCTATACCTTCTGGCGCGAAGCCACGGCACGCACCACTGAATTTTCGGAGTTATGTGCATCATCATCAGCCTTTAACAGTCCACTGCTGGACTAGGCCTCTCCTTTAAAAGGAAGAATTGGCTTACTATACCACGCTGGCCAAACGGGTTGGTATAGGGTTTGTATCAAGTTTTCCTTCTCTTACAGTGCTGTCCTCTGCATATAATATGCTCCTTCCCATGGGATGATATGGGGTGGTGACATTCCGTATTCTTAATCCGTCACCACACGGAACATATGTGAATATTGAATTCTTAATGATCACTAGCCCTATGCCTCAGAGAAAATCATACAATTTTATTTAAACGGGTCTTATTCGCGATATTTAATTAATTGACTGAGATGACATCAGTCCTGCCGCGACCAAGGCTGTTGTAAGACGGCCGAAACGTCGGTAAAACATAGGTATTTATACCTTAAATTAATTAAATATCGCGAATAAGACCCGTTTAAATAAAATTGTATGATGTATACAAATCGCGAAAGTTTTAAATCTCAGAGAAAATGTTAAGCCATCGGTCCCGGCTGTCTTGAAGATCTTTGACAGTCGCTATGGGTAGTCAGTACTTTTGTATAAACAGATTGTCACTACAGGAAATCAGTGCCACTGAATAAACTGACACTAGTCTAAGCCATGGAATATGGCTATACATACCTTTAGGTTGCGCAGGTCAGACAGGCAGGTGGCTCTGAGGAAAATACCGGGTTGCAACTGGGATAACGTAAGAAGGATGATGAAGTAAGACTCATACCAATCGTAAGCTGTTTTCCATAGTAGAGTTGGACAAATGCCAAAGAGGCTGGATCAATAAATACGTGTGGTGTCAGGGTGTATAGATACTTGTTTTGGAAAATTGTTGAATTAGGACTAACTTTTTAATAGAACTTATAACAAAGCCAGAAACTCTCAAAAGCTTTGCATGTATGCGATTAAGAAAATTTGCATACTTTATAGAGACGAAATGTCCGCCATGTCCGGTAATTTTCAAACAAATAGAAAATGAATAAATTAACCTATTATTGCCAGTTAGAGCACATTTAGCTAACGTAAGATAACAAAAAGGTTGACGCACAAAGCAATAGACAAAAACATCATGTTAACGATAGTTACTCAACATTTATTAAACTTATATTTTTATTTATTTTAAAATAGTAAGTCATATCAGTCAGCCGATAACAGTCGGTTACAGGTACAAAAGTTACTCTATGTGCATAAGCTATATTACTGCAAGTTTTCATGAAAGACTGCTCAGTATTTTATGTACAAAAGTGACAACATTCATCCATCAGTCTTCAGAAAGCTTCGAGTTTATGCGATGCAAAGATTATCCGCGCGCCTCTAGCGGCGAATTTAGAAGTTGTCTAAGTACGACACTTTTGACAGCTTTCAATATAACTTCGAGTTTATGGTGAGTTTAGGTATTTCCCAGACGTAAATGGTATTGATAGCTGTCGAAAGTGTCGTGCTTAGACAACTTTTAAATTCGCCGCTAGAGTCGCTAGTTAGAATCTTAGCATCGCCAATAGTGTGTGAATATGCATTATTCGTTTCCGAAGGACATTACGTTGTGTTTGTAATTTAACCGGTCTAAGTAACAGGAGAAAAATGAAAACTGATGTAACTGCACTAGGAGAAGCAATATTTTATGCACCGTTTTACGTAAATATTTGTAGCATTCAATGCAAGATCCCAGAAGTTTTAAATGCCTCATCAGACATTTCGTAGGCACGTTAGTTTGACATAAGTACGACGAGTACTTGTAGCAAAAATTCTTTGTTTATCCCGAAGAGAGAATTCCAACGAAACAGGTTATATTGTTTCTGACGTTGACTTGTAAGACTACACTAAAAGTAAACAGTACTTACTTACGTGTTTTTGTCCAGCCGAGCCAATATTTACCAAGTCATAAATCAATATTACACAATACCGAGTTATGACCACTCTATAACATCATAAAAAGTTGCCATAGAAGTGGATAACACCAGTATTTCACAGTACATTAATAAACTCTTACACTTAACCTTCTAAAGTCCTAATAAAATTAGTAATGAAATGTCAAAACTGTCGTCTACATGTGACAAACGCTTCAGTAAGGTTAGACGGTCTATATTTAGATCACAGCTTCCGTTTTTCCTATGGACCAGTTACACCTGAGTTGACCTGAGGTTTTAAAAATTGACAATAGGATTGTTTCCAACTGCTCAAATCAAGCACTTTAATGAAATGTCAAAAACGACCTTTGCTACGGCATTTGTATGAAATACGACCTAGTAAGTTTGCTGTCAAATAGAATGCTTATTATCAGTAAATTGTCGATAAAAAATGTTAAATAAAGTTTTAACATTAATTGATGAATGAAACTACCATTATTTTGACATATTGTAATAGATAAAAATACTTGTATAATTTATTTCACTTGCAGGAAACTTCCCTATTAAGTAATAAAGCTCTACCTACCCCTTCGGGGATAACAGGCGTGAAGTTATTTTACTATTCTAAAGTACCTACTAGTATCCTATTTCGTAATATAGGAAGTACCTATATGTAACCATCATAGCTAGACTCGTCAAACTTAAGCAACGCTTTCACAGCTCGCCACTTGGATGGGTGACCGGGTGAGGCACTTATAGCAGAGTGCTACCGGGAGTTCTGACCTGTCCTTTTTTTCTGGAGACATCTAAAAAAAGGACAGGTCAGAAGTAGGTAACCTAAACACAAGAGCATGCATAAGAAACTTGATGGGAGTGAATGAAGCAAGAGAGGTATGTCAGGATCGTTGCAAATGGCATTCCGTAGTCTCACATTTGCCTACTGGAGGTCTTCGGGTGGTCTAAAAACTCCGACACCAGGGTTGGCCACACACTCACACGAATACTAAAGAAAGTTTTTTTTTATATACTCACGCCTGTATCCCCGAAGGGGTAGGCAGAGGTGTAATACTACACCCACATTTCGCCAGGAATTTTCAGGTCCCACGTAATAGGGGGCGAGCCTATTGCCGTACCGGGCACATTACAAGACTCCGTGCTGCTACTGAGAATTTCCTAACGAAAAACCCAACAACACTTTGCACGACCCGGGAATCGAACCCGAGACCTCCCAATCCCACGCGCACATTTATGTCGCGAGACTAACGGGGCAGTCCGAGACCAACGAGGCAGTCGAGAGCAACGAGAAAGATTTCTCGTATGTAAGGTATGCATGACACAGGCGACAGACGGCCATTCTCAGAAATCGGTAGATCAGTTTCTGTGCGGCCACCTAGTCCCATACTAGACAGAGCCAATACTATGCGTACACATACATATACTCACGCCTTTTTCCCGTCGCGGTAGGCAGAGACAGAATGCCACTTCTGCTCTTATCCTTACAAACCTCATGCGCTTCCTTTACACTCATTACTCTTTTCATACATGCTCGCGGTTTCGGGTACTTCGGACCTCTCCGTTTCTTAGGATGTCTCCAATTTGGTCGACGAATGTCCGACGAGGTCTGCCGCGACCGACTTACCCACACACACTTGCCTTATATACAGGGTGTCACCAGACCCATCACCAAGCCGAAGTCTACTCGTTGTGGACATCATGCCAAGTCATACTAACCAAAAATAATACCTGGGAAACGATTTTATTTTTAAGTTTTGACTTTTTTAAACCGCAATTAAAAGCGCGCGCGTGCAATGCTCGAAATACCTACTTATCCATGGGGTTATAGGGTATCTAAAGAACATATTGGCGGGGTAAATGCATCGATTTTGTACTTAATTAGAAAAATTTCATACTAACTTTGAGCCCGAATATCTCCTGAACCAGTAATTTCCCAGGTATGATGCCGAAGTAAAAAATGGTCGTAGTGATTGGTACAACATGGGATTTCAGTTTTCGTTAAGAGTCTTTTTACACCCTGTATCTGATTCATCATTCTTTCTTCGCTCAATACTATGGAAACCAGATAAATGACAAACATACAGACCTACATATTTAAAGCATACATATTGTTGGCCTTGCCCTTCTCACAGTGAAGGAGGGCCGGTGTACATCCGTGGGTTGGTTTATTTATACATCAAGCTGACTTACTGGTCCAACCAGATATGACAGAATATCAACTTTTCCACAAAGCGACTGCCGTCAAAGATTTTGTGCGTGAACATGGATGTTTGTCTAGTTCTGGGAGTTTCTATGAATAATAATAATAATATTCTACCACATACATCACTATCTAGTCCCAAACTAAGTAGAGCTTGTACTATGGGTTCTAGATAATGGATAAACATACTTAATTATATACTTTTTTTTGTAAATACATACATATTATACATAGAAACACCCAGACCAAGACAAACATCCATGTTCATGCACACAAATGTTTAACTTGAGCGGGAATCGAATCCGCGACCATCGGCGTAGCAGTTGCTTACACTCCCGCTGCGCCAACTGGTCGTCTAAATGAATGAATGGATTTACAAAAAAAAGTATACCTACTTACATGTGTGTATATTCTTTGTTTAGAACCCATAGTACAAGCTCTGCTTAGTTTGGTACTAGATGGTGTTGTGTGAATGTGATAGAATATTATTATTACTCCAACCTCCGCGTTGCCGTTAGGGTCACTGAACTCTGCACCAACAGAAAAGTCTAATAGTATAATCAATTATCATGTTCGATAAAGTAATTCAGGCATTAAAGCGTAGTAACCAAAGTCAACTAAACTATACCTTTGTTTATAAAATTAGTAAGCTTTTGTTACCTTTATAAACGGTCATGTTCTACTTGAAAACAGCAATTAACTAAAGTGGAGTAGTTAACGATATTTACAAGCAATTTGACAGCAAAATTGTTAATAGGTAGTCGAAAAGAAAGATGATTAAATGACTAAATACCGGCCAGCTTTTAACTTGTTTGTTTTTCGTGTGAGTGTGTGGCCAACTCTAGTGTCGGAGTTTTCAGACCGCCCGAAGGCCTCCGACATGGCCTAACGATTCTTATCTGTGACAAGAACCGGGACCGACAGCTTTACGTGGGCTCCGAAGCACGATAGCACTCAGACGTAAATGCCACACTTGATCACCCATCCAAGTGGCGATCTGTGCAAGCCTTGCTTAACTTTGCCGATCTGTTACGAACGACAAGCTAAGTCTCGCTATGAGCGCTACTAGCCTAGCTTTTAACTTTTATTACTCGAAACGTTATGACTGCACGGTTGGCGTAGTGGTTTAAGCTGCGCGTCCACAGGATCGGAATCGGAGCGTACGGAGCGGACGGAGCGTCGTCATTTACAAAAT
The DNA here is from genome assembly GCA_944739405.2 of Euclidia mi. Lineage (NCBI taxonomy): Eukaryota > Metazoa > Arthropoda > Insecta > Lepidoptera > Erebidae > Euclidia > Euclidia mi. The sequence goes on from OX123203.2 coordinate 48,765,631, forward strand.
GCCGATGGGGTGCGTTCACTGCATTCGGATTCAGCATCGGCAATTTAGGTATTTTTAAAGCAGGAGGACAGTGACGAGGATATTGTTGTAATGAGATTAATTTTCGGAGTATATCATACATTATATTCTGATTTATTAGAAGATGAAAATAGATTTTATTTGCCCAATTTCGTCCCAAATATTGTCTCTCCTAAGTTGATTATGTTCATGTTCATGTTTTACATTATAAAGTTCTTCATACCTTTCCACTAACATAATTAAAACATCGTCGTTCATCGTGAATAAGTATTTTTGCCTACAGTTTAACGTCGCAAACACGTCAGAACTTGAAACGCTCGGAATCCGTATGATGCGTTCACTGCGGATGACGTCATCAGCACAAATACCGGTCTCTGGCGCAGAAATGCCGATCCAGTGCACGCAGTTTCATAGAAATTAATACAAAGCAACAAATCCTTCCGCTCCGTACGCTCCGATTCCGATCCGGTGGACGCGCAGTTTAAAGCTGCCCGTCCACAGCATCGGAATCGGAGCGTACGGAGCGGACGGAGCGTCGTCATTTACAAAATGCCGATGGGGTGCGTCCACTGCATTCGGATTCAGCATCGGCAATTTAGGTATTTTTAAATCAGGAGGATAGTGACGAGGATATTGTTGTAGATTAATTTTCGGAGAATATTATACATTTGATGAATATCATAAATAATGAATATCATAGATTTTTGGGTACATTCATATGACTCTACTAAAGTAATTAAAACATCGTCGTTCATCGTGAATAAGTATTTTTGCCTACAGTTTAATGCCGCAAACACGTCAGAACTTGAAACGCTCGGAATCCGAATGATGCGTTCACTGCGGATGACGTCATCAGCACAAATACCGGTCTCTGGCGCAGAAATGCCGATCCAGTGCACGCAGTTTCATAGAAATTAATACAAAGCAACAAATCCTTCCGCTCCGGACGCTCCGATTCCGATCCGGTGGACGCACAGCTTAAGAGAAGGTTAACCCCTTGTATGCCGGAACGCATATCTACGCGAGACACAATGGCTTTTTAATTGTGTCTGGCATTCCGGCATACAAGAGGTTAAGGCGGGTTATTCAAGCGGCCGCCTCGCCGCCGCGCCGCTTGACACTGCGCCGAGTGTTATGGGTTCGATTCCCACATGAGACAACACTTTGTGTGATTCATAAACTGTTGTTTCGAGTCTGGGTGTGCATTGTGTCCGTTAGTTGTGTGTTTGTAAAGTCCCCCGCCACACAGGATTTATTCCTAGTGCGGGAGTTGTCTTTTTAAAGAACTTAAAAAACGTTACGTTAGTTCGAAATAGAGAGACCAATGGCGTAGCAAGCGTCATCCATCGGTTAATTCAGCTGCATTCAAAATTTTCGTATTTAAAGACCCGGATCCACATACTAGTCTCACCAAATAAGATAGATGCATCTTTCAAAAAATATTGATAGGTACCTACCTAATGCTTTTCATATTGCAAAACGACTAGGTATCCTTTTTTTCAAACATATTCATTGTTGTAAAACAACTTAATATAAACATCCTTAACTATTAACTTTGACCGGCTGATTCATGCAATGTTTTTCTATCTGCATGTGTTGATAATTCATGTGCTTGAGACATATTTACATACATAATTATATGTGTACTTACCCACATTTACAAAAAGTCGTCTGCAGGATAAACAGTGAGTAGAAAAACTAAAACTCATTGACTATTTCGCGATGTTCAGAAATATCATCTACCTAATAGTTATAAACTAATGCATCTTTAGCGCGTAGCGCGTAATAATTATTGTAAAGAGTGTTGTTTGTTTGGCCTATCGGTTTTGTGATTGTGACCCCGGGTGCTAAAATGAAATAGCTGTGACATACGGATAGACAGACAGACATGGCAAAATAAACTTATATTTTACAAACAATGTTACTTGATTTAAATGCGAGGTTAACCTAATTTGTAACTTATTATTTCCATCATGAGATGACTTTTAAAGTGAGCTTATTGGGACCATTTTAACTAAGTGAAGTTTATTTGTAGTAGAACGCAAAGGTATGAGCATGCATGATTGTTAATAAACAAAGGGGAGTCTTTATAGACAAGTCTTATTAGGCAAAGTGTATGTGACAAACTATAGAGCGCAACATGTACCTGTTTTTAAAGCTCATTTTCAGAGAGAGATTGTTGTATTCCTTTGCGTTGCTGGTTTGAAGGAAAGCAGGTTTCAGTTACTTAATTTAGAGGGTAACCTCTGACCAAGCTGGGTGATCGTGCCTGATAGAATATGTAGTACTCTCGTAGGAGTCTTTTTTAATAGCGCGATTCAGAAACTTCAATCGTTTGTTCTCTTCGTACTTCTGTCGGAGTCTGTTAGATGTCGCCAGTGTTTGTGTTTTCACCACAGTCCGATAGAAAGCATATTAATGCTAGACCATCAGCATGCCTGAACTGTTTTTAAATTCCAAGCGGTGATGACGGATGATGTCTGAGCGATAACGGATGATGAATAAAATATGATATCTACTCTTCTTTAAGCAAATTATGGCGAACTCGCCAATAGGCCCGGTAGGTCTGATGATTCCTTCACTGAAGCGATTCAATATCGTCGAAAGACCTCAAGAGTGGGAAAGTCACAATAAACCGCGTATTTAATTCGAATCTCTGAAAAGTCCGTCCCGCCTTAATTACCACTTTTATATAATGAGTCTAGACAGCGTTATCAACAGCGACTTCAAATTGCACCGAATTCTGATAGTCGTGAAGTTCCGGAGAAAATAAATTGCAACGACCTTAATCTAAAAATGTTAGAGTAGCTGGTAAAATAATTGTTCTACCTAATTCTCTCCATGGCAATGCTGGAGACAAAGACAGTCTCCACATTGCCATCCATAATATTTTATTTAAGGCAAAATATCAGTAACATACAATTTGCTCTGTCTGACTGCGTTTTGGTCCTCCATATCAATAGCGGAGGCATATCGTATAATTTTATTTTATGCAGCTGTCAATCGTCACAATGATTCAGGCATCATCTCATTCCCTCGATTGAACTTCATTATCATTGCATTTATTTGACCCGTGTTATTAAATTTAATGGTATTGTTTACTGCCAGCCCTTTCTTGACTACAATGCTCAATAATTCGATATCGGTTTGGGAATTTCGCCCTGAACTTTCTGTATAGAGCTTACAAGAATAAATAAACTGCAAACAATGACTCGCGATTATTAATTATTATAAACGTGGAGGTATAAGGTGTGGTGTACCTCCAACTAGAGGGAGGATCCTCTAACCAGGCTGGGTGGTCGTGCCTGGTGGACTGCAGACCGACGGATGTACTCGAGACTTGTATATGTCACCGGAAAATAACAAGAACCGTAAATTTATAAATTTCCTAGAAAATTTATGAACTTTCGTAGGATTCGAATCGAGTGATAAATTGTATTATTTTACGCCCATATTTTCGGAAATTGATAAACTTACGGCATTTATTCGTAAATATACTAATAGGGTGCATAGGGTTCCCACCAAGAACTTAGGGTCCCAAGCCAACCTCACCTGCAAGTGGTGCGCCTGCCGATCAACGGACGAGGCTCTGGCAAACAAAATATCCCGATAAGCGGCAATAGGCTCGCCACCTATTACGTGGGATCAAAACACTGGCAAAAAGTGGGCGTTTAATATGCCTCTGCCTACCCCTTCAGGGAAACAGGCGTGAGTCTATGTATAATACGTAAGCAATAACCGAACACCTTGTGCGATATAGGAATTTTGCTTTGATTGGTTGAATAAGTCACGTGTTCCATTTCCTTCCGCGCCACCACCATTCTTCGCCACTTTTACGAATAAACCGGAACTTAAGCGATGTTAATGAGGCTAAGTTGACGGTGTCCTGCTTCGCAGGGCTCCTATTTTTGTGTTCAGGGTCACAAGAAAAACTAACATGACGTATTAAGCCGATACTGATGCCGACCTTCATTATCACCGACCGACCAATCAGAGAGCACTGTATGATTTTCCGTATTTTATAGAAGCGTAAAATTAAAAGCTCTTCTGTGATTGGTCGAAACGTGTAGAATCTTACGAATGGATTTCCGTCAGTTTATACATTTACGACGCGACGTCGCAAATTGATAAATTTACGGAAATGTTTGCTTAAAGTAATACAATTTATTTCTCGTTTAGAATCCTACGAAAGTTTATAAATTTCCTAGGAAATTTATAAATTTACGGTTTTTATTATTTTCTGATGACATATATATATACCTATTACCTACTATTCGCATGTGGCCTTAGTGATATGAAGATACCTCTACAATACCTTAGCCATGTCAATTTAGTTTTGTATTTTGTTTTAATAAAAAACACGGACGTTGAAATGGCTTGCCGCCTCTTCGATTAACACTGAGCCGAGTGTTGTGGGGCTATCACTTTGTTTGATCCACAATTTGTTGCTCAGTGACAATGTACCTATTCTTTGTATCCGTTTGTGAATATTTGTAAACTACCCCACTATATAGGCTTCCTTACAAAGGATGACTTACCATAAAAATAAAATCGCAGACTAGTAGGAAAGAGAAGAAAAAAATATATATAGCAAGCAGCGCGAAGGTCACAGGATAACCCTCTCGCAAAAACGGAAGAAATACCCTAATATTACGCAAAGCTAAAATTAAGTTTAATCAATAAACCGAAATTTTCCAGATCATACTCATAGTTGCATAGGGTGCATAGGGTTCCCGCCAAGAACTTAGGGTCCCAAGCCCACCTCACCTGCAAGTGGTGCACCTGCCGATCAACGGACGAGGCTCTGGCAAACAAAATATCCCGATAAGCGGCAATAGGCTCGCCACCTATTACGTGGGATCAAAACACTGGCGAAAAGTAGGCGTTTAATATGCCTCTGCCTACCCCTTCGGGGAAACAGGCGTGAGTCTATGTATGAATGTATGTACTCATAGTTTCATGACCAGTATTGTCTGTCTGTGAATATTTATGCTTTTAAATTATGACCTCTAAAGCTTAGCATAAGTCAGAGTATACTGTTTCCTTGAAACACACATGCATCAAAATGATGCATGGAACTTTCCAGGAATATCTGAATACGTATTTCAATTTTCAATATGTTTGTGTTGGCCAGGTATATCTAAACATGCCTCTTTTAGCATTACGGCTTTATCACTTCAAAAGGTTGGGCAGGGGAACATTACCGTTAAGACATCTATTAACTTTAGTAACGACTGTCGATTCGATGACGTGAAGAATAAATAATAAACTGAATGTGTAACCTATTGGTAATGTAAATGAATGCATAGATATACATACATACATACATATCGTCACGCCTTTTATCCCCAAAGGGGTAGGCAGAGGTGTATTTCTACACCCACTTTTCGCCAGATATACTTTAGTCCCACGTAATAAGGGGCGAGCCTATTGCTGTACCGAGCACATTTCCAGACTCCGTGCTGCTACTGAGAATTTCGTGACAGAAAAACCCAATAACACTGCCCGACCCAGGAATTGAACCCGGGACCTCCCGATCCCACGCGCACATTTATGCCGCGAGACCAACGAGGCAGTCGTATAGGGTTTGATGTCGAGTTTTCCGTCTCTACGCAAAGATGGTATTTGCATCGTGTTATCCCTTAGTCGCCTCTTACGACACCCACGGGAAGATAGGGGGTGGTGACACTTGTATTCTATGCCGTCAACCACACGGCTCGGCACGTTGCATAGATATAATTGTGTAAATGACTTTATATGCCATGTAAATGGTAAATGTGCAGCACCAATGTTTTAAAACACCTTATAGTAACCACATTTATGCAAATAAATATTATTCTATTCTATTCCATAAAGTATAGTTTCCTCCAACTAGAGGGAGGATAGGAGGAGGAAACATAATGGAAAACTCTGAGGCATGCAAGTTTTCATTACAACAAAATAATAATACGCAGTTAGTCTCGAAGTCAGCGGTGCGCGCCGTGGATTCAAACCCGAGACCCTTTACGTACGTCTCTCCACTAGGCCACTCCTGCCTAAACAGAAGTATCATTACCATCCTCCTACCGTTTATCTCAGTCAGAACCCGGGGTCCGCTTTCTAGTCTGACAGGTTTTTTTTTTAATAATAATATTCTACCACATACACACACCACCATCTAGTCCCAAACTAAGCAGAGCTTGTACTATGGGTACTAGATCATCATCATCATTCTCCTAGCGTTATTCCAGTTTCAACCCGGGGTCCGCTTACTAGTCTAACCGGATTTGGCTGAATATTAGCTTTTCCACAGATTGACTGCCTGTCTAACCTCCGCAACCCGAAAGGATAGCCATATTCCATGGTTTAGACTAGTGTCAGTTTATTTAGAAGGTACTGACACCCTCTAACGACTATGGGTACTATGGGTACTAGATAATGGATAAATATAAAAAATACATATACCTATATTTTTTTGTAAATACATACATATTATAGAAACACCCAGACCAAGACAAACATCCATGTTCATGCACACAAATGTTTGACTTGAGCGGGAATCAAACCCGCGACCATCGGCGTAGCAGTCGCTTACACTCCCGCTGCACCAACCGGTCGTCTTTTGCTGAATATTAGCTGTCTACTATTAACTACTACACTTACTATTAACTGTCTGTCTGATCTTCGCAACCCAAAGGGCTAGCTATATTCCATGGTTTAGACTAGTGTCAGTTTGTTTAGAGGTACTGACTCCCTATTACGACTATCAAAGATCTTCATGACAACCGGGACCAACGGCTTGACGTGCTCTCCGAGGCACGTTACAAGCGATAATTTACAATTTAATACGCAAATAACTACGAAAAGTCATTGGTGCGCTGTGGATTTGAACCTGATACCCTCTGCATGGCAGTCCGTTGGTATCTTCACTAGACTATCGCTGTTGTTGAACACAAACATCAATTTCTGAATTAAAATATTTATATGTTAAAATAAAGTTATTTCACATTATGAAATAGTGTTATCGCGGCCTAGTAAATGTTTGTATGGACAGCGTATTAGCACAATTAGTGATATTAGCATTGCATAGGCCATCTGAAGGTCACTTTATAGGATTATCTATAGATACGTTATCTATTCATACATACATACATACATAGTCTCACGCCTATATCCCCGAAAAGGTAGGCAGAGTAATATTGCTACACCCAGTTTTCGCCAGATTTATTTTAGTCCCACGTAATAGGGGGCGAGCCTATTGCCGTTCCGGGCACTTTACCAGACTCCGTGTTGCTACTGAGAAATTCCTAACGGAAAAACCCAATAACACTTTGCCCGACCCGGGGATCGAACACGAGACCTCCCAATCCCACGCGCACATTTATGCCGCGAGACGAACGAGGCAAATATCTATAGATATGAAGACAATATACACTATTGGAATAGCTCCCTGAAAATTCAACACTTTAATGCAGCGTTAGTCTAGTGGAGATACCAATAGACTGCCATGCAGAGGGTATCGAGTTTAAAACTGACTGCACGGTTGGCGTAGTGGTTTAAGCGGATGCCTCACCGCTTGAAACTGCGCCGAAGTGTTGTGGGTTCGATCCCCACACGAGACAACACTTTGTGTGATTCATAAATTGTTGTTTCGAGTCTGGGTGTTCATTGTGTCCGTTAGTTGTATGTTTGTAATGTCCTTTTCTTTTTTAAAAAGATATAAAACCATGGCGCACCACTGAGTTTTCTTTCTCCGGTATAGAATTGCTGGTTATCGCTTGCCTTGTTCCTCGGAGAGCATGATAATCCGTTGGTCCCGAGTTTCTTGAAAATTTTTGACAGTAGTTATATTTTTTTTTATTTTTTTTATTTTTATAGACTCACGCCTCTATCCCCGAAGGTGTAGGCGTAGAGGTGTAATTGGTATTACACTCACATTTCGCCATGAATTTTTAGGTCCCACGTAATAGGGGGCGAGCCTATTGCCGTTACCGGGCACATCACTAGACTCCGTGCTGCTACTGAGAATTCGGAAAAATCCAGTAACACTTTTCCCAACCCGGGAACCGAACCCGGGACCCCCGATCAGCAGTCGCATACGCTATCCACTGGACCACGGAGGCAGTCTGTCAGGCACAGTCGTTATAGGGAGGCAGTGTCCTTGAACAAGCTATTCACACAGGTCGCAGCCTTGGAATATTGCTATCCCTTTGGGTTGCGGTGGTCAGACATCAGTAATTACATAGAAACGCTAAATATAGTCTATAAAAATTGTCTGTGCAATCTTGTCTAACCAGTTACCAGATTCCTGGATCTCGAAGATCTCGTTTAATAAAAATAAAATATGTAATTGGAGGTTTAAATTGACACATGTCTTCAAGGTGCTCTTTTTAAATTGCAATCCAGGAAAAAAAATATATCTTTACTCTTTCAAATTAAAAAGAAATCTTAACCGACCAGGTTCCTGTAGTATAAGATTTATGGGCGTATATGGCAGGGGGTCGGGGGGACGTAATATTGTCTCACACTTAGCTCTTAGGCCAGATACTTTAGATTTTATTAAAGAGTGTAATATATTGTATGCGCCGCCTAAAAGTTGTTGATGCGCCAAAATAAATAATAATGTTCTCTCTGTTCAGCAGACTTTCTGGCATCCTTTACTAATATTTTCTCGTATTGTTTCAGAATGCGAGTACCAGGATAACAGCGACGCAAGATGGATAAGACTACGGTACATATGCTCTCCGTTCAGGAGAAGGGGGGCGCTACTAGGAGAACTACTCAATATGTCGCCGCTGTAGCAGGTACGTTACAAACAACTATTATTTTATTCTTCCTCTTCATCCTCTTAGCGTTATCCCAGTTTTAATCTGGGGTCCGCTTTCTAGTCTAACCGGATTTGGCGGAATATTAGCTTTTCCACAGAGCGACTGACTGTCTGATCTCCGCAACCCGAAGGGATAGCGATATTCCATGTTTTAGACTAGTGTCAGTTTATATAGAAGGTACTGACGCTCTGTGACGACTGTCAAAGATCTTCATGACAACCGGGACCGACGGCTTAACGTGCTCTCCGAGGCACGGGACAAGCGATAATTAACAATTCAGTACGCACATAACTCCGAAAAGTCATTGGTGCGCGCCGTGGATTCGAACCCGATACCCTCTGCATTACAGTCTGTTGGTATATCCACTCGGATATCGCTGCCTTAACTATTTTTTTATTATATTTCACAACTATTATTTTATTATATTTCACTAAAACAATCAAATCAGATCAATCAGACTTCACATGTCTTTCGAGAACATTATGGAGAACTCTCAGAAACGCACTTGGCCAGTGTGGTGGACTATGGCCTTACCCTTCTCATAGTGAGAAGAGGCCCGTGCCCAGCAGAGGGACAGTCAACGAATAACGCACGGTTGGCGTAGTTGTTTAAGCAGCCTCGCCGTTTGCTACGGCGTTGAGTGTTGTGGGTTCGATTCCCACAAGAGACAACACTTTGTGTTATCCATAAATTGTTGTTTTGTCTCTGGGTGTGTTTTTGTGTTCGTTGGTTGTATGCTTTTCAAGTCCCCCGCGACACATAATTTATTCCTAGTGAAGGTGTTGTGTTATCAAAGAAATAAAAAAAAATCTGCGACTGCCTCCGTGGTCCAGTGGATAGCGTATGCGACTGCTGATCGGAGGTCCCGGGTTCGATTCCCGGGTCGGACAAAATTGTTACTTTGAATTCTCAGTAGCAGCACGGAGTCTGGTGATGTGCCCGGTAACGGCAATAGGCTCGCCCCCTATTACGTTGGACCTAAATATTCATGGCGAAATGTGGGTGTAATATTACACCACTGCCTATCCCTTCGGGGATATAATCGTGAGTCTATAAATTAAAAACAAAAGTTGCTCTACTTATCTCTATCTACAGAATGGCATGTGTTTTTAAAGTGTCACAGCATTCGTCTAACTAGTCGCAAATTCAGGATTTTTCTTTGGGAGGTTGTGGTAAATAATAATAATAAAACAGACACTATTGTTTGAGAGTCCGTTCGTTTCACTCAACTCTAACCTAAATATAATATCTGCCAACTCAGCCACACGCGCTTCTCAGTATCATATCCTTATAAAGAAAGTGCTCTATAAACATTTCAGTAATTGATTAACATGATACCTGCATAGTATACAATAGGAAGGCAGCGATATAGCCTATATAATATACTGATATATGATCTGTTCTAGTGATAGTGGAGATACCAACTTCTTATACAATAACGTGCATAGTAAATCTTTGTAAATGACTTTTTGAGCAAATTGGGCACATTGTAAAACAGTTATACATCATACAAAATAAATTAGCGGGTCTTAATCGCGTACAATTTATTTATTTAAGGTATAAATACTTACCTATTTGTTTCCAACGTTTCGCTCGTCTTGCACCGGACGTGGTCGCGGAGAGACTGGTGAGAGCTTAAATAAATTAATTGTACGCGATTAAGACCCGCTAATTTATTTTGTATGATGTATACAAATCGCGAAAGTTTAAAATCGATTAGGTACTGAAATGTTGTATACTCTCCCTGGTGAAGAAAGGTTTTATTAAGAGACTAGAGGACGCCCGCGGTTACACCCTCGTTATTTAGGGCTACTGCTCCGCTCCCGTCGCTCAAAACGCGATGTTATATAGCTTATAGCCTTCCTCGATAAATGGGCTATCTAACACTGAAAGAATTTTCCAGATCGGACTAGTAGTTCCTGAGATTAGCGCGTTTAACCAAACAAACAAACTCTTCAGCTTTATATATTAGTATAAGATTTGTCCCCAAGGATCATACATAAAAAGTTATTTGGTTTTTGAAAAATCTTTGGAGTCTACCCCGGCCCCGGTTTCATATTTTCTATGGGTCTAATCCCACCCCCTCTTACCACTACTGTATCAGCTGTGTAGCCAGGTTCAATAGTGACCATAGAAGAGAAGACTCCTGAGTTTTGACACTCGTAAAGTCCCATCATCATCAGCCTTTAACAGTCCACTGCTGGACTTGGCCTCTCCTTTGAAAGAAGGAATTGGCCTACTATACCACGATGGCCAAACGGGTTGGTATAGGGTTTGTATCAAGTTTTCCTTCTCTTACAGTGCTGTTCTCTGCACAATATGCTCCCTCTATCGGCTCTTACGACACCCATGGGATAATATGGGGTGGTGACATTTCGTATTCATAACCCGTCACCACACGGACAGTAATGTCCCGGCAAAAGCCAAAGCCAGTCTTGATACCCGCAACGAATTTAATCAGAAGGTTATTGGGGGAGTAGGAAAAAATATTTATCCACTCTCGCGTTCTGCTAAGTCCTTAGCAGAGCACGAGACGAAAAGAATAACGAACGAAGTAACTTCATCTTTAAAAAAAAGCTTAGCATATCTTGGTTCTAGGTCTAAAAAAAGTCTTATAACATTTGTATATTTTTAACTGCCTCGTTGGTCTCGTGGCATAAGTGTGCGCGTGGGATTGGGTCTCGGGTTCGATTCCCGGGTCGGGCAAAGTGTTATTGGGTTTTTCCGTTAGGAAATTCTCAGTAGCAGCCCGGAGTCTGGTAATGTGCCCGGTACGTCAATAGGCTCGCCCCCTATTACGTGGGACTAAAATAAATCTGGCGAAAAGTGGGTGTACCAATATAGGTACCTCTGCCTACCTCTTCGGGGATATAGGCGTGAGACTTTGTTATGTACATATATATATGCACATAAATAAAAAAAATGTAAACATTATATGTACCTATACTTAATTTAATATTTATTTCTCCAACCCAACGCGAATCAGATCACTATTTATATTTCAAACCAACACCGGCGTTACAAAAAATGCTACACTGCAAGACTGCAACAAACATCTACAATATCTTTATGATCTGTTCTAAAATTACAAGTACCAATACCACACACGTGTGTGGACTAAATTCGCGTGATCTATATAATTATAATAAACGATATGTCTGTCCGTCCGTCTTATCGGAGGGCGTCGACTTTACGGACAATAATATGTAAATGCTGCAATAAATTATTTGAATTATTATTACAATATAGGTGTTATTTTGAATGCATTATCCTAGTGGTCGTGGTTGGTGATTGTGACTGCTAAACCGGATGTAGTATGTTCGATTTCCATTTATAATAAATATCTAATATCGCCCGGGTTATAGGGTTCCCACCAAGAACTTAGGGTCCCAAGCCAACCTCACCTGCAAGTGGTGCACCTGCCGATCAACGGACGAGGCGCTGGCAAACAAAATATCCCGATAAGCGGCAATAGGCTCGCCACCTATTACGTGGGATCAAAACACTGGCGAAAAGTGGGCGTTTAATATGCCTCTGCCTACCCCTTCGGGGAAACAGGCGTGAGTCTATGTATGTATGTTAAAAAAGCAGCGATAGCCTAGTAGAGAGACCGACAGACAGCTACGCAGAGGGTCCGGGTTCGAATCCACGGCGCGCACAGATGACTTTTCGGAGTTATGTGCGTATTAAATTGTTAATTATCGCTTGCTAAACGGTGAAGGAAAACATCGTGAGGAAACCTGCATGTCTGAGAGTTCTCCATAATGTTCTCGAAAGACATGTGAAGTCTGCCCATCCGCACTTGGCCAGCGTGGTGGACTATGGCCTGACTAATACCCTTCTCATAATAGGAAGAGGCCTGTGCCCAGCTGTGGGACAGTATAAAGGGCTGATGATGATGATGAGCTCCCAGTTTTCAATTGATTTGTTTTGTGACTAGGTATAATTGATCATCGCACTAAAGGATGCCTGCAGCTACGTTCTCACTTTTTTATTTAACCATTTTTGCTCGATCGCATGAGAATTTCAGGCAATCTCTTCTGGGCTCAATTGGGCATGTATGTCCCTTGGGGGCCGTAGCAGTGCACTAGGACTCTTTGTGCCCAATAACTCAGGCTGCAGCTTTTCTGTCAGTCTATGCGAACAGACAGCGGACGCTCTACTCAGCAAAAGAAGCGAAGTAAATTCATCCAGCAGGGCCATTCGGTAGAATGCTGACCAGAATGCTTGCTAAAGCACTGTCGTTTGTTTTACCGGGTGGCGCAAAGCTAATGACCCTATTTGGTTCAGCAACTACTTTGTTTCTAAATTAGAAAACTAGAATTCGTTTTTTAGGGTTCCGTACCTAAGAGGTAAAAAACGGAACCATATTACTAAGCTTCCGCTGTCTGTCGGTCTGTCTGTCCGTCTGTCTTTCTGCCACCAGGCTGTATCTCATAAACCATAGCTATAACAGCTAGAAAGCTGAAATTTTCACAAATTATGTATTTCGGTTGCCGCTATAACAACAAATACTAAAAATAAAAAAAATGAAAATATTAAGGAGACGCTTAAAATTTTCACAGAATATGTAGTTGTATATACCTATTACTTTTAAAAATAAATTATTAAATAAAAGAAAAATAAATAATAAAGGAGGGCTCCCATACAACAAACGTAATTTTTAAGCAATTTGTTACACGATCTTAATAAACACTCAGGTAGAAACTTAAAAAATATTTAAATAAGTATACATACAACAAACGTGATTTTCTTTTATATATGATGGTACGGAACCCTTCGTGCGCGAGTCCGACTAGACCTTGCCCAATTTTTTTAATATATATATTTGTGCCATGAAATCTAGTTGCATTATGATTTAAATATGATGTCTATTAAATGTTGACCTCCAGAGTTGAAGCACATTTGAGCCCTATTTATGACATTTTCCATAACTAGCCGTAACACTTCCTGCGATATGTTTCTTATTTCTTGTTGTATGTTTTCTTTTAAAGCTGCGAGAGTCTGTGGTTTGTTCACATACACCCGAGATTTGAAATAACCCCAAAGAAGTCTGGACGCCACACCATACAGTTACTTTTAGTGGATATAGGTAAAGGTGTTTGTTGAATAATGCGCGGATTTTCAGTGCCCCAGAAGCGAGTATTCTGCTTATTGACATGCCAAGAGAGATGGAAATGCGCTTCGTCACTCATAATCAATTTCGAAGAACAATTATACTCTTCAAGGTTGAGGTTTATGACGCGATTATTCCACGTTCTTGGGGAGTAAAGCGGTCCATGATTATTTTTAGTGAATTTTACATTTGATTACTACAAAATTTTCAATATCAGAATGACAGGAGATGTCATAAAAAATATAAGGAATTTCTATTGGGTCATTACTTTTGCGCCAACTTGTATAACATTCGCAAGATTGCTCATTACAGGTGAATGCTCATGTGTATAGCAGCGATAGCCGAGTGGAGAGACCGACGGACTGCTACGCAGAGGGTCTCAGGTTCGAATCCACGGCACGCACCAATAACTTTTCGAAGTTATGTGCGTATTAAATTGTCAATTATCGCTTGCTAAACGGTGTAAACGGTGAAGGAAAACATCGTGAGGAAACCTGCATGTCTGAGAGTTCTCCATAATGTTCTCGAAAGACATGTGAAGTCTGCCAACCCGCACTTGGCCAACGTTGTGGACTATGGCCTTACCCTTCTCATAGTGAGATGAGGCCCTTGCCCAGCAGTGGGACAGTATAAAGGGCTGATGATGATGCTCATGTGTATCAGCACCGTACGACTTGATAGGTATGATTAGTTTATAAAATTTCGCCAAGTTTGAATATAAATAGCGTCGTGTTACTTACCTATAAATCACTAAGTAAGCTTTGATAATGATCACATTACCAATGAGCAATACGTTTTATATCTGTATGTATAGTCAGAAATGCGAGTCTTACTTCTCAATATCGGAAATTTGACCTCAATATCGGAACTTTCCCCACTAGGTTATCGGTCTTTAAATAATATTGTTTTCAGAACGACGCACGTACAGTCGAAAAACTTCCCGCTAGACCACCATACGGGTGAGAATCGCTCAGCAAGACATCTTCGCTTCCAGTGCTACTTTACACAAACAGTGACATTCGTATACAAAACCAGTTTCTAGTGTGCCTCGACCTTATGAGCGAGCCAAGGGATTTTTTTTCAAACTGGTCCAGCGCCGACTTGTTTGATTGTACAACTTTCTCTGTCAGTCTAACCGTTAAATTCAATATCCAATCTATTCATAGATTTGGAGATTTGAGATACGTATTATATAGCTCCATAAAAATATGTCAAACATTAGCAACCGGCCGTAAGTGTGATCAGTGTCCCACAAATGAGGGTGATCTGAAATGACGCTCGCAATGCGGCAGCACTGAGGCATGGTCCAGAAACCTGTCAAAAGTGTCAAAGCCCCTTTATTTTCATACGTCTGTGTTTTTTCGTATCATGTGTGTGTATCAAACACCTCCATTGTAATGTAGACAAATAAAAAAAAAACAGCCGGTCCGCATAAGAGTGTAAGAGCTCTTACGATTATTTGCAAAACCTTCATTAAAATTCGTCTGTTTGTGGCCGATTAACCTCCAAAGCGGCCGAACTCATTTTGATAAGATTTTCACTATGAATAAACTGACAAACAGACACGTTTAAAGACACGTAATGACAAAAAAAATTTCAGCTTGTAGTAATAAAATCAAAATACGCTACTTACATTATACAGGGTGTAAAAAGACCCTTAACGAAAACTGAAATCCCATGTTGTACCAATCAGTACGAACATTTTTTACTTCGACACAATACCTGGGAAATTACTGGTTCAGGAGATATTGAGGCTCAAAATTAGTATGGATTTTTTCGAATTAGGTACAAAATCGATGCATTTACCCCGCCAATATGTTCTTTAGATGCCCTGTAACCCCATGGATAAGTAGGTATTTCGAGCATTGCACGCGCGCGCTTTTAATTGCGGTTTAAAAATGTGAAAACTCAAAAAACATCGTTTCCCAGGTATTATTTTTGGTTTGTATGTCTTGGCATGATGTCCACAACGAGTAGACTTCGGCTTGGTGATGGGTCTTGTGACACCCTGTATAATACTTTTGTCAAATTGGAATAAGCTTTTGGATCTCCATATACCTACCTACCTAGAAGTAAAGAAATTGTAAATAAATAATGACACAAGCGGAGCCACGGGCGTAAAGTAGTAATCCGAGTAATGCCCTCAACGACATTGTGCGTAGATAATAATATATTGTTCAATATAAACGTCCGTGGTTTGGACAGAAATAGAATCGGCTCACACCCCGCGTCTCACGGAGCTGAGACGTTAATTCTTCAAATATAATATGACGGTAATGCGTGTTTACGACGGGCAAGCAACAGTCATGTTTATTTACTAACTGCTCATGTTAATTTACTACATCAATAATTCACCGAAGAAGGGTCTGCTGCTATTTATATTTATCGTCCTAGCGGTATCACAGTCGCATAAGACCTTCAACCTGGGGCACGGGGCCTGACATTCGTACACCCGTGTGTTCGAAGACACTCAAGAGGTTAAAATAGAAAACCTAATGGAAAGAAAGAGGACTAAGAGACGGAGAGACTGCCTCGTTGGTCTCACGGCATAAATGTGCGCGTGGGATCGGGAGGTCTTGGGTTCGATTCCTGGGTCGGGCAGTGTTATTGGGTTTTTCTTTCACGAAATTCTCAGTAGCAGCACGGAGTCTGGAAATGTGCCCGGTACGGCAATAGGCTCGCCCCTTATTACGTGGGACTAAAGTATATCTGGCGAAAAGTGGGTGTTGAAATACACCTCTGCCTACCCCTTCGGGGATAAAAGGCGTGACGATATGTATGTATGTGTATGTGTAAGAAAGAGGAACACACCACGCTTTATCATATTGACCACCCCAACTATTGCTACAGAAAAACGTTGACAAGAAGAGAATAAGGGATATATAGGAATGGTATTTCTAGGAAGATACCTGACTTGCTGTATCTCGAAGCATAGACTATGCTCCGATACTAGAAAATTTAGATAAAATTTATACAGCCTATGTCACCCGGGCTATTATTACGAATTTATTGACACCCTTTTATTGAAATCGGTTCAGTAGTTTAGTCGCTACGGTGGAACATACAAACATACATACATAGACTGTCAAAAACATTACCCTTCCTTTTGGCTTCGCCGTAGTCGGGTAAAAATAGAAAAACTATACACCGTTAGCAATATACATTTGACGGTACTTGATTTTCTATTTTAATGTCGCATTTACAAAATCGGCCTTAGCACTTTATAATATGAACACCCATAGGTGCAAACTAATAATGTCTCAGCATAGAGCATAGATATTTACATAGAGGCACATTTCTTATGGGCGCTCTGTAGACAAACTTTCTGTGACCAGTGTGAGCTATATTGCGGATTGGCGGCGTGTCAGTCGCGCTGTGACAGCTGTCTCTACGAGTGCAAGAGAGACGAAAGTTTCTCCTGTGTAGGTATCTTAACTACGACGAGAGCAAGAGAGACGGATAACGACGCCAGCGCCGCCAACGGCGCCAACT
Source organism: Euclidia mi (assembly GCA_944739405.2). Lineage (NCBI taxonomy): Eukaryota > Metazoa > Arthropoda > Insecta > Lepidoptera > Erebidae > Euclidia > Euclidia mi. The sequence goes on from OX123203.2 coordinate 48,783,064, forward strand.
ACGAACCACACTGACGACAATCGCCAAGTCGCCAACTCGCCACTTGGAATCGGCACACGAAATCCTTAAGAGGAAGCACTATGGGCGAGAGAATTGAAAAATAGGTATTTGTAAAATCTATTGCTGTCGCGCAGCCTCAAGCCTCCCCCCGCAGAGCGCGATAGAGACAACGCTACTGCTGGACCAAAAATACCTTTTAAATGTACACAAAATCAACGTTTCGTATTCCCCTGATTCCTTCTCCAAAACTTCATCGATTTAACTAGTTTTTCATATTAAATTAAAGAAAGGCTTTGGCCGTGTTCCTATGTTTTCCTTTTTTTAAATAATCTAGCCAAATTTGTTTTTTGGATGTTTGAACACCGAAAAATCTGGCCAATTTTTGAGATATTTGAAGGTTCATATCTTTTTTAATATTTAATTTATGAGAAAAAGGAAAACATAGGGACATGCCAATCGGGGCCATACATCTTTTGGAAAAAAATAATTGCTCTACTAGCATTATCCAGAGAGAAAACAGGAGACTACGTTTGTATGGAAAAACGGCCATGGTGTTTCCTCTTAAGAAATGCGCTTCTATATGTAAATCTGTATTCATTGGTCTCAGTACCTACTCCATTTTCTAAGGCCAATCATCATAGCACGTCATACTTGTCACTTATGATTACTCTGTCAATTTACCGCTCAATTGAATAAATAGTTTCTTAAAGTGGTAAATAATAACTATCAGTTATCTTAATGATATGTTTATCAGGGATATGTTGACCTTTCCACCTCATCTTATGAGATATATTTTGTTTACGCCATCGCTAGTGGGTTTTACAGAAAAATCATTAGCAATCGCTGCTCTGTAAATATGTTGTCGTTCAAAAGTGGGAAGATTAATGAGTATGGCTGATGAAATATCGTTTTAACAACTAAGTACCTAGTATTAGTCCATCACCAGATGTATTGTTGAATATAATAGTTTTGATGTATAGTTTGTTGTAGGTATAGTTTGTCCGTGTGGTGACGGATTAAGAATACGGAATGTCACCACCCCATATCATCCCATGGGTGTCGTAAGAGCCGACAGAGGGAGCATATTATGCAGAGAATAGCACTGTAAGAGAAGGAAAACTTGATACAAACCCTATACCAACCCGTTTGGCCAGCGTGTTATAGTAGGCCAATTCCTCCTTCAAAGGAGAGGCCTAGTCCAGCAATGGACTGTTAAAGGCTGATGATGATGATAGTTTTGAATATTTTATTCTTATTATAATAGAAATAATAGACGCAAGTTCTAGCAGCCTTGCGTTCTCCTCAAATAAGGTGATTGGTGGAAAACATTTTCATATCTTCTTATCTCCTTGCTAAAAAAGCCAAAAACTTGGGTTGGCACTGTGGATTGTCATACCTATCAATGGATAAATGTAAAAAAGTTAAATTTTGAATATGCATTATGCCTCGGGTACCTTAAAGATATTCATTAACCAATTTGTACCTAAGATTATGAGGCGTAAAATTATGTCATCATCACCAGCCTTTAACCGTCCACTGCTGGACCAGGCCTATCCTTTGAAAGGAGGAATTGGCCTACTATACAACGCTGGCCAAACGGGTTGGTATAGGGTTTGTATCAAGTTTTCCTTCTCTTACAGTGCTGTTCTCTGCACAATATGCTCCCTCTGTCGGCTCTTACGATACCCGTGGGACGATATGGGTTGGTGACATTCCGTATTCTTAATCCGTTACCACACGGACCACACGGAAAATTATGAGCGTAAAATTAATCACCTAATTGTCAAAGTATCTGTCAAACTAATATTCGACAACTATTCAATATTGACAAGGCAATCAGGGCACTCCGCCAAGAAACTATTAAAAATAATAACATGTGTAACATCATCTTTATAATTAATTCGTTCAGGTTCAAATCATTCTCATTAGTTTGGCTCTGGCTATAAATAATTGCCACTATAAATACTATACTAGCTGTCACCCGTGGCTCCGCCCGCGTGGATTTTGTTTATCTTTCGTGAAAATTTCTTTTCTTTTTTCATAAAAAGTATCCTATGTTACTTCTAATACCCTCACGAATATGTTTCATGATGATCAGTTAGGTAAGCAGTTTTCGCGTGAAAGCGTAACAAAACAAACTTACATTCGCATTTGTGATATTAAGTAAGATTTATACCTAAATATTATATTTTTTAAAACTAAAAAAAATAAATCAATGGTACGAGAATGTCTTATCTGTATCAATGAGTGTAACTTCTTTCTGCTACCGGTAGAAATACTACTGCGAAGTTTTATAAGTATCTCTATTGTTCGAGTTTTCAGAGGTCCGTGAGACACCCATTCACGGGACTTCCAAAAATCACCGCGGTGTCCGTCATCTTTTTGTATTGGCGGGATGACAGCTAGCAAACTCTGCCTTCACCCACTGGGATTGGGTGTAACATTAACTTCTACCTCTATCTGTTTGCATCGAAACTACGCTTGCCAGGACATATTTTGCTTACGCCAGTAAGGGCCTGTGCAAACCACGTTTTTTAAACGCGCCGTCGACGCGCGTTTGTAGTGATACAGACGCGATACGCACGCAAGTCAGACGCAGCCTGTAGACCTTTGTAGGATAAAAGCGCGCCGTCGACGCGCGTTTAAAAAACGTGGTTTGCACAGGCACTTATATGTAACTCAAATTATTTTTAAGTAGAGGAAATCTCTTGTACTTCCTCTGCGCGGGGATAGGCAGAGTGTTGTACCGGACTTATACCGGCCATCTTACTTATAAATCACCACTGTGTTACTCTTTGCCTATAGTCAGGAGTGAATTCAAGCCCACCTAGAGCATCCACAGAAATGTCTTTTTCTTCTATTCTAATCAACTTTTTCTGCCCACAGCGGCGATCGGCGCAGTGATAGCTGGGACGATTCTGGCATGGACGTCTCCCGCCAACCCTCAGCTCACGCCGAACGCGACCGCCGCGAACGCCACCCTCAATGGCACTGCTGTCAACGTGGTCAACAACTCTGCTGTGAATGGCAGCCAGCTCATCAACTCCAGAGGAGAACCAGCGGCCTTCCTCCTAACTACCACTGAAAGTAAGTTTAGTTTAAGATTACGGATTCTGTCGAATGCCTTTATCTGCAGTTTGGTTACTTGTGATCTTAAATGTTCTGGGGGCCAATTCCCGTAATTAAATTTGTTCAAAATGCAGTTTCAATCTAATGACAGTGTCATACTTACGTTATAAATGGTATTCCCCTAAATTAAATGATATTGCGAATTGCGACTACATTTTCAATTGAATAAAGTGTCAAACTACGTGTCGACCTCGAACAATTAACGTTAAATTAGACGATTATGAGTTATCACATAAAGTTAGCAGAATACCAATTTGTGAGTCAAATCAAAAGCCAATCTCATTTCGTTCAAAATACAGTGTCTATCATCATCCTCTTAGCGTTATCCCAGTTTCAATCTGGGGTCCGCTTACTAGTCTAACCGGATTTGGCTGAATATTAGCTTTTCCACGGAGCGACTGCCTGTCTGACCTCCGCAACCCAAAGGGATAGCGATATTCCTTGGTTTAGACTAGTGTCAGTTTATTAGAAGGTTCTGACGCCCTGTAACGATTGTCAAAGATCTTCATGACAACCGGGACCGACGGCTTAACGTGCTCTCCGAGGCACGGGACAAGCGATAATTGACAATTATAGCTTGTCCCATTAAACGTTAAAAATACAGTGTCTATGTCAAATAAAATACATAGGGTAGACCGGGTACAATTGTACCAGGGGACGATTGAACCATCGCAAATATCTTCTAAACTAAGCGTGGTACTGTTGTGTGAGTCTGAATCAAGCGCGCCCCTGAACGCGGGCCTCTCAACCACCAGTCTCGCGCGAAAGCGGGACGAAGCGGGCGTGTGTGGCGGTAAGAGGAAATTTCTGCGCATCAAAAGTAAATTTTTTGTTGTAATATTTTTTTGTTATATCAGAAAATCTATGCTTTATTTTTTACCTGGTGATTGTTTAAACGCTTAGTATAATTAACAGCAATGTATTTTAACAGTTTTTGTGTCATGTAGAGCTCGTATTCACAAGTAATTTACCTTTTCTTGTCAAAATGACCTTGAGGGGACAATTGTTACAATTTTTTGGGTATGGTTGTACCGGTACAACTGCCCCCGTGGTACAATTGACCCCATAAGACCGTTAAATTATGTAAGTCTTCTTATTTATTTATACGGGACAAAAATTTTAAAAGGTATGAGATTACAATGCATACTTTTATATTACCCGACTTTTCGGTTGAGTTACATCAACCGTGGTCGTGGGGTAAATGAATAGTTTTTTTTTTCTGTTCAAATATTTATATATTGAGTATAATAATTAATAATATAAGGAAAAATATTAGCCACTTTCTGAAAAACATGCAACTAGCCTATTGCACCAGGGGATAGTTGTACCAAGGGGACAATTGTTCCATGTCCCTTTCCATACATTATGATAATTGATTATTTGCGTGTTTTTTTGTTGTTCATCACAATTATAACAGCTATATAGTGGCTTCTATGACTTAATTAACCATGTTTTAAAGTCCTTACTATAAAATTTGTTGCTAAAGATGAAAATAAAAATAATTTTATGCTTTTCAAGTCAACGAAAGTTTTTTCAGTTATTTGTGTAAATTGTTTTGTGTTTTTAATTTTATTTACATTAAAGTTTGTACCGCCGAGTTAAGGCCATATTTAGTAATACATTTCTTTGCTTAAAGACAGTGTTTTATTTCCTCAAATCTTTGGTACAATTTACCCCGTTATGGGGTACAATTGTACCAATTTCCGAATTCTGTTCAATGACAAAAAAATATGGTTATACTGTTTCTATAACCATAAGAATAGTTCTATCCTCTAGCTAATTAAAATAGCTGTCGTTGAGTATTAACACTATTTAATAAATATCAAAAAACAACTAGCAATTCAACGCCAAAGGCAAAATGGTACAATTGTCCCCGGTCTACCCTATACGAGAATTGGCCCTCTGATTCTTCGTCCAAGACCGTTGAGCTAGAGTGGACCTAAGGTTTAAGGGCAGAAATATTCGACTAAAACTAGGATGATAATCGTTGTCGAAGTGACAACGATTATCATCCTAGTTTTAGTCGAATATTTCAATTTTGTAATTATTTTCATTTTTATAAACAGTTCCGACATTTAGAAATTGCTATACCTAATACTAGAATGATACATGCCTATCATCTGGGTATTATATTATAGCGGCTAAAAACGCTTGTAGCGGCCTTAAATAGCTTACTTCGGTGCCTTGTAGCGTGATGTTATAGGTACATAGTATATATAGATTTCCTCGATAAATGCTAGGCTATCTAACACTGAAAGAATTGTTAGTAGTAGGTATTTTCTTAGATTAGCGCGTTTAAGCAAACAAACTCTTCAGCTTTAGGTATATATTAGTATAGAGTTTAGATTCGGTTCTACGCACTCAAAACTATCAGAATCTCCGAACAACATAACAGAACTTAACGCCATTATTCCCGAAGGTGTAGGCAGAGGTGTATTACATACCCAGACTAGCTAGGCTCGCCCCTGTTACATTGCGATCGAAACATAAAAGCGAATGCCAGCGATAATTTTTTTCTTGATACGTACGTGGGCAATTCTTTCAATGCCAGTTATGATACATTTCAACCTAACTCATACGTCATAATATAAATGCACTCATATGGAAATCCCATTATTTGTTTATTTCCTGTTTTTAGGTCGTCATCCATATTTACTAGAACTACCTACTGTATGCGCAATCACACTCAAATGCAAGTACGATTTCCGAACTAGGTATGAGCAGTGACTTATTAGTGATCTGAAGCCACGGATTCCTTTCCCACGTAAAACAAATATTTGATGTTTGTGTCTGCGTATAATTTAAACTTAATACTAGCGGACACGGTAGACCGAGACGTCATCGTCCCATAATCATCCGCCGTCGACCCTAAATTTCGGTCCAGCCAAAAAGAATTATTGTTAGATACATACTAGTCTTACAAAAACTAAGAGATCTGTAGGTACATTATATAAGAGTAGTTGTTTGTGCAGAGTTTTTTTAACGGTAGTAGAACCTTGCTGATTTCAGCATGAATGAGCCGGCTCGACCGGGGAAGTAGGTACTACCCTGTTACAGAAAATCGACGTAAAGTAACAGTACCTAAACTGTTGCGTTTCGTTCGGTGAGTGAGAGTGCCGGAGGCCCTATCCCCTATTCCTTCTCCCTCATCCCACTCCTTATCCTATCCCTTTTTCCAACCTCAAGGGGCGGCAACGCACTTGTGACTCCTGTGGTGTTGCTTGTGTCCATGGGCGGCGGTAGTTGCTTACCATCAGGCGATCCGTCTGCTCGTTTGCCGCCTATTATTATAAAAAAAAATATATAAAAATTTTCACCACTCACTGTCGGCGTCCAAGAAAATGTCATTGACCTTAGTAGGTACGAATTATAATCTTCAGACTTTATCTTGCGTACCTATATATTGTTAAAACAAAGCTTATAAACGCGTATAAGGCATCTCCAGAAACAATGTGCGCTTACAATCACAACGATTTTAAAATAACATAATTTATCTAGAAGACATTACCCACGATCACAATATTAATTTTATCGCTTGCGAATGTAAGTTTAAGTTAATCGATTATTTATTACTCGTCAAAAGGTAAAACCTAATGAGCCTTTATAATTTACATTTAAAGGTCATCATTTATGTCACTGTAAAACATGGGTCGTCCGTGTGGTGACGGATTAAGAATACAAATTGTCGCCATCCCATATCATCCCGTGGGTGTCGTAAGAACCGACAGAGGGAGCATATTATGCAGAGAACAGCACTGTAAGAGAAGGAAAACTTGATACAAACCCTATACCAACCCGCTTGGCCAGCGTGGTATAGTAGGCCAATTCCTCCTTTCAAAGGGGAGGCCTAGTCCAGCAGTGGACTATCAAAGGCTGATGATGATGAGAAAACATGGTTTACACCCACTGAATTTTCCTCAGATTTGAACCTTCTATTCATCCGTAATAAACGATTTAAATGTATTAGTGCATATTTTTCCTCGTAGGTTTATCAAACGTAGTTACAACGTCATTCACCACACCTCTTTTCAGTCATCGGTTCATCATTTTACTGTGAATTCTCTTTCATAAGGTGACGTAGCATTAGATTACTTATAAATACACACTCTACAGCACGTAGTACCAATATAGCTGGTTATATTACTCATATACGCGTCATAGAAAACTTACGCGTGGGGAAAGGAATAAGGAAAAACAAAGAAATCTAAGTTTCTTAAAAAAATACAAGGTTCTGATCTTATGAACCTGAAATTGGGCATCTATGTTCCTTGGGAGTGTACGAGGGCACTAAGAGAGGATTTTTGTAAATTCCTACCCGAAGGGGTAATGAAAAAGTAACAAGCATCCATCCATCCACACATTCTTGCAAACTTTCGCGTTTATCAATTAATACTTAGTATGAGGCCCTCTGACTAGGTATTCGGACAATTTTTTGCACTATAAAATAAATTTTGATTAATAGCGCAAATGTTTTTATCGCAAATAAATATTCGATGAAATGAAAATTATGTTAATCGATATTATAAATTGATTATTTTCTTAAACGTTCTTCGAATTAGTAACATTATATCAAAAGTTGTTAAACCAAACAAGGGTGAACCCTTTTTATACGCTAAGTCGTATAATAAACCCTAAATGAATTTCGTTTATCTTGATGTTTCGGCTAATGTTCATGTCAACTTCACTGACGTCACAGAAATTACCGTGCCAAATTGGCCACCAAAAGTCACCGATACTTTTAGCGTCGATATTTTCCGAATATAATAACAAATGGGCTGGACATGGCAAGGCAATTAGGAGTAGGTACCTAATGGCTACGGGACTACAAAACAATAAAACAGCATCAAAATCTTATTTCATCATGTTAGACGGCCAAATACATAGGCATCCCCCAAGGTTCTCTACACAGACCGATATTGAGTCGCCCGCATCCAACCGCATCCCCCGATCTTAACCAGATTTTATATAAAATCTTATCTAATCTGACCCAAATACGATTACATAACAAACGATTACGAAACATTGTACATAGAGACAATATACTGAAAATAGGCAAGTGAAAAAAAAACGACAAAATACGTTTTATTTACAATGGTGCTTGCCAAAATGTTGTGTAGGCGTTTTGGCTCCGGTGTCCGTCTATTTTTGAGTTACATGTACGCGGTAGCACGCCCTCCATTAAGTAGTACTGTTCAATAAATACGACACGTTATAACATTGTTCATCATCGTCACTGCCGTCTGACCGCCGCAACCCAAAGTGATAGCTATATTCAATGACGGTGACGGTGACGGATTAAGAATACGGAATGTCACCACCCCATATCATCCCATGGGTGTCGTAAGAGCCGACAGAGGGAGCATATTATGCAGAGAACAGCACAGTAAGAGAAGGAAAACTTGATACAAACCCTATACCAACCCGTTTGGCCAGCGAGGTATTGTAGGCCAATTCCTCCTTTCAAAGGAGAGGCCTAGTCCAGCAGTGGACTGTTAAAGGCTGATGATGATGATTCAATGGTTAATTTTCGCTTGCCACGTGTCTCAGGGAGCAATTTTAAGCCATCGGTCATGAAGATCTTCAACAGTCTTTATGAAGAATTGGTACTTACCTTTGAATATACTGAGACTGGTTTATACCATTGAATATCGCCGTTACTTTGGGCTGTGGCGGTTCGAGAGCAACTCAAACAGAGTGACTCTGTAGAATAACTAATATTCTTAATTGTAACTATTTTAGTGTTTAGGACAATGAAATAGTGGTTCTATGAATATCATTATGTATTTTCATTACCTTATAAAAAACGTCATACAAAATCTAGAAGATCTTTCCGTTCGTTTTTGCAAGATTTATCAAGCCATACACAATCCAAAAATACTAAGATTATGCTGCAATACGAGACAGGATTGCACTGAAATATATTTTCCACAAAACCAAGATGACGTTGAAACCAAATTAAACAGCGGTAAACAAAATGACGTCCCTCACGTTTTACTCTCACATCACGTGCAAAAATACCAAGAGAATATAAAATATTCACTACAATGTGTTTAAAACGTCCATGTTTTTGGAGGCATGCCATATGACGTTAACATTCGCGACGAATCACGGGACACGCCCCCGTACGAGATAAACAGTTTTATTGAAAAACAAGCTAGTTCCCGTGTCTATAGACGTGCAGGCAAGACGTGGGCATTGACCGATGACAATGTAGAGACGTCTGAAAGTACGTGCGTGGGATGTTTTTTGATTGATGAACTTCTACAGCGGAACACGGCAGCTAGATGATAACATTTATTACAAAATATTTTAAAATAAAGTCCCCTGCCGCGATTGGCTGTTTGTTCGCGATAAATTCAAATACATAAACTAACAATAAATAAACTAACTTAGTTAATTGTATTCTTTTCTGTTAGGATTTGCTATTTTTTTAACTTGTGTCTGTGTTTATTTAACTTCAACATTCTCTAGTAAAATTAAGTGTTACTTTCAAAATGTTAGGGGCCTGAGAACTGAAACTGCAGATTTTTACCTGAGTGCGTTAACAAGTGATTACGATATTATTGTACTTTGTGAGACATGGCTGGCGAGCGACATACTGGACTCTGAATTGTTTTGCAATCGTTATTTGGTTTATAGGCGCGACCGGGAGACTTCTGGTTTTCATAATAATAAATCTGGTGGTGGTGTACTGGTGGCCGTGTCGAGGCGCCTGTCTTCCTCTAGACTGCCCGTTTACGAAAGTAAATGCGAGGATCTATGGGTAAGTATTGATATTTTTATAAACAACCGGCCAGTGAAACTTTTTATTTGTGCAGTTTACATACCTCCACCCGTACAAAAACACATATTAGACCATTTCCTGGATAATGCTAATCGCGCTTTAGAACATTCTAATGCCGCGTTATTATTAGGTGATTATAATTTGAGTGGTATTGAATGGAGTGGTCCGTCGGGTTCGCCACTGCTAGCCTCGGCGAACAAGACTGGCATTTACGAACGGAAACTTTTGGACTTTATTTCTTTTAATAATTTGAAACAATATAATTGCATCCTTAATCATAAAAACAAAATCCTTGATCTTGTTCTTACTGGTGTTTCATTGGACGGGCTGGGTATGTCTGGGAACCCTTTATGTAACGTGGACTCATACCATCCGCCTCTTGAATTTAACATGCTGTGTAACACCGGTGAAAGCACCTTGCTTCCTAACCGTGAGCCGAAATTCCAGTTTCATAAGGCTGATTATTGTCAGATTATTGAGGAACTTAGGGAAACGTGTTGGCAGGAAATTTTCTCACATTGTGATAATGTTGATAGCATGGTTGAATTGTTCTATAAAATGATTTATAAAGTTATCACGAAATATGTGCCGAAATCAAAGGTTAAGTCTCGTAAATACCCGACGTGGTTTAATAAAGATCTTATCCGCCTATTACAGGAAAAAAACAAGTATCGTATTTTATATTCTAAATACAAGAATCCGCTGGACAACATATCGTATAAGTTGCTCAAAGAAAGGGCTCATAAATTAACACAGTTTGCTTACAAAAAGTATATAAATTCTATAGAATCGTCCATTACTTCTAATCCTAAATTGTTTTGGTCATTTTTAAAGCAAAAGAGAGATGGTAAAAGCACGTATCCGTCAACCATATACTATAACGATAAACAGGCTGATCGGGGTCCAGACATTTGTAACCTTTTTGCTTCATGTTTTTCCTCAGTCTTTGATTCTGGCCTAGGTAACACAACATCTCATACGTATAACACCACATCTATAAGAAATCAGGACACACATGCATTACATCAACCGAAATTCTCAAGGGAGTCTGTTGTCAGTGCTTTAAAAAGACTTGACCCTCGTAAAGGACCTGGCCCCGATGGACTGCCTTCAGTGTTTGCTGTTAAATGTTGCGAGGTCTTGGGAGAGCCCCTCTCTATGATTTTTAATACATCCTTGCGTTCAGGCTGCTTTCCCAAGGCATGGAAAGAATCATTAGTCATACCAATATTTAAGTCTAGTGATAAGTCTGCTGCGAATAATTATAGACCCGTGTCTATATTGTCCGTGTTCAGCAAGGCTTTCGAGTCAATAATTTACCCTCTTATTGCATGGCATGTAAAACATATACTGATGCCAGAGCAACATGGTTTCATCAAAGCTCGATCCACAGGCACGAATCTTGCTTGTTTTGTATCGGATGTGGTGGACGCTGTAGACCGTGGAACACCTGTGGACGTCATTTATACCGATTTTAGCCGCGCATTTGACAGAGTGGATCACGCAATATTAATTAGCAAATTGTATAATAGTGGTATTGCAGGTAGTTTGCTGCAGTGGTGCCAGTCTTATCTTAATAATCGATTTTCGCGGGTGGTAGTTAATGGGTTCACATCTAGCTCTTACGGTACCCCGTCAGGAGTTCCCCAGGGATCACATTTAGGGTCACTTTTCTTCAACATTTTCATCAATGACGTGGAGTCCTGCTTCATTCATTTTCACATCTATTTATATGCTGATGATCTTAAGATTATAAAACGCGTTGACAATGATTGTGATACGCACAGATTGCAGGAGGACCTTGATCGCTTTACTCAGTGGTGTTCAGATAACAAGATGATGCTTAACGTTGACAAGTGTTATCACATTCATTTTTCGAAAAAGAAAGGACCTTACTTTAAAAGCTACACAATTGACAACCATATAGTTGTGGAAAAGGAGGTCATCCGCGACCTCGGAATCCACATCGACAATAAGCTACGATTCCACAATCACATCGATAAGATAGTCACCAAGGGATTCAAACTATTAGGATTTGTGTTGCGTAACAGTAGGGAGTTCAAAAATGCCTCAAGCAAAATTTCGATTTTTAATTCTCTCGTGAGATCTGGTTTAGAATATTGTAGTACAATTTGGACTCCCTGCTACGATATACACAAACGTCGTTTAGAATCGGTACAAAAAAGATTCATGTGGCATTTGTCATATCAGTGTAACATGGCTAAGAAATTACCTTCCTATGACGCTCGATTAAAATATTTTAAGCTAACAACTTTAGAAGATCGTCGACTGATCCTGGATCATATCTTTCTATACAAGATTATTAATGGTCATATTGATTGTTCTAATTTGCTCAATAGAATAAATATTAATGTGCCTTACAAGTTGGCTCGGCCCTCGAGATATCAACCTTTTAGCGCTAAGACCTCTAAAACTAATTTAGGACATTTCTCAACCATTAACAGATTGCAAGTCCAGTATAGTCGCCTGTCGCGCTCACCAGGTGTTGACATTGATATGTCTTACAGCCTTTTCAGATTCAAATCTATTTTGAACCAAAGCATGCAGGTAAAGGTCTGCTGCGCTCTTAGTAAATAAATCTGTGACTTTATTACGCCTTTTATGGGCAAGTTCATGTATTTGTGTTTTATATTTGTGTATTTGTGTCTTTCACTATTAGGTGTATCAATTTATTATATATAGTCTTTCTAAGTCTTATATAAGTTATATATATCTTGATTGATTTAGTATCTAACGCATGTCGTGGCAGCCTATAATTAAGGCAGCACTATCTCATGTACCCGTTTGTTTGTGTCATTTCTATGTTTGTGTGTATGCTTTGTTGGCTGTCCTTAAATAAATAAAATAAAAATAAATAAAAAATAAATACTACTGAACACACTTTCTTTCGGTTTTCTTCAATAGATAGAGTAGTTTGTGAAGGAGACTTAGATGAATAATTTGTAGGTTTGGCGTAAATTAGGTTTAAATACCTATATTGAATAATGATACATCCTCAATGGTATCAATGTGAATGACCTAACTCGACTACGGTATAACAGAATATGGATTAATAGTATCCTGTTAGGGCTCTCGTCCAATTTCGATAAAGGCTACGGCGTGCTTGTAAAAATCTATTGATTGAAGGGCTGCTTATCTGTAGACAGGGTTTTTGTTACGGTAGCTAGATATAATTGCGGCCATCTATCGTACGATGGTGAAGACAATCACCACAGTGACATCTTTGGACACGAGGGAACTAAAATCCTGCATCGCGCAGTCAAGGATCTCACATGTGATTACAATATATTACAAGTTCTCAGATACGTTCGTCAGACTGCAGCCTCCTGCATGGTCAGAGGACCTCTAGTTGCAGGAACAGTCACATCTTATTCCTCCATAGTTTACAGTGGAGAATTGAAAGAGAACTTCTAGGGTCCGTAGGACGTCTGTCTCACGGTGCGCGGTGAGTTGTTGCCTTTTGCTCAAGTCCAGGGCCGTCTTAACCTATGCCCCTTGGGCAAAAAAAGGAGGGCCCTCGGGCAAAAATGCCCAATGAGAGTAGAGAAAAAGAGAAATGTAAAATATTTTTACTATTATTTAATTTTATTACTCCAATTGGCACGAATCAAATAGTAAAAATAATATAATAATTACTATTTCATTCGTACATATTAGAGGCTTTATGGGTTCCCGTTTGGATGGAGGCCTTTGGTCTGTGCTTCGAGCGCCTTATGGTAATGTAGATATTGCGTAAGTCACAAATAAGCTCTGATGCTCTCAGTATCTCAGACGATCTGTCGCGTGACAATAATGTTTTATTCACTAACTTGGCAAACTTTCTTATCCACGTGTATCTTTTTTCAATCTTCCTATCTGTCGTTAAGGCAGCAATATAATATTTAGCGATTACCTAATAGAGAAAACCCAAAAGTCTTGAGTTCTCACCTATGGCGCGCACCACTGAATTTTCGAAGCGCAATTCTTATTACCAAGATCATCATCGCTTGCCAAAAGGTGAAAAAACATTGTGAGGACACACACATGGAGTTCTACATAACGTTGTGGAAAGACATGTCAAGTTTTTATATTCATGGAACCGTATTTAGCATCAATCATTACCTTTTTACTACATCTTATTACCAACGCAACAGTAGTCGAGGTGATTGAGATCCATCAATATACACAATAACATAAATAAAATTATAATAACAACTACACAATTAAGCAAAACGCAGCTTGAATCCTTCAAAAGGCAGCTACATAACCCGATATTATTCGTGTTCAGAAACACTCGTCTATCAGTTTTATTTTTTGCTTTTTCTTGCCGATCAATCAATATCCTTGTTCTAGCACTCTAGGACGATGTTGATAATGACGACCTGTTTCATCCAAAACCTTCACCTTTGTTAGAATAACAGCTTTTCGACAGTCCGACTACCGTTAGTTAGCCAAAAGAATAGCGATATTCCATGGATCCTAATCCATTTAGGAGTATTGGGCTCCTAGGCCCAATACTCCCAAATAAATGCAGTTTCGATATAATGTCAGTGTAATACTTACGTCACAAAAAGCGTATTCTTCTAAATTATCTGATATTTGAATGAAATTGTAATGAGATCGTAATTCAAGCAAGTGTCAAAATATGTGTCAACGACGAACTGTTTATTTCAAATTATACGATAATGACATTAGGTTATCAGAATACCGCTTCTGAGTCAAGAGTCCATTCAAAATATAATTTCAATGTCATATAAAAATACGAGAATAAAATTGGCCTGCTTATCATTAGACTATTGTCAGTACCAAGGTATGTTCGAGGATACCTACTGGCCTCATTGAACACATTTGGTCACCTTGCAGGCCTTGCTGTTCCGCACTGCACCAAGAATTTTGGATTCGATTCCCATTTGTGACAAAACTTTTTGCGATCCGCAAATATTTGAGTGTTATTTATGCTCCTTGAAAAAAATACTTTCTTGGCGCCAATTACATGCATCCTACACAGAGAACGAAGTACTACAACTAACTATAGTTGCTAGTAGATAGCCGCAGCTACGCTCGCACATATTGTTTTAATTTAACCGTTTTTTCCTGATATTCTGGCGATTTGGGCAAATCCCTTCTTAGTACATCCCTACGCTACGGTCCCTAAATAAGAAACATACTTGCCAAATTTCAACTTCTTACGCCTAATAGTGTTGGCTGTGCGTTGTCTTTCACTTAGTGAGTAACCCAAGAATTATTTATATTATACAGATAGTCAATGACTCTTTTATGAAAGGATTTTATCGAACAATGTAGGTATGTGTTCAAAGGGACCATGAATGAATAATAATCGTCTGATATGCCCCACACAACTTGACCTGAACGACCTCAAGTGAATAATTGGAGTAAAATGGACGACAATAACCCATATTCGCTCTCTCTGTCTTTTGTTATGTAACGAGAGGGATAGAAGCATATTTTCGGTAAAGTGGTTATAAAAATAGAGTTGCTTATATTTAGATGGTGGTTGTTTTTTGAATAGTTTTGTAAATTGTCAGCGCCTTGCGTTTATTGTGAGTACTTAACTTTAATGAGACAGGTCTTCTGCCTTTTACCAAATACCTCCTACAACTATTCTAAACGTATAAGTTTCTGAGGATGGATGGATGAATGGATTGATGGATGTTTGTTTATATATCACGCAAGAAACGTTGAGCAAATTTTGACGAACTTCTTTTGCTCATACATATAACACCATCTAGTCCCAAACTAGACAGTGGTACGTTAGTACTCTCTTTATTCTGTGACAGTGGTTGTATTTTAGGTACTAGACAATGGAACATACTTACATAATTATGATACATAATATATACTTTTTTGGTATATACATACTTAATAGGTATACTTAGAAAAACCCAGAGCAAGACCAACATCAAAGTTCACAAATGTTTAACCTGAGCGGGAATCGAAACCCTGTCTATTATTATGAATTCTACCACCGCTGGCACGGTTCTCTTCTCACTATCAAAAGGGTTTGAGCAAAGTCAAATCAGTTGAGGCTATACCAATGAATACAGATTTACATAATATAAGCGCATTTCTTAAGGATTTCGTGTGCCGATTCCAAGTGGCGTGTTGGCGGTTGTCATTGTAGTACGTAGTAGGCGCCGTTGGTGGCGCTGGCGTCGTTCTCCGTCTCTCTTGCTCTTGTAGTTAAGATACACAGGAGGAACCAGGAACGTTCGTCTCTCTTGCACTCATAGAGACAGCTGTCACAAACTCACACTGCCACGCCGCCAAGCGGCAATTTGGGTCACAGAAAGTTTGTCTACAGAGCGCCCATAAGAAATGCGCCTCTAATGGCCATACATCGTTTAGTCGCAATATTGCACAACATATTTTATCTATACAATCTGGTGTCATGCCAAGATAAACTATCGTCAGTTCCAGATGACTGATCGCTGTTTACTTGGCCGTCAAAACATTTTCGATTGCAAACGGATAAAGTCGTGTTAATCGAAGCTTGGAACGAAAACAATTCATAAAAAAATAGGTGTGTGTATTTAGTACTAACTGAGCACTCGTTTACACCCGCGTTATTTAACCCCTCACCTGATCTATAGTCATATTATGACCGAAGAAAGTAGGGCGATTTTTGATACGTAGTCATATTATGACCATTTTTTATGTTCGCATTTCAAGTCTGTTTTCTCTGTTTTACCGATTTGTAGCGGCTTGCGATTGCGTTAGGTTGGTAGGACAATAACACGCCCTGCGTATTGTAAACGAAAACAGACATGCTCCAAAAAAAAAAAAAAGTTTCGTCTAATCAAAAGAAAGTTCCCGCGTCGCTGTGCGTGTCCTGTCGCAATAATAAATGTTGATACCAAAAAAACGCTGCAGCATCAGTCCGAAGCAATTTAATCATGCCTTAGTAAGTATTTTTTCGTTTTATGTTTAAGTTGATAATATTCGTAGTGTAATTTAAGATTAAAGACACTTTTCCTTAGGTAAGAACCAATTCGCCCCGCACCCGTATATTTCATATGATTTTACGTATTGTTTCTGCACTTGTTGGTATTTTTTTTGTTGTATTGTTTGAATAATTTCATAAATAAATAGTATATAATATGCAGAAGTCCTTAAATTCATGTATTTTCTAAATATTCACGAAAAATATAATGCAGGTAACAGTCGGTCATTTTATGACCGGCTGTCAGGCCGAGTCATTGTCCTTTGTTACTGCAATTTTTATTTAATTAATAATTATTTACAATAACTATAAGATTGTCATTTGTTGAAATTTAAAGCTCCTTTTATACTCTTTAAGACTCATAAGTCTTTATTTTGTATTTTGGTTTTATTTTGTTATAATGAGCATAGTTTTAATGTTTTGGACCGCCTAAAACGAGGGTCTTGTTAATTTACCTTTTGTTTAAAATTAATGAAATTCTGTCGCCTAAATTTATTGTGATTCTTTTAACCATCAAACAAGCTTTCTAAATATATATAAATCTCATGAGTTTAATGAAATATGTTGAACAAAGTGAAGGTGCAAAGTTCAGACATTTTTATGCAGTTTTTACGCGTACGGTATGAAAACGACAAAAACCGCTTATGGAATTTGTTGATTTACGTTAGATATTATTATGAAAAGGTGTAAATGTTTTTCAATGTGCTTATTCCTTCATAATAGCAGGTTAAATAAAGAGAAAAGAGAAAAGTACAATTTGTTTATTTTTTTATATATTTCATCAGAAAGTCAGAATTTACCCAATTTCATTACATTTTTATTTTTCTCTTGAATACAGTTCGGTCACAGTACGATATAATGTTACGGTTGTACTGTAACATTGTAGATAATTTATCAAGGATTCCATCAATATATAATGTGTCAGGTATTTATACACAGAAAGGCCATAAAATGCTAAATATGTGACCCACTCAAATCGCGCCGCGGCGCGTCTCAATTCGGCGATCAAATTACGGCAACATAGCCGCCGCGACCGTATCAGGTGAGGGGTTAAGGCTACTGCTCCGCTCCCGTGGCTCATAGCGTGATGTCATACGGGTTGTAAAAAGTCCCTTAACGATTTATACGATAATTTTTTACTTTTTTTATGGAAATAGGCGGCAAACGAGCAGACGGATTGCCTCAAGCAACACCACAGGACTCACAAGTGCGTTGCCGCCCCTTTGGGTTGGGAAAAGGGATAGAATGAGGAGATGGAATAGGGGATAGGGCCTCCGGCACTCTCACTCACCGAACGAAACGCAACAGTTTAGGTACTGATACTTTACGTCGATTTTCTGTGAGGGGGTAGTACTTCCCCGGTCGAGCCGGCCCATTCATGCTGAAATCAGCAAAGCTCTAACCTTGGAAAGACTTAATTTTATTATTTGTATTATTAATCTTGACATTTTATTATTTTCTTTATTAATTTTGAAATTTGAATACCTCACTAATTGTTTTCCTTTTAATATGTCCATCTCGTTTTGATTCATTTATTGATTGTATACCTAATAAAGTTAAATTAATACGAAATGTCTGCATGTAATGAAATTGTGTAAGCCGCCAGGCAGATATTGGAGATCCGTGGTATTAATTTTAAGACCTATTGTACCCAATTTCACAAAAATAAAAAGTTTGAAGTCTGGCACCATTCCTGGGAAATTACCGGTTCAGGAGATATTGAGGCTCAAAGTCACCGAACAATTTTTCTAATTACATAGGTACAAAATCGATGCATTTACCGCGCCAATTTGTATTATACATAGATATTTTTTTTATTTTATTTCTATGGTCCTATGCGGGTGCATGGATACGTACATAGGTATTTCAGGTATTCCACGCGCGCACTTTAAATTGCGGCTTAAACAAAGTGAATAGGTACTAAAAAAATCGTTTCCCAGCTATAATTTTTAGTTAGTATGACTTGATATGATGTGCAAAACGAGTCGTCTTCGGCTTGGTGATGGGTCTTTTCACACTCTGTATAGCATATAGCCTTCCTCGATAAATGGGCTATCCAACATTCATTGAAATCGCACCAGTAGTTTAGGAGATTAGGGCGTATAACCAAACAAAAAAAAACAGCTTTATAATATTATGACCACCATACACGCTACGGTTTACCGGAGAGGTTTACCTGTGCAGGTATACCTGCGCAGTTATAACGGAGCGCGTGTACCTTTACATTAGTGTAAAGTATAGATTATTTAACGCTAATGTAGGCCATACACGCCACGGTCTATCGGAGAGGTTACCTGTGCAGGTTTAACTGCGCAGGTCAAACATATACATAAAACTGCACAGGTGTATTCCCACACACGCTCCGTTATAACTGCGCAGGTATACTTGCACAGGTAAACCTCTCCGGTAAACTGTAGCGTGTATGGCGGCCATAAGACTCCAGATTTTGACTGCAAATAAAAGGTACTAACCATAAAATTTATCAGAAATGAACATCTACATGTCTGAGAGTTCGCCATAATCCACTCGAAAGACATGTGAAGTTTATTAACACATGGCCAGCGTAGTGCACTACGCCTTATGTACTCTTCTCATATGTAGTGAAAAGAATATCATAGATATCACATAGGTACACCTTGCGACTATTAACGATGTCCCTTCGTCAAAAGTGTTACTGAGTTTTTCCGTATTCTCAGTAGCAGCACTGTGTCCGGCAATGTGCCCGGTAACAGCAATAGGCTCGCCCCCTATTACGTGGGACCTAAAACTTCATAAAGCGACATGGGCATAATACACCTCTGCACAACTCTTCGGGGATACAGGCGTAGCGCTATAAAAAAGAAATCATGTTTTATTTTTCAAAACGGCCGTAAAAATATTGTTACGTCATCATATCATATAGAAGCGCTCATAGCGAGACTTGGCTTGCGGTTCGTAACAGATCGGCAAAGTTAAGCAACGCTTGCACAGGTCGCCACTTGGATGGGTGACCGTGGGTGGCATTTACATCTGAGCGCTACCGTGCTTCGGAGGGCACGTAATGCTGTCGGTCCCGGTTCTTGTCTAAGGATAAGGATCGTTAGGCCATGTCGGAGGCCTTCGGGCGGTCTGAAAACTCCGACACCAGAGTTGGCCACACACTCACACGAAAAACAAATATCATAGGTACAGATAAATAAAATTATGTAAATTTATTAATACTTGCCTTTGTGACCCGTAATTGCGCAAAATGATAAGAATTAGCGTTATCAGTATTTTTAAACAATAGTTTGTTTTGAATAGATAAGAGGAGACTATTTAAGAGATAATGATATCAGTTGCTAGCTCCTACACCGGGGTTCGCTTGGATGAATGGATAAACAAATCGAAGCAACAGCTCTATCTAGAGAAGCTATGGGCAACTAAGATTTTGTGTATTTTACCTCAGTGTTTCACCAAAGAAGTTAGATTTACATACAACCGGAGAGCATAAGGATTTCGTGTGCCGATTCCAAGTGGGTTCTGCTCCCAGTTTAGTTCGTAGTTGGCGGCGCTGGCGTCGTTTCTCGCTTGCTCTCGTAGTTAGGATACACTGGTGGAACGTCCGTCTCTCTTGCTCTTATACTGGGGGAACGACTGCCACGCCGCCAAGCGGCAATTTTAGTGGCAGAAAGTTTGTCCTCAGGGCGCCCACAGGAAATGTGCTTCTATGTATTAATCTGAGTTCATCCTCGTCATGAGAGAGTTATTCCTCGGTGTGAGGAGACCACAATCTTAATAAATAAAATCCTTGCGTTACTGACTGAATGACAGACACGCTACAGCCGAAACTATTGGCCGCAGGAAGCTGAAATTTGGCAAGTATGTTCCTTGGGGACCGTAGGGGTGCACTAAGAAGGGATTTCCCGAAATGCCCACGGAATCGGCCAAAACGGGTAAATTTAAAAAAAAATGCAGGCGTAGCTGCTGACGTCCTCTAGTTTTAAATAAACTTGTAAGTATGTAGAATACAAATCGCGACACTTTAAAATTGAATATTTCTTCTTGGCAAATTTACTGAAACGCATTCCGTCGGTTATTTGTGGAAATGTAACAAACAAAGTTTTTATATTTTAATTTATTTTTGCATATATTTATGCCGTGTGGTTGACGGCATAGAATACAAGTGTCACCACCCCCTATCTTCCCGTGGGTGTCGTAAGAGGCGACTAAAGGATAACACGATGCAAATACCATCTTTGCGTAGAGACGGAAAACTCGACATCAAACCCTATACGACTGCCTCGTTAGTCTCGCGGCATAAATATGCGCGTGGGATCGGGAGGTCCCGGGTTCGATTCCTAGGTCGGGCAGTGTTATTGGGTTTTTCTGTCACGAAATTCTCAGTAGCCGCACGGAGTCTGGAAATGTGCCCGGTACGGCAATAGGCTCGCCCCTTATTACGTGGGACTAAAGTATATCTGGCGAAAAGTGGGTGTAGAAATACACCTCTGCCTACCCCTTCGGGGATAAAAGGCGTGACGTTATGTATGTATGTATATTTTTGCATTCGCTTGAGGCGTAGTCCAGGTTGGGCAATAATGGAACCCATATTTTCCAACTTCTCCAATATACTTCTAGTTAAGGTTGTCGCGGGTTTCTATACAGTTTAACAGCTTTTCTCGAGACAGTACGAGTGTCAAGCCTCGTTGTCATCAATGGCAAAGAGCTCAGATATTTACATAGAGGCGCATTTCCTATGGGCGCTCTGAAGACAAACTTTCTGTGACCCAAATTGCCGCTTGGCGGCGTGGCAGTCGCGCTGTAACAGCTGTCTCTACGAGAGCAAAAGACACGAACGTTCCTCCTTTGTATCTTAACTACGAGAGCAAGAGAGACAGAGAAAGACGCCTGCGCCGCCACGGCGCCAACTACGAACTAAAGTCAGTCTCCACTTGGAATCGGCACACGAAATCCTTAAGAACTGCGCTTCTATGTAAATCTGTATTCATTGTCAATGGTCACTGCTACTGAACCTAGCTACACAGGTGACACCTAGTGGGAAGGAGGGTGCGACTAGACCACAGACCATATAATAGTATTTGGCTTAGTAATATTAGTGGCCACCAGGGTTCTTCGAAACCACCTTTAAAATGTATGAAAAAAAAAAACCATCGCAAATTCGGACGCAGTTTTTTTTAAGAGCGCTCTAGCACTAAATCCTGTGTCGCGGGGGACTTTACAAACATACAACTAACGGACACAATGAACACCCAGACTCGAGACAACAATTAATGAATCACACAAAGTGTTGCCTCGTGTGGGGATCGAACCCAGAACACCCGGCGCAGTGTCAAAGCGGTGAGGCGGCCGCTTAAACCGCTACGCCAACCGTGCAGTAAAGTGAATTTAAAAACTTCCGAGCAATCAAACCTAGGACTTCTAACGTTTGACTTTGCCTACTTTGGACTGAACGCAAATGACATAATAGTCACTAAGCTATCATGTTATAAAGAGCGAGATAAAAAGCTCCATCCGGCTGATAACAAGCATCCCACTGGAGCACAGCGCTGGCACAATTCCAACTGTGTGACGTCATAGTGTGCGATTGTCTACGCACGTTTGTGTGATTAGACAATCGTGAGATATCTTAATATGGAATTTTTGTTTTTAAGGGTGACTAGAGGACGCCAGCAGCTACGCCTGCATTTTTTTTTAAATTTACCCGTTTTGGCCGATACCGTGGGAATTTCGAGAAATCCCTTCTTAGTGCACCCCTACGGTCCCCAAGGAACATACATGCCAAATTTCAGCTTCCTGCGCCCAATAGTTTTGGCTGTAGCGTGTCTGTCAGTCAGTCAGTAACGCAAGGATTTTATACATTAAGATAAGAAGAAATTCTTCTTATTGTCATAATTGGGGTTTAGTACCTATATTTGGCATATGGATAACAGGCATTTCGCAAATTTATCATTGACGCCCTTTTTTTTCTTATTTCTTATTTTTTTTATAAGACAACTCCCGCATTAGGAGTAAATCCTGTGTCGCGGGGGACTTTACAAACATACAACTAACGGACACAATGAACACCCAGACTCGAAACAACAATTTATGAATTACACAAAGTGTTGCCTCGTGTGGGGATCGAACCCACAACACTCGGCGCAGCGTCAAGCGGCCGCTTAAACCACTACGCCTACCGTGCAGTCAAACACTAATAACGATAAACTTTTTTTCTTTCCAGCGTCCCTGGTTTCCTCAATCCTGGCCATAGGGGCGGCCCTAGCGGCGCTGCCCGTGGGCTTCCTGGTCCAGAAGATCGGCAGACGGCCCACGATCCTACTCCTCGCTATACCGTTCACCATCAACTGGTTGCTCACCATCTTCGCAAACGGAGCCGGCATGCTCATCGCTGCGAGATTCTTCGCCGGAATCAGTACTGGTAAGCTTCTTTTTAACACACTTTTATTAGCTTTTCGGTTGTGTATGTATGAAACGGAACCTTAGGACCCAATTTTGACCGACTTTGAAACGTCGAATTAATTTGAAATTTTGCATATTTGACAAGGACCGATGGCAAAGGAATAAATATTAACTTAAAAAACTAAATAACATGCTTTCATAAAATCCAAACTAAAGAATTCAAATAAATTTAAATAAGACGGCCTCCGTGGTCCAGTGGACTGCTGATCGGAGGTCCCGGGTTCGATTCCCAGGTCGGGCAAAAGTGTTACTGGGTTTTTCCGAATTCTCAGTAGCAGTACGGAGTCTGGTGATGTGCCCGGTAACGGCAATAGGCTCGCCCCCTATTACGTGGGACCTAAAGATTCATGGCGAAATGTGGGTGTAATATTACACCCCTGCCTACCCCTTCGGGGATACAGGCGTGAGTCTATATAAAAAAAAAAATATGTTGCAATGTAAAAAAAAGCCTGGGGTGCTTCTCAAGTGATCTATTGTGACACCATGCACCCCACGCTTTTTGTTTTTGAGAATTGCAAAGCATAAAAGTACATCAAAAGATACAAATTCTCTTAATACCTTTTCCTTATCTCTAGGTGGTATCTGCGTAGCCGCGCCCATGTATATAGGCGAGATCGCCGAGACGTCTATACGAGGATCTCTGGGCGCGTTCTTCCAGCTGTTTCTCACCGTGGGCATATTGTTTACCTACGTGGTGGGAGGCTGGACATCGTGGAGAACTCTGTCCATCGTGTGTGCTGTGTTCCCACCGCTGTTGGTCGCTGTGTTCTGGTGAGTGAACAAAATATAAATTAGTTTATTTAGACCCTCCTGTATCGTGTTTTACCTTCATCATCATCATCCACAGCCCGACTTTGTCCACTGCTAAATATAGTCTTTGTTGATGCCATTTCCCTCTATCTTGTGCTGATCTAGCAAATCCACACTAACGAAAATCAAAAGGTAACACTTTTGGTTTCGTCAATTTGAGGTTAAAATTTCGAACAATCATTTGTCAAATTGAAATTTTCGTTCGCAACAATAACGAATTAGAGTAGGTTTAGAAAATTTAAATGTCAAACAATGTTCGTTCGAACGAAACTTCGTTGAAACTTCGGAACGAATAGAACCGTGGTAGGAAACACGCGAAATTCGATCGAAACTTCGTTTTTCGTTGAATAAGAGTAGTACCTCAGGCCCGGCCCGCGATCGCAACATATATCGTCGGCCCATCTTGCTAAGGGCCGGCCGACACTTCCTTTCTCCATCCGTGGCCACCATTCCGTTACGGCTCTACTTCACCTATTGTCACCACGTCTAGCCAGATGTCCTGCCCAATCCCATTTTAATGTCATTATTCGACTTCCCACGTCGAGCACCTTTGTAAGTTTTCGAATTTCAACGTTGGGAACTCTGTCTATTAGACGTATACCGAGCATGGAGCGCTCCATGGCTCTTTGTGGGACTCTCAATCTATACCGCCTCTTGTGTGAGCGTCCATGTCTCGCCACCGTAAGTCATTGTGGGCAAAACACATTGGTTATAGAGACGGGTCTTCAAACATTGAGGGCCTTTGGACGATTTTAAGATGTCGTCCAGTTTCGAAAATGTTTTACCTTACAGGTATTTAAACAACAGAAACAAATAACACAGAGACTCGCAACAACAATTTGTTGATCACACATTTTCGCAGTGGAAATTGGCCTACCAAGAAGATGAATGGAAAATGATTACATGTGGCAGAGATGAGAATGTTGCGATAGATGTGTGGAGTAACAAGAATAGATAAGATTAGGAATGGATAAAAGAGAGGTAGGAAGTGCCGCTTATCGACGAAAAAGTTAAAGGAAGTCGGTTGACTTGGTATGGACATATTATGCGAAGAGAAATGTACGTAGGTAAGCAAGTGATGAATATGAAGGTAGAGGGATGGAAAGGTAGAGGGAGGCCGAGGAAAAGACGGATGGACTGTGTGAGGATGGATATGAAAGAGAAAATGGTAAATGATCAGATGACCGCCGACAGAGAAGTATGGAAGCGCAGTATTTACTAATAACTGCGCCGACCCCAAATAAATTGGGACCAGGGCAAGAAGATGATTACAAAGTTTTGTCTCGTGTAGGGTCGATCCCACAACACTTGAAACATTGTCAACCGGCAAGGCAGCCGCTTTAACCACTACGCCTTATGTGCAGTCAAATTAATGTATTTACCCTTTAAGTAACATAAGGTTAAATATACAAAACAGTACAAAAGTACAATGTACCTAAAGTTATTTATAGCACAGAACAATTGATGAACTTTGCGTAGCTCGTAATAAATTAACAATGTATTTTAGCATATTGAAATTGTAATGACATAATAGTATAAACAGAGTATAAACAGGGTAACATTTTATGAACTAACTTTGATTTGAATAGAATAAATTACATTTATAAACAACGACTTAAAATCGTCCCTTGTTCGATTCAAAACTCGATTATGCTACCTATCTGAGTACTAAATTATGATATAATTCTCTTTTTTGTACCAAAAATTAAAATTCGATGTGACAGTTGAGTGGAGAGACTGACAGTCTGGTATGCAGAAGGTCTCGGGTCGAATCCACGGCACGCACCATTGACTTTTCGTAGTAAATCATCGCTTGCTTATTGGTGAAGGAAAACACCGAGGAAATCTGCATGTCTGAGAGTTTGCCATAATGTTCTCGAGAGACATGTAAAGGCCCTCCTCATAGTGAGAAGAGGCTCGTGAACAGAAGTGGGACAGTATATAGGGCTGGTCAAGTGGTCATGATTAAAATCCTGTATATTCATATAAAGAAAGGAATCTTAAGATTATAATGTTACTGTAGCTACAGACAACTGTAGCCATCTATCGGACACTGGAAAGGGTGATTAACACTGGCGACATCTAACGGACAAGATGGAACTATATCCTAAATCGCGCTGTTAAAGTTCTCGCACGCGATATACAAGTTCTCAAGTACTTCTCTTTGGACTGTAGTCCACCAAGCTAGATGACCTAACCTATTCAGAGTAGCCCACTAGTTGAAGGAACACCCACACCTTTATTCCTCCACAAAGGTATCTAGTTGGCTGCCCATGGCGCGCAGTTCTGCCGACGGACGCGCAGGTCCTTTGAAGTTTAACCGCGAGTCAGGGAGCTTCAAAGTTGCCGCCTCTGTGCGTCGCGTCGTCTGCAAACCCACGCACCGCGGGAAGCAGACTTCACATATGTTAACTTATTCATAACATAAAATAACTTCACGCCTTTTATCCCCGAAGGGGTAGGCAGAGGTGTACTACATAGCCTCACTTCGCCAGTTATGTTTCGGTCCCAATGGAACGGCCACTGTCTCCGGGGTAGGTACATTATTACGCGATCGATAATAAACATTTTAAAAACAAACATAACTTCGAAACGTCGGAGGCGTAGCTGGGCTATCGTTAAATATAACTTATTCATATTTATTCATATAGCTATTGTTTCGCATCTGCAGGTCGATGCCGGAGACCCCTCAGTACCTGCTGGGTAAGAACCGGCGGCGCGACGCTGAGAAGTCACTGAGATGGCTGCGAGGACCCGATGCCGACCTCACCACTGAGCTTGAGGAGATGCAGAAAGAGGTGAGAGATTATTTTATACATATATGATCTTCGTGACTTGACTTTCTGTTCGTAAAAGATCGGTAAAGTTAAGCTATGTTTACAGAGGACACCATTTGTAAGGGTGACGGCTTGCGTTGTATTTCTGTTAGAATGCTATAGTGTTTCGTATAGCCGTCGGCGTCGCTCCCGGTTCTTATTCTGAGATGACACGATATCAGCAAACAGCTTTTACTGAAACCAGCAAGCTAATTATCAATATTTAAAATCCTTACGATAATTAAAGGCAGCGATAGCCTAGTGGAGATACCCACAGACTGCCATGCAGAGGGTATCAGGTTCGAATCCACGGCGCGCACCAATGACTTTTCGGAGTTATGTGCGTATTCAATTGTTAAGGCGCTGTTATACCTCAGAAGCCGTGAAACTCCTAATTTTTCGTCGCGCATCTAGCCATAACGGTACATATTACAAACTAGCAAAAATTAAAGCTTAAAGTCAAAAGTCTGAAGAAAAGACTTTTGAAAGAATTTTTCATGTACGTAAAATAGAATCACGGTAAAAAAATCACAAAATCGAGGCAGAAAATAATCTTTCGTCTCACTGTTTGCAATATTTTGATCGTAAGCTGTCGTATTTTTTTTTATAATATTGTAGGAAATCTAATGAACTAGAGAATTACCCTATTTATTTTCATATTATACCTGTACATTTTGTAAAATTAAATAAAATCTGCCAAACGCCTATGATTTTAACGCTCGGTAGATCCCATCAATATCAAACGCTTCAGCAATTTAAACCTTATTAGCATAAGCGGTGTACTCAGTGTCAGTTGCTAGTTTACGCCCCGCCCAGACCTCATCATTCGGCTATGAGCCCTGTGAGAGATAGGTCATGTCGCTTGCGTCTCCGCTGCACGCAATTTTACGTAAACCGGTTTGTTATTATAATACGCCGATTTGAGTTCGTAATTTCATGTTTTAAGTTATAGACTGAATACTTTGAATCAAATAGGCTTTTCATGTAACTATGGGCACATATAATCAGGACCTAAGTTTATACTCTTGTTGCGTTTAATGTGTTATTGTTTCTGTGCTTATAAATATATATGTAATTAGAAGAATAAAATATGGACAATTAGAGAAATTAAGTTCTACGTAGGATTTGTACAAGAAAGCGTCGTAATAAAATAGAAATTCATCCATGGCCAAGTGATTATGAAATATGTAACATTTTTACACAAATTATTTTCATAAGAGTCTTTTATGACTAACTATGTTACAGATTATCGATTATGCATAATATAATTATATTAATTATTCTCACAATACATAGCTGCCACAGTTTTCAATTTTTGAAAGAGTAATAACATAAAATCGAATCATTTTATGTACCTATATTGCAAATTCATTAGCTTGTCAGATCGCCTGGAGCGCTAAGATGCCGCCACGGCGAACAATAAACAGCGCTAATATGGCGCTCCGCAATCCGCACACAAGCGGTAACGAATGTTGTACTATTGTGTTGTGAACATAAACCTATTTAGGTACATCGGGTAAAACTTTGATTATTCATAAACTATTAGGTATGTTTCAGTACATCTAATATCTTTTTAATTTCTAAAATCAATCATTTATAAGTAAGAAGGTGACTTCTCTGTTTGCTATAACACAAGATATAGTATTTTTTTAATAATAAAGTACGTAACTAATTATCTTTATTGTAATTACAGTGAAGTCAAAGATAACAGTTCTGCAACGTCTTACGCACATTTGACTGCAATCATTCCTTACACGATCTGTTCAAGAGCTAGCCAAGAAATGCCAAACAATGTTTTTAACAAATTTGACTCAAATTTCGTAGTGATAAACAAAAATGACAAGAGGGTTAGCAGTGACTGGTTCGAATTGCGTAAGAATATGTTGACAGATTGAAATTTTGGTATAGTGGTAAAAAGAAGAGATAACAGCAGTAAAGCCAACTTAGTAAAAAATATTTTGTACAAAAAAAATATTTGCAATGTAAAATCAGTTGCGCATGGAATCTAAAATAAACAACTGGTTTTGCAACAACTGGCGAAGCAAGAAAATGTAACAATCAAGCCTTGTGGATTATCCGTTTATTGGTGCCACGCCAGATGGATTAATAGGTCCAAACACGATTGAGGAAATTTAATGTTCTATAGTTGCCTACAAGAATGGCCTGGAGAATAGTATAAGAGCAAATAAAATACAAATATGGAAACATGATAAAAAAATTGGTTGCCTGTAAAGTCGGTATACGGGCGAAAGTTTTACGTGACAACGACTTTGAGTGGTAAAATAATTTTAATGTGAATATTCATTCGTATAGTAGGAAGAAGGATGAAAGACGCGTGCCTTTCACTTTTTATGTCTGTCTCTCTCGCTCTTAGGCGGGACGCGTGCCTCTCACTCGCTCTCATTGTGAGCGCATAACGTGAGCGGAGCGTAACGCAGTTTCTTGAAGTGTCACCCGGCAAACCAATTTATAAGACGTTGTCACGTCAAAAAGTGAACTGACTAGTCTAAACAAATATTGTAATTGTTATTACCAAATTCAGGGGCAACGCCACGTTACAAAAGTGTTTATTTGCTGTGTGGAGTGGCGAAAGTATACCACTAAAAATAGAAATTATAGAAAGAGATGATGTTTTCTGGGAGAAGCTTGTGGCGTTTTATATGAATTTGCAGTTGCCTGAAATTTTTGATTCTCGTCAAATTGCGAGATCACGGAGAGGAAAATGTTTCATCAGTGCTTCAAAATTTCTACAATACCAAGCCGTAAAAGGAAAGTAAATGAAACTGTGCCTCGTGAGCAACAGCAAATAATAAGTCTTATCACCTCACACACTGCCTTTAACATTCGATGAGAATAAAGAAAACCTGCCGGGTTGTAGCAGACAGCTAACTTTTGATGAGCTGTAAACTCTGTATTTCGTTAATAAATTATAAATGAATATAAATAAATATCTTTTTATATTTATTTTCTTTGAAACAACACATATTTGAAGCGAAAGAAATTTTTTATATTTTTCCATACAAACATGTATGACGAGAGCTAACGAAAAAGCAGTAACTCAAATTCTAATTCTATAATTTTCTAAGCGACATAACAGTATCTCATGAATAAGGTATATCCACATATATTTTTGATGTTTCATCTATTTTGAAAAATAATAATGGGTTAGGTTTCGAAACAAGTCGCCTGAATTTGAGGGTATTAGTAGTGTAGGGGGCTTAAGGGAGTTCGTTTTAATCACCTAATAGTAATTTTGGCTGCCGGAGTTGCGTCTAAATATTTTTAAACAATTTCCAACATTTCATTAATACTTCGGCAATTATGCAAAACGGAACGTAGTTTTAATACTTGAGCACAGTTTTACAAATGTCTATTTTATGTTTTATGTGAAAAACGTGAAACGAAACGCAAAACTGCCATCTTGGAATGATCATATTGACAGCTAATGTCAAATTTGTGCGTCATTGCTTTCGAGTGCCTAGGGTTAGGTGCGACTGTAATAAGTAACTAAATAGGTTATGTTAGGTTCTTTTTTGACCCTTAATCCGAAAATAGGAGCCCTTCGCAGGGCTCCGTCTACCTTAGTTTATTAAACTAGTGTGACGAATGTGGAAGTTGATCCGACCGATGTTTGGAGATTTTTTTTTTCAGAGGAAACCAAGTATTTCCGGTAAGTGAAAATGGTGAGGGGGGTTTCAAGACCTCCCCTCCTCTCTCTCCAATCACTCACAACCCCTAAAAACGGCGACGTATTTCAAAACCTTTACCATAATAATTATACATATAATAACAATAAACATCCATAAATAAATAAAAGAAATCAACTTTTTCTAAACTTCAATTATCTCGTAACTCGCTTTAGTTGAGATACGGCTTTTGCGCTTAGTAGAGCAGTATTGTGTTTTTAGGGTACCGTAGCCAAAAATTGTAAAAACGGAACCCTTATAGATTCGCAATGTCTGTCTGTCTGTCCGCCCGTATGTCACAGCCAATTTATTGCAAAACAGATTTGAAAACTGGCAGGAATGGAATTAGATGTAGGTATTCTATGAACTGCTTCACTATTTTTATACAAAAATAAAACAAACATAATAATGGCCTCTCCATACATGGAACTGACTTAATTATTTTGAACATCTTACGGCACGTAGGTATTTACCTACTTTCGTCAACTATTAATACCTATAACGTCTAATGTAAACCAGTTTTGGTCATGACTGCACTGAGAACAAAAATTGCGCTATGCCTATATTGTACAAACAGATTGATGTATGTAATATTAATTTTAATATCAGTATCTCAATTCAATATGCTAAAACGTTTTGCTTGCGATTTTGAAATATTGGAATACGGATGTCGCCAGAATACGGCCGCACACGACGAGAATGAAGGGGGGCGCCCCGCAGTAGACGGAGCTAAGCTCCCTTCACCTCCCCTGCTTCACCCCCTCATTTACCAAAACAGTCGCTTAGCACAGCGCCTTAATTATCGCTTGCCCCGTGCCTCGAAGAGCACGTTAAGCCGTCGGTCCCGGTTGTCATGAAGATCTTTGACAGTCGTTACAGGGCGTCAGTACCTTCTAAATAAACTGACACTAGTCTAAACCATAGAATATCGCTATCCCTTCGGGTTGCGGAGGTCAGACAGGAAGTTGCTCTGTGGAAAAGCTAATATTCAGCCGAATCCGGTTTGATTAGTAAGCTGACCCCAGATTGAAACTGGGATAACGCAAAGAGGATGATGGTGAATTAAAGGTGCCACAATAATTCAATTCAATTTATTTATTTCTTAGTATCTAAAGATTTGGCAGACACAAATAATAAACACACAACACCATCTAGTCCAAACTAAGCAGAGCTTGTACTATAGGTTGACAATGGATTAATATAGGTACACTAGCTGACCCGGCAAACGTTGTTTTGCAATTTTTTTTTTTTGTTTTTTTTTTTTGAAAAATAGATGTTGGCCGATTCTCATAGATACCGGATAAGCACAAAAAATTTCATCAAAATCGGTCAAGCCGTTTCGGAGGAGTATGGGAACGAAAACTGTGACACGAGAATTTTATATATTAGATAATATATATTCGTATTCTCGGCACAGCTGCTCATAATGACACGACAAATGCCATTAAAAAATTGGTCCATATTCCATCCTTTCAAATGATTCTTTCTAACAACATTTCTCAACTCTTTCCAGGTGGACGATGCCTCCCGCCAGCGCACGACCGTCACAAGCATGCTGACCAACCGCGGTCCTCGCATGGCGCTCATCTGCGGCCTGGGGCTCATGTTCTTCCAGCAGTTCAGCGGCATCAACGCCGTCATCTTCTACACCAACGATATCTTCAGCTCAGCCGGCTCCAATATCTCACCAGTCATAGCTACCATCATCGTTGGCGTAGTCCAAACCATTGCTACTTATATCTCGTCTTTACTTGTCGATAAAGCTGGAAGGAAAATCCTCCTACTCCAGAGCTGCGTCATCATGGGACTCTGCCTTGTCATCTTAGGCATCTACTTCAAGCTCAAAGAAGATGGCTACCAAGTCGCCTCTTTTGGATGGTTGCCGCTACTCTGCATGGTTTTGTTCATCGTTTCTTTCTCCATGGGTTTCGGCCCCATCCCTTGGATGATGATGTCTGAACTATTCCCTGTTGAGTACAGAGGTGGCGCCACTGGAGTTACTGTTATTACTAATTGGATGCTTGTATTCGTTGTGACTTTATGCTTCCCTATTATGAAAGATGCTATCGGCATTTATAGCTGTTTCTGGTTTTTTGCCGCCATCATGGCGCTTTGCGTTTTCTTCGTGCTGTTTGTTATTCCCGAGACGAAAGGTAAGAGTGTCACGCAAATTCAGGCCATACTGGCTGGGAAGTAAGTTTAAATTTGGTTGTTATATAGCTTAGTGATGTACCTGCCAAAGGAAGTAAGTTAAGAAACTGCCAGTTTGGTGAATATATATAGTAGTCGTGGATGGAATAATATGGTAACTGACGATATGCAGTTTTTCATGGTGCAAATAAATGACTTTTTGGATGTTGTCATGATTTCGTAAGATCAGTCAAACACGCAGAACTGAAGGCAATGAGAAAGCTAATTTATTAGTCAGTGAAATAGTAATAAACATTATGGTTGTTTTTGCAATTATATAAAAAATACTATTTATATAAATAAATATATCATTTCACTTTATGTTTGATCGCTAAAAATCTGAATTGCAATTTTTTGTTCATTGAAAACTGCAGTATGAGTAACGATATTATACATGGGACAATATGACAATATATTGAGTATGAAGTTAGATGCTTGACACATTATTTTAAAAGATGATGGCTCAAAAAATTAAGTGAAATTATTGAATAATGTGTGCCAAATGTGATAAAAAAATTTAAAGTGATAAAAAATATTACGACCAAGCGACTCTACGGCTTTTTAACGACATAATTTCATGTGATGACAACATTTTATGTGATGTAAATATTATAAGTTTTTTGAATAATTTTGACTAATAGCTTTTCTAGACAAACATGATGTACAATAATAATTGTATGTATATAACTGTATTCGAGCAATTTTTGGGTGAGTGCGTTCTTTGAAAATTTGTATCGATTATTTGAGTTGTAAAAGTTGCTTTGTAGAATTTTTCGCTATTTTATATTCGCGATTAGTTGCAGTATGTAGAATTAAAAAGCAATATGAGCATATAACTTTCGACTATTGCCCAAAATTCTTATTTTTTAATAAACTATGTAAATGTGCATGGAGCTTAGCCATAGACATATTTATTATTAAACGTTATTTTCTGCTTTAAAATATTGTTCACGACAAATGCGGTTTTTGAGATAATTATTTTATAATATTATAAATATTTATATTAGAGAAGTTTATAATTTGTGATTGTATACGTTTTTAGAATACTCGTTTATAGCTATTGTAGCAGATAGGCTGTGATGAAGTGAGTTAATAAGTGCCTGAAAACTATAGGTATAGAGTAAGTAAAAAGTGAAAAATAATAAAAAACATTAAGTCCGCGAATAGCCGTACATTTTGTAATAATTTATTTTTACTTTAGTTGGTCTTACAATCAAATTAAATAAAAATATGTATGACTTAGTTGCATAACTAGCTTAAATAATAATATGAAAAGCAGGTAAATTGAAATCCACACTCATAGTCCATTTGGAAGAATTCAAATTTTCCACAATTTGAACACATGCAGTGTGGATAAGGTAACGGATCACAGTCGCCGACTTATCTTAAAACAAAAGTCAAATGCCTTTTATTTGCCCCAACATTTCGGCATGGTCAAATAAGTACGCGACTGAGACCAAATTCACAAAATATATCCGTATGTAATAAACTGATTTCTTTTTTATTTAAATTTATTTGAAATTACGTCATTCGCTAAAATATCGTAAGTGCTTTTACGATGTTATTGATACAGTAAACAAAATATTTAAATTAGTGTTATATTTAAATTAGGTTTATAATCGTGAGCAAAATAATTATGAACAAATATTGGTTGTTTTAATTTATGTACATACAGGGTGTAAAAAACCCCTAACGAAAATTGAAATCCCATATTGTACCAATCATTAAAAACATTTTTTACTTCGGCATCATATCTGGAAAGTTAATGGTTCAGGAGATATTGAGGCTCAAAGTCACTATACAATTTTTCTAATCTATATATATAAGATCCTTGCGTTACTGACTGACTGACAGACAAGCTACAGCCAAAACTACTCGCCGCAAGAAGCTGAAATTTAGCATGTATATTCCTTGGGGACCGTAGGGGAGCACTAAGATGGGATTTCGCGAAATTCCCACGGGATCGGTCAAAACAGGAAATTCGAAAATATGTGCGTGCGAAGCCGCTGGCGTCGACTAGTTAGGCATAAAATCGATGAATTTATCCTGCCAATGTGTTCTATAGATGTCCTATGCACCCATGGATAAGTAGGTATTTTGAAAATAGCACGCGTGCTCTTTTAATTGCGCCTAAAAATGTCTGCTTAAAAAAATTCGTTGCCCAGGTATTATTTTTGCTCAGTATGACTTGGCATGATGTCCAGAACGAAAAGTTAGTGATGAGTCTTGTGACACCCTGTATAGCATGTTGGTACAAACATTTGTGATGCTAATAGGCCGTTATTTGCCTACTCGGGTAAAGTAAGAAAATGATAATATCAGTCACCATAACATATTACTAGTAAAACCAAACAAGAAAAACAAGTTAATACACGTGCTCATACCTCATAATAAGCGATCAAGTAATATAAAGTAGAAAACTCACTGCACATAAAAATGGAGTAGTTTTTTTAAATATATCTAAATGAAAGAGGCGTTAATCTCTCAGCCCACTTACATAGAAAGAAGAAAGAAAAAGAAAGAAAGAAAAAATATGTTTATTTTCCCATTTAAAAGAGACACAGGTACACACAATATACATGACTCTTTTCCCACCCAACAAAAAGAATATCATTCAAATATGGGCTTTAAGTATTACTCTTTAGGTATTCTTTACATTGCCAACTTAAATTGGCAGACAGCGAGCTGACCGCCGCACTGTGGGCTGAGATCAACGTTTCATAGACATTCAAATATTTTTTTTAAAGTGACATTTTTTTCACATGGAATGCTGGAGGAATCTAATTACATGCCTAAAAATATACTCTTTATGAAATGGGTACGTAAACGGAAGTTTGAGATTTTTTTCTTTAAAAATTTGTATGGAGACAACATAAAAAAATACGATAACTCTGCTATCGCACAATTGGCCCTAATTCCCTTCTAGGGGATTAATCCTTGAATTATTTATGATTTTTTGACATACTCGGTATCACGGCCTCAGGTGCGCTTTTTTTTTTTTAAATGAGCATTTTTTTTTATATGAGGCAATTTCTTTGGCTTAAGATATATGAATATGATCCAAATATCTGGGTCATATTCATATATATTATTTTAAGTCAAATTGGTCCAAAGAAATTGCCTCATATTAAAAAAAAAAAAGCGCACCTGAGGCCGTGATACCGAGTATCAGTGGCGGCTCGTTCAAAGGAGCGCTGGAGCAGTGAACTCCCAAAATTATAAAATATATGTATACAACTCATATAAACTTTTTCTATAAACATACGCAATATTTTAATACACACCTATTTTCTTTTCTATAATGCATATCTGTGGATATGCATTATAGAAAAGAGAATAAGTATTTGACTACTAAGCTGTTTATCAACACTCAATTTTGTCAACACTCTTGAAACCTACATAGGTATTTTTGTTGAGTGGAGCGCTCATAACAGCGCTCTTCGTTGACGAAAGCTTAGTACAACGCTTAATACTGAAATGTAATGAGTGCGAAAGAGAGAGCGTTCTATGCGCTGGGCGCGTGAGACAAAAGATTTGTATGAGAAATAAGCCGAATACGGAGCGCCGCTCCTGGCTAGCTTGACGAGGTGCGCATGCGCGAATATATTACCCGACTAAATGATATGACCATTTGTCACGAAGAAAAATTAAAACGTGTGCGCCGTTTTTTTTTAATAGTGTTTTGCCGGTATCATTTGAAATTTGAATGTAAACAAAAGCAAAACATTTATTTGCGAGTGCGTTGGTAATTAGAAAAGGATTGGTGTTTAAAATATAGTTCATTGTATGTATGATTGTGTGTATTTGTTTAAGAAAGACAGTTAAATTGTGTAACTAATATGGAATATAACAGCATAAACTTTATAAAAAATTGTGAAAAAACTTAAAAAACGACCAATATGATAAAACGCTTTGGTTATGTGGTTGCGAAAATGCGAAGGAAGTAAGAAGTTGTTTTGTTTTTCGTGTATTTCGTTTAGTGGCGCCGGAGTTGATACTGCGTGGACGGTTGAGGTAGGTATCGATGATTTAGCACGTCTTACTATTAATTGTAAAAGCATTCACAAAATAAATGGTAAGCAGTTTCATTTTTTTTTAGTGAACACCCAATATAATCTTTCACGAGCCGCCTCTGCCGAGTATGTCAAAAAATCATAAATAATTCAAGGATTTATCCCCTAGAAGGGAATTAGGGCCAATTGTGCGATAGCAGAGTTATCGTATTTTTTTATGTTGTCTCCATACAAATTTTTAAAGAAAAAATTCTCAAACTTCCGTTTACGTACCCATTTCATAAAGAGTATATTTTTAGGCATGTAATTAGATTCCTCCAGCATTCCATGTGAAAAAAATGTAACTTTAAAAAAAAAATTTGAATGTCTATGAAACGCTGATTTCAGCCCACAGTGCGCCGTCAGACTGCTCGGTAGTTGACACCGCGCTTACCGCGCGATGGAAGCAAGCGGACCGCGCGCTGACTGCTAGCAGTCGCCGCTGTGGCCGGTCAATGGCCGGTGCCCGCGTTTCCTACACGAGAGCGGTCGAGCTGGGTGTCTGCTAACTGTCGCCGCATGGCCTGCGCGCAGTCGCCTTAGTTTTTTTAAGTCGGTGTTGGGTGGGAGCGGTGTTGGAGCAGAGTTGTGTAAGTGGGCTAAGACTGGGTGGGAGCGGTGTTTTAGCATTCCTTGTTGGCGCTTATATTTTATAGAGGTATGCCATTTTTTTGGATTCACTTCAAATGTAAGGCGTGCTGTATCCTAATTACTTCATCGTTAATTTGAAAAAAATACTTTTAGTTTATGATTGACCAAATATCGCAAATGTTTGATAAAAAAACATCATATAACAGAATAATAATATGGCAAAATGTCGGTGTAATATTACATCTCTGCCTACCCCTTCGGGGATATAGGAAGTTATAAAAAAAAGAATAATAAGCTTTCCTTCGATGTACCTACATAACATTGATTATTAAAATGTTAACCAATAACGCTGTCTCTATCATGCAAAAAGAATGTAACTGAGATATCATTTTTGCCATTCGTCACTATTTAATTTGTTTTAATCATCTTCTAAGCAATAAATGTTAGATTTAGTAAGAAGAGATGTGCCAAATATTTGTTAATATGTCAGTGATACGTATTTTTATATGTCAGTGATTGTTGTTAATGTTATTATAACGTAATTAATCATAATAATTTAGAATAATAAATAATAAGATGAAAGATTTTTTGTTTTATTTGTGGATACCACTAAAGTTTCAGGGCTAAACTTGAGTAATAGGGGACTCAAAGTTAAGTTAAAGGTGCTCCGTATTTACATAGTATTAGGTCCGTGTGTGACGGGTTAAGAATACGGAATGTTAACTACCCATATCATACCATGGGAGTTGTAAGAGCCGACAGAGTGACCATATTATGCAGAGAACAGCACTGTAATAGAAGGAAAGCTTAAAGCAAACCCTATACCAACCCGTTTGGCCAGCGTGGTTTATTAGACCAATTCCTCCTTTCAAAGGAGAGGCCTAGTCCAGCAGCGGACAGTTAGGGGCTGATGATGATGATGATGATGATTTAGGTAGATGGGTGTGATGTGTATAAAAGCCACATACAAAATTAATCAAATCATCAAACATTTTATTTCGCGTGGCATAGACGCATAGATAAATACCTTACAGTCTAACATACAAACAGTGGTTGTTAGTATAAACTATTATACTTATAAACTATGTTAGTATAGCTTCACTTGCACCTTGTTGATGTGCGCTCGTGTGGCACTTGTCCGCGGAAGCGATGGAACACCACTCCATTCGGCCAAAAGTCCTCCTTCATCACAACATCCAGAAAGCACGTCGGGACCCGCACCACAAACGCCTTGAAATTGACGTTACGACGTGACTCCAGCAGCTGTACTCTCGGTGTGTATTTCGTCTTTTGGCGCACGTACTCCGCGATGTCCTCCGCCTTAGTGGTGTAGTGGAGGCGAGGGGCATAGACGGGTGTGTTCGGTGCGGCGGCGCGCAGATTCGCACCCGACTCCACAGGGGCCGTACCGCAACAGTTCTTGTTGGTTTTCTGACGACGCTTCCTCCTCTGCACCGTCATAAAACCATCATCAACTTCCTCTTTGCGGTTTGTTGCCTTCTCCGGCATGGGCGTCAGTGTGGAAGCAACGGGGGTACTCGCAGTAACCTGCTGAACCTCTATTCGCTTATTACGCGCCGCGATACACGGAGGAGCCGCAGAGACGGGGGCAGGGCTGCGGGGCGCTTGTGTAGCGCACTCAGCAGTCACAACATTTCGCGGCGACAAAACTGATGACGCGAAACTTGTGACCGATGTGTCGACGCATGCAACTCGGCGCGTGTTGATGTTACTACGCGCCGGTGACCCAGTTAAATCGACA
This sequence comes from Euclidia mi, assembly GCA_944739405.2. Lineage (NCBI taxonomy): Eukaryota > Metazoa > Arthropoda > Insecta > Lepidoptera > Erebidae > Euclidia > Euclidia mi. The sequence continues at coordinate 48,822,286 of OX123203.2, forward strand.
ACCTTGTGTAGGACATCCACCTCCGTGCGCAAGAGTGCAACGGTTTCTTCGGATGCCTGTAACTTCTTGTGTACATCCGCTAAACTTGTCTTCAGAAAAACGATGTCCTTCAAAAGGCTTGTAACATCGACGATCGATTAATCACAGGTGCAAAATTTTGAGGGGGTTATTATGCCTATCATAGGTACAATTATATCAAAACGGGTCTTACCCGCGATATTTTATTAATTTAGGTCGAAATGTCGATAAAACAGAGGTAATTAAATATCGCGAATAAGACCCGTTTTAAAAAAAATGTATAGGGGTTAATTGTACCTACTCGTTATCTTTATTTATTTAGGACAACCAGTAGTTGTAACATTGTAATAAATAATAAAAAACAGAAGTAATGAGATAAAAACTAAATATATAACATTCTAAGGTGTCACAGCAAGCACCAAAAGGTAACATTTACTTAGGTATCACTTTTGTTCTCGAACATTGTCTATTAATATTCCTAGTATAGGCACAGTCTAATAATCCATAAAGGTGTTGGTCTTCAAAAACATAATAAAATAAGTGATGTGACACTTACTAACGTCAAAATTGCAAGTTAATTGTATGATAATAAGTAAGCTGCTGAAGATGTACTCGTATGACACCAACAGTAACAAGGACGGGGGACAAGTCAAAATAATGAAAATATTGGGACGTAATTAATGGATGGCACCTTAAGTTATAATTGGTTTGCATTATACTAATTAGATTTAAACATACAACACATAACTTCACGCCTTTATCCCCGAAGGGGTAGGCGGCGGTGTATTACACACCCATACTTCGCCAGTTATGTTTCGGTCCCAATGTGATAGCGAGCCTATTGCCATCTACCGGGCACATTATTAAGCGAGCGATAATTAACATTTTTAATACACACATAACTTCGAAAAGTCAGAGGTGTGTGCCCGGGGATAACTAGCTTTAAAATAACTTTTATTCTAGCTTCTATCTGTATATTAAATTTTTGCGTTACTGCCTGACTGACAGACAGCTAAAATTATTGGACATTGTAGCAAATATTTGATAAGCATTTTCCTAAGGAACGTAGGGGTGCACTACGGAGGGATTTTTTAAATGCTCACGGGATCGCGCAGATATGGTTTAAAAATAACGTGTGGGCGTCCTCTAGTTCTATATATTTAATTTATTTATTTATTTATAGACTCACGCCTCTATCCCCGAAGGGATAGGTAGAAGCGTAATATTACACCCACATTTCGCCATGAATTTTTAGGCCCCACGTAATAGGGGGCGAACCTATTGCCGTTACCGGGCACATCACCAGACTCCGTGCTGCTACTGAGAATTCGGAAAAACCCAGTAACACTCTTGCCCGACCAAGGAATCGAACCCGGGACCTCCAATCAGCAGTCGCATACGCTATCCACTGTACCACGGAGGCAGTCCTAGTTTTATATAAATTGCACAAGGTCCGTTAAATAAAATTCAATGAATATTTTTTGTGGCCTCATACGGTCATAGAATAGAACGAGTTCTAAAGAATTCTAAAATGAGATAGAACTGAACTTCAACTTAGTACCGACAGACATCGTCCTACAATAAGGTACCATGCAGAACAAATACGACTGCCTCCGTGGTCCAGTGGATAGCATAATTATGCGTCTGCTGATCGGGACGGTCCCGGGCTCAATTCCCGGATCGGGCAGAAGTGTTACTAAGTTTTTCTGAATTCTTAGTAGCAGCACGGAGTCTGGTGATGTGCCCGGTAACGGCCAATTAGGCTGGCCCCCTATTACGTGGGACCTGATATTCAGAAGGCGATATGTGGGTGTAATATTGCACCTCTGCCTACCCCTTCTGGGATACAGGCGTGACGATATATAAAAAAAAATCCAGTTATCCAATTTGATTTCCTATAGTATAGCTATCTTTTTCAGATATCAGCAGTTATATAAGTGCCTGATAGAATATCTGCTATTAAATACAGTTCACCTGTAAAAAAATGCAGCAAATCTAGATTGCATTTATTTTATAGGCGTTATATCTGGCGCTCCAGGTAGAGTAACAAAAAGAAATAATAAGCTAAAAGTTTTACGCTCTTTACAATATTTTTACGAACAGAAATCATCATCATCAGCCTTTAACAGTCCACTGCTGGACTAGACCTCTCCTTTGAAAGGAGGAATTGGCCTACTATACCACGCTGGCCAAACGGGTTGGTTTAGGGTTTGTATCAAGGTTTCCTTCTCTTACAGTGCTGTTCTCTGCATAATATGCTCCCTATGTCGGCTCTTACGACACCCATGGGATGATATGGTGACATTCCGTATTCTTAATCTGTCACCACACGAATAATATATTCAAACGGCAATTTGTGAATTGCACAAAATGCTATCCCTTGTAAGGATGGAACCCACAATAGTCTTTCTAGTATTCAACGCTGAGGCGACCGCGTAAATCACTTAGCATGCGTGCAAACAGTGTGAAAAAGTGCCAAACGAGCTGAATATTCTCTAAAATCTGGTTAGACTAGTTAGCGGACCACGGGCTCCAAAGCAGAGAGTATTGGATGCAGACAGGATGACACAAGAACGATGATGATATATTTTTTTTATAGACTCACGCCTGTATCCCCGAAGGGGTAGGCAGAGGAATAATATTACACCCACATTTCGCCATGAATTTGTAGGTCCCATAATAATAATAATATATATAAAATTCTCGTGTCACAGTTTTCGTTCCCATACTCCTCCGAAACGGCTTGACCGATTTTGATGAAATTTTTTGTGCTTATCCGGTATCTATGAGAATCGGCCAACATCTATTTTTCAAAAAAAAAAACGTTTGCCGTTTGCAAAACAACGTTTGCCGGGTCAGCTAGTAATAATATAATAATATTCTACCTCATTCACACAACACCATCTAGTCCCAAACTAAGCAGAGCTGGTACTAGACAATGGATAAACATACATATACTTTTTTTTGTAAATACAATGAATTTTTACATTATATGACAAATAATGCAAAATAAAATCGGAAAATTCATGAAAATTTTCCGGAAAATTAGGGACGGTGTACCGAAAACCGATACCAGTACATGATACTGATATCATGTACTGAATCACTGGTATCGGTTTTCGTTACACCGTCCCTTACACCCTGTATTATACATAGAAACACCCAGACAAAGACAAACATCCATGTTCATGCACACAAATATTTGACTTGAGCGGGAATCGAACCCGCGACCTTCGGCGAAGCTGTCGCTTACACTCCCGCGGCGCCAACCGGTCGTCAAAAAACTGTGACGTCAGTGTGAAACAGTGCCTATGCAGTGGGCGTAGTCAATTTCATCGTCATCATCATCAGCCCTAAATATACGCTGTTCCACTGCTGCGCACGGGCCTCCTCACACTTTGAGAAGGGTTAGGCCATAGTCCACCACGCTGGCCAAGTGCGGATTGGCAGACTTCACATGTCTTTCGAAAACATTATGGAGAACTCTCAGACATGTAGGTTTCCTACGTAGAATTAAATGATACCTCAAGTTGGCAATCTTGGTTGTTCCTCCAATGTCCATTACATGGTATTAGTTACGTGGTTAAAAAAGGTTTAATTTCAATGACACTGGGCATTACTCAAATATAATATAGGTATACATACACCCAGTCGTAGTGTACTTTTGTAGCAAGCGCGGCTTAGGGAGGGAGATGCTGGACAACGGGTACATTTGCCCCCCTAACCCGGCAACCAGTCGACTTACTAGTACCTATTTAGTCGCGTTAACCAGAAACTCTATTATCGGTACATTCGAACTAAGATTGTCTCCCCTGAACCCAATCCTAGCTCCAGGCCTGCTTTGTAGTAAGTTACTTGGGAAAACACATTTGATTTATTCAAGAATGTTGTAAGTAACGTTCGTCATAGTCATACAGTTTTTTGCAGTCCACTGCTGCACATTGGCCCTTTCCTCATTCCCGTCACAATAGGACTGTACGACAGTACGATGGCAGACGGGTTGGTATAGGGACTAAAGGGTCTGATGTCGAGTTTTGCGTCTCTTCTCTAAGATAGTATTTGGTTTGTATTTTCTTCCGTCTCTTTCGACACCCATACAATGAAATGGGGTAGTGCAATCTTGCATTCTTAATGCTACACCACATGCAGAAAAAAAAAAAGATTTATCATTTTAATTTCCTCAAAGAACTATAGAATATTCAGAGGCTACACGGTTGGCGTAGTGGTTTAAGCGGCCGCCACGCCGCTTGTCGTTGCGCCGAGTGTTGTGGGTTCGATCCCCACTCGAGACAAGACTTTGTGTGATTCATAAATTGTTGTTTCGAGTCTGGGTGTTCATTGTGTCCGTTAGTTGTATGTTTGTAAAGTCCTCCGCGACACAGGATTTAGTCCTAGTGCGGGAGTTCTCTTTTTCAAAACAAAAAACAAGAGATAGCCATTGAGGCCATTTACGGCCACAATTTACATTTGTACGTAGTTTAGCCTGATGGCTGTGTGTCGCAGTAGCCGATAAGAGCACGTTGTGTTGGCACGACGAGTGCCCTGTGAAGTGCGTGTCGGCTCGAGTACGTTTAAGAAGTGGCCCTCAGTCATGTCAATGCATAAATTTCCATGAGATATGAAAAGTGCAATTGTCATAACTGAGGCAGTTTGCATACCTACCTATGTATATTTTGTGCTTTGATTCGTTGCTACTTACTACCTTCAATGGTTTTAGCTACAACCATTATAAGTATCAACAGAGTATGGTCTACGCGATAAAAGTATCAAATTTGCTAATTTGTGTAAAGATCATCATCAGCCTGCTGGACTAGGCCTCTCTTTTGAAAGGAGGAATTATAGGTACCACGCTGACCAAACGGGTTAGTATAGGGTTTGTATCAAGTTTTCCTTCTCTCTCTGTGTTAAGATACAAACTGTGAAACCTACGTGAAATCCATATCCATACTGAAACTGTAGGTAACTACCGCTGCATGTGAAGGAAGAAAGGGTGTGGGTGTTCATCAAACTAGATGGAGGATCCTCTGAGCAGGCTGGGTGGTCGTGCTTGCTAGACTGCAGACCGACGACAGTGAAATGAAATGAGTCTTTATTTCGTGTAAACTTTTTTTATAGTAGGTACTTACGAAAAGTCAGATTAAAAATTTTGAGTTCACAATTTTAAAGTACTTTGCATCTTGTATTTATGATCAAGTCGTGCGCCCACTCTGCTTGCGCAATTCAGGGCCTTGGTTTTGTCGTGTTGTGTCCGACAAATGTCGCCTTCTTGATAGTCTTTCGCTGTCGTACTATAGATGGTAGGAGACTGGGTGACATGGGCCAGTTTTTATCACGATAAGCAACTCCTACGCGGTATTAAATTTTTATATACAAGTGATATAGAAAGTGTAACAGTTGCAGCACCTTACAAAATGTAAATTATGTGTATTATGCAAAACCTGGCGATGAAAAAGAGTGACCGTGAGTTTTATTGCCCGTTCTTTCTCGTGGTTCTACGCCCTTGCTTTGCGAACGTGGCAGTAAATGTAAATGTAGAATCTTTAAGTAATTATTTTAAAATTATTATTTTGACGTTCATGAGCATCACATTGTGACCCAAATGAATAAAGGATTTTGACTTTGACTATAGGCTGTCGCCAAATAAAACCTCAACGTCGATGACCCATTTAACCACTTAGCCGCTACGGCAAATGTGCAGTAGGTACTTAATTTATATGTTGTTTGGTAAGGCAACCACAGCGTACTAGAGATACCAAATGCAGAGATTAGCGAGTTTAAACTCGTGGCTCGCACTGACTTTTCGAAGCTATGTGCGAAATAAATTAAATTGTTAATCAAATTATTGACTCGGTTAGAATATTAAACTGTCGATCCCAGCCACCAGTTCCGAATGTCATGAAGATCTTTGAGATTCGTAATGGGGAGTTAGTACCCTGAAATATATTTTTTTTATTTATTTATAGACTCACGCCATTTACATTACACCGACATTTGACCATGAATTTTTAGGTCCCACGTAATAGGGCGAGCCTATTGCCGTTACCGGGCACATCATCAGACTCTGTGCTGCTACTGAGAAACCTGCTACCCTTAAATATACAGACACAAGACTAAACTAAGGAATACCGCTATCCCTTTGGGTTGCGGAAGTCACACCGCAGCCGCTCTGTGGAAAAGCAATTTTTTTTATAGTCTCACGTCTGTTTCCTCGAAGGGGTAGGCAGAGGTGTAAATATTACACCCACATTTGGCCAGATTTATTTTTGTCCCACGTAATAGGGAGCGAGCCTATTGCCGAACCGGGCACATTACCAGACTCCATGATGCTACTGAGAATTTCCTAGCGGAAAAACCCAATAACACTTTGCCCGACCCGGGAATCGAACCCGAGACCTCCCAATCCCACGCGCACATTTATGCCGCGAGACCAACGAGGCAGTCAGGAGGAAACGAGGAAAAGCTAAGTAATATGCAGACAAATATCTAGCTAGACTACAAAGCTGATGCCGAAATGCAAATGGGATATAACGCTAGGAGGATGACATGGCTAGTTATGAGTTAGGTACATCACTTGCTGCCCGCCGAAGGAGATCCTACGGAGGCAGTGGCCGCGCTAGGCATCGGCGACGTCGGCCACCGCCGACGGCCTCGCGCCTGAGGGGGCCTCGGAAAAAAGTTTTACAAGTTATCTATTTTCATATCGTCAATCATCCTGGACTAGGTAACCGACTCCGAAAAATTTTGGAAAAAGCTAAGCAGGTGATAATGACTTTTATTATTTTCGAACACGTGCGTGTAGAAGTGAAGTGAGTAGTACTCACAGATATAGATCTACATAGATAACGCAACTATCACGATTTGTATTGAAACCAAGCGTGCCAACTTTTTAATACCTACTGTGACGTTGCCTGTATCACGAAGTCGAAGCGATGCGCGACCGTATCGCTTGTGCGATATTCATCGTCTCCTAATACACAACGTCAGATCAAACGTCCGAAGCAAACGCGGCAACGTAATGTGAATAAAGTTTACTTAACGGAAAAACGGACGCGCGGGGACTGAAGTTAGTGGCGACCAAGCTCGACGCTTGGTCGGAGTTCAGACACGCGAAGTGCATTTATTTGCGTTATCTATGTAGATCTATGTCTGTGGTAGTACTTTACGGGGTACCTATTCAGAATCGTCTGTCTTGCAACACTATGAAATGAAACTTTGGCCACAGAATAGATAGTGCTTTGGCCCGAATGAGCGTTTACACACACACTACCCGACCAGATATCCGTACTGGGTGAAAATGTCTGTTTTGTCATTTATTTATGAAATTCATACATTATTTTATGATTTGGCTCACATAATTTAACATTTTTTTACTACGAAGCAAAAGGGGCCTCGCTATCGATATATGGGCCCTCGCGAACTTGATGTCGCAGACGTCCATACGTGGTCTAGCACCGCCACTGTACGGAGGCTAATACATAATAAAATCCAGTTCAGTCAAGGTGGCACCCAAGGGCAGAACTTTGGTAAAACATTATTCTGTTGTAGCTCCGGTGTGCGTATTGGCTGAAGGATAAAACCACGTTGCTTAAGAAGGTACAGTCGAACAACTTCCCGCTAGACCACCATAAGGGCGAGAATCGCTTAGCAAGACATCGTCGCTTCCAGTGCTAATTTACACACACATTGACACTCGTATACAAAACCAGTTTCTAGTGTGCCTCGACTGAACGAGCGAGCCAAGGGATTTTTTTCAAACTGGTCCAGCGCTGACTTGTTTCATTGTACGTTCTAAACCAATGTTATAAAAAAACTGGAGAGCTTGTATGGTTGAACGCGATAATCTGCAACTACTGTTTCGATTTGAATAATTATTTTAGTGTCGAATAGCCCATTTATCGTGAAAGGTGGGTAGGGCGCAGTAGCTTTGAATAACGCGGGTGTAACGCGGCGCTCAGCATGTTGATAAAATTAAACAACATAACATAACTTCACGCCTTTATCCCCGAAGGGGTAGGCAGAGGTGTATTACACAGCCACGTTTCGCTAGTTATGTTTAAGTCCCAATATATTATAATAGGAGGCGAGCCTATTGCCATCTACCGGGCACAATACATGATTAAGCGAGCGATAATTAAAATTTTTGAATACACACATAACTTCGAAAAGTCAGAGGTGTGTGCCCGGGGTAACTGGGAATCGAACCCAAGACCATCGTCTTGGCAGTCCGTTACGTACACCCCTGGGCTATCGCCGCTCTTATGACTAATTGACTATCATCATCATCATCAGCCTTTAACAGTCCACTGCTGGACTAGGCCTCTCCTTTGAAAGGAGGAATTGGCCTACTACACCACGCTGGCCAAACGGGTTGGTATAGGGTTTGTATCAAGTTTTCCTTTTCTTACAGTGCTGTTCTCTTCTGTCGGCTCTTACGACACCCATTGGATGATATGGGGTGGTGACATTCCGTATTCTTAATCCGTCACCACACAGATTTTGACTATACTATGAAAAAATATGAATATACTACAATTCAAGCTAACAATAAATTTCAATAGATAAAATACGTAGAATAATTTTCAGTAGTCGAGTCAGCCACTCGAATGAGGACCTTGTTGGGTGGATTAGAATACTCAAGTGGAGCATACGATAAGTAAATAACTTTATAGTGATTCAATTTACATCAACTATTTGCGTTTAAATGGAAAGTAGCACTATACACTCTTATTTCTGTATTCACAATAGTAGCCTATTGTGAATACAGTTGTTGACGAAAAAAAATTTATAAGTCCGTCCTTTAGAATATTCAAAAATAAGCTATACGTATTTTTTTTATTTATAAATGATGAAAAAATGACCAAGATATAGCTCATTAAAGTTACGTATAACGTCACGCCGTGCTGCATTTTTTCGCACTAGATGACGTTACACGTAAATTTAATGGGCTATATCTTTGTTATTTTTTATTTAATCGAAAAAAGAAAAAATACGTGTCCAATATTTAAAATAAAATTTCTAAATAAAATGTAATTATTTTGACCCTGGAAACTACCCTATTGGAGATATTAGTGCAATTTAAATGTTACTAGATTGCATCTTTAGCGCACACAGTAAAAAGATTTTTGAACGAGGTTCCTTTCCTATTCTAATTTGACCTAAGTAAGTTTTATTAGATCTTTTCGGAACGTTAAAAGACCGTGGCCAAAATCGGTAAAAAGTGCGTATACTTTAAAGGATATTTGGAGATACAGACTCACAGTAACGAATTCAAAGATCTTCATAAAAGCAATAAAGATCTTTGAAACTAGCAGGACCTTTTGGTACTGGCAGCTAAACATCTTGTACGAATTTCGATAGGAGCCGGACTTGGGAATGCAAATCTCGCGAGATTTGGGCTCAAGCGAGATCTCGTGAGTTTATGAAGCCAATTTCTCTCGCGAGATTGGCAGTTTTGTATGTTTTTTTTTGTGAATAATCGCGATATTTGAATAAATTTGAACAAAACTAATAACCATTTTAATTATTATAAGATAAACATTATTTTTCACCAATTTTTCAATAGATTTTTATGCTTCAAACATTGTTTGACGTACCTATCTGTCTATTTTTTAATAAACTTTTATGAAGTAAACTTTTACGGACAGATTTGTCAAATAAGAAATGAAAGAAACAACCAATCTTCGGTTCTAATATCAAACAAAAATCTTTTAGTAGGTAGGTAATAAAATATTTCTTTTATAATAAACAAAACAACGAGAGGTCAAAAAAAATTACTTACCTATCATCTATGTTACTACATACATACATACATAACGTCACGCCTTTTATCCCCGAAGGGGTAGGCAGAGGTGTATTTCTACAACCACTTTTCCCCAGATATACTTTAGTCCCACGTAATAAGGGGCGAGCCTATTGCCGTACCGGGCACATTTCCAGACTCCGTGCTGCTACTGAGAATTTCGTGACAGAAAAACCCAATAACACTGCCCGACCCAGGAATCGAACCTGGGACCTCCCGATCCCACACGCACATTTATGCCGCGAGACCAACGAGGCAGTCGTATAGGGTTTGATGTCGAGTTTTCCGTCTCTACGCAAAGATGGTATTTGCATCGTGTTATCCCTTAGTCGCCTCTTACGACACCCACGGGAAGATAGGGGGTGGTGACACTTGTATTCTATGCCGTCAACCACACAGCAAATCTATGTTTAGGTATTATTATCAATTAGGTAAATAAAACTATGTCTACTCAGTAGACCTTTTAAATATTACAGATTAATTAACAAAATATACCAATAAGGCAGACTATTAGAAATTACAGATCCTAATTAACAAAATATACCAATCAAAGGAAAGATTGGTTCAGTTCAAATCACAAGCCATTATTACGAATTATTTTTAAAGTAGCTCTTTCAGAAGCAAAAAATGTCCAAAGAATCGTCTGCTAAACGCCTTCCTTTATACATATATTATTTATACAACCTTTTCTGTTGGCCAGATAACCAGCCGCTGAGAAAGCCATTTTGGATTCAACGCTAATTGAAACCGCAGTTCTCAGGCAGACATCCACGAACTGCAATAGTTTGCCTTTTGACCCCCCGGACTCGTATATAAATTCATTCAATTTCTTATTAATGCCGATACCGACAGATTGCGATCCGTCCGGGTCAGTCTGCGCTTCGAATAAGAAGTTTTTATGCTCGAGTGCAATCTCGTAAATCTCTCGAGATCTCGCCCTTTTTTCGACCGAGTTTAATCTCGCTAAAAAAGGCCGAGAGCTATCGATCGTAGATCTAGCGAGATCTACGATCTTGCATTCCCTAAGCAGGACTGTAAACAAGCTAATATGCAAGTCATCATCATCATCAGCCGTAAGTCCCCGGCTGGACGTGGGTCTCTCCTATCGCACGCTAATAATCTCGGTCTTCAGCTTTCCTCTTTCTGTCACTGCCCGGTGCCCAACAAATCGACATGTAACCATCTCAAACTCAAAACCCTCTGCGCAGCAGTCGATTGGTGTCTTCAGTGGAGAATCCAATTGACTGCGAGTGATCATCACTGATCATCGGCTGCTCTTGACAAAAACTATAAAATAATATAAAATTAAGCCAGACAAACTGCAATCAAACAAAATTTATTACTCAAAACATAGACGAAGTTATAGACGGGCATTCATGACTGATGGCTCTCTTCTCAATATCATCCACCCGCATAGACAACTCTGAGATATGCTTCTCTATGGCCCTCACATCACTCCGGAAACCAGACATGGTGGCATTTAATTTACCCAAACTCTGAATCTTATTGCACAAGTCATCGTATTTCTCGGCGATGAACTCTCTTGCGGTTTGAGAATCAGCGAGTTCTTTTTCAATTTTACGAAGCAGTTCGTACTTAAACTCGTCGAATTTCGTCTCAAGACTCGGTCCAAGTAAATGTGCCCCTTTGATGGCGAGTTCACTGTCACTCAGTTTCTCGTGTTTCGTACTTTGCGACATGGTTAAAGCTTTGGGATATTTACACGGAATAATTTTATATTTGCTAAAGCGCCGTTCATTTTTACAGGGAACTTTGATTTGTCGTGATTTTTTTATGTCAAAGTGACATGTGTGATTTGCTTTTTTATTTTGACAGTTGCGCTATAAAATTCGTAATGAGTTTTCATTTCTTCATCATTGTCCAACTCATCTGCCTTGAAGTACAGGATTCGAGAGTACCTAATGCGACAAATTCTCGTTGTCACAATATTTTTGAGAGATACCTAATTCTTGTCGTGTTGCTTTTCTACTGTTTAGGAATATGATTTGACATACCATTTGCGATCTAAGACCTAAAACATCTGGGCGTTTACCACCTCGATTCTATTGATTTATTTATTACTAGCTGTGCCCGCGACTCCGTTCGCGCGGAATTTGTCTTTTCATTGGGCTACAGAATTGATACCCAAAATGTTTTAGGTTGCATATAATACCTATATTGAATAGTGTAGATGTCCTCAAAATAGCTCAAATGACTTTCACTTGGTCGTGCAAGTCCACACCGCGAAGTTACCAATCGCGAGTAAAAGATCAGAGAATTCCTGTGCATGTTTGTTGCCTCATAATCATGCTCGCGTATTTAATGTCAAAATGCATAGGTAGCGATAATACAATCCCATAGTTATGAACTCTTTAGACAGGCTATAATTTCATCAGCTCTTGTCTCATATTCTATGGTGGTATAACAGACAGAGCCTAACGAAAATCGCCACGAAAAAGTACTGTTATACCGCCCATGGGTTCGTCATTTTGTATTCGCACAATCTTACTTTAGCTTCGTCCCTTTGCCGAAATCACCTTGGTAGGAAAAGTCTTGCCGTTCCACCCGGAGCATCTACAAATAGGAATTTTCTCAAATCACTATCCACGCTACGACACACACGATCATAATTATATTAAACGCTGTTCTTCAGTAACTCTAGAGAGATTTTTACACCAGCAAGTTATGGTTCGTATCGGTCTTCGTGGTCGTTCATATTGAGTAATAGGATATAACTATATCTACTGTCAAGCAATGGTTTATTAGATTGTTGTGGGAACCTAAAAATGTCCTCGGCCAATTTATCTTACATAACTATGCAGCATCTCAAACCCATGGCGTAATCGATGAGGACTTTTACTTATACTTGCTTCAGACAATGCCACCTCAGTGTTTATCCCCATCAAGTTAAATAAAATGACTCGCCACTCTTCACCTGTTACATATACATGTGCAAATACTTCCAGCCTAAGCTGAACCCTATTTAATATAATTAATCATACAGATTTAAGCTCAATTTAAATTGGAAGATCCAAATGTTCGAAAATATCCTTTTTATAATCTTTCAACCCTCGTAATTTTACATTTGACAGATCATATTATATTAAGTTTCAACCAATACATCTAAAGAGTTACTTTTATAGAACAAATTTTAACCGAACAAATGTTTAATTTGACACAACTTTTTTATCTTTGAACCGATTCGTATAAAACAAACATTAAATGTTAAGTGGAGCTTACTACAATACATCAGTGAAAACCGTATTCCAATTTTATTTGCCGTTTCTCAAATTAGCGTGCACTAACGCACGAACAAACAGACAAAAAATTTAATACTTATATTTTTGGCTTCTCTTCTTTAATGTAGACCCCTAAAATAGATTTCTTCTCAATATCTTCCATGTACGGACATCGATCACTTACAGATTTATTATATATGTATAGACGGCCGTTTCGCGCGTTACACAAAAATCAACCGTATAGCCGTACCATACTGGCGCGGCGAGATTTGGAAGTATTTTTTTTCATTTATATCTTGTGTGTTTATAAACCGATTTCTATTTTTTTTAAATATAATATACATATTAAAGTGTACTTTTTGCATATGGGAGTTTGATAAAGATATATCTATGTGAAATACAATATATTGATGTATTTAATACACTTTGAAGAAATGCCTAACGATAAAACCCGTTATTGTAGCTAATTTATAAAAGATAGATATATACTATCTAGGACTTTTTTGTAGATCTTTTGAAGACCATCATCTTTGTAATACATACTTTTGGTGAATGATCAACGTATGCGAAGATAAGAGCTCCAAACCGCATTTTCATCCATTGCTTCAAATTTATCGTCACTGCTCAGCTCCTAAGTGTCTTAGCGTTATGTTATATAGCCTATAACCTGCCCAGGAGTATGGACTAAAATCGTACCAAGTTTGGTTAAAATCCCTTCAGTAGTTTTTGACCCATGCGTGCACATACAGACAGACAGACAGACAGACGGACAGACAGACAGACAGACAAAAAATTTACTGATTGCATTTTTGGCATCAGTATCGATCACCATTCATCCTCCAATATTAATTTTGAATATATATTCAATGTACAGAATTGACCTCTCTACAGTTTTATTATAAGTATAGATGACAACAAGTAGTTGTAACATTGTTTTGTACAATAAAAAACAGAAGTGATAAATTGGTACTGAATGCAACATTCTTCTTTCATTATTAAGGTCACAATATAGTAACATTTACGTAGGAATATAAAATATATACTTACAATAATATTATATACAGGGTGTAATAAGACCCTTAACGAAAACTGAAACCGCATATTGTACCAATCATTAAGAACATTTCTTACTTCAGTACCATACCTGGTAAATTACTGGTTCAGGAGATATTGAGGCTCAAAGCTACTATGAAATTATTGTAATTAGGTACAAAATTGGTGCATTTACCCCGTCAACCTGTTCTACAGATGTCCTATGCACCCATGGGTAAGAGGGTTTTCGAAAATTGCACGCGCGCACTTTTAATTGTGGATTAAAAAATGTGTATCTTTGAAAAAATATAGTTTTATCGTTCCCCAGGTATAGTTTTGCTTGGTATGACTTGGCATGATGTCCTAAACGAGTAGAGTTCGGCTTGGTGATGGGTCTTGTGACAACCTGTATAAAATAACTAAACTAAATACACAGTGTGAAAGGATACACTAGATAAACGCTCGGTCAAGCTGGCATACCTTGTCGATGACATAAAGGCGTATTCGATGAACTTTGTAGCTCTTTTACTTTTATCAATACGTCACTATCGGTTCATAATGACCTGTGACGATGCACTGACCTGCTGCCCTGCTGACCCACTCATCACAAGACCCGCGATAAGATAAACAGATAAAATATAATTTGTATTAGATAGTTTATCTTTGAAAGTCAATATCGCCATAAAATATCTGTGTATACTTACCAAGAGTGATACAAAGATGCCACCTACAATGTTTTACACTTTCATAACAGCGACGATTTATATCAATAACCTCCCAAATATCTTTTTTATGGATCAATGCTCGCACTTGGAATAAATCCTGTTTCGATATTCTTTCTAACATTCACGCAATGGACACAGATATCGCTCCGTTATTGCGTTACTGAGGGACTGGCCGACAAGCCACAGCCAGAACTATGGTACGCAAGAAGCATAAATTTGGCTTGTGTTCCTTGTGGAACGTAGGGATGCACTATGAAAGGATTGCCCGGAATTCAAACGGTAACAAGAAGAAACACTTAAATTTAGCCTAGAGACGTCCACTGCTGGACATAGGCCTCCCCCATGGTTCTCCACACAGACCGATTTTGAGCCGCCCGCATTTACCCGCTTCCCGCGATCTTAACCAGATCGTGAGTCCACCTTGCGGGAGGCTTACCCCTGCTGCGTCGTCCGGTACGTGGTCGCCACTCCAGAACCCGCCTGCCCCAACGGCCATCGGTTCGTCGAGCTATGTGTCCTGCCCATTGCCACTTCAGCCTGGCTATTCGTTAGTATGACTCATTATGTCAAAGATCGACTGTGAGAGCTGTTTACAAGATTATCGTAGGTCATTAATTACAGTTGCCGCTCAGAGAAGAGGTACAGTTCCACCAAAGCGGATATTGAGAGCTGTGCGGAAAGAACAACTTACCGAAGTGTACCACCAATGAGGTAAGGAGCCTTGAGAGGGACAAAAGCTGCTACTAACATTAGACTGCCTCCGTGGTGCAGTGGAGAGCGTATGAGACTGCTGATTGGAGGTCCTGGGTTTGATTCCCGGGTCAGGCAAAAGTGTTACTGGGTTTTTCCGAATTCTCAGTAGCAGCACGGAGTCTGGTGATGTGCCCGGTAACAGCAATAGACTCGCCCCCTATTACGTGGGACCTAAAAATTCATGGCGAAATGTGGGTGTAATATTACACATTACACCTCTGCCTACCCCTTCGGGGATACAGGCGTGAGTCTATAAACAAATAAAAAAATTACATTTGATCGATCTATGGATTTGGCTACTAGAGATACATTTGAAGACCCTTTGTCTCACTCGTTTACACTTTACACTCCCTCCACGCCGAAGGCCGCAGGTTCGATTCCCGCTCTAGTCAAACATTTGCATGCGTGAAAATTGATGTTTGTCTTGGTCTTTGTCTTGGTCTTTTCATGAAAAATAATTATATATTTACAAAAATATCCATTGTCTAGTAGGTAGTTTTCACCATCTAGTCCCAATCTAAGCATTATATAGATCAGTGTATTGGGACTGGTCTTAAGCCGCGGGCCGTTCCGACCCAATCCAGCGCCTGTGTGCGAAATCTATGAAGCGCCTGTGCAGTGGCGCAGTGGTAGTGGTGGCGTAGGCTAGCTTGGGTGGCACACCGAAGTTGGCGGATGACCTTTTGTTTTTATTCGTCAATTCCGGGCTAACTCTCAACTCTCGATGTCGTTTTTAATAGTTTTTTTGGATGGGTGGTACTCCCTACGCCACTGTGGCGCTTATAATTAACGCATATTTCGGCGCGCGGCGCCCAATGTCACCCTGGCGCCTGTGTGCGCCGCGCACATTGCACATAGGGACGGTTCGGCCCTGCTTAAGCGTTGTGCCGTATGCCTGTGACGACGAGCGATGATTCTCCTCTCATAGCTTAATACTCCGTTTCGCACGGTCTACCTACTGCTTACCTCTTACTTCATAATCGCTCTGGATAATATCTCTTCACATCTCTTCTCCGCATAACTATCGTTCACCAAAGCTAAACGGACAGTAGATATGAAAATAACGAAAGAAAACCGAGTCATCATCTATTGCGTTGCATGGCTTCCGTTTTTTGGTTATTGCTAGCAATAAACCGCTAGTGGCCCACCTGATACTAAGTGGTAACCACAACTCGTAGGCTATGAGCGAAAACATAACCAAGCAGAGCTGCATATTCTGAGAATGGGAATAGAAGTATGCGGTATGAGGGATAAGGGAAAGGGGCTAAGTCCTGCGGCACTGTCATTCACAGAATGAAACACAACGGTATAGTAACATACGTACATACATAGTCTCACGCCTATATCCCCGAAGAGGTAGGCAGAGGTATATTGCTACACCCACTTTTCGCCAGATTTATTTTAGTCTCACGTAATAGATAGCGAGCCTATTGCCGTACCGGGCACATTACCAGACTCCGTGCTGCTACTGAGAATTTCCTAACAGAAAAACTCAATAACACTTTGCCCGGTATAGATATTGTTACTTTACGTCGATATTCTGAGAGAGGGTAGTACAGGCCTAGTCGAGCCGGCCCAAGGCTCTATTACCTTCATCATCAGCCCTTTATACTGTCCCACTGCTGGGCACGAGCCTCTTCTCGCTATGAGAAGGGTAAGGCCATAGTCCACCACGCTAGCCAAGTACCTAAGGGTTGGCAGACTTCACATGTCTTTCGAGAACATATGGAGAACTCTCAGACAAGCAAGTTTTCTCACGATGTTTACCTTCACCGATTAGCAAGCAATAATTAACAATTTAATACGCACTTAACTCCGAAAATTCATTGGTGCGTGCAGTGGATTCAAACCCTAGACCCTCTGCGTGGCAGTCTGTCGGTATCTCCACTCAGCTATCGCTGCTTTTTTCTCTATTACCTGTAAAAGTTTAATTTGGCCCACAATACTAGTGGCATACTTGCATACCTCACTGTGAGATTTTTTTAACTACCACAATGATCTCCTGAAGTTACAGAAACTTGCTAAATGAAGACATCCCAGCCTAGGGCTGCAGTTTGAAGGGCGTCTGGGGACCGAACGGCCGGGGTTTGTGAAAGATGTATTCAAGAATGGTTTAGCCTGGACACTTTTGTTGTCAGGTGAAATCCAATATCTTTTTATAGATAATCGAAAATTTTACTTCTTCAAAGGTGTCCGCGGAAAAAACCATATTTCGCCCAAATGACCGGGATTTTTGCCTTGTTTATCCGGTGTCGGTAATTTAAGTGATGACAGCCCTATCCCAGCCAAGAAAAGATAACGACCCAAGGATAACTGAATTATATTCCAGTTGCGATGTTTTCAAGAATGTCGAGTAATAATAAAAAGCAGTTAATTATCAACCACTTGTGCTTATCAAGCTCTCCACTACCGCATCGTGAAGATATCTGTACTACTAGTCGTGTTAGTTCAAGTTTCATAATTTTATTGTAATTTTCCTACACGTAACCGTATCTGGTATGACACATTTAACTAGGTTTTGCCCATATTTTCATAGTGCCACCTTGCAACATCAGTGGTTTTTCATACACTCCTTAAATCCATATCCTCCTTAAGGATGGAATATTCTCGTCCAAATTTCATGACACTACCCAAATTTCTTGAGTCTACTGTCAATAGTTTAGGCTCTGCTATCATATATTATATAGTTTGGAGAAGAAATACTTACTTCACACGACCCATCACCAAGCTGAAGCCTACTCGTTATGGACATCATACCAAGTCATACGAAGCAAAAATAAAAGTTGGGAAATGTTTTTTTTTTCAAATTATCTCATTTTTTAAGCCGCATTTAAAAGAGTGCGCGTGCAATTTTCGAAATACCTACTTATTCTTGGGTGCATAGGACATCCATAGAACAGGTTGGCGTGGTAATTGCATCGATTTTGAACCTAATTACAAAAAAAATATAGTAACTTTGAGCCTCAATATCTCCTGAACCAGTTAATTTTCCAAGTAAGTATGGTGCCGAGGTAAAAAATGTTCGTAATGTTTTCTTCTTTTTCTTGGTCTTTTTACAACCTGTATATTGTACAATGTAAATTATCCATAATACTTATAGAGCCGAAAATCGGGCTCAGTGGCGTGCCATTGGGGAGGCCTATATCCAGCAATGGACTACGGCAGGCTGATGATGATGATGATGATGATGATCCATATATTTTTATACTGACCATAGATATTATGCTTACTTATAAAAAAATACTACTTACATATGAATGAGCCGGTTTAGCCGATAGACTAACGGCCATTTTCAATATTCGAACCATACATGGATTTTGAGATTCGAGATTCATGTTTGACATATTTTGTATGGAGCTTATGTCAAAAAAGAATCTAAAATCTATAGATTGAATATTGAATACCGTAGTTAGTACCACCCTCTCACAAAACATCGACATAAAGTAACCCTAATCCTACGATTGCGTTTGGTTCGTTCAGCGAGAATTCCAGAAAGATATCACCTCTTTATTTCGTACAAGAATAGGCTATTATCATTCGCTTTTTTCATACTCGTAAAGAAAAAGGAGAGCCTTTTTTTTCTTCTCTCTCGCCTCGTTGGTCTCGCGGCATAAATGTGCGCGTGGGATTGGGAGGTCTTGGGTTCGATCCCCGGGTCGGGCAAAGTGTTATTGGGTTTTTCCGATAGGAAATTCTCAGTAGCAGCACGGAGTCTGGTAATGCGCCCGGTACGGCAATAGGCTCGCCTTCTATTACGAGGGACTGAAATAAATCTGGCGAAAAGTGGGTGTAGCAATATACCTCTGCCTACCTCTTTGGGGATATAGGCGCGTATGTATGTATGTAGGAAATGTTAGCTTCACTTTCTCTAGGTTTGGCAAATCGAATGATGCCTGGTCGTCTAGGGTCAAAGGCCGACGTCGAGGCTTTATCATCAGGAGGACTGCAGATCGGTTGTTACAATAGACCAGAATCAGTTTCTTCTTGGTTTTACGCGAATGTTACACATTGAAATCAAACTACGGTTAACGGATTCTATCGCGATATATTGGTTTTAGTTCAATTACATTTAAACCGAATGATCTAGAACTACATTTTTTAAATGTTACAAGCCGACGTTTCAGTTTCCTTACAGGAAGCATGGTCACGGCAGACTGACGTGATATTTATCTTTGTCTTGAATTTAAAAGTTATCTCAATGTACCCGAACATTTTTCAACTATTGGTGTTACTATCTACGCAGAATAACTTTGAGATAACTTTTAAATTCAAGACAAAGACAAGTATTACCTACCTCAGTCTGCCAAGACCACGGTTCCTGTAAAGAAACTTAAACACAGAATCAGTTTATTTGAGGTCAATGACTACGGGTAGTCAGTACCCTCAAATAAACTTATTTTAGTCGTCTGCGAACGACTGTTAAAGGTCTTCGTGAAAGCCGGGACCGATGGGAAGTGATAATAAACCATTTAACACGCACATGTCGCACATAACTTCAAAAAGTCGTAAGCAGCTGTTGGTATCTCCACTAGGCTATCGCCATCTAATGTTATTTATTATATCAACTAAATGAGTGTCTATATGGCAAATATGTTTGGGCAAGTCGGTCGCGGCAGACCTCGTCGGACATTCCTCGACCAATTGGGGACGACCTAAAAAACGACAAGGTCCGAAGTACCCGAAACCGGCGAGCATGTATGAAAAGAGTAATGAGTGTAGAGGAAGCGCGTGAGGTCTGTAAGGATAGACACAAGTGGCGTTCCGTTGTCTCTGCCTACCCCGACGGTAAAAAGGCGTGAGTATATGTATGTATGTATACTAAGTTCAGGAAAATTTAATATTAGTTTTTTTTCTGAACAGAGACATGCAGTTGGCAATATAGCACTCTTGGCATTGGAAAACACATCTAGCCATTGGTGGAGAATCACTCAGTCTCGGCCCGATTATTTCAGCCGTTGCATCATAATATTTTCCACGCTATTGGCTATTCTCCATTAGCCAAAATATGGTTCAAACACAGGCTGGAGGACATTATTATCACAAAGACCAAATAAATGTAAATATTTAGATTTACCGAATTAGTATAACAAGGCAAACACGGGGGCTTTATTCAAATTTATAGTTTTATCATTAAGTAAACTTGTTTATAAATAAATACACATTAAGTTCAGTGTACTATACTTTACCTGCTGTTTATTTTATATTAATAGTAAATATTTGTTTATTTTGCTACTTATTTTTGTGTGAATGAATAAATGAGTGTGTAAGGCAGCGATAACCTAGTGGAGATACCAACGGACTGCAATGCAGAGGGTATCGGGTTCGAATTCACGGCGCGCACCGATGACTTTTCGAAGTTATGTGCGTATTAAATTGTTGATTATCGCTTGCTAAACGGTGAAGGAAAACATCGTGAGGAAACCTGCATGTCTGAGAGTTCTCCATAATGTTCTAGAAAGACATGTGAAGTCTGCCAATCCGCACTTGGCCAGCCTGCGTGGTGGACTATGGCCTTACCCTTCTCATAGTACCTTTAATTAGTTGTACAATTAAGTCAAGCTATATATGAATGTAAGATGTGATAAAAATATTGTAACAACTGTGGGTAAACCTAAATAATAAAAAATAAAAAAACAGAAGAGGCCCGTG
Source organism: Euclidia mi (assembly GCA_944739405.2). Classification (NCBI taxonomy): domain Eukaryota; kingdom Metazoa; phylum Arthropoda; class Insecta; order Lepidoptera; family Erebidae; genus Euclidia; species Euclidia mi. The sequence continues at coordinate 48,843,501 of OX123203.2, forward strand.
CCCAGCATTGGGACAGTTTATATAAGATCTTTGACAGTCGTTACGGGTAGTCAATACCCTCAAATAAACTGATACTGGTCTAAATCATAGAATATCGCTATCCCTTTGGATTACGGAGGTCAGGCGGCAGTCACTCTTTGGAAATGTTTATTCTGTCATATCTGGTTAGGCCAGTAAGCGGTCCTCCGGCTCCAAGGCTGTAAGCTGTTTTTACTATGCTGTAAGTCTTGGATGCAACTGGGATAACGCTAGGGCGATGATGAATAAGTGAGTGTGTGCCAACGTTGGATGCTGGCTGTCCGAGTGTCTCCGAAATGTCTATACGATTGTTTAAGACGAGATAAAACAGGCTTAAATTTTTTTCTGAAACGTATATCATAGTAAGAATATTTGGAACCATGTATTCAAAAAGAATAAACAAAATCATAATCATTCTCTCCAAATGTGTGTGATGATTATGATTTTGTTTATTTTTTTTAAACAAAAAAAGGACAGGTCAGAAGTACCCTTAACAGAAGAGCATGCATGAGAAACTTGATGGTAGTGAATGAAGCAAGAGAGGTATGTCAGGATCGTTGCAAATGGCGTTCCGTAGTCGAAGAGAAAATTTAAATTAAACTGTACTGCAGCTTAATTTAAATTTTCGTATTGGTTTGACTTAAGTAGAACCTAAAGGATTGAAGGTTTAAATCGTATAACTGTTAGTTTAATTACATTAAAACCAATATCTCGCGATAAAATCCGTAAACAGCAGTTTAATTTCAATGTATAACATTCGCGTAAATCCAAGGAAAAACTATAGAATAGACTAGTTAAAACTTAGGAATTTAAACTTTCGTGGTCACTATAATTACTTTTTACTGTTCCTACGGGATATATACCACGTACCTTTGTTTTGAGTACCTAACCGATATTTCGGCACTGTTGCAAGCGCCATGTTAGTAAAGGTAAGTAAAGGTACGTGGTATATATCCCGTAGGAACAGTAAAAAGTATTTAAAACTTGCTGATCTCGTGGTTATAACTACCTCCTAACATTTTCGCCGCGTAATCTCTTTGTCCACAACCAAGGACGGGCACTTATGGCTTTCCTTATCACGTGTATATCGATATCAATTACAAATCATCTTGAGGAATAGTACTTGAAAATTCTTGAGCCGTGAATAGTAAAGTACTAAGTTACGCACGTGACCGGGTTTCCAGAAGACATATCTGACAACGTTAGCCTAGTAAAGATAGCTAGATAGCCTAGTAGAAATACCAACGGACTGCCATGCAGAGGGTATCGGGTTCGAATCCACGGCGCGCACTAACTTTTCGGAGTTATGTGCGTATTACATAACATAACATAACTTCACGCCTATTATCCCCGAAGGGGTAGGCAGAGGTATTACACACCCACTTTTCGCCAGTTATGTTTCAGTCCCAATGTTAGGGCGAGCCTATTGCCATCTACCGGGCACATTATGAAGCGAGCGATAATTAACGTTTTTAATACACATATAACTTCGAAAAGTCAAACTGTGGAGGAGAACATCGTGAGAAAACCTGCAAGTCTGAGAGTTCTCGATAATGTTCTCGAAAGACATGTGAAGTCTGCCAACCCGCACTTGGCCAGCGTGGTGGAATATTGCCTTACCCTTCTCATAGTACCTTTAATTAGTTGTACAATTAAGTCAAGCTATATATGAATGTAAGATGTGATACAAATATTGTAACAACTGTGGGTAAACCTAAATAATAATAAAAAAAAAAAATAGTGAGAAGAGGGCCCGTGCCCAGCATTGGGACAGTTTATATAAAGGGCCGATGATGATGATTCTAAACATCGAATATCGCTGACCGTTCGGATCGCGGAGGTCAGACAGGCAGTAGCTCTGTGGAAAAGCTATTAGCTTTTATCAGTCAAATCCTTAGAAAGAGGACCCAGTTTGCAACTGGAATAACGCCAGGAGGATGATGAGGTTGTTGCTGTTTGCTATAGGCTCGTAAGTATAAATTGAACTAAGGAGAAGGACTGACTTGACTAGAGGTAATATTCAGCCAGAAGTTGCTAACGGTAATCATAACATCATCATCAGCCTTTAACAGTCCACTGCTGGACTAGGCCTCTCCTTTTAAAGGAGGAATTGGCCTACTATACCACGCTGGCCAAACGGGTTGGTATAGGGTTTGTATCAAGTTTTCCTTCTCTTACAGTGCTGTTCTCTGCATAATATGCTCCTTCTGTCGGCTCTTACGACACCCATGGGATGACATAGGGTAGTGACATTCCGTATTCTTAATCCTTCACCACACGGACAGCTTGTGTGATGAAACTAAATTATAGGATGTACCTTGGGGGTTGCGGGAGTGTCATATCTTACGATGCAAGCCACACGAGTCAGTGGCGAATTCAGGAGAGGTGCTGCGTGTGCCATTACAGATTAGGTACTCTTTAGTCATTCTCTTGGCTTGGTCACCTATCCTCTATAAGGCCAAGCCACCCATTTAATCCACATTAAACTAAGACTGACTAAAAAGTTATATAAGTCAAGTATGAATGAGACAGGAGGAAGGGGAAGACCTAGACGGACGTTCTCTGACCTGCAGGCCGATTCAGAATGCCACGACAAGTAATCGTACGATATGTCAAATTATTGTCCTCGTCTTTTAGCCGCCTATCAGGGATATTTTGAACAAATATTCATTGAAATCGGTTTATTTAATAATAATAATAATAAATATAATAATAATAATTTAATGTCTTCAACAGTGTTACAATTTCACATAATTAGTGATGGGAACCTCCTTTTAAGCAAGAGATGCCTGTATTAGGAGGCTCCGCTCCTCCACAACATGATTATAATTCAACTTTATGTATACACTCAATGTGTGTTAATATAACAAAACTATTAATATAAAAACAAAAAGAAGACATGTGATAAAAAAATAAAAGTAAAGTAAAAAAGAGAGACCTTACAATTATAAATTACATGCAATTGGTGTGTGTGTACGTTTGTGTGTGTTTATGTATGTTTATGTGTGCGCGCGCGTGTGTGTGTGTGTGTGTGTGTGTGTGTGTGTGCGTGCGTGTGTGTGTGTGTGTGTGTGTGTGTGTGAGTGTGGGTGTGTGTGTTTGAATAAGTGTATGCCTGTGTGTACGCAAGGATAAGTGTGTTAATGTTATATTATTTGTTGCAGCAATATCTCTGTGTCCTCATATGTGAGAAGTTTTATCCATTTCATTAACATTTCTTTTGACTCTGTGTACGGTTTAGGGTAGATATAAACCTCTCTATTTATTTTATTGTACAACTGAGCAGATCGTTTGCCATACTGTATACTGTAAAATTTTGATTTAGATGTAGGGACCGGGGCTATACGATCTTTCCGCCTCCTGGTCAGGATATTCACATCATATGGTATTGTTTTGTGTACTTTCAATACTGTTTGGACTATGTAAAGCTTTCTTACGGATAACAAATCACTGATCTGATATAAGGTAGTCGTGGGAAATATCATCTTCTTAAAATACATTAATTTAATCAATGCACTTTGCGCTCGTTCTATGACTAATAATTTAGTTTTCCCCACACCACCCCAAATGGGAATACAATATGCCAATGTAGACTGCACTAGTGGTTTATTTATTATTGTACTTCATACTGAATGCATAAAATTGATAGGCAATGCGATAGTTTTGACAAAAAATGAGGTAGCCCGTTTGACAATTAACGGAATCGAATGTCAAATGAGATATCGAACGATTCTGAATCGCCCCCCAGATTGGAGACATCCTAAAAAAAGGACAGGTTAGAAGTACCCTTAACCGAAGAGCATGCATGAGAAACTTGATGGGCGTGAATGAAGCAAGAGAGATATGTCAGGATCGTTGCAAATGGCGTTCCGTAGTCTCTGCCTACCCCTCCGGGAAACAGACGTGAGTCTATGTATGTATGTAAACCTAAATTGCCTGCAAGTGGTACAGCACCAAGTTTTGTGTCTTCGATCCCCTAGCGAGACAAGACTTTGCATGCATTTGCACTTATAAATCGTTGTTTTGAATTTGAATTTACTTTGTGTCCGTTGATTGAATGTTTGTGAATACCTCGAGAGGCGGACTTTATTTTTTTATATGGACATAGACAGCAAACGAGCATATGGATCGCCTGGTGGTATGCAATTACCACCGCCCATGCACACAAGTAACACCACCGGAGTCAAAAGTGCGTTGCCGCCTCTTGGGGTTGGGAAAAGGGATAGGATGAGGAGTGGGATGAGGGAGAAGGAATAGGGGATAGGGCCTCCGGCACTCTCACTCACCGAACGAAACGCAACAGTTTAGGCACTGTTACTTTACGTCGATCTTCTTTGAGAGGGTAGTACTTCCCCGGTCGAGCCTACCCATTTATGCTGAAATCAGCAAGGCTCTACTACCCTTTAAACCAAGAAAGAGACTTTTATTTAAAAAAAATATTTATAACTATAACCCGACTACGTTATAAAAGAGAAACGAGACTAGAAAATCGGTGATTCAGATAGAAGTACAGAAAAGCATAGGTAGAAAAATATTATAGCATACATAGGTATAAAAAAATAGGTCAATTTACTCCTATTGTGCTAGTTTGAGCTATTTTCTTATTTCATCCCTTTCGGTCCCCTTTTTTAATTAGTCGGGTAATTATGCCGTGGTCGCACCTTCCTTTTGGCTTCACGTTGGAGATCCTCAGCCTCTATTCAGACTCATGGTAGAATAATTTTCAATACAAGTGGGGAGATTACTAGGAAACGTTTAATGGTCACGTGTCACCGTAGTTCAGTAGAATGTAGGCGACGATTATCGACGACTCAAGCAGCACTTTCAGTAACGTTCACTAGATAATACACTTCAGTTTTTAGAGTTCCTTTGTGATGAAGGTAAATTGTATCCACTGATTCCAATGAATGACAGGACATGTTAGAAGTACCCTTAACAGAAGAGCATGCATGAGGAATTTGATGGGAGGGAATGAAGCAAGAGAGATATGTCAGGATCGTTGCAAATGGCGTTCCGTAGTCTCTGCCTACCCCTGCGGGAAACAGGCGTGAGTCTATGTATGTATGTATGATTCAGAATTTGAGAATATTCACGACTTATAAAATTTATCTTCACTTTCAGTTAAAATGAGTCCTTAATTAATACATACATACATAGACTCACGCCTGTTTCCCCGAAGGGGTAGGCAGGGGCATATTAAACGCCTACTTTTCGCCAGTGTTTTGATCCCACGTAATAGGTGGCGAGCCTATTGCCGCCCATCGGGATATTTTGTTTGCCAGAGCCTCGTCCGTTGATCGGCAGGTGCACCACTTGCAGGTGAGGTTGGCTTGGGACCCTAAAGCTTGATTCCTTAATTAACTTCTGATTATATTGCTTGTCTGATAATGTCATATTAACCTGTTTTATTTTTGAATTTATCTCTTTATCGCCTGTTATAATGTGGTGAAACGGGCCTTTATAATTGAAAATCGCTTTCTTAATCTTAGCTATAGAAAAGAGTGGATCTAAATCTTTTTGTTATTTTGCACAAGGTTTGCACGATGAATGTGGCATTAAATACAAATATAGAATGCTAACGTTATTAATATTTTCTGTAAAGGAGTCCATAGGTGTCACATTGGGACACTTATGAACGTCTTTCATCAAATAGTTTGTCTTTATACTTATTACGATCGTATGTGCATTTTCCAGTTTTGAAATGGACACTATCTTCTGAGAAGTAAATAACATCGAGAGATCCAGCAGCTTACGCTTATTATTAGGACGCGTTTCCTTCAAATACTCCGCTGATCTCATAATATCGCATCTTGGATCATCAGTATTTTCGCAAAATTCCAAATAATGGACAACTCAAAACAACCATCTACGACTTATTAATTTTATTTTTAGCCTGTACCGACCCTCTGCAGGCTCTGCAGGGCAACGGCCTGTCGGTTTGAAATTAATTTTAATCTATCAAGTAGTAATAAATATACTTTACAAACAAAATGGTCGGGCAAAGTGTTATTGGGTTTTTCCGTTAGGAAATTCTCAGTAGCGGCTCCGAGTCTGGTAATGTGCCCGGTACGGCAATAGGCTCGCCCCCTATTACGTGGGACCTAAAAATTCATGGCGAAATGTAGGTGTAATATTACACGTCTGCCTACCCCTTCGGGGATACAGGCGTGAGTCTATAAAAAAATATATATACAAACAAAATTATATAAATTGCCATGAATTTTATAAGATTTTAATTCTATTTCTGTATACATAATCCTCCTTATCGATTTCGATGACGTCCTCTGAAGGCAATTCTTTTTAATTTCGAGCATGTGCTCTAATATGGCTCGCAAGCAGTGGCAGAATATCTGGCCTGAGGCATCGTAGGTATAGACGTAGGAGGATTTTCCTTTTTCCTTTCTTTTCCTTTTTAGGGTTCCGTAGTCCACAAGGAACCCTTATAGTTTCGTCATGTCCGTCCGTCTGTCCGTCCGCAGCCTAGCTCAAAGACGCCTGGTGCTAGAAAGCTGATATTTGACATGAATATAGACATACGATATTGCAACAAAACTGTAGAATAAAATTTTGGAAAAGAATTTTTTTAAAGGTATCTCCCCTACATATATAGTGGGGTTGAATTTTTTTTTGGTTGAGTACCCCATTGTGTGGGGTATGATTGGAAAGGTTTTAAAAAAATATTATTAGTTTGCTCAAATCACTTTTCAATCAAGTGATTGGTTTGTCAAATATCAAACATTGAATTGAAAAAAATTGTTAGACTCCAGTGTCCCCCCCCTCTGCCAGCTAAACTATTAATTTGGAAGAGGTGAAAAAAATCACAAATGTAGTACATATAACGAATTTAAAAGGAAAACTATCACGGCTAAGTAGACATCACTAGTTTACGAGTAATCGTCGGTTAACTTATAAATACCTATTTCTGTGAGTTTACATTGGGAGCGCTGGCTTAATCTTAAAGATGCCCGTTTTTAGTCCCATGTGAAACAGAAGTTATTATCAGTAATGGCCATTATGGGCAACTACGGAACCCTACATTGCGCGTGGCCCGACACGCACTTGGCCGGTTTTTTTTAATATTCTACCACATTCACACAACACCATCTAGTCCCAAACTAAGCAGAGCTTGTACTATGGGTACTAGATAATGCATAAACATACATATATACTTTTTTTTGTAAATACATGCATATAATACATAGAAACACCCAGACCCAGACAAACATTCATGTTCATGCACACAAATGTTTGACTTGAGCGGGAATCGAACCCGCGACCTTCAACGTAGCAGTCGCTTACACTCCCGCTACGCCAATCGGCAATCGGTCGTCGATTTAGATCTATGGTTACGTATTTGGCGTTGTACTTCTTCTGTAGAAAGTAGTGAGAACACAATTTCGAATTTATCCATGAACATATAAGTAATAAGATGGGACAGAGTAGTTTTCGTATAATAATATATGTACTTATGTATATTATATCGGATAGGTATTAAAGTTATGTATTAATCATCCTTTGAAACCGGTAGCACATAATTTTGACCTATCCATTCCAAGCGTCAATAGACAATGCATCATAATTCAATAGTTTTATTCAGCGACTTTGAAACTGAATTATATGCTTACATCATTGAAAAGAGCGGTTTATCCGAGTGTGGTACTAAATGTTCATACGGTTTGGCCACGATGAATGTCAGTCTTCCTCAAACGGTCTTGATAACGCCCCATGGAGAGGCGATAAATAAAGTGTACTTAGTGTCCGTCCCTTGTATGATTGTGAAGTGGGAATAGGACTTATCCCTAGTGCGAGAGTTGCCTTTAAAAAAGATATCGTTTTCGAAGCGGCAAACATTCAGGACCTCTTGACATTCCATTCTACTTCGCAGGTAAGAATAGACTGTAGTTATTATCAATTCGGATCATCATCATCATCAGCCTGTAGTAGTCCACTGCTGGATATACTCGTAGGCCTCTAACTTAATTATCTTAATATATAAAATCCTTGCGTTACTGACTGACTGACAGACACGCTACAGCCGAAACTATTGGGCGCAGGAAGCTGAAATTTGGCATGTATGTTCCTTGTGGACCGTAGGGATTTCCCGAAATTCCCACGGGATCGGCCAAAACGCGTAAATTTAAAAAAAAATGCATGCGTAGCTGCTGGCCTCCTCTAGTATATTATATATATAGGTATATATTATAAGTTTATAACTTAACTTTTCGCCTTGAAATTGCTACTCACCGAAAGAAGAGCTAGTTTAATAGGGACTGGTTGAACGAATTTTCTCTAAAACGATCATTACTTGAGTTATGAACGAAATAAGATTTCAGACAGTTTCGTGATGGCATGCCATGTCAAAAACCGTGCGACATTCAACTTTATAGCTAACACTTAGCGATGACCTATGCACGATTTTTTTACCTTTGAGGTAGGCTCTTAAGCCATCGGTGCTGCCTGTCCTAAAGAACTTATCTTAAAAATAAGTTGATATGGCGAGTCAAGCGGCTAAAAAATCTGTAGAAGAGCTAGGTCTAGCTCTGACTAGTGTTGTAGCACAAAACTCAGGTGTTAAACTAGTTTGACACGAGCACAAAACAGTCACAAGACTTGGTATTATTGTCATAAATGATCAATTCCTTTTATCATTGGTCTCGGATTCGATCCCCAGGTACCCTGGGCACACACCTCTGACTTTTCGAAGTTATGTGTGTATTAAAAACGTTAATTATCGCTCGCTTAATAATGTGCCCGATAGATGGCAATAGGCTCGCCCCCTATTAGGTACATTGGGACCCAAACATAACTGGCGAAAAGTGGGTATGTAATACACCTCTGCCTACCTCTTCGGGGATAAAAGGCGAGAATTTATGTTATGTTTATGTTATCTTAATATATAAAATCCTTGCGTTACTGACTGACTGACAGACACGCTACAACCAAAACTATTGGGAGCAGGAAGCTGAAATTTGGCATGTATGTTCCTTGGGAACCATATAGTGCACCCCGCACTAAGAAGGGATTTCCCGAAATTCCCACGGGATCGGCCAAAACGGGTAAATTAAAAAAAAATGCAGGCGTAGCTGCTGGCGTCCTCTAGTGTTATATAACAGGTGTAGTATTATCGCTCTCTTCATGTTAGAATGTTGTCGAAATGCTGACGCATGCTTCCTCCTCACACAACGATAAACTAGGATGAGATAATGTATGGCTCCATATTATTATGTTTAGACTTCCATTGCGACGGGATGTGTCACTTGAATACGGTCGCCTGCAAGTCTAGCCACAATTATATGAAAAGGTACAGTTTTATACGTAAGATACGTGCCATTGCAAGCCCTTTTAAATATATTCGTGCCTTTATTTTTCAGTTAGGTAGTAGTTACGTCCGTGTGGTGACGGATTAAGAATACGAAATGTCACCACCCCGTATCATCCCATGGGTGTCGTAAGAGCCGACAGAGGGAGCATATTATGCAGAGAACAGCACTGTAAAAGAAGGAAAACTTGATACAAACCCTATACCAACCCGTTTGGCCAGCGTGGTATAGTAGGCCAATTCCTCCTTTCACAGGAGAGGCCTAGTCCAGCAGTGGACTATTAAAGGCTGATGTGATGATGAGTAGTTTTAAATGCAGAAGTTAGTTGCAATATCATCCTCCGTTTTTTTTATCTTGCTCCTAAATTTGGTATATATGTAGGTAGGTAACTATCTTTCGCAAGTCCTTTAATAATATATTCGTGCCCTTTTTCCAGTTGTTATACACCTCTGTCTACGCCTTCGAGGATAAAGGCGTGAAGTTATGTTATTTTCCAGTTAGTTATTAGGCTGTAAATACAAGAGTTACTGTCATTGCAATATAATTCGCCGTTTTTTTATCCTGCTCTTAAATCTAATACTTTATTTAATATATAAAGCTGAAGAGTTTGTTTGTTTGTTTGGTTGAACGCGCTAATCTCAGGAACCGGTCCGATTTGAAAAATTACATACATACATATCGTCACGCCTTTTATCCCCGAAGGGGTAGGCAGAGGTGTATTTCTACACCCACTTTTCGCCAGATATACTTTAGTCCCACGTAATAAGGGGCGAGCCTATTGCCGTACCGGGCACATTTCCAGACTCCGTGCTGCTACTGAGAATTTCGTGACAGAAAAACCCAATAACAGTGCCCGACCCAGGAATCGAACCCGGGACCTCCCGATCCCACGCGCACATTTATGCCGCGAGACCAACGAGGCAGTCGCATAGGGTTTGATGTCGAGTTTTCCGTCTCTACGCAAAGATGGTATTTGCATCGTGTTATCCCTTAGTCGCCTCCCACGACACCCACGGGAAGATAGGGGGTGGTGACACTTGTATTCTATGCTGTCAACCACACGGCATGAGCATCACGATATAACATCGCACTATGAGCGACGGAAGCGGAGCAGTAGCTTTAAATAACGCGGGTGTAACCGCGGGCATCATCTATTCTTTATATACGTACCTATCCCTTGCAAGCCCTTTAATAATATATTAGTGCCCATATTTTCCAGTTGTTATACACCTCTGTCTACGCCTTCGGGGTTAAAGGCGTGAAGTTATGCTATGTTATTTTCCAGTTAGTACGTTGTAAACGCAAAAGTTACTGACATTTCAATATCATACGTTATTTTTATCTTGTTCGTTAATCTAACTAAATATATTTAATAACCTAATATTTATATTGCGGAACTCGTCAGCTTCGAGTTGATTCACTCTTGGTGTCACCCTTCATAGTAATATTTATTTGTTTTATAAAGAGGCTAGTGTTACTTCAGTTTTGAACCTGGTAGTGGTAGGACCTCCCAGTCTGTGCAGTAAGTACATTTATTTCCATTAGAACTTTTTAATTAAGTTCATTTTTAAATGAACATTTATTTTTCAATAATTGTTTTCGTGTTGCGGATTGTTTTCGAATTTTCTTTAATTATTGTGTTTAATAGTCATAATTATAATAATTTATTTTTGTGTTCTTTTGACCTTGTGCTATACTTAGAACTTCTTAGGAAGATTTTGTTTATTCATATTTTTGTTTTGTAAATTAGTTTCGTGTTTTCTTTAAGTATTGTGGTTAATTTTTATGGTAAGTATAATTATATCAACTCATTTTAATCATCGTCAAGTCTATTTTAAACTAAACGCAAAAGCTTCTCAATTTAATATAACTTCAAATAGAAATTAAATAAATAAAATAAATTCCTTTTTAATTGTATTTGTAAAATAATCTTCACATTTGTATCCTCAAAATACTATAACCACTTGAGTCATATTAGATAGCGAACGTTATTTTTTTACAAATATTTTTCTTACAAAAATATTTATATTTTTTCAACCATGTAGATTTTCTTACGAAAAATCACCAATTTTAATCGCACACATAGGAAAAAGTAAATGGAATATATAACTAAAAATAACAATTTAACGAACCTTCGTGACACGCAATGATTTTATCACGAAAGTTTTTAAAAGCACAGATAACCAAAAGTGAATGCATTGTACTAAAATAACATTTTTGATGAGCTTTAAATACGCGTCTAGACTGTTTACAAGTAACTACGGGTAGAATAAGGACATCTTTGTATCGACCTACAAATATTGGAATCGTTCCAGAGCCCCATGGAAAGTTTGTGGAAAGATCTGCCATTTGATATTTATTGCCGGTTTGTAGCCGTCAGCAGAATAATTGTTTAAGACTAATAAAACAATATTAACTGGTCTATTTAAATACTAAATAGATTAACTGAATGCTTCAAATAATCATGAAACATGTTCAAATATCTTGGCACTTTTATAAATAGGGCCTAATGAAAGATATAGATATGTATAAAATAATTAGTAGACTGCACGGTTGGCGTAGTGGTTTACGGCCATTTTCAATATTCGATCCATACATGGATTTTGAGATTCGAGATTCGGGTTTGACATATTTTGTATGGAGCTTATGTCAAAAACGAATCTGAAATCTACAGATCTATCTATAGATCGAATATTGAATTCCGTAGCTAAGCGGCCGCGTCACCGTTTGACACTGCGCCGAGTGTTGTGGGTTCGATCCCCACACGAGACAACACTTTGTGTGATCCATAAATTTGTTGTTCCAAGTCTGGGTGTTCATTGTGTCCGTTAGTTGTATGTTTGTAAAGTCCCCCGCGACACAGGATATAGTCCTAATGCGGAAGTTGTCTTTTTAAAAGAAAAAGAAAGAAAGAAAAAAAAAAATACCTCCGTGACTGCCTCCGTGGTCCAGTGGATAGCGTATGCGACTGCTGATCGGAGGTCCCGGGTTCGATATCCGGGCAAAGGTGTTACTGGGTTTTCTCGAATTCTGAGTAGCAGCACGGAGTCTGGTGATGTGCCCGGTAACGGCAATAGGCTCGCCCCCTATTACGTGGGACCTGAAAATTCATGGCGAAAAGTGGGTGTCATATTACATCTCTGCCTACCCCTTCGGGAATACAGGCGTGAGTCTACAAAAAAAAATATTACTTAATAATAGCGATAATTATTAACATAATTATTTAAATAGCTCTTTTATTACTTATCTTAATATATAAAATCCTTGCGTTACTGACTGACTGACAGACACGCTACAGCCGCAGGAAGCTGAAATTTGTTAGTGCACCTCTACGGTCCCCAAGGATCATACATGCCAAATTTTGGCTTCTTGCGTCTATTAGCTTTGGCTAGGTATTCTCTGTCAGTCTGTCGGTAATGCAAGAATTCTATAATCATCAACCCTTTATACTGTCCCACTGCTGGGCACGGGCCTCTACTCACTATGAGAAGGGTAAGGCCATATTCCACCATGCTGGCCAAGTGCGGGTTGGCAGACTTCTATATACTTATACAGATACAGACAAGAATTCTATATATACAGATAATCTACACTACCTATATATATTATATATTTCTTTCTACACTAATATTATAAAGAGGAAAAGTTTGTATTTTTGTTTGTAATGGATAAACTCAAAAACTACTGGACCGATTTTAAAAATTCTTTCACCATTAGAAAGCTACATTATCTGCGAGTAACATAGGCTATTTTATTGTAGAAAACATAGGGATCCGTAAGATATTTGGGTTTTTCGGGTACGCGAAATAGTTCCCTGCGGCGCGGGAAACGGCTAGTATATTCTGAAAAGGAAAAATTTGTATTCTTGTTTGTTTGTAATGGATAAACTCAAAAACTACTGGACCGATTAAAAAAAATCTGTCATCATTATAAAGCTACATTATCTGCGAGTAACATAGGCTATATTTTATTTTAGAAAAAATAGGGTTCCGTAAGATATTTGGGTTTTCCGGGTACGCGAAGTAGTTCCCTCAGGACGCGGGTGAATCCGAGGGAAACGCCTAGTTATTTTAATAACTGAATATCTAAAACCTTCAGCCCTTAATTTATCGTCTTCGGGGCAGTATATAAATTTAACCTTGTTTATGTGTAACTTTGAAGTTCATGAGTGTCACACGCTACGGTGTGAAGCGTCTTTTTATTATTATTTTTTATTTATAGACTCACGCCTGTATCCCCGAAGGGGTAGGCAGAGGTGTAATATTACACCCACATTTCGCCAGGAATTTTTAGGTCCCACGTAATAGGGGGTGAGCCTATTGCCGTACCGGGCACATTACCAGACTCCGTGCTGCTACTGAGAATTTCCTAACGGAAAAACCCAATAACACTTTGCCCGACCCGGGAATCGAACCCGAGACCTCCCAATCCCACGCGCACATTTATGCCGCGAGACCAACGAGGCAGTCCCTGAACGTGAAATTAGTGTTTTATTTTGATTTTGACTGTCCAAAATTCGCCAGACAAATTGCGTGACCCCAGTGTACAGTACGATGAACGATAACATTGATATTTTCGATAGTTATCTCAACAGATTACATAACAGGCACAACTGCCAACGTGTAAGTGCCGCCGTGGCGCTGATATATAATTATCGGATAAATACCTTTCTTTAATTTATATCAAAACATTCTGTTAACACGGATTACGAGTATACATACAATTTTTTCGCCGCAGCGCCACCTTAAGGCAATTGAACTATACAGAACTCTTACATAGACATACTTACATGTATAGGTATATTGTACTAGCTGACCCGGCGAACTTCGTACCACCTTACAGCCGATACCTTTGTTTTTTTAATTTTTTCTCCGTAAGAACCATCCTCGTACCTCAAGGAATATAATAAAAAAAAGAATTAGTAGAGTTGTATCATGAAGATCTGTGAACGTCAGCCGCGGTTCGGAAGGAGAGTTAAGCAGCGGCAGACATGTTAAAAAAAACATTTCTGTCTTAGACTATACAGACTCAAATGTAAATAAACACAATGTTAGTTCAAAGACCTGATATTTTTACGTACGACCTTGATCAAACGTGTACACAAAAATACTAAGTACATCTACGAATTGTAAGTCACTCTTAAGGTCGTGAAAGCCAGTGAACTAACCTAAAACGAATAAAAATCATACATTACTCACGTGTTATGAAAGTGTTCATTTCATCTTTATCAGCTGATTTCAGTTTTTTTTGGATTAAGGTATTTCGGATATATTTAACTACCTCTATACAGGATAATCCTTATCTACTCGATAATTAAAAAAAATGGAGATATTTATAAGTAGACTAATAAAAAAAGATAAAGTAGACAGATAAAAAAAACACTAATTATTTCATCAGCATACTGTCCCACAGCTGGGCACGGGCCTCTTTTCACTATGGCCATAGTCCACCACGCTGGCCAAGTCCGGGTTGGCAGAATTCCCATGTCTTTCGAGAACTCTCAGACATGCTGGTTTCATCACGATGTTTTCCTACCGATAAGCAAGCGATAATTAACAATTTAACAATCATACATAATAACATATACCTAATCCTAGTTGGCAACAAGTGCTTAACCGGAACCGGAACTCTAGGATATACGAGATTAAAAATAAATCCGACTTTCGTAACGGAATTCTTTCTGCCCCGAATTTCGAACATTTTCGGACAGGTGCAGAATCTATAATTATGAATCTTGTTTCTGCCCGGCTGTCCCATTAATTATTTTAAAAGGTAAATTCAAATTTCATGGTATCTATAGAAATTGATTTTCAAATTTCAGCTCCTGAATATGTCTGAAAAATAAAAACAAGTCTGTAATTACCTACAAGGACTAAATTTCAAGGGTTAAAATACTACCTTTCAAACTAATATCTGTAAAAAACTGTCCGAAGTAACGTATAAATTGTTGTTTATATCCCTATTCTGAAACCTGTTTAATATTAGATCCTATGAATAACATTCCTGCTTGGCAATATAAATTTCTGTCTAATAAGATATCAATAGTTATTTGTGCAACAAGAGAGCAAAGTTGTTTTTTGTTTCGAGTGCTGATTTTGAGTCCCGAGCAAGCGAAGGATTCTATGATTGATTCACGAGCGTAGCGAGTGAATCAAAGTTAGAATCCTGAGCGTAGAGAGGGACTCAACAGCACGAGATACAAAAAACTTTGCTCTTGTGTAGCACACATAATTTTTCACCACAGCAGTGAGAACACATATTACCTAAGAGACATAGAAATGACAGGAATAGATTGAATTCTGTATGAATCACTTGTTGATTTAACTCTTCTGGTGTTAAAGTACAGCCATCATCGCTAGTTTCACTCATCTTTTTAGATTATTTTATATATTAATACAGTGGCGTAGCGTGGGTTTCTGCCGCCCGGGGCCGTTCGGCAATTCGCCGCCGCCTTTTTACCCCAATTTTTCTGCAAAAGTAGGTATAACGTTTTTCGGGTTTTGGTATGTTTGTATGTTTAATAGTATGTCCCTTAGTTTGGCTTGACACGCTGAACGGCTTAGAGGATTAAAAAAGAAATGTTGTCATTTGATTCGTCTCACTTGCTCGCATATCATAGAGCATACGGTATAATAATTTTACAAATGTGGCAGCTCACAGCGGTGTTATGGGTCGCGCACGGCAGCAGCCGTTTCTCTGCTGCAATATATGTATAGCTTAGTCTAGGCCTCGACGGCTTAAAGGATTTTAATAAGTTAAATGTTGATGAATTTCCGTCATCACTAGATGCTTTGTTGTTTTTAAGAGCCGACCACACCTCACTCTGATCGACATTCGGGACGGCTTCGGTGTAGTGGTGCGTCTTCGAGAATCTTGAACTTTGAGTTCACGATGCGGCCATCCGCGATTGTAGTGTTGTTTGATGGTGTCGCCTCAACTGCAGAGCAAAAACTTATGAACCCCGGGGTTTTCTCGATCGTAGCGTCGATGGTCCGAGTGTTAATGCGTCGTAGGTCTCGTTGCGTAAGATTTCGTATTTGTCGTTTTACGGCCTGTCCTTCCGGCGGAGACAGCCGTCAGGATGGCATCTGGCGTCTTTTCCTCATCAGTTCGAGAGTCTCGGCTGGCAGTAGGTATAGACTACTTGTTTTTTTCTCTATGCGGAGCAGATCTTACGAGACGAATCTCCTTTCGTGACCACTTTGGCCCTCTTCTGCTTAATGCTGTCGGTGGGAGGAGCAATGTAAGTCTGAAAGTAGGCTTCATTGACTGGGCCCTTTCAGTTCTGAGGTTTATATTAAGAGAGCCTCGTACTCGTCGGTAATCGCTGCAGGTGTTTATCGTATTGATCACAGTCTTTAAATATGTGGTTTTGGTCCGTCTTGACCACCACTGACGTCTTGGCGTCTGCTGTGAGGCTTTTTCTTACAAAAGGAGTTCATTAAGAAAAGGCCCATTGCTACGAGGTAGTTAACTAACATTCAGCCATATGATTCTCGTGCCCCACGCCGCGCGCTCCGATTTTCGTTTCGCCGCGTTCTTGTACTTCCACTTTCGCGTTGAAGTATTGAGCTTTGATCTTACTAGGTATTGCCTTAACAGTGTCCTGCTACGAGTACATGGCATCTGCCATCTCGTAAGGGTGAATTGAGTTGCGCGCATATGCTTGAATCATCACCTTTAGACCGCTCCTATTGGTGAGTTTAAGTAAGTACGAGGTACGCTACCCGGGTCGACACACTACCGACTTCCACAAACTGTTCCTCCTGACCAGGAAACCGACGTCACCCCAAGAGTAGGTCGCCTTCTCGATGGTAGCAAAAGTCACCTGACTCTAGAGTTACCATGTCCTCGCCCTGTCATTGGACTTCTGATAACCGCAGTATGTGCCACGTTATGTGACTTAATTCTGCCTTGAGCTCGGCGAGGTGTTCTTTTGCCGTAGTGATTATGTTCGTTGTAAGACGCAAGGTATGCTGTATGACTGATTTTGGTAGCCTGCCGTAGCCCGATAGTCTTACAGAACACATGCACCGCCATACCCGCCACCACGTCCTTGGCCGGGAATAACGAAGCTGCCGGGAATTGGGGCTGTTGCGTCCAAAAATTAGCAGAAGGCGTTTGTAGTTTATTTTTTTTAATTTATATTTATAGTCTCACGCCTGTATCCCCGAAGGGGTAGGCAGAGGTGTAATATTACACCCACATTTCGCCAGGAATTTTTAGGTCCCACGTAATAGGGGGCGAGCCTATTGCCATACCGGGCACATTACCAGACTCCGTGCTGCTACTGAGAATTACCTTACGGAAAAACCCAATAACACTTTGCCCGACCCGGGAATCGAACCCGAGACCTCCCAATCCCACGCGCACATTTATGCCGCGAGACCAACGAGGCGTTTGTAGTATGTGAAACAATCGGCTTTGATTTTAACGCAAATATCATAAATATTGGAGTCAAAGTTCAAATAGCGTATAGTTAAACCGCAGGTGTGACTATTGTCTTAGGAGACCTGTACCTGCTTTCTTACCTATTCAACTATAAAGATTATGTTGTATTACTTTATCTGGCACGCGTCGCCCCTATTGCCCTGGCGCCTGTGAGCGCCAGTTGCGCCATGGCAATAGGGGCGGCACACATCGCACACAAGGGCGGCTCGGCCTTGATATATGGATTTATTAATTACTCATAACAGGCTCGCAGATCACCGGAATATTGCAACCTATTCAAGAATTAATAAACGGACACAAGCAAGTCTTCACGTAATGAAAATCATGATGATTTTGTTTTCGATTGTTGTTCTTTCTACTGTGTCCGCACCGCCCGCACGGTCCTGCTGGGATCGTGTCAGTGCGCGCGCCAAGTATTTAATTTTTTTTTTTCGCGGCGTCTTTTGCCGCCACCATAAATGTGCCGCTCGGGGCCATGGATGGTATGCCTTTAGGACAGGCTCCTGATCCCTTGTTTTCAGCCGATTCTTGTAATATTTTGTTTATGTGTCAAAGTGATCATGCTAATTTTGGTATTCCACTATTGACTGATACGTATGAATTTTGTAAGAGGAAGCGATTGCGAAGTGGAATGAGTCATGTGTGGACTTATTATCCTAGATGTAAAGAGAGAATTATTACAGCGCGTGATTTTGTGTCTGGTACTTTAGATGATCAATTGCATGCTATGAAATCACCTGATGCGACTGCTCAGCGTATATGTGTTGGGTTTGATGTACCTTTGTCATCGCTTCCTTTAAAGACCGATCAGCATCGTTATTGGCATTATGTTTTAACTTGTACTGTTCATGTTTATGCTACTTATACGTTTACTACTCGTAATATTAATGCTCATTTTAAAGAATAAATTGTTTTGTGTGTGAGATTTGTGTTTCAATAAAAAAAAAATCCCTTCCTCACAGGTGAAAAAGTATATTACTTGGCCTGACTTAATGCCAACAAAAATAATTTGATTACCCTTATTCATGCAATTAGAGGATTAGGTTAAATGTTATCCAATTAATTAAGATAAGATTGACGTTAAGCCGTAAATTTAAGTATTAGAATATCGAGACATTAGACTTAGATTAGGATATTATACTACGAATACAATAATCCACTTAATCTTTCGATATTTGTGATTTTTTACTAATCCCCATAATAAAAACTATTTTCCATTTTTTTTATTTCACATTAAAACTTTGAATGATAGAGTACAGAATTTTGTGATAAGAGAGTGTTGAGGCGTAAAAGAATGGAAGATGTAGTAACAAGCAACGAGAAAGGTATGCTAAGATGGTTTGGACACATGGAGGTGACGGATGACTAATAACTGACCAAGAAGATAGGTAAGGAAAGTGTGAATTGGACAGGAGGAAGGGGAAGACCTAGGCGGACGTTCTCTGAGGTGTTTGGAGACATCCAAAAAAAAGGACAGGTTAGAAGTACCCTAAACCGCGGAGCATACATCAGAAATTTGATGAGAGTGAATGGGGCAAGAGAGGTACGTATGTCAGGACTCAGGATCGTTGCAAATGGCGTTCCGTAATCTCTGCCCACCTCATCGGAAAAAAGGCGTGAATGTATGTACATATATAAGTATTTATAATATAACAGTGTAGAGTAACTTTGTTTTTTTTATAGACTCACGCCTGTATCCCCGAAGGGGTAGGCAGAGGTGTAATATTACACCCACATTTCACCATGCATTTTTAGGTCCTTTATCTTATTATTTCCTTTTGTTACTCTACCTGGAGCGCCAGATATAACGCCTATAAAATAAATGCAATCTAGATTTGCTGCATTTTTTTACAGATTTTATCGGGCACTTATATAACTGCTGATATCTGAAAAATATAGCTATACTTACTATAGGAAATCAAAATGGATAAGTCGAATTTCTTTTTTATATATCGTCTCGCCTGTATCACGGTAGGGGTAGGCAGAGGTGCAATATTACACCCACATTTCGCCATGAATTTTTAGGTCCCACGTAATAGGGGGCGAGCCTATTGCCATACCGGGCACATTACCAGACTCCGTGCTGCTACTGAGAATTTCCTAACGGAAAAATCCAATAAAACTTTGCCCGACCCGGGTATCGAACCCGAGACCTCCCAATCCCACGCGCACATTTATGCCGCGAGACCAACGAGGCAGTCTTTAGTAGTAACTTTAGTAACTACTTTAACTGTGTTATCAACAAATTGTTGTTTCCGTTTGTATGTTTGTAACATAGATAAGATTTATTCCAAGTGAGGACATACATACCTAGCTGGGCTCGCCCACCGAAGGTAGCGATCAAATTAAGAGATAAGGTACCGTCTTTTTTATTTTTCAATATAATTATGTAAATTTTTATACATCATAAAACTAGGTAAGGAAAAAAAATATGTTTAGATATTTGCAAATCAACATAATAAATTATAATTTCGAGCCATTTTTGACACCACAATCAATTAAAAACAAATCAATCAATCAATAATTCTTTTTTGTTTTTTTTTTTATGATTTGATTACAAGTATATAGTTTCAGATTTTTGCTTGTATGTGTACCAAATAGCAATTTTCATAATAGTGGGTAATATCACATTTTCATATTCCAAATTTCATAGTATTACGTAAACTGGAAGTACTCTATGAATTTTGATTCTTTTTCTTTAGATTTTTTCAAAATTATTCGATAAGGATAGTTTAATAAAATTTTCCATTCCAATACATAAATATAACATGTTTAATTCCTTGTCTACATGGCCAAACTAGCAAGTCTGACATACTTTTTCTATTACATTAAATGTGAATTTTTGACAATATATTTATAGATATAAGGGTGCATAGGGTTCCCACCAAGAACTTAGGGTCCCAAGCCAACCTCACCTGCAAGTGGTGCACCTGCCGATCAACGGACGAGGCTCTGGCAAACAAAATGTCCCAATAAACGGCAATAGGCTCGCCACCTATTACGTGGGATCAAAACACTGGCGAAAAGTGAGCGTTTAATATGCCTCTGCCTACCCCTTCGGGGAAACAGGCGTGAGTCTATGTATGTATGTATGTATATTTGTTGCGCATACATGCAAAAACTACTAAGCGTATTTTAAAGAAACTTTACAGTAGGTAATATGTATTATTTATACATCGAAATAGCTCATTGGCAACCTTCTGTGTCGATAACCGACCGTATACATATGTGGTGAAGCGGCGAACAGAAGCTAGCACTTCAATATTTTGATATTACCTAGTCATACAACTCATACACCCTATTCTCCCCACCTAAGTGACCCACGCCATTGAAATGTGCTCGTTCACCTATATGTCCCTTTATCTTTCAAGTGCAGAGCTTTCAAGCAGTTATCGATATATGTACTAATATATAAGTTATCAACAATTCAACCAATTAGTTATATTTTATCTGCCACTAGTGTGTCCGTACGTGCCATACGGACGACGTGTCCATTTACCAACTGTTATAATAAACTGAAATCATTTTCATGTGTTTCAAGAAATAATTGAAAATACGAGAAATTTCTACAAATATATGTAAGTTTACCCGTTTCATTTTTAACAAATTCTAAATTTTGAATTAAGAATGTGTTTTAAAATGTAGTTAGGTAGATATAGTAATGAATGTGCAACGATTTTAAATGTAAGTTTTCCTTATTTATACGGAATTCTGTGTATGACATTTATATATTTTAGTTTCATAAGTGTTGTGGATTTGTGGGCGTTTTATACTTTGGTGTTAGTTAAATTAACTATTCAACATACTATAATAATATGGCTAGTTGTAGGGAATCAGAAGTTTAACGTTTTAACATACAAAATAATAAATCAAAAGGGCAATACTGCTCCGCGCCCGTGGCTCGTAGCGTGATGTTATATAGCCTATAGCCTTCCTCGATAAATGACCTATCTAACACTGAAAGAATTTTTCAAATCGAACCTGTAGTTCCTGAGATTAGCTCGTTCAACCAAACTCTTCGGCTTTATATATTAGTATTAGATTTCTCGAAATTCCCGCGAGATAAGTAGAAATGGTCAAATAAAAAAAATGTGTGTGTAGCCGCGGACGGACACTTAACTCCATTCAAGTAGTAGGTAATGTAATAAAAATATCATACAACAACTTATCATTTCGTAATTGCTCGCAATTTTTAATCTTAACTGTAATTATTTACTTCTGATCAAGATTATTGTGTATTATTGATAAAATTATCTTTCTGTATTTTTCCTATAATTAATTATATGTCTATTTTACTTTACTTTTTATAATGTACACTATATAATATTATAAAGAGGAAGAATTTGTATTTTTGTTTGTTTGTAATGGATAAACTCAAAAACTACTGGACCGATTTAAAAAATTCTTTCACCATTAGAAAGCTATATTATCTGCGAGTAACATAGGCTATATTTTATTTTATAAAAAATAGGGGTCCGTAAGATATTTGGGTTTTTCCGGTACACGAAGTAGTTCTCTCAGGACGCGGGTGAAACCGCGGGAAACGGCTAGTTAATGTATAAATATGAAAAAACATATGTGCTTGAATTTGGTCATTATTATTTTGGTTGTATTTATGAGACCGAAGGTTAAGAAACGCTTGCACAGGTCACCACTTGGATGGGTGACCGTGTGTGGCATTTACATCTGAGCGCTACCGTGCTTCGGAGGGCACGTAGAGCTGATGGTACCGGTTCTTGTCTCAGGATAAGGATCGTTAGGCCATGTCGGAGGCCTTCGGGCGGTCTGATAACTCCGACACCAGAGTTGGCCACACACTCACACGAAAATTAATTTCGTTTATGCTATGATGCAAACAATTTAAACGCCACCGAAACACTATAGCCCTGTTGGGCTTTTTTAAATGATTAGCATACCAGAAGAATTGTCCACCTATCGAGTATTTTAAAATTGTTTGTATCTTCCAAAAAATTAATATAAACATCCTTTTCATATTTTTTTTATATGCGCACGCCTTTTATCCCCGAAGGGTTAGGCAAAGATGTAATACTACATCTTTGCATACACATTAGGCCATGAATTTTAAGGCACCACATAATAGGGGGCGAGCCTATTGCCGTTACCGGGCACATTGCACGACTCCTGATACTACTCTACTGAGCCTGTTCCTACTGAAAAGACTTAAAAAGACGTAAGTGGATGCTCCTGTTTCACCATATTTACTTTGGGAGGCTTACCAAATGAACATCATTTACTGCTTGAGTGCTTGAGTATGATATCAATAGTTACTAAAAAAATTACTAGTAGATGTCTACAATGTGAAACAATTGCAGTCCTTACAAAAATAAAATGTACAACCATTATATTTGATTGAAAAGAGTGGCCATGAGTTTTATTGCCCGTTCTTTCTCGTGATTCTACCTATTGCATTGCGAACGTGGCAGTAAATGTAAATGTAGAATCATTAAGTATGTAATTAACTTAAATTTTGAGGTTCATAAGCGTCACTAGCGGCCTAGATGAATAAATGATTTTGACTTTGACTTACTGCTACAGAGAACTCGGAACAAAACTCAGTAACACTTTGCCCGATATGGAAATCGAACTTGGGACCTCCCAGTAGATGCATACGCTATCCACGTAAAATTAAGGCAGTATGGTACACACAGGGCTCAATTTTACTGACTCACAGCTTATGAAGTCGACTGAGCCACTATGGTAAGGGCTATAAAGCTGCAAAAGTATAATAGGCTAGTCTGTCCTACATATCTCCAAAATCAGCCGTACCATGTTATATATAACTAGCTGTTTCCCGCGGTTTCACCCGCGTCCTGAGGGAACTACTTCGCGTACTCGGTTAATTTATAGCCTAAGTTACTCCTTAGTACATCAGATATCCGCCAGTGAACGTCCCGTCAAAATCGGTCTATCCGTTCCAGAGATTAGCGAGAAGAAACAGACAGACAGACAAAATTTGACAAAAAATTTCACTTCGGTATTTGTACCGTGTATACATCTATATGCATTTAGTAAAAAGCGGTTGTTTTAATATTACAAACAGACACTCCAATTTTATTTATATGTAGGTATGTATGTATAGATTAGTTTTGGAAACAGGGCTATCGATTAAAACAGCTGCCAAGTTGATTCATAGCTATTATCAATTATTTTACACATTGACATACAATTGTTGAACTAGGTGCTCATGATTCAATACGACAAACGATACTACAAATGGAGCTATACTACATGAGCCCGCGGTTACACCCGCATTATTTAAGGCTACTGCTCTGCTCCCGTGGCCCATAGCGTGATGCTATATAGCCTATAGCCTTTCTCGATAAATAGGCTATCTAAAACTGAAATAATTTTTCAAATCAATCCAGTTCCTGAGATTAGCGCGTTCAACCAAACAAACAAACTCTTCAGCTTTATATATTAGTATTAGATAAGTAATAGTAAATAGTATTCGCCCCATTTGAAGCTTTAAAACCAGGGAATTTTAAGCAACTTTAACCCCTATTTGAACCCAACTAAAACGTTTTTTTGCATGTGCCTACATCGAAGTAGGAAGCCATTGTACTTTTTGATAAATTTCGATTTAATGCTTCTTTCTAAGAGACCTGTTAAATACCTATAATATTGTTAGAATAATAATAGGAGCATTTTACAAATGCACAATTGTGTCCTCCTAATACATATATATCATACTTAATAATGTAAATTATGAGGACATGGTCGGGGTATGGGCGTTTTATTGATAAGAACATTTACAATACGCAACTGATTAAAATAATTGCATAAAACTATTTAATCGTTTTATGCAATTGAAATAAATAATAGCTAATAATAGGTATATGTGTATCCCTGTGGCTTCATTCAGTAAGAATCCAAGAGCGATTCCTGCACAAATAACCCAAAATATTTATTTCAAATCTGACTGCCTCCGTGGTCCAGTGGATAGCGTATGCAACTGCTGATAGGAGGTCCCGGGTTCGATTCCCGGGTCGGGCAAAAGTGTTACTGGGTTTTCCCGAATTCTCAGCAGCAGCACGGAGTCTGGTGATGTGCCCGGTAACGGCAATAGACCCGTATTACGTGGGACCTACAAATTCATGGCGAAATGTGGGTGTAATATTACACCTCTGCCTACCTCTTCGGGGATTACAGGCGTGAGTCTTTCAAATATTTGGGGAAATTATTTCATACATAATTAGCAAGAGCTTGTATTGTATAGTAAGACTCATTTAGCCCGTAATTTCATAGTGGTTGATTAAAGAAAAGCACGATAAGGTATGCAAGTGGTGATCTGTGATATTGTACCTTTGCCGATCTTTTATAAATTGCAAGTTAATACAGGATATGAACGGAATGTTTTCGCCTTTAGGTGTGAAATATTAGGGAATAATAAAAACTCCTCCCTCCCTAGTGGGTGCTTAAGTTATACTACCTATCCACATTATTTCAAGACTTTTACAATGACATCGATCAACATTAGACGGAAGCATTACCATCGGCAGCGGCAGCGATAGCCTAGTGGAGAGACCGACGGACTGCTACGCAGAGGGTCTCGGGTTCGAATCCACGGCATGCACCAATGACTTAATTATCGCTTGCTAAACAGTGAAGAAAAATATTGTGAGGAAACCTGCATGTCTGAGAGTTCTCCATAATGTTCTGGAAAGACATGTGAAGTCTGCCAACCCGCACTTGGCCAGCGTGGCGGACTATGGCCTTACCCTTCTCATAGTGAGAAGAGGTCCGTGCCCAGCAGTGGGACAAACTATATACAGGGCCAATGATGATGATAATAACATAATAACCATCGGAGCAACAACTGTGAGACATGTGAAAGTTTTTTTTTATAGACTGACGCCTGTATCTCCGAGGGATAAGCAGAGATATTACACCCACATTTCGCCATGAATATTTAGGTCCCACGTAATAGGGGGCGAGCCTATTGCCGATACCGGGCACATCACCATTCACCTGACTACGTGCTGCTTTTGAGATTTTCGGAAAAACCCAGTAACACTTTTGCCCGACCCGGGAATCGAACCCGGGACCCCCGATCAGCAGTCCACTGGACTACGGAGGCAGTCCAGTCAAGTTTAATAGGTATCGTCAGTTTATCAGCTGACATAATTTAGCTGCATTTATTCGGATCCAATATCTAATCCATTTAATCTAAACCAAACATGTCATGCGTGTTACAGGCGTGTTTACAATTTGACCTAAATTTGAGCCAAACTGGGCAACTTCCAGAATATTGTTTGTGATTCCGAATCCTATAATTATACTTATGTTACTGTTGCGAAATTATTTTATTGATCCTATTTATACATGTTTTGTAGGGCAGCGATAGCCTAGTGGAGATACCAACAGACTGCCATGCAGAGGGTTCGAATCCACGGCGCGCACCAATGACTTTTCAGAGTTATGTGCGCATTGAATTGTAAATTATCGCTTGTCCCGTGCCTCGGAGAGCACGTTAGGCCGTCAGTCCCGGTTGTCATGAAGATCTTTGACAGTCGTTATTGGGAGTCAGTACCTATGAATAAAGTGACACTAGTCTAAACCATGGAATATCGCTATCCCTTTGGGTTTCGGAGGTGAGACAGGCAGTCGCTCTGTGGAAAAGCTAATATTCAGTAAAATCCGGTTAGACTAGAAAGCGGACCCCGGGTTCTAACCGGGATAACGCTAGGAGGATGATGATTTATACATGTTTTGTAGTCAGACAGTCCTATTAAAAGAACACTGCTTGTTATTTTAATAACTTGTTATCTTATTCGGTGATAGCCTAGTGGTGTACGTAACGGGCTGCCGAGACGATGGTCTCGGGTTAGATCATCAGGTACCCCGGGCACACACCTCTGACTTTTCGAAGTTATTTGTGTATTATAAATGTTAATATCAATTATCGCTCGCTTAATAATGTGCCCGGTAGATGGTAATAGGCTAGCCCCCTATTACATTGGGACCGAAACATAACTGGCGAAATGTGGGTGTGTATACACCTCTGTCTACCCCTTCGGGGATAAAAGGCGTGAAGCTATGTTATGTTATGTTTCTTATTCCGCAAACTTATTTTTAAAGTGTCTTATGTGATCTTATGCCGCAAAGACAAAAATATCATTAAATGCTTTTGAAATTAACTTTTCATTGCGGTTGAGCTCAAAATCCATCCTATAATGAAGTCCATCACACTGCTCAAGTAGATTCACTCCTATTAAATACAATACTTGCCTCAACGTTTCGGCATGATTGTCACTAATCGTGGTCAGCAGATAACTTATTGTCCAATATTTTTTTTTTATAGTCTCACGCCTGTATCCCCGAAGGGGTAGGCGGAGGTGTAAATATTACACCCACATTTCGCCAGGAATTTTTAAGTCCCACTTAATAGGGGGCGAGCCTATTGCCGTTACCGGGCACATTACCAGACTCCGTGCTGCTACTGAGTATTCGGAAAAACCCAATAGCACTTTTTCCCGATTCCGATCTCCTCCGATCAGCAGTATCCTCTGCATACGCTATCTACTGGACCACGGAGGCAGCTATTGTCCAATAATTATTATGTGACTAGTGGACGCCCGCAGCTACGCCTGCACATTTTACCCGTTTTGCCCGATTCCGTTGGAATTTCGGGTAATCCCTTCTTAGTGCACCTCCACGGTCCCCAAGGAACATACATGCCAAATTGCAGCTTTCTGCGCCCAATAGTTTAAGCTGTCGCTTGTCTGTCAGTCAGTCAGTAACGCAAGGATTTTATATATTAAGATAAGACTCGTTACATACCTAAATATTACTATAGATGAGTATAAGTCTCGAAAGCTTTTTTTTTTTTTTACTGATGACTTATATACGCCTATGTTAGTGTCTATATTTAAGTCTAGCATTTACTATTGTCATGTACGTTAAACTTTGCGTAATATACCTACCTTATTTTCGGCAAATATCTGGTACCTAATCTTGAATATTAACCTTGGATTCTACCAAAGTCAATACTTTCAATTAAATATCGATTGATTAATATTTATCGTATTATTTCGATAAACGTCAAAATTTTATATTCTTATCGAATTAATGACATTCAAATAATATTCAATTATTTCAATTGTGCTATATTGAAGGCCTCATCTGATTTCTGATAAGATATTACATTATTTAAATGTAAGTTAGTTAAACTTAATTAAGTAATTAATAAATTTAAACAAGCTTAATCCGGCAAGATTTTCTCTCTCTGAAAATATGATTTTGGTGTATCTCCATTATCTAAGTCATCCTACGAGCGTTATCTCTGTTAGAACCCGGGGTCCGCTTTCTAGTCTAACCGAATTTGACTGAATATTATCTTTTCTACAGAGGGACTGCCTGTCTAACCTACACCCACCTATGGCTTGGACTAGTGTCAGTTTATCCAGAGGTACTGACTCCCTGTAACGACTGTCAAAGACCTTCATGACAGCCGGGACCGACGGCTTAACGTGCTCTCCGAGGCACGGGGCAAGCGATAATTAACAATTTAATACGCACATAACTCCGAAAAGTCTGTAGTGCGCGCCGTGGATTTGAACCCGATACCCTTTGCATGGCAATCTGATGGTATCTACTGTCTATATTATAAGTAAAGCATAATATTTCTTTTGCCTGCCCTGTTCCCAAATTACTCGTGGTCGGCGCAGAATGTCTTTCTCTTCCATTCTCTTCTATCAGGCGTCATCTGATTATTCACTCCCTTTTCTTTCATGTCATCCTTCACACAATCCATCTTTGCTCTTGCCTTATATCCCTCAACTCGCATATTCATCACTTTCTTAGTCACATGATTTTCATCCCTCTACATCACATGTCTATACAACGATAGACGATTTCCTTCGAGCTTTTCTCGATGCAACTTTTAAACTCCTCCTAATACCCAGGGCCGTTCCGACCCAATGTAGTGCGCAGTAGTCGTTACCTAACGATTCCGGCCTAAATTTAATTTTATATTTGCCCTTCCTACGCCACTGCACCTGTGTGCGAAATCTGTGAAGCGCCTTTTTTGGCATCCTTTTTCAAAAATAAGTGTTATAATTAACGCGTATCTCGGCGCGCGGCGCCCCTGTCACCCTGGCGCCTGTGTGCGCCGCACACATTGCACATAGGGAAGGTTCGGCCCTGCTAATACCTATACTCATTTCTGATTTTATCCATCCTTGTCGCACACATCCATCTCAACATCCTCATCTCTGCTACATGCAATCTTCTTTTATCCGTCTTCTTTACGGCCCAGCATTCTGATCCATACAGTGCGACAGGTCTTGTAACGGATTTGTAAATATTTCCCTTAATATATGCGACTGCTGATCGGAGGTCCCGGGTTCGATTCCCGGGTCGGGCAAAAGTGTTACTGGGTTTTCCCGAATACTCAGTAGCAGCCCGGAGTCTGGTGATGTGCCCGGTAACGACAATAGGCTCGCCCCCTATTACGTGGGACCTAAAATCATGGCGAAATGTGGGTGTAATATTTACACCTCTGCCTACCCCTTTGTTGTTACTGGCGTGATACTATAAAAAAAATATTCCCTTAACAAAAGTACAGCATAATAAATAAAGTAAAAAACATCAGTCGATGGAATCGCAAAGTTGTTCCTAGTTAGACCAGTACATTTAGTTCATGTAAATATGACTACATTCTAGACTTTATTATTACTTGTTTGTTTACCATACTAGTCGTTTTAAAGAGCAGGTTAAATGTATGATGTATGTGTATTCGCTTACCTGGTTATTAGTCTTTCAATAACGTGTAGGTACACAATAAGGCAATCTGCGAAAGATCTAAAATAACTGGGTTTATAGCGCCCCGTATGTGGCTTGTACAGGGTGTTAGAGACCTCGTACGCAAATAAAAGCTACTCTGATAATAGAAGTCTATTATCAGAGTAGCTGGAAAGTTCCAATAATAAAAATGAACACGTGACATGTTTTTAAACCAGCCAAACACTTCGATCAAGACTTATGCTCTTCAAATTGTGCTCTTTAAAATATTATTAACCTTATTGGTGATGCTAAGATTCTAACTAGCGACTCTAGCGGCGAATTTGGAAGTTGTCCGGGTACGACACTTTGGGCAGCTCAATACAATTACTTCTATAACCTCGAAGCAAAGTTGCATTGAAAGCTCGTCACGCCTTTTATCCCCGAAGGGTTAGGCAAAGATGTAAAACTACATCTTTGCCTACACCCACATTAGGCCATGAATTTTAAGGCCCCACATAATAGAGGGCGAGCCTATTGCCGTTACCGGGCACATTGCACGACTCCTGATACTACTCTACTGAGCCTGTTCCTACTGAAAAGACTTAAAAAGACGTAAGTGGATGCTCCTGTTACACCATATTTACTTTGGGAGGCTTACCAAATGAACATCATTTACTGCTTGAGTGCTTGAGCATGATATCAATAGTAACTAAAAATTTTACTAGTAGATGTCTACAATGTGAAACAGTTGCAGCTCCTTACAAAAATAAAATGTACCACCATTATATTTGATTGAAAAGAGTGGCCATGAGTTTTATTGCCCGTTCTTTCTCGTGGTTCTATCTATTGCATTGCGAACGTGGCAGTAAATGTAAATGTAGAATCATTAAGTATGTAATTAACTTAAATTTTGAGGTTCATAAGCGTCACTAGCGGCCTAGATGAATAAATGATTTTGACTTTGACTTACTGCTACAGAGAACTCGGAACAAAACTCAGTAACACTTTGCCCGATATGGGAATCGAACTTGGGACCTCCCAGTGGACGCATACGCTATCCACGTAAAATTAAGGCAGTATGGTACACACAGGGCTCAATTTTACTGACTCACAGCTTATGAAGTCGACTGAGCCACTATGGTAAGGGCTATAAAGCTGCAAAAGTATAATAGGCTAGTCTGTCCTACATATCTCCAAAATCAGCCGTACCATGTTATATATAACTAGCTGTTTCCCGCGGTTTCACCCGCGTCCTGAGGGAACTACTTCGCGTACTCGGTTAATTTATAGCCTAAGTTACTCCTTGGTACATCAGCTATCCGCCAGTGAACGTCCCGTCAAAATCGGTCCAGCCGTTCCAGAGATTAGCGAGAAGAAACAGACAGACAGACAAAATTTGACAAAAAAATTCACTTCGGTATTTGTACCGTGTATACATCTATATGCATTTAGTAAAAAGCGGTTGTTTTAATATTACAAACAGACACTCCAATTTTATTTATATGTAGGTATGTATGTATAGATTAGTTTTGGAAACAGGGCTATCGATTAAAACAGCTGCCAAGTTGATTCATAGCTATTATCAATTATTTTACACATTGACATACAATTGTTGAACTAGGTGCTCATGATTCAATACGACAAACGATACTACAAATGGAGCTATACTACATGAGCCCGCGGTTACACCCGTATTATTTAAGGCTACCGCTCCGCTCCCGTCGCTCATAGCGTGATGCTATATAGCCTATAGCCTTTCTCGATAAATAGGCTATCTAAAACTGAAATAATTTTTCAAATCAATCCAGTTCCTGAGATTAGCGCGTTCAACCAAACAAACAAACTCTTCAGCTTTATATATTAGTATTAGATAAGTAATAGTAAATAGTATTCGCCCCATTTGAAGCTTTAAAACCAGGGAATTTTAAGCAACTTTAACCCCTATTTGAACCCAACTAAAACGTTTTTTTGCATGTGCCTACATCGAAGTAGGAAGCCATTGTACTTTTTGATAAATTTCGATTTAATGCTTCTTTCTAAGAGACCTGTTAAATACCTATAATATTGTTAGAATAATAATAGGAGCATTTTACAAATGCACAATTGTGTCCTCCTAATACATATAATAATTATATCATACTTAATAATGTAAATATTATGAGGACATGGTCGGGGTATGGGCGTTTTATTGATAAAAACATTTACAATACGCAACTGATTAAAATAATTGCATAAAACTATTTAATCGTTTTATGCAATTGAAATAAATAATAGCTAATAATATATGTGTATCCCTGTGGCTTCATTCAGTAAGGATCCAAGAGCGATTCCTGCGCAAATAACCCAAAATATATCTTTCAAATCTGACTGCCTCCGTGGTCCAGTGGATAGCGTATGCAACTGCTGATAGGAGGTCCCGGGTTCGATTCCCGGGTCGGGCAAAAGTGTTACTAGGTTTTCCCGAATTCTCAGCAGCAGCACGGAGTCTGGTGATGTGCCCGGTAACGGCAATAGACTCGTATTACGTGGGACCTACAAATTCATGGCGAAATGTGGGTGTAATATTACACCTCTGCCTACCTCTTCGGGGATTACAGGCGTGAGTCTTTCAAATATTTGGGGAAATTATTTCATACATAATTAGCAAGAGCTTGTACTGTATAGTAAGACTCATTTAGCCCGTAATTTCATAGTGGTTGATTAAAGAA
The DNA here is from genome assembly GCA_944739405.2 of Euclidia mi. Classification (NCBI taxonomy): domain Eukaryota; kingdom Metazoa; phylum Arthropoda; class Insecta; order Lepidoptera; family Erebidae; genus Euclidia; species Euclidia mi. The sequence goes on from OX123203.2 coordinate 48,875,743, forward strand.
AAGCACGATAAGGTATGCAAGTGGTGATCTGTGATATTGTACCTTTGCCGATCTTTTATAAATTGCAAGTTAATACAGGATATGAACGGAATGTTTTCGCCTTTAGGTGTGAAATATTAGGGAATAATAAAAACTCCTCCCTCCCTAGTGGGTGCTTAAGTTATACTACCTATCCACATTATTTCAAGACTTTTACAATGACATCAATCAACATTAGACGAAAGCATTACCATCGGCAGCGGCAGCGATAGCCTAGTGGAGAGACCGACGGACTGCTACGCAGAGGGTCTCGGGTGCGAATCCACGGCACGCACCAATGACTTTTCGAAGTTATGTGCGTATTAAATTGTTAATTATCGCTTGCTAAACAGTGAAGAAAAATATTGTGAGGAAACCTGCATGTCTGAGAGTTCTCCATAATGTTCTGGAAAGACATGTGAAGTCTGCCAACCCGCACTTGGCCAGCGTGGCGGACTATGGCCTTACCCTTCTCATACTGAGAAGAGGCCCGTGCCCAGCAGTGGGACAAACTATATACAGGGCCGATGATGATGATAATAACATAATAACCATCGGAGCAACAACTGTGAGACATGTGAAAGTTTTTTTTTTATAGACTGACGCCTGTATCTCCGAGGGATAAGCAGAGATATTACACCCACATTTCGCCATGAATATTTAGGTCCCACGTAATAGGGGGCGAGACTATTGCCGATACCGGGCACATCACCATTCACCTGACTACGTGCTGCTTTTGAGATTTTCGGAAAAACCCAGTAACACTTTTGCCCGACCCGGGAATCGAACCCGGGACCCCCGATCAGCAGTCCACTGGACTACGGAGGCAGTCCAGTCAAGTTTAATAGGTATCGTCAGTTTATCAGCTGACATAATTTAGCTGCATTTATTCGGATCCAATATCTAATCCATTTAATCTAAACCAAACATGTCATGCGTGTTACAGGCGTGTTTACAATTTGACCTAAATTTGAGCCAAACTGGGCAACTTCCAGAATATTGTTTGTGATTCCGTCTCCTATAATTATACTTATGTTACTGTTTTGTTTTAATTATACATGTTTTGTAGGGCAGCGATAGCCTAGTGGAGATACCAACAGACTGCCATGCAGAGGGTTCGAATCCACAGCGCGCACCAATGACTTTTCGGAGTTATGTGCGTATTTAATTGTAAATTATCGCTTGTCCCGTGCCGCGGAGAGCACGTTAAGCCGTCGGTACCGGTTGTCATGAAGACCTTTGACAGTCGTTATTGGGAGTCAGTACCTATGAATAAACTGACACTAGTCTAAACCATGGAATATAGCTATCCCTTTGGGTTTCGGAGGTGAGACAGGCAGTCGCTCTGTGGAAAAGCTAATATTCAGTAAAATCCGGTTAGACTAGAAAGCGGACCCCGGGTTCTAACCGGGATAACGCTAGGAGGATGATGATTTATACATGTTTTGTAGTCAGACAGTCCTATTAAAAGAACACTGCTTGTTATTTTAATAACTTGTTATCTTATTCGGTGATAGCCTAGTGGTGTACGTAACGGGCTGCCGAGACGATGGTCTCGGGTTAGATCATCAGGTACCCCGGGCACACACCTCTGACTTTTCGAAGTTATTTGTGTATTATAAATGTTAATATCAATTATCGCTCGCTTAATAATGTGCCCGGTAGATGGTAATAGGCTAGCCCCCTATTACATTGGGACCGAAACATAACTGGCGAAATGTGGGTGTGTATACACCTCTGTCTACCCCTTCGGGGATAAAAGGCGTGAAGCTATGTTATGTTATGTTTCTTATTCCGCAAACTGATTTTTAAAGTGTCTTTTGTGATCTTATGCCGCAAAGACAAACATATCATTAAATGCTTTTGAAATTAACTTTTCATTGCGGTTGAGCTCAAAATCCATCCTATAATGAAGTCCATCACACTGCTCAAGTAGATTCACTCCTATTAAATACAATACTTGCCTCAACGTTTCGGCATGATTTTCACTAATCGTGGTCAGCAGATAACTTATTGTCCAATTTTTTTTTTATAGTCTCACGCCTGTATCCCCGAAGGGGTAGGCGGAGGTGTAAATATTACACCCACATTTCGCCAGGAATTTTTAAGTCCCACTTAATAGGAGGCGAGCCTATTGCCGTTACCGGGCACATTACCAGACTCCGTGCTGCTACTGAGTATTCGGAAAAACCCAGTAGCACTTTTGCCCGACTCCGATCTCCTCTGATCAGCAGTATCCTCCGCATACGCTATCTACTGGACCACGGAGGCAGCTATTGTCCAATAATTATTATGTGACTAGTGGACGCCCGCAGCTACGCCTGCACATTTTGCCCGATTTGCCCGATTCCGTTGGAATTTCGGGAAATCCCTTCTTAGTGCACCCCTACGGTCCCCAAGGAACATACATGCCAAATTGCAGCTTTCTGCGTCTAATAGTTTAAGCTGTAGCTTGTCTGTCAGTCAGTCAGTAACGCAAGGATTTTATATATTAAGATAAGACTCGTTACATACCTAAATATTACTATAGACGAGTATAAGTCGCGAAAGCTTATTTTTTTTTTACTGATGATTTATATACGCCTATGTTAGTGTCTATATTTAAGTCTAGCATTTACTATTGTCATGTACGTTAAACTTTGCGTAATATACCTACCTTATTTTCGGCAAATATCTGGTACCTAATCTTGAATATTAACCTTGGATTCTACCAAAGTCAATATTTTCAATTAAATATCGATTGATTAATATTTATCGTATTATTTCGATAAACGTCAATGAATTTTATATTCTTATCGAATTAATGACATTCAAATAATATTCAATTATTTCAATTGTGCTATATTGAAGGCCTCATCTGATTTCTGATAAAATATTACATTATTTATGTAAATGTAAGTTAGTTAAACTTAATTAAGTAATTAATAAATTTAAACAAGCTTAATCCGGCAACATTTTCTCTCTCTGAAAATATGATTCTGGTGTATCTCCATTATCTAAGTCATCCTACGAGCGTTATCTCAGTAAGAACCCGGGGTCCGCTTTCTAGTCTAACCGAATTTGACTGAATATTATCTTTTCTACAGAGGGACTGCCTGTCTAACCTACACCCACCTATGGCTTGGACTAGTGTCAGTTTATCCAGAGGTACTGACTCCCTGTAACGACTGTCAAAGATCTTCATGACAGCCGGGACCGACGGCTTAACGTGCTCTCCTAGGCACGGGGCAAGCGATAATTAACAATTTAATACGCACATAACTCCGAAAAGTCTGTAGTGCGCGCCGTGGATTTGAACCCGATACCCATTGCATGGCAGTCTGTTGGTATCTTCTGCCTTCATAAAAGTAAAGCATAATATTTCTTTTGCCTGCCCTGTTCCCAAATTACTTGGGGTCGGCGCAGAATGTCTTTCTCTTCCATTCTCTTCTATCAGACGTCATCTGATTATTCACTCCCTTTTCGTTCATGTCATCCTTCACACAATCCATCCATCTTTTCTTTGGTCTTCCTCTTGTCTTTTATCCCTCAACTCTCATATTGATGACTTTCTCCATCAGCAGCCTTTAACAATCCACTGCTGGACTAGCCATCTCCTTTGAAAGGAGGAATTGGCCTACTATACCACGCTGGCCAAACGAGTTGGTATAGGGTTTGTATCAAGTTTTCCTTCTCTTATAGTGCTGTTCTCTGCATAATATGCTCACTCTGTCGGCTCTTACGACATCCATAGGATGATATGGGGTGGTGACATTCCGTATTCATTATCCGTCACCACACGGACTCCCTCATCTCTTTCTTAGTCACATGATTTCTGTCCCTCCTCATCACATGTCTATACCACGATAGACGATTTCCTTCGAGCTTTTCTGGATGCAACTTTCAAACTTCCCCTAATACCTATACTCATTTCTGATTTTATCCATCCTTGTCGCACACATCCATCTCAACATTCTCCTCTCTGCTACATGTAATCTTCTTTCATCCATCTTCTTCACGGCCCAGCATTCCGATCCATACAGTGCGACAGGTCTTGTAACGGATTTGTAAATATTTCCCTTAACTGCTTCCGTGGTGACTGCCTCCGTGGTCGAGTGGATAGCGTATGCGACTGCTGATCGGAGGTCCCGGGTTCGATTCCCGGGTCGAGCAAAAGTGTTACTGGGTTTTGCCGAATACTCAGTAGCAGCCTAGAGTCTGGTGATGTGCCCGGTAACGACAATAGGCTCGCCCCCTATTACGTGGGACCTAAAATAACCGAAGGGGTAGGCAGAGGTGTAATATTTACACCTCTGCCTACTCCTTCGGGGTTACAGGCGTGAGACTATAAAAAAAACCCTTAACAAAAGTACAGCATAATAAATAAAGTAAAAAACATCAGTTGATGGAATCGCAAAGTTGTTCCTAGTTAGACCTAGAGTACATTTAGTTCATGTAAATATGACTACATTCTAGACTTTATTATTACTTGTTTGTTTACCATACTAGTCGTTTTAAAGAGCAGGTTAAATGTATGATGTATGTGTATTCGCTTACCTGGTTATTAGTCTTTAAATAACGTGAAGGTACACAATAAGGCAATCTGCGAAAGATCTAAAATTACGGGGTTTATAGCGCCCCGTACCTATGTGGCTTGTACGGGGTGTTAGGGTTGGAACATATCTGACGTAAGATGCGTCGCGTATTATCGGTCGCGTAACGGCAAAACATACAAATATATAGAAAAACATTCAACCTTTCACACCTGACCGATGATCCGTCAGTACGTCGAGCGTACAGCGTCTGTTCCGTTTCCGTCAACGCATTATCGGTCGACGTCGCGCGCACCACGCACCCAGTAACGACGATTCCTCTTCTTCTTCATGTCCAGCGCCAGTAAAAGTGCAATAGCAATCAATTCATCGTCGTCGGCCATTTGCGCTTTCACAGAAGCGTCTCTATTCGAACTGACAGTATAAATACCTAATACAGAAAAACGGATATTTGCGCTAGGCACACGGAATTCCGAATCTGAATTCCTGATCAGGAAACCTAATCAGGAAACCGAGCGTATGCGCCCAGCCAAGTAGGTAAAGAAGAAGATACTTCTTTCTTTTGTCGTTTAGTTATTGTCTAATGTGTCTACTCTTGATGTCTACGGCAAAGAAATTGGATTACCTTATTCTTCTGTGGTCTACGGTCTTACCATAGAGTTAAATGCGAACTTGAAATGTCACATGGATATCACTCATGTTTTGCTAAGCTGTTTACAAAAGTGCACAACTATTTTGTGACTATTAACAATTTAGTGTTAGACTTTTGATTCACTATGCGTGTAAATAGAAAGCGAAGATTATTTATAAATTACCCGTAAGTTATAATTCAGAGTATTCATAACCTGTCAAACTTTACAGTTGGTGCATGGCTTGTCGGGCATTACTTATTTAACAAAATCATATCCCTAGAACCAAGTTAGAGGTACCGGGCTCGATGGCTTAGTAAACGAAGAGACAACTCCCGCACTAGGACAATTCCTACTAGTACAACAGCTAGTTTGCCGCGACACAGGATAATTATCCTTTGTCGTAGAAAACTGATTTTTTTTATAGACTCACGCTTGTATCCGAAGCGGTAGGCAGAGGTGTAATATTACACCCACATTTCGCCATGAATTTTTAGGTCCCACGTAATAGGGGGCGAGCCTATTGCCGTACCGGGCACATTACTGAAAACTAACTACTAACTACAAACTGAAAAATAGGTTCAACTATAAGATTATTGATCACCCTAAGTGTTTTGCTCGTTTGGGGAATGAACCCACAACACTCGGCCAACTCGGCGTAGTATCAAGTGGGAAGACGTTTAAACCACAGCTAATTAAATGCAATTTGGTGTATTTTTGTAGAGATATATATCACACGGGTCAAACATTGATAAACAATTTCCATAACCTCTGTGTATCTTATCTATCTCTCTTCTTCAAGGTAAGTATATCAAGATGATAATACCTAATATGCTCGTTTCAATTAAGCTTTTGCTTTGACTTTCACACTAAAATTCACTTGCTCTATGTATCTATTATAAAGCTGAAGTGTATGTTTGTTTGCTTGAACGTGCTAATCTCAGAAAGTACTGGTCCGATTTGAAAATTCTTTCAGTGTTAGCCCATTTATCGAGGAAGATTATAGGCTATAAACATGACGATATGAGCCACGGAAGCGGAGCACCTTAAATAACATGGTTGTAACCGCTAGCTCATCTATTATGTTAGGTACCTGTCGCTCTATCAAAATAGACTCTGTAGTTAAGACTGCCTCCGTGGTCCAGTGGATAGCGTATGCAACTGCTGATCGGAGGTCCCGGGTTCGATTCCCGGGTCGGGCAAAAATGTTAGGGTTTTCCGAATTCTCAGTAGCAGCACGGTGTCTGGTGATGTGCCCGGTAGCGGCAATAGGCTCGCCCGCTATTACCTACCTAAAAATTCATGGCGAAATGTGAGTGTAATACCTATTACGCCTCTGCCTACCCCTTCGGGGATACAGGCGTGAGTCTATAGTTAAGTCATAAAGTCAGAAAGGACGAAATGATTTCATTTTATAATACGTTTTTAAATATACAGACTTATATGGATAATAATAGATATGTATGAAGCTATTGTTTATCAGTAACATAGACAAACAGACACCAACATATTGCATTATTATGTTCAATAATTAATACGCAAATATGCATAATATACAACTTAGAGAATAGACACGATAATATTGCGTTGTATGACTCGCATGGGATGTTTATTCTGTGAATGTGTTGTAGTACCGGTTTAGTTAGTTTTCTTTAGTTTATTGGATACATGGGGTGCATAGGGTTCCCACCTAGAACTCAGGGTCCCAAGCCAACCTCACCTGCAAGAAGTGCACCTGCCGATCAACGGACGAGGCTCTGGCAAACAAAATATCCCGATAAGCGGCAATAGGCTCGCCACCTATTACGTGGGATCAAAACACTGGCGAAAAGTGGGCGTTTAATATGCCTCTGCCTACCCCTTGGGAGAAATAGGCGTGAGTCTATGTATGTATGTATGTATGTAGTTTATTGGATATCTCTGTGGTACCTACTTAATATGATGTATAGATTAATTAATATACCTACTTCGGAGTAGGCCTTAGCTGTTTAAAATATTATAGGTACCTATATACTAGTTGACCGGCTAACTTCGTACTGCCTAACAGGCGTTTCTTTATATTGTAATTTTTAAAATGTTTCACTCCGTAAGAACCATCCTCGTACTTCAAGGAATATTATAAAAAAATAATTAGCGAAATCGGTTCAGCTGCTCTCAAGATTTGCGCTTAGCAACACATTCAGCCATTCATTTTTACTTATCCGCTTACAAGTCTAAACAAGAAAAGAGCGTATTCCTTTTTAAAAGGCCGGCAACGCACTTGTGACTCCTGTGTGATCCGTCTGCTCGTTTGCCCCCTATTTTATAAAAAAAAAAGAAAAAACGGATTTGGCAGAACAGGTATTAGATTTTCTACAGACTTTAGCCGTCTATCCTTGGCAAGTTCAAGGGATAGAGATATTCAATAGCTTAACCTCTTGAGTGTTTTCGAACACACGGGTGTATGAATGTCGTGAACCGGCTTAAACACTTTATAAACACCCATAGGTGCCAACTAGCGTTCTGTAAGTAAAACGTTATTTTCTAAGGCCATTCGCACGCCGGCTTATAATGCTACAAAGCGCCTGACATAATTCTGTTCATAAATCGCAGTACTGTTACAAGCTATTGTTGTACTGTTATCAGTATAATCATATCATTTACGACGACCGGTTCGAGTGGTTGGCGCCCCGTGTAAGCGACTGCTACGCCGAAGGTCGCGGGTTCGATTCCCGCTCAAGTGAAACATTTGTGTGCATGAACATGGATGTTTGTCTTGGTCTGGGTGTTTCTATGTATAATATGTTTGTATTTCCAAAAAAATAAGTATATATGTATGTTTATCCATTATCTAGTTTCCTTCTCACGATTGCCTCGAAGATCGTATTAAGTTGCAAAAGGTAGACCTAATGAATACGCGATCAGTGTACTAAATTAATTAGAGGAAGGAATTATTTTGATGAAGCACGCAGTAGCAGCACTTTTGATTCTAGAAATCGTTTGATAAAACCTTGATTACGCAGATGGTACCCACATATCGTATTACTAGATGAGCCCGCGGTTACACCCGGATTATTTAAGCTACTGCTCCGCTCCCGTCGCTCATAGCGTGATGTAATATAGCCTATAGCCTTCCTCGATGAATGGGCTATAGCACTGAAATAATTTTTGAAATTGGCTCTATTGTTCCTGAGGTTAGCGCGTTCAAGGAAACAAACAAACTCTTCAGCTATATATGTATATAAGTATTAAATACATTTTAAATTATGAAGTAGGTAGAGATTACAAGACTACTAGATTTTATCTAACATTTTGTGAAAGACAGACAAGAAGAAAGGTATTACATCTTTATCTTCTTAATATATAAAATCCTTGCGTTACTGACTGACTGACAGACACGCTACAGCCGAAACTATTGGGCGCAGGACGCTGAAATTTGGCATGTATGTTCCTTGGGGACCTTAAGGGTGCACTAAGAAGGGATTTCCCGAAATTCCCACGGGATCGGCCAAAACGGGTAAATTAAAAAAAATGCAGGCGTAGCTGCTGGCGTCCTCTAGTTTTAAAATAATTATTACGCAATATACGCAGTAAATAAATCGCAAAAGTTTTAAAGTATTCAAGGTGTCTGTCGGTCAAGTGTGGTAATCTAATTAACCACTTAGTTTTTACAATCAGCCTTGGCATCTAGATTTAGCGATGCCATGTTCAGATACAGATGCGCGATGGTAAACATGATGACTCTGGTATTTATTATCATAGGATGTTAAATACTTTGATAACAAATATAATTCGCTTCATAGATTTTGATCAAGCAGAAATCATGACATACCATCATATATTATTCCACGTTTATTATATTTATATCTCTTCGTTATCAGATTTCGCCAATTTAATGTTTTTAAATAATAAGACAACCCAAGGCTAAATATTTATTTATATTTCACTTCGATAACATTAGAAACTTCAATGTCAGAAATGATATACGCATATTTAAGCTAGCTTTTTAATAGTACCCTAGCTTAATTCCAAGCTTGTGACTTTTTAGTCCTGTATCTGCTGCTTCTAGTTCATAGATATTTGGGTTGAATATATTATCTTAATATATAAAAAAGCTGAAATTTGGCATGTTCCTTGGGGACCATAGTGGTGCACTAAGAAGGGATTGCCCGAAATTCCCACGGGATCGGCCAAAACGGGTAAATTAAAAAAAAATGCAGGCGTAGCTGCTGGCGTCCTCTAGTGTCATATAAAAGGAGAAAATAACATACAACTTTTCACACAATGTTTAATAGCTCAATGACCGTTCAACAAGCGATTGAATACGCACAAAACTTCGAAAATTCGTGTTTGCAATTTTTATTCAAACAATAAATAATAACACTACATCATACATTAAACTCACGCCTGTATCCCGAAGGAAAAGACAGAGACTACTGAACGCCATTTGCGACGATTCTGACATATCTCTCTGGCTTCATTCACTCCCATCAAATTCCTCATGCATGATTTTCTGTTAACACTACATGTGTCAAAATAAAGATGTTTTTCTCTCTAGCTTTTCTAGTTTTGGAAGCACATTTGAACCAAAATACGATTCCTTAAAAGGCAAACATAATATTGCAATCAATCCATTTAAGAACACAACATCTTCTATCATAGACACGAAACAATAAACAATACTATCATTAAAAACCTATTCATAGACAATCCAAATACATACCATAGACACATACGGAAATGACGATACAAGATGAGTAATGGCGTCGAATTAATTTCCGATTTCCCCTTTCCTATTTATCATTGATTCGATACGCTTTACACGTAGTTTGAGACTTTTCCTTAGCGTCAATACTGGCAGTACTCTGTGAATTTACCTGCTTAACATTTTCATTTCTTCTCTATAATCATATCCCGGTCTGTCCACTAGGCTATCGCTGCTATATCAGATATAGCAGCGATAGCCTAGTGGACAGACCAAAAGACTGCAAAGCAGTGGGTCTCGGGTTCGAATCCACGGCGCGCACCACTGACTTTTCGGAGTTATGTGCGTATTAAATTGTTAATACTTAATCGCGTCCCCCGTGCCTCGGAGAGCACGAAGCTGCCGGTTCCGGGGAATCAGGGCCGAACCTTCCCTATGTGCAATGTGTGCGGCGCACACAGGCGCCAGAGTGACAGGGGCGCCGCGCGTCGAGATATGCGTTAATTATAACACTTGTTTTCGAAAAAGGATGCCAAAAAGGCGCTTCACAGATTTCGCGCACAGGCGCAGTGGCGTAGGAAGGGCAAATATAAAATTAAATTTAGGCCGGAATTGTTAGGTAACGACTAAAAAAAAAGAAAGGTCATCCGCCCTACGCCACTGCACAGGCGCTTCATAGATTTCGCACACAGGCGCTGCATAGGGTCGGAACGGCCCTGCGGGGGATAAGAAGATCTTGGCAGACGATATTAAAAGTCAGTATCTGTGAATAAACTGACACTAGTCTAAACCATGGAATATCACTATCCCTTTGGGTTGCAAAGGTCTGTGGAAAACTAATATTCAGTCAAATCTGGTTAGATTTGTAAGTGGACCCCGGTTAGCAACTCACATAAAGTGAAGTCAAAATCAAATCATTTATTTGTTCATAGGTTCATTACAAACACTTCACTACATAGTATAAAACAAAGTCTGTCTTCCGTCTGTCTGTCCATATGTGTGCTTAAATCTTAAAAACTGCGCAACTGATTTTAATGCGGTTTTTTTTAATAGATAGATTGATTCAAGAGGAAGGTTTATAAATCTTAATATATAAAATTCTTGCGTAACTGACTGACTGACAGACACGCTACAGCCGAAACTATTGGGCGCAAGAAGCTGAAATTTGGCATGTATGTTCCTTGGGGACCGTAGGGGTGCACTAAGAAGGGATTTCCCAAAATTCCCACGGGATCGGCCAAAACGGGTAAATTTAAAAAAAAATTATGTATAATTGACGCGAGCGAAGCCGCTGGCGACGTCTAGTAAACAATAAAGCTAGGAGGGTGAGACGAGAAGGAAAATATTTTTAAAACACGCATTTCTTTACCCACTAACTCAATTTATTGTCACAATAGACTATTCATAGCTCTAGTAACCATAGTTATAGAGGAACTGTCATCTTAAGGTCTTACGAAGTGCATTATTTAAATAATTCACGAACAATAACCCAAGTCGTGTCTATGTTAATCACTTGTTTACTCATAATGTCTAATGTTTATGTATGCTATGTAACAGACAAACATACATCCTGATGGCTTGCTGTTACCGTAGTAAATCTAGGGAATGCCGAATGCGTATATCTGTACCTATACAAAAAAATCTTGCGTTACTGACTGACTGACAGACACGCTACAGCCGAAACAATTGTGCGCAAGAAGCTGAAATTTGGCAAGTGTGTTTCTTAGCGACCGTAGGGGTGCACTAATACGTACCTAGTGTATTAGTGCACCCCTAAGGGGTAGGGATTTCCCGATTTTTTTCCCTTTTTTTATGACACCGGCATTAGGACCTTCAGAAATCGGTTCAGCCGTTCTTGAGTTATAAATTGTGTAACTAACATATATGTATATATATAGATGTGTAGGCGTAGCTGCGGCCATCTTTTAGCTTTACTAAAATACATCATCGTCATAGCGTTATCCAGGTTGCAGCCAAGAGGCACAGCTTCAAGTGTTACCTGACAGAATATCAGCTTTTCCACAGAGCAACTCCCGTCTGACCTCCGCAACCCAAAGCGATATTTCATAGCTCATGATACATACATACATACATATCGTCACGCCTTTTATCCCCGAAGGGGTAGGCAGAGGTGTATTTCTACACCCACTTTTCGCCAGATATACTTTAGTTCCACGTAATAAGGGGCGCGCCTATTGCCGTACCGGGCACATTTCTAGACTCCGTGCTGCTCTGAGAATTTCGTGACAGAAAAACCCAATAACACTGCCCGACCCAGGAATCGAACCCGGAACCTCCCGATCCCACGCGCACATTTATGCCGCGAGACCAACGAGGCAGTCGTATAGGGTTTGATGTCGAGTTTTCCGTCTCTACGCAAAGATGGTATTTGCATCGTGTTATCCCTTAGTCGCCTCTTACGACACCCACGGGAAGATAGGTGGCGGTGGTGACACTTGTATTCTATGCCGTCAACCACACGGCGATGATGTAGGATGAGCTCATGACGTAGGATTTAAAAAATAAAATGCGTATGTAATAATTCAAATTAAATAAAAGTTTAAACCCAGATATAATTAGCAACACGTGAATAAATCAAAAACAAAGTAATCCATATTTGTTCTTATGTTATAAAGAAATAAAAATGCTTAGTGTGCAATAAAGTCACTTTTTATCTTGTGTAGGAAGTTGTTACTAATTATCAAGACAGTTGAATCCTATCCTACTTCCTATTCCTACTAATATTATAAATGCGAAAGTTTGTGAAGATGTATGTATGGATGTTTGTTACTCTTTCACGCAAAAACTACTGAACGGATTTGGATGAAACTTTACAGTAATATAGTTTATACATCAGAATAACACATAGGCTACAATTTATAAAGATTTTATGTAATGTTGCCATAATATAAGGAAAATTATCAATGAAGTCAGTAAAAATCCTGAGCTCTGAAACCTATCTTCGCGTGCGTTGCCTAAACCGTTGAAGTTACATGAAGATAATGTACGGTGATATTGTTTATCTTAAAAAGTTCTAAATAAAAGTCCGCGGCAGCATATACCTACCTTTTATGTAGAAGCCAATATATACTAAAAAGTGGTCCGTAAAAATAATTAAATTTGATACTTTTTTACAGTGCTCATTCTAGAGTAGTTATCAAATTGTTTTCAAAATTGATAAATTTAATGTCTTCAGTATTTAATGTAGATGAACGTTGTCTTTTACCGTAAGTAGTTTGGGTGAATAGTCTAAAAGTTATCACGATATAATTGACCTATGCGCAGCCTTATTAAAAGCGCTTACTATGAGTTGGCGCGCTTAAGCGCAGCGGGGCGGGGGAGGCGGTCTGATTATGTACTTTGTGGTAATGTTTTCAGTTTTTATTTTTGCTGCTATTCTCTTCAGTAGGTATGTAAGCTCTTCAATTACTTTAATAATATACTTACATATTAATCTTTACCTGAAGTTTGACGACTCATCATTGTCTTGCCCTGGTCCCAATTTATTTGGGGTCGGCGCAGTATGTCCTTCGCTTCAATACTTCTCTGTCACCAGTCATCCGATCGTTTACCCCTTTCTTTTTCATATCCATCCTTACACAGTCCATCCATCTTTTCCTTGGCCATCCTCTCCCTTTTCGTCCTTCTACGTGCATATTCATCACTGTTTTAACTACATACATATCATCTCTCCGCTTAACATGTCCATACCAAGCCAGTCGACTCCCTTTTACCTTTTCATCAATGGGCGCCACTTTCATAGGTACTACCTCTAACGTAATCATTCCTTGATTTTAAGTATTATCTGTTTATATGTATGCTACACGGCTAATGTGCAGATCCGTTTGTGATGAAATTTGATATGGATAGTCTGAAACCTGGGGAAGTACAAAGGCTACTCTTTATTAAAATTTCATGCGGGCGGAGCCGCGGGCGAAAGCTAGTAATATATAATGTTTAAACCACCTTGCTACTACGATCATGGCGATTAAGAAAATAAAATAAAAAGTATACTTCTCCGTTTTTAGGGAGCCGTAACCAAAAAAGAAAATACGGATCCCTTATAGGATCATTTGTTCCATGTGTCAATCTGTACAATCCTACTGTAGACGCAAAATATGGTTGTGAGGACAAATGGACGAATACATCTTCCTCTTTCTTGTAAAAACAGCTGACAGATTTTGATGAGACTTTACTTACAGAATGGTCTATAGCAGCCATTCTCAAGGTGTCTCCACGAAGAGGTATGTCAGTAAAATGAATGGTTTTAAAGTGCACGCAGGACTCGGTTTTGTTTTATTTTAGGGCTTCGCCAAATATTTGGTTACCATAAAGGGTGCCATCCCTAAAAAAAGTTTTAGAACCACTGGTCTATAGGCTACCTTTATCATATATTCTATCGTGAAAACTGACACCCACTGGGAGCGGAGCTGGGGCTCCAATGGCACGCCATTGAGCCCGATTTCCGGCTCTTCGTGTCCAGCCGCTGCCAGTTACTTTGCCAAATAAGTCATATATTATGCTCTGTTGTCTTATAGCACATACTAATGCATGAGATTATTTACACCCTCCTCTTATCCGTGACCTTGTCATCATCTTCTTGCCCTGGTCCCAATCTATTTGGGGTCGGGGCAGTACGTCCTTCGCTTCCATTATTTTCTGTCGCCCGTCATCTGATCATTTACCCCTTTCTCTTTCATATCCATCCTCACACAGTCCATCCATCTTTTCCTTGGCCGCCCTCTCCCTTTCCATGCCTCTACCTTCATATTCATCACTTGCTTGCCTACATATAGATACTTATCATCTCTTCGCATTATATATCCATACCAAGCCAAACGACTTCCTTTCACTTTCTCGTCTATACGCGCCACTTTCAGACTACCTCTCCTTTCCGTGACCTTGTGATAGAAAATAATTATTATGCAAGGAAATTTGCATCTGCATACAATTATATAATTAACAACTATAAATGCAGTTACCATCTGTGTTTACGCAAACATATGTAACAATAGTGAATTATCTCGACAATATGTATTTAATAATATTGCGATAAGTGATAAAACTACATAGCATTGTTTCAGAATAGTTACACTTATCACGATGTATGTAGTTATTCAACTTGAATATCTAAATAAAGTTATATCAAAGAGGGGAAACGGGAACCTAATTAGGAAAAAGATTTCTCTCTTTTATCCTGCATTTTAAAAATGCCTGTTTCAATATTTAATCTATGAATAGAGATAGAGATAAGAGATACATATTTGACACAAGCAATGAATACAGATTTACATAGAAGCGCAGTTCTTAAGAATTTCGTGTGCCGATTCCAAGTGGAGACTGTCTCCAGTTCAGTTCGTAGTTGGCGCCGTTTGGCGGCGCTGGCATCGTTAGAGAAGATACACAGGAGAAACGTTCGTCTCTCTTGCTCTCGTAGAGACAGCTGTCACAGTGCGACTGCCACACCGCCAAGCGGCAATTTGGGTCACAGAAAGTTTGTCTTCAGGGCTCTCATAGGAAATGCGCCTCTATGTGAATATCTGAGCTCTTTGCTATGACCTTACCCTTCTCATAGTCCGAAGAGGTCCGTGCCATTACGAATTGTTTGACAGTTGCAAAAAAATTGCTCATTCTTTGTCTCTGTCTACCTCTAAACGTTTTCACACATCATTACGCGTAGAATCTAACCTCTTAACTTTAAGCCACATAACTATATTTAGTTTGTTTACCCATATATATTTGCACTCTATACGTAATCGCGGACAAAATTAAATAAACTAGATACACTATGATAACCTTTGGTATTTATTTAAAACGAATATGTTTAATATTATATTGCCTCGTTGTATCAAAACCTTGCCCATAATTATGTTTGCGAGAAGAGAATTACCAGAGTGAGACAAATTAATCAGTATTAGAAAAGCATTTCCCTAAAAGATTTTATGAGAAGTTCTTTTGCCGTTCTGATGCCTATATTGGATGTAGGATCATGTCATCATGATACAGCTTTTAATCATCCATTGCCGGACGTACCGAATCACACAGAATAAGATCATTGTATGCGTAGGTACTTATCTTAAAAAAATAATTCCAAAATCAGCTTGTCAAATGCTTTCAAAATTCTCGCTAGATTTAGGATGTAGGTAATCTAAATGTGAGTTAATTTAACTTGCTGAAATACTTTTCCGATTTTTATAGTTTTCATTTAAGTAATTGGAAAGAACTGTTCCCTGTCTTGGTCGGAAGAACTCGGCCCTTGAGAATAGTAAATACGGCTTGGAAATTACACATCTACCTACTTACCTACCTAGTACATGCATAGGTTCTCTCATGTAACTTGGCATATATAATCCACTCTGTTTTGAAGATATTTTATTCACTTTTTTTATCTAAATTACCTACTGAACTCGCATTGTAGCAAAATGAAAAAGTATGGAGAAATATAGGGTGAAAGTTTTGGTCTCATTCTCGATAAAAAGAGATCCCTACAGAAACCATCTATTGACTTGTCGATAGCAATTTGTGAGAGGATAACACCTGCGTAGTACCTATCTATTTCCATAAAATACAGCAATACCTTACTTATGTGTAAATCTATGGCACCTTACAAACGCGACAATCATATAGGAAAAATAATTGAGGCTTGTGAAGGCTACAGGAAATGAGGAAATAGACGTTTTGTTCTTAGTTTAACTACCTGACGATTCAATAAATTTTACGCAAAAAAAAATTGGATGCTTTTTTCTAGAGCAAAAAATGTCTATAATTTCTCAAATAGATGTTCGGGTGTGAATGACCTCTTATTAAGTAGCTCAATCTCAAACATATTTTTTTGCTCTTTATTCCTTTTTTCCCCTCCTTTACATACGGTTGGCACGCCAAAGTATGCTAACCACAATTTGCATGGCCCCGCCTTTACGGGATGTGGACCAGCACCGCGGTGGTTTTAGTGGGTAGGCCCAAAAATCCTGTAGGGGAGAGTTTGTGACTCTATCAGCACACTCCCTGCCTGCCATAAGATCCGAAGGATAATCTTTTGAATTTTGGATTACATCATAGAGATAAAAAATAATAAACCTTGCCACGACGACGTACACTAACATTAATGAACTGTAAAGGACTCCGTATACTTTACACCTAAAACAAAACAAAACATCTACGATCGATTTACATTTATTGCAGCATTGTATTTAATAAGTCTGTCGAAAATTGTTTGCGTGGGCAGTAAGCTTAAATACTTACATACATCGTGTGCAAAATGTCTTAATATATCTATATCTCTAACTTAGAAATATTGGTCAAAAACTAAGTATATTATTCGTTTGAATATTGAGCCCTCTCTCTCATATACATCCTTTTTCGGCTAAGCAAAACTCAGAGTAGGTACACGATGGAACAAAAACGCTGAATTGCATCCAAAAGCATTGCATTCTCCAATAGCTTTTTGTAATTATGTAAGCTACGACACGATTAATATAATTTTCCATATGTTGACATCATTCACAAATACGTAAATAATTTATTGCAGTTTCAATTCATACTTCTTTAATATTATCTTTTTTCTTATCAAGGGTCATTGGCTGTATAACAATATGCCAGTGCCAGCTGATAAATAAATTTATTGTTTTTATTTGCCCACTTTACTTACGCTTCGATATTTCGTTCTGCCTATCGCGATGACGGATAAATATATTATATATAATAAATTTATATATTTTCTTTGATAAATACATATTTGATATATTATTATGTGTATACTTTAATATTGTCTGTATATGAAAGAAAAGTTGTCTAATTTCTATTCAGAATAGTTACTCTAAAATCTTCCTAGACAACCCTTCTCTTTTATCCTTTATCTATCTTAAAGACTTAAGGATGCCTTTGTAGCTAATAATTTTATTATTATGTAGATCTCTGTAGGTATATATGCCTGGACGCACTTAAAGCAGCATACGTCGCAAAAAAGTATAAAAAACAACGGAAAACGTCAATGACGGCGTAAAATCTTTCACACCATTCTGGAACTGTCACTGGACACGTCAATGGGACAGCCCCGTTCCACGAGCTTTTTGCTATATTTTATTTCTAAGCTATGTTTTTTTTTGTCGGTAGTTCTGGCGGCGGAACCACGGGTGTTTGCCGTACAATCACCCTCAGGCCCTGCTCCACGTAGACGAGAGCGTAGCACACACATTGTGACGTTACGTGACGTATGGCAGAGAGGAATTACGCCTACGACCCGGTCGGTACCGGTGTGCCTTCAGTCAATCAGCAACATTACAGAATGGAGGAGGGACAATTGTGGCGCCAATTTATCATCGCCGGCATCGGTAGGTGTATTAAAAATAATTTTTTAATTAAAATATGTCTCCATTGTGTTAAAGTGCGACAAAATCTAAGTGAACAATGACAGTGGCTATGTTCAAATTCGAAATTCAAAATTCAAAAATAAGAACGCGCGCGATTTTCTTTTTTTGTTGTGTTTATTTATTAAGTTGGTAAGTACCTAAGTGCATTTTTTTTATTTATAAAAGAAGTGTTCATTACAAAATAAATGTTAAATTATCAACTTTAAAAACGAATAATCTACTACGTCAATTAATTACTGATAAGTGATAACTCGTAAAATATAATGCCTAATGTTTGGCAACTTAATTCTAAATACCAATTGCTTACGTCAAATCATGAAACGATTAAATGAGTATCTAAGCGCGAAAATAAAGTCCAGACAAATGATATTGCGCTAAATTTACTTTTATGTTCTTCATGTAAATTAATATTAAATTCAGCTGGTTAATAAGACACGGTTTAAAAATTAAAGACATACTTAAAATTAATCGGCTGATTAGTGTTGGTTTGTTTTTGTTTACTAAGAAATAGAAAATATATGTGCATTTTAATTTAGTCGTGTAACACTCATAACTTTTTTACTGCAGTCATTGTTTTGGACTTTATTGTAAGAAATGTAAACCACTGTTTTGTTCAACATGGTTATTTTTTGTATTGAATATTAACATTGCCAATTAAATTGTTACCTCTACCTACGTTATAATTAGGCGAGTTTAAGTATTTGGTCATTAGAAATATTTGAATTGATATTATTTTGTTGCATTTTAAGTAGGTAAGAAATAGAGTGACTTAGGCAGCCCAATTGCCTAACTTAAAATTATATGTGACATATTACACAATCCGGTAGGTCGGGAAATGAACCCGGGACTTTACCATCGTTGACTAGAGTCCATGCAAACAAACGAAGCACTTGAAATGTACATTCAACGCACGTTGAATAAGATAGGTACATGACTATATCTCTATTATTTTCTCATCAAAGATGGCGGTCGCATAAACAAATTACTTTTGTAGAACTTCTAATAATTTTCCCGCCACACGTTGACATCTATTGTTAAACGGTGACCTGAGATTTTCATTAATTGAATGGCCATTGGCCGTTTTACATATTATTTTATTTATTTATTCTTGTAACAAAATAATAGTTAAACAGGTGCAGTTTACTGGGTGTAACAAAAAAGTATTTATGTTAGAAACTGAACCCCAGAAATACTTACTTACCAATAAAAAAGGCAGGTTAAAAGAGATTGAATTTGACGTGCGATGGCCTTTAAAATTGGAATGCTATGTACGGTCTACATAATATTTAGGTCAATAAATAATCTAGTATTCTTTTAATTGAACATTACAACAATAGTTTATAAACAGTCTGCGATAACTTAGAGAAAAATATTACATCATAAAAAGTTTGACATGTCGTTAATTTCCCGCTCAAATGGTGAAGGAGATATAATTGCTTTCGAGCTATAACTTTATAATTAACGGCAAACACATCTCTAAATGGAATTATATTCCAAATACCAGTTTATTATTTAAAAATATCGCAATGAAGTCTTGCATAGCTAAGTAGAATTCTCCAAAGCTTAACTGAAACAACGCCTAATGTATCAGAGATTAATATCAGCAGGTGTATAGGTAGTGAGTTAACCTCTGTTCTTTTTTCTGGAAGTAAAGGAACCTCCTTTTATATTAGTACCTAGCCGCATTCGAACCATACAGTGCGTTTTAGCCATATTTAGGCCGTGCTGTACTGTTTGATGGAAATCGTAAGACTTTCTCTAGCATTGCTAATATCGATCTCTTTTTTTTGTTACTTTTCGTTGTCCATAGTTTCATAGTGCCTAGTTTGCACTGATTGCATGGCGACCAAAGGACATACTCAAACATGTTCTGGCTAAACGTTGATGAATTAGGAATATGTTAATATTTTCATCACCAATGTAGGAGTTCGACAAACGCATTATTCTCAATATTGTTTACAGACAATCATTTTAGTGGTGGCAACCCTGGGTTAAAGTATCCTTATAAATGATAAATTTGCGAAATTGAAGGTTAACAAAAGGCACAATAAGCATCTACGACGGATAGATTTAATTTATATAAGGATTATATATATCCTTGCTGAGTAAAATACATGATAATGTAAGTTAATCACACTATATAGTATGTTATATAGTGTGTGATTAGATATGGCTAATTATTTATCGGTATCTTACTTTGTACTGAGACGTTACATAGAGGAATTTAAATATATCTGTAAGACGCAAGCGTTTCATATACTTAGTAAATATAAGATTACTAAGAAATACGTGCTGTCTTTAAGATCGCCAAATTTGCACGGAGTTAGTTTACAATTTCTATGATATTTTAATAGGGAAGTTTCCTGCAAGTGAAATAAATTATACAAGTATTTTTATCTAGTGAAACATGTCAAAATAATAGTAGTTTCATTCGTCGATTAATGTTAAAACTTTATTTAACATTTTTATCGACAATTTATTGATAATAAGTATTCTACTTGACAGCAAAACGCTATGACGTCACTACGTCATATTTCATACAAAATCCTTGGCAAAGGTAGTTTTTGACATTTCATTAAAAGTACTTGATTTGACTAGTTGGAAACAACCCTATTGTTAGTTTGGTATCTAATAAACAAGAAATAATTAACTAATTACACTTTCGACATTTTATAAGATCCTTCAACCAAGTATAAAAATTATGCTAAGTTTTTCAAGAGAGTATACCTAATTTGACTTCGTGAAATGATTGTGTTGTTCTCTCTGCTGTCTCTTTTGAATATATTAGCGTGATGTTTTGAATATATGTTTGTACACGTTTATTGATAATGTTATCGAACAACGTGATCCCGTAGTCGTTTCACTATAAACATTAAATACTCCAGGATAGGGTTGCCAACATGTTTGGTAAAACTTATTAAAATCACAGCAACAACTGAACCTATCCACTTTTTGGACGTTCAGCAAGCGAGTTCAAACTTCGACGTTTGTTTTCAGTCTATTTAATTTCTAGTGTTTTTTCTATAAGTAATTTTCCCTTGATTTGGCCATCCATATTGAAATTCCCTAAGCTGTGGCTTTATTTCTGAAAGCAGTGGTATGCAAAAAAATGTGGCTATGAAACTTCCTCGTATATCTTTTTTCTCCGAATGAATTCAGACATGCTGTTATAATATAATTAATTAAACTACGCTTTGAGGGTAACCAAACCAGATATGATTCTTATACAGGCAATTTGTTTTTTTGGGTACGGGCTCCATTCAGTGTCACCCGTTATCGTTTACTTGAAAAATATAACGATATTCTATAGTTTATTACGTACGTTTGTCAGCCCTATTCTACGATCGCAATATGTAAATATTATAAATCCTTTTCAACGCGCCAGTTTGCCGCGTATCTGTTCATTTGTAATAAACAGTGTTGCGTATTTCACGATTTTCTATCAATAATACTAAAGCGACGATAAGCCAATGGTTGGAGACTTCAACCGACGCTCTATGGGGTAGCCAATATAATTTTAATAGTACACTTTAGACAACTCTGTCTAAAGTGCTGCCTTGGTTCCTCTGAGGATATAAAGTTAGAGGTACAGTCGAACAACATCCCTCTAGACCACCATAAGGGCGAGAATCGCTAAGCATGACATCGTCGCTTCCAGTGCTACTTTACAAGCTCATTAACACTAATATATAAAATCAGTTTCTAGTGTGCCTCTACTCTATGAGCGAGCCAAGGGATTTTTTTTCAAACTGGTCCACCGCCGACTTGTTTGATTGTACCTACGTGTATTAACCAGTCATTCTTCGGTCTCCCAGGTCTAGCTTAGTATGATATAGAATGTCGTTCGAATCGAGATAAGACGTGCTGAGGCTAAACTCTAAGTCATCACTCATCATCGTATACTCTGTCCCACTGCTTAATACAGAGTAACTTGAAAATTCAGGTCATAGTCCGCCACGCTGGCCAAGTAACGTAGCCCTATAGATAGGTACTATAAGTCCGTCGTCCTACAAACAAATGACGTTCTAATTTTTCCCTTGAACCTGCCCCTACCAGGATCAATCTCAAACAAGAATCCTTTAAGTATCATCTAGTACTTTCTTCCTACCCACCCATCTATAAACCAGACGGTAATGTACGCGCTTAACTTTAATTCCTTACAAAAATACATTGTTCCAAAATGCAATCCAAATAGTAGGTGATCTTTAAAACCGTAATGATTTGACAACCACTTAAATCCGCCATTTGTAAAATTAAGTAATCATCGTACTTAATTAAACGGTAAAATAACTTATTCATATTGTGATTGTGCTTGTAATAATCATGTAGTTCTGATTATGAATGAAAAATGAAATGAATTTTAATAACTATTATTATAAGCTCCTATAAACCACTCAATTATTTTTGATGCAATTGAGGAAAATGGTATAGCTTCATCATGTCAGCTTAGAGACATCCGCGTGGTCGCGGTAGGAGAGGCGTGTCGGTGTTGCGCGCCCTATCTCCCGCGACCAAATGGGGGCGCACCATTCGATGCGTCGCGGTGGGGCCGCAGAGGAAGAGGAGATGCGGTGTTGCGTTGCCGTTCTCCCTATCCTCTGCGGCCGCTGGGTGTTTTGGTGGCGGAGCCCAACACCTTAATCCGCCGCCAAGGGGGTTTTGTTCGGGGCCCGCCTGACCATCTGGCGGGCCGATACCCGTCGGGGGGTTGCGACGTATGCTTGGGCGAAACCCGACTCTCCGTCACACGGGTACATGAGGCACACGGGTTGGTTGTTAGTCAGTAAGAGTCTGACGTCCCCTTCGCCCATCCCCCAGGGCGGAGGGTCTCCATGAGGATTTTCCAACCCGAAACCAAAAAAAAAAAAAAGCTTAGAGACGTCCACTGCTGGACATAGGCCTCACTCAAGGTTCTCCGGTCTTCTACACAGACCGATTTTGAGCCGTCCGGTTAGAAATTATTAAAGGAATGCGTGATGAAATTGTATCTAATTAATAGCTAATTTTCACTTGGTTTTCAGTCATTTAAATATTAAGTTTGATTTATTTATTTTATTTTATTTATAGTCTCACTCTCAGTATCGCCGAAGGGGTAGGCAGAGGTGTAAATATTACACCCACATTTCGCCATGAATTTTTAGGTCCCTACATGGGACCTAAAAATTCATGGCGAAATGTGGGTGTAATAGGTGGCGAGCCTAATTGCCGTTACCGGGCACATCACCAGACTCCGGGCTACTGAGGACATTGGAAAAACCCGGTAACACTTTTGCCTGACCCGGGCATCGAACCCGGGATCATAAGTTTTACTTTACAATTATTTCTCCACTAGGTTACAGTAATGATAAATAGAATGTGGTAATCATTGAACAATTTTCTTATATTTTCATAATTTTTGGGACCATAAACAATACCCTTATAATCGCGTTTTAAATAAAGTTAGATATATTTAGGTATATTGTTACACCACTGACTTGCCATTAAATAATAATCTGTGGCACAGAAAAAAAAGTATTCATAAGCAATTTGCCGCGTATAAAGTTGTCAAATACGTCATAAATTGTCAAGTGATTTGTCAAAAATACACGCATTAGTAAAATAGATCTGCGTAATTATTTTTCCGTCAATTTCGATTCGCCGTTTAGTCATGCACAATTTAGCTAGAAATATGGTCATCAAACTAAAACGAAAGAAAACAAAGTGATCGTGTAAGGGTTCCGTTTATTCATTTTGAGGTACGGGCGTTAGTACTATTAATTATTCTGTGGTACGGGACCCTAAAAACACATAAAAAAATCACCTAGTAGGTTTCATGATCAGTGCAATTTGTATAGAACCCAGTACCATGCAGTCGTAAAACGTAAAAACAACTATACTAGAAATCTCTATGCTTGGGTCATAGAGATTTCGAATGCTAACAACTTATAAATGAGGAAAATCAACGGAACAGGAATTGAATCCGCGACCTCGACGGAACACATTACCTTTTTACTAACTAGACTACTCAGCGGGAATTATTCACGTTAAATTTTAAGAGGGCATGCCCAAAAATAATAAAGGTCTTAAAGAATCTGTACCAATATTATAAAGCTGAGGAATTTGCTTCTTTCGTTGAACGCGCTAATAGGGAAGTTTCCTGTAATGCCTGCAAGTGAAATAAATTATACAAGTATTTTTATCTAGTGGAACATGTCAAAATAATGGTAGTTTCATTCATTTTAAAACTTTATTTAACATTTTTATCGACAATTTATTGATTATTTGACAGCAAAAAAACTATGACGTCATTAGGTCATATTTCATACAAACGCTTTAGCAAAGGTCGATTAGACATTTCATTAAAAGTGCTTGATTTGACTAGTTGGAAACAACCCTATTTCAGGAACTACAGGTAGTCAATTCACCTAGGCATTTAAAAGACTATATAATATCTAACATCATGATTCATGCTATGAGACACTGATGTGGAGCAGTAGCAACTCAGTATATGATATAACCGCGGCTTCTCTCTTCATCTCTTTCTGGGCCCTGTATATAAACTGTCCCACTGCTGGGCACGGGCCTCTTCTCACTATGAGAAGGGTAGGCCATAGTCCACCACACTGGCCAGGTGCGGGTTGACAGATTTCACATGTCTTTCGAGAACATTATGGAGAACTCTCAGACACGCAGGTTTCCCCACGAAGTTTGCCTTCACCGTTTAGCAAGCGCTAATTAACAATTTATTGCGCAAATAACTTCGTAAAGTCATGGATTCGAACCCGAGACCCTCTGCGTAGCAGTCCGTCGGCCTCTCCACTGGGCTATCGCTGCTATGCTATACGGCGGATTCAGCTAGTTTAAATTATAAAACGTATCACATTATATTGCAAAATGTATTATTTATGCGAGTTATATAATAATTGTGACCTCTAATTACGATAAAGAGGTCGAAAAGATTATCGACACTCGATACAGTCCCCTCATAATTTATCTATTTATAAACGTAAAATGTCAAATAGATCAAGAAGAAAATAAATATCACAGATTGTGTAAATAAAAAGTAAATCATTTTATTTCGATGACCCAACTTGCATTAGTCCCAGAGCTGGCACCAATTTTGGGTAGGTATTTGAGGCAAGCTGAAAACTTGTATCATACCTACCTCTCCTATTTATTTATACACGGACAGTACAGATCCCGCGTCAATTCGTATAGGCGGAGACATTGCCGAGCGAAAGGACCTGGTCAAGTACCTGGGATCAGTACTCCACGAGTCTGGTGACATCGATTTCGACGTCAAGGCACGCATTTCAGCAGTCTGGGCCAAATGTTTATCCACACTACAATATTACAACATATTTGTTTTACAAACAAAATGAGTTAAGTATACAGTGTTCCTATGACAATACTTTCCAACCTTCGCAAATTGTAGACGGAATTATCATCAGCCTTTTTGGCCTTCTGGATTTGACCTAACTTATTACGCTGGCCAGACGGCTTGGCATAAGGTTAGATGTCAAGATTTCTGTATCTTTTTATGGATTTTATTTAAAACCAAAAGCTTCTATTTGACCCGAAGTTTCAGCATAGTTTACACCAGCCATGGTTACAGGAATACTGAATTTAATCTTGATTTTCAAATAATTGCGAAGAGGTTTGGGATCTATTATTATACTTTCCAACAATTGGCCATTTTGAATTTTGAGAGTGCCAGCGGCCCTATCCCCTATTCCTTCTCCCTTATCGTGGGATAACCTCTTCCCATCTCCAATTTCCCAACCTCAAGGGGCGGCAACGTACTTGTGACTCCCTTGGTGTTGCTTCAGTTGCTGGTGTCCATGCGCGGCGGTAATGCCTTACCATCAGGCGATCCGTCTGCTCGTTTGCCGCCTATTACTAAATAAAAAAAATGAATTATATATTAATCAAAAACTTTACTTACTTTTTCTTACCTCCATAGCTTAGGATTTTATCTTTATCTGTTTATTCTGTAATACTTACTTTGTGATTATGTTATTCTGTAGGAAAAATACTTACTTTGTGATTATGACTATATCTTGTGTTCACTGGAGCGAAGCAATGATTTATATAACTACAAATGACAGATCATCATTTATTTTATAATCATCTTGAGACATTAAAATTAAACCGAAGGAAATTAATCATTAAAATGATGACAGTTGTAATCGTTTTCAAGAAGAACAGTTTGAAGAAGAGCAGTTTGAAGCGAGCTATCATCAAAAATATTCTAGACTTTTGAGGAACCAGCCCATTCGTATTTCAACTTTATTAGTATACTAGACGATGCCCGTGGTTACACCCGCGTTATTTAAGGCTACTGCTCTACTCCTGTCACTCATAGCGTGATGTTATATTGCCTTTAGCCTTCCTCAATAAATGGGCTATCTAACACTGGAAGAATTTTTCAAATCAGACCAGTAGTTCCTCAGATCAGCGCGTTCAACCAAACAAACAAACTCTTCAGCTTTATATATTAGTATAAGATATTACCGTATCATCTGTGTAGCCAGGTTCAGCAGATTTTGATACTCGTGAAGTTTCAAGAAAATGAAACTAATTTCTCCCTGCGTCTCCACCCACTTCGGTGTCGATTATTCGGACAGAAAGTGGTTTATGTGCTATTCTAATATACTACAAAGCTTTATCAAAATTGTTTCAGTAGTTTTTGAGTAAAAGATTAACAAACTACCACCCATCGTCATGTTCGCGTGTATAAAAGTAGTAAGATTAGACTACTATAGCAGCTCATAAAAAATACTACATTTTCCACCTCTATCTAAATAGTAATATCTTATACGGCATGATATAATTTAATACAGATTAAATAAGTGCCTAACCATATCTCGCTGCGAAGAAATTTTTATAATCCTCCTTGGTATCGCTAACCCGCCAATCGTAACAGAACATTATAAACGATAAGATACCTGTACTATAGAGATAAAACTGCGGTGGTTTATAATCTGGTTCACTGGCTACCACACATGGTTGTGTTCTCGGCAATTGTGTAATTATAAGAGTCAAAATCATTGTCCCAGCGTAGTCCTGGTTGGGATCGAAGACCTTCGCGTTGGTGTTCGGAGTCCTCTAAGGCTCAGGGTCCTCAAATGGTCGTACAGACGAATTTCTAATTGTTTATTTCATTAAAGTGAAGAAGAACACTTATGCCCATTAAAATAGTTTTACCTTCACCCAAGTCCGGAAAGTTGGGCTATGAGAAGAACTTAAATATGTCATGCCGCTTTTTAAGTCGCAGTTATTACTAAGCATTGGGTATCTATCTGAGGTCTGGGTGCATAGGGTTCCCACCAAGAACTTAGGGTCTCGAGCCAACCTCACCTGCAAGTGGTGCACCTGCCGATCAACGGACGAGGCTCTGGCAAACAAAATGCCCCAATAAGCGGCAATAGGCTCGCCACCTATTACGTGGGATCAAAACACTGGCGAAAAGTGGGCGTTTAATATGCCTCTGCCTACCCCTTCGGGGAAACAGGCGTGAGTCTATGTATGTATCATGACATATGATATGACTATCTGACGTCATCGTTATGTCAGCTTATGAACTCATTCGCACATGGCCCTATCCGAGCCGAGCAACGGAAATGGCTCGATTATATGTGGATGAAGGCGCTAGACCATTATCTATCGGCCCATCAAATGTATACCTTGGTTTCCTGTAGATTTGCCACCAATTTTCATTACGATGTTTATAAAACCATTCAGTAATAATTGCACTCGTAATAATGTAAGTAATCATTGCAGTAAAAGCAGGTCTATAAAATAAACATTTGTATGCGAACAGTTAACTAGTTAATAGCGCTATTGTCAAACGATGACCACACTATGTACCTATAGGTTCAGAAAGATGAGTTAAAAAAACACCTATGAACGTCTTCGCGGACGAAAGAGAAAGATAGAAAAATGGAGGAAAATATTTTTATTTTTTTATAGACTCGCGCCTGTATCCCCTAAGGGGTAGGTATTATCACATTTCGCCATTAATTTTTAGGTTCTACGTAATAGGGGGCGAGCCTATTGCCGATGCCGGGCACATCACCAGACTCCGTGCTGCTACTGAGAATTCGGAAAAACCCAGTAACACTTTTGCCCGACCCGGT
Source organism: Euclidia mi (assembly GCA_944739405.2). Lineage (NCBI taxonomy): Eukaryota > Metazoa > Arthropoda > Insecta > Lepidoptera > Erebidae > Euclidia > Euclidia mi. The sequence continues at coordinate 48,904,093 of OX123203.2, forward strand.
TACTGAGCCCCCCTACCACGACAAGGTGGAGATCCCACGGGTGGGGGGATTAAATTCACCCTGGTTCATTGATGATATTATTGAAAATAGGTTCATTCACGCCGGGTTAAGGGGCTCGGCCCAGGGGGACTGTGAGGTTTTTCCAAATTCTCAGTAGCATCACGGAGTCTGGTGATGTGCCCGGTAACGGCAATAGGCTCGCCCCCTATTACGTGGGACCCTAAATTCATGGCGAAATGGGGGTGATACAGGCGTGAGTCTATAAATAAATAATAAAAATCAAAGAACTGCTACACTGCAAAGCAAAGCAATGTCGGATAGCATATTGTTGTATTTACCTACCGATAAATGTGGATGATATGTTATTCTTATCATTTATATAGTTTATCCACTTGAAAAGTAATGAGCTAAGTTATCGGCAGATCTGACATATTTTTTTAATCTGAATATTATCAAGTGTATCTTTTGACTCATTGTAGACGCAACATTCTAGATGTTTGTGGTGGTGGACTTTTAGGCCAGCTTCCCACAGTACGTAGATTTGCGGACGGACGTTCGGCACCTTTGTAGTTCCTGGACAAGTGGTATTACTTCAAAGGCAAACCCACGCTCCGTAAGAAGCAGGCTTTAGGGCCTGTGCTGCATGCTCGAGTCGATAATAGCAGTACTGTTGAAGTAACAAAAAGCAGCGATAGCATAGTACAAAAAGAATAGTAGGATAGCTTCATACAAATCGGCCGCCGCCGGTTTGAATGCACGCGTGAATCGCCAGCGCCGTGTACGCACGCACTTTTCACGCACACAACCTCATAGACGAGCGCGGCTCGCCACGGCCTTAGTACAGATTGCGCCGCGCGTCTAAGGACGCAAGAGTAGGCAATTAACTTGCCGATCGGCCTTAGCTAACGGCCTACTGTTCTTTTTTTACTATGGCGATAGTCTAGTGAACAGACTACAAGTGTCTCGGGTTCAATCCCCTGGCGCGAATCACTGACTTTTCGAAGTAAATTGCGTATTAATATGATTAAATGTCGCTTGCTAAACGGGAAAGATAACCTGCATGATGTCTGAGAGTTCTCTATAATGCTCTCAAAAGCCAAGGGAAGTCTGCCAACCCGCACTTGGGCAGCGTAGTGGACTATAGTCTTACTCTTCGGATAATGTGAAGAGACCTGTGCTCAGCTTATATACAGTTCATATACAGGGTGTTTCATAACCCTCCGTCCGATCAATGAAGGGGTTGTAGAGTAGTGTAAAATGATGAGGAATTTGTCATTATTTCACGGAAATTCAAGATAAAAATTTTAAACTTAAAGTTACTTAATCTTGTTCCAAAATCAAACCTGGAACACTAAGCATTCTGTGCCACACTTATTAGATCATTGACATGTAAATTAATTAATTCAAACTTGTAGTAGGTCAGTCGATTGTAAGTAGTTGTATTTACAGGTCAGTGGTACTTGTTTATATAGGTATTGTGATATACACATTGTAAAAATACATAACTACCTAAGTTGTTACGTCACAAAACAGAATAATAGTAAAACAACAACTAAATTATTGTACTAACAAGAATTCTAAAATTATTATACTTACTATAATTATATACTGCAACTTATAATCGGGGTTTTACTCAAATGGACTGAAGAAAAAACTGCTTTACAAAACAGAGATTGAATTAAGTAGCTATTTTGAACAATCTTATGACCTGGCATTAAAATTACTTCGCAGTTGTTTTTACTTACTTGAGATGGCCTAATTTAGTAAACACGAAATTTCGATGCAGTACTGCCTTTTTTTTTGTGTGTTGGGTTGGAAAATCCTCATGGAGTCCCTTCGCCCTGGGGAGGAAAGACGAAGGGGACTGTCAGACTCTTACTGACTAAAAACCAACCCGTGCTCCTCATGTACCCATGTGTCGGAGGGTAGGGTTTCACCGAAGCATTCCTCGCTACCCCCCGACGGGTATTGGCCCGCCAGATGATCAGGCGGACCCCGAACGAAACCCCCTTGGCGGCGGATGAAGGTGTTGGGCTCCGCCGCCAAATCACCCAGCGGCCGCAGAGGATAGGGAGGACAGCAATGCAACACCGCATCTCCTCTTCCTCTGCGGCCCCACCGCGTCGCAACGATGGTGCGCCCCCTTCGCGGTCACGGGAGATTGGGCGCGCGGCAACGCAACACTGACACGCCTCTCCTCCCGCGACCGCGCCCGACTACGAGGGACATACAGAACTGTCCCTCGCACCCGCACCTTGGGACGCATCCTACGCAGGCCTCACGCAAGCCCACGTGGAGCGTCCCCTCCCGGGATCCCGCTTAGCTTCACCGTGGGTGTACCTCAAACCCACGGTTACTGAGCCCCAACCACGACAAGGTGGAGATCCCATGGGGGGGATGCACTACTGCCTGCCTTTTTACAAAAAAACACTACATAGTATAAAACAAAGTCTGTCTTCTGTCTGTCTGTCCCTATGTATGCTTAAAGGTCAACGCTCATTAGAGCCACCCGGCACCCACTCCGCACCGCCTCGCCTCGTGCGGTTAGTATTCTTTATATGGATTTGTATGGGTATGCGCTCACTACATCAACTCCGTAGCGTCACCGGATCGCCTCTGTCGTAAGCCGTCCACGCGCGGGCGGCGGGTGGTCCACCCGCCGTCCGCGCGTGGACGGCTCGGTGGCAACTCGCTGCTCGCATGCTTGCCGCGCGTTGACGGCTCGTCGCCAACGCGCGGACCGCGCGCTGCCCGCGAATGATTCACGTCCAAGTGTTACCAGATACACGTTAAATACCGTAGATGCACGGTAATTTTGAGCAAGACACGGTCTACGGTAATAAGCTATTACCGTGTTCTTTTCTAAGGTATTTTTAATTATTAATTACCGTGTAAATGATACTCTTATTTCTACTCAAAAATATATTATGTTCTTACGAGTAATCCTTTATTGGCAACACTGGCTATCGCAGTTGGTGATGTCGGGGAAATAATTAACGATTTCATTACTTGGCAGGTAATATAATCCGGCAGAATTAAAAATATTTTAGGTAGTGTTTTTCATGAGCATACCTTATGTTAAAATTTGTAGTTAGTAGGTGTATTCATAGACGAAAGTTTAGTACCTATCTAATTGTGTGTGGTCATTGCATTACTTGAAAAAGTTAATTGATATAAAAACTAGAAAAAGAAATAAATTAAACTAGAAAAAGAAATATATTAATTACGAAGACCTTATAGGGAAATATTTTGACTCACATTTTGACAACAATCCTTTCGGAGAAAATAATGGAAACTGTATTTATTGACTCCCACCAAAAGATAAATGAATAAAATGACTTCGTCGATTTATGAGCAAGAACTTTTGGAAGAATAATTTCTGAATAAAAGTATTAAATAATTATAAAAACCGTTTAATTTAATCGACGCTGTAATATACACTGTAATTTGAAAATAAGTTTAAGGTCATTTTACTTAAAACACGGTAATTTTAGTCAGCAAACAAGGTAATTTATATGTCATCTGGTAACACCGGCCGTGAATCATTCGTGAATTTCGTTGACCGCGCGGCGTTCACTCGTTGACGGCGCGCGGTCCGCTGGTTGACCGCGCGGCGTTCACTCGTTGACGGCGCGTGGTCCGCTGGTTGACCGCGCGGCGTTCACTCGTTGACGGCGCGCGGTCCGCTGGTTGACCGCGCGGCGTTCACTCGTTGACGGCGCGTGGTCCGCTGGTTGACCGCACGACGTCCACTCGTGGACGCCGTGCGGAGTGGGTGCCGGGTGGCTCTAATGAGCGTTGACCTTAAATCTTAAAAACTACGCAACGGATTTTAATGCGTTTTTTTTTATTAGATAGTATGATTCAAGAGGAAAGTTTATATGTACAATTGATGCGGGCGAAGCCGCTGGTGACGTCTAGTAATAGTATAAAATTATGTATGTATATTATGTACGATATCTGTATCGTCACTTGAGGTCACCAAATAAAATCAGGGTTGGTTTGAGGTGTAGCCTCAAATCAACAATAAGCCTGAGTGGTGACCTCGTTTTCACAACATGCGTAGGTACTGGTACTTTGTCAATATGTTTACAAAGCAATATGTAACCTGTGCCATATTATAATGTATAAAATGTATGTATGTTCTTGTATGTTGTGGAAATAAATGCTTTTCTTTTTTCTTCTTCTTCTTCTATTTATATCCATTGTCTAATAAAAGCTCTGCTAAGGGCTCTATCAGACAGAGATCAGTCACGCGGTCAAACGTTCAAGCGGTCAGTTTCGCGTTCTTTGTGCTATATTACGTTACATAGGGTCTTATCAGACAGAGAACGGTCACGCGGTCACTTGAACGCTTGACCGCGTGACCGCTCTCTGTCTGATAGAGCCCTTAGTTTGGGACTAGATGGTGTTGTGTGTATGAGTCGACGATAGTGTTTGCCAATATACAATATATATTAAACCTCTGGAGGTGCCTATGCGCCCCCTCACTAGCTGCTTCATAACACTCCTCTTTTAAATAAGACTCTCTGACTGCCATTTAAAGAGAGTGACAAGCACGAAAACAATATTCGTTACATTGGCTTCATTCAAGGGCGTCGCCAGCCGTTGGTCTAGGGGGGGGCAAAGTCGTCAGGCGTTGGTCTAGGACGGGGGGGGGACAAAGTCGTCAGCCGTTGGTCTAGGGAGGGGGGGGCAAAGTCGTAAGCCGATGGCCTAGAGAGGGGTAAGTTGATATGGAAAATGAGAAAAGTATATTTTTTTACAAATTGTAGGGCTTTTTGAATCTCCAGTGGAGGGCAGCTGGCTTCATTATCATACAGCCCTTCAAAGTTTACTGCTAGACAAGGCTTCTGCTAAGCGGCACAATACTCATGTGAGTCAATGGGCTTTTGGCTTACTTTATCAAGCTGGCACACGGTATTGTAAATTTGATATCGCGTTTTCCGTCTCTTCGCAAAGGTAATATGTCCTCCCGATCGATTTCGGCCACGGCGGCTTGTCTATATATGAGACTTGCCAACTGCGCGGGACGTATTATAGTGCACAAGTGTGTGCGCATACACAAGTGCACTCTCTATTCCCTCACTCTCAAAGTCCGATGGGACGCCATTGAAGCAGACGCCGAGATTGGGAGCAGGACCAACGGCTTAACGTGCTTTCCGAGGCACGGGGGTGTAACACCGCCAACTCCCTGACTCCGAACTTCTATTGTATAATTCCTAACAGAAAAACCCGATATCACTTTTTGTTCGACCCGGGAATCGAACCCGAGACCTCATGATCCGCAGTCGCTTACATTACCGCAAGACCACAGAGGCAGTCGCAAAGGTGCCATATGCTTCGTGTATTTTCCTTAGTCGCTAACGACACGTACGATATGAAATGGTTAGTGAAACTTTGTAATCTTAATCTGGCACCACGCAGCTTAGTATTTGATATATGTTTTGGTACTCATTAATACCTTAGTAAATAGCGATAGCCGAGTGGAGAGACCGACGGACTGCTTGGGTCTCGGGTTCGAATCCACGGCACGCACCAATGTCTTTTCGAAGTTAAGTACGTATTAAATTCTTAATTATCGCTTACTTATCGGTGAAGGAAAACATCGTGAGGAAACCTGGATGTCTGAGAGTTCTCCATAATGTTCTCGAAAGACATGTGAAGTCTGCCAAACCGCACTTGGCCAGCGTGTTGGACTATGGCCTTGCCCTTCTTATAGTGAGAAGAGGCCCGTGCCCAGCAGTGGGACAGTATAAAGGGCTGATGATGATGATGATATTTTGGTACACATTAATACCAGTATTTTTATAAGCCATACGCGCGTATTTCACGTTATCTGTAGACGGTCTAAAGTTGAGCATTCAGTGTCATTATTTAATAAAATTGTGTATCACTACTATCAGCATCTTCCTGTCCACTTTGAGATACTCTGCTATATTTAGACCATTGTCTGGTGTCTACACGAGCTCCTTAGCTCAGTCCATTCTTGGTGTCTGACCAATGACCCCATACAAAACCTTCAGATGATTTCCATCCGTAATAATCCGAGAAGATCTTGTATTTTTCAAAACTATTTATGAATTACACATACCTATAATTCGTTTAAATTTGAATTGATAGTGATGCCGTAAATGCAAAGAAAAATAATTCCTATGTCACTGGTGCTTATTAATAAAGGCTTCCAGATATATAGATTAAAATAGGGCTAATTTTTCAAAGATCCTTCCGAAATTGATAAATCAGTGAGAAAATATAACTCTTCTGTGCTGTCTTGTCTAGCTACGTATGCCAGAATCACAGTAGGTTATATTTAACTCGCCATGATTCTGGCAAACTACACCTACCTACTTGCTTTGGATTCGGCATACATCGCTGGCAATTGGCATGCTTGGCTGGCATCCTGGCCTCATCATAATCATCATCAGCCTGCCGTAGTCCACTGCTGGATATAGGCCTCTCCAATGGCACTCCACTGTGCACGATTTTCGGCTCTTCCTGTCCAGCCGCTGCCAGTCACTTTCCATATATCGTCACTCCACCTTGCTGCACGCTTGGTTGGCAGAATTGGCCAGCAACTGGCATGTTTAGCTGGCGTTCTGGCACACTTAGCTCTCAATTGGCATACTACCATTGACTTGCAAACTAACATACTTCAATAATCCAAAGAGTACACCTTAAAGTTCCAAGCAGACTGCTTGTCACCATAAGAAATTATCGTGATTCTATACAGTGTGTCACAAGACCCATGACCAAGCCGAAGTCTACTCGTTGTGGACATCATGCCAAGTCATACTAACCAAAAATAATACCTGGGAAACGATTTTCTTTTTGAGTTTTCACATTTTTTAAACCGCAATTATAAAATTGCAATGCTCGAAATGCCTACTTATCCATGGGGTTATAGGGCATCTAAAGAACATATTGGCGGGGTAAATGCATAGATTTTGTACCTAATTAGAAAAAAAATCCATTCGAACTTTGAGCCTCAATATCTCCTGAACCAGTAACTTCCCAGGTATGGTGTCGAAGTAAACAATGGTCGTAGTGATTGGTACAACATGGGATTTCAGTTTTCGTTGAGGGTCTTTTTACACCGTGTATATGCAGTAGAATAAGTTTATTATCTCGAAACAACTAACTAACATACAATGACTGTGTTTACTGCAAACGCGCTGCTGTTTGGAAAACACACTCATTATAATTATTCTATATTATAACCTCCTTGTTATAACTTCAATTGTGGTTTGTTAAATATACATTTGATTTACGAGACATCATTTAGACTTCCCGAAAATACTTAAGGTTAGGATGGTGGGGCTATACCTATTATATTAATATTAACATCTAACCGCGACTCTGTCCGTTTTAGTGTCGGCTATTGCGACATTTTTTTTTTTATATTTTAAAGTAAGTACAATAATATAAACTACATTACAGTAAAATTTCATCAAAATCTGTTGAGCATTTGTTGCGTGGAAGAGTGACAGACATCCATAATTTCCTCTAAAGATGACTTCGTGAGGAAGGCAATTTTAAATTTGTGAAAACATTTTAAGCAAATCGATCCGATAGGTGTTTTTTTTTTTAAGAATGCTTGAGTTAAGCATTAGGACTAAATCCTGTGTCGCGGGGGATTTTGTGAACATACAACTAACGGACACAATGAACACCCAGACTCGAAACAACAATTTGTGAATTACACAAAGTCTTGCCTCGTGTGGGGATCGAACCCACAACACTCGGCGCAGTGTCAAGCGGTGAGGCGGCCGCTTAAACCACTACGCCAACCGTGCAGTCAAATTTGTAAACACATGCATAAATACATAGATAAGTAGATTCACACTTGTATCCCGAAGGGGTAGTCGGAGACTACGAAACCCCATTTGCAAGGGTCCTGACTTATCTCTCTTGTTTCTTTGTAAATAGGTATACTGGTTATAAAAATGCGCAACACTGTGATTTCTGCATACTTTACAATTCGCTTTTTAAATGACTTTGAGCTCTTTTTCGTTACCACGGATAATTTTACTACTAGGAAACATTCCCGGAGATAAGTTCAGAATGACAATATTCATATACCATAGTCAGGTTGCAGTTGGTGAGCATAAGAGTTTCTTGTTAAGACAATTATTGAAGTTCATCGTGAATTACAAGAACACATTGTTTCACAACAGCCATGTGTTATTAGGAGACAATAAGTGATAGATGACAAAGGCACGATTATTACTGTGACAAATGCCTATCAATGTACATCAGTCTTCCTTGGACCTACTAAATCGCTAATCTTAATATATAAAATCCTTGCGTTACTGTCTGACTGACAGACACGCTGCATCCGAAACTATTGGGCGCAGGAAGCTGAAATTTGGCATGTATGTTCCTTGGGGACCGCAGGGGTGCACTAAGAAGGGATTGCCCGAAATTCCCACGGGATCGGCCAAAACGGGTAAATTAAAAAAAAAATGCAGGCGTAGCTGCTGGCGTCCTCTAGTTGTGTGTATAAGTTCTTGCATTACTGACTGTCTGACAGACAGCGCACAGCCAAAAGTAAGTAACTATTGGCCGCAGAAAGCTGAAAGTTGGCATGTTATAGTAGGGGATGCCCACGATGCTACGAGTAAATTGGGATTTACCTACTCGAGCGCCATAGAGACCTGGGTTGCAAAACTTATATGATAAAAAGATAAAAATGTAAATAATGTACTTACCTACCTATAATTTTTCATCGGCGGGTGGAGCGGCTATAGACATTCAAAATATTAAAAAGTGCTGTTGCCTTACTCCATGTAATCGTCAGATTATGAGTAAGCACGTTTAGGACGTTAGGATAAAGCATATACACCGTTATTTTTTAATTAGTACAAAACTGTCTCAAAACTGTCCACAAAAATACGTGATAATTGGTAAATGCAATACTTATACTATGACCGACCCGCGCACAATCATAGTAAAATGAACCATTGATAAATTTCTAAACCCCCCCCACGCCCCTCTGCGCCTGCGCCACGCCCCGACGATGCGACAAACAGTGCTAATTTGCTAGCGAAAGTAAGCGTATCTAATTTCGTTGCAAAAGTTAATTGTTTGTCTACGTTTGCCCGACGCGATGGCCTATATATCACGGGAGTATGTAGCTATGCTTCGTGCGTTCTTTTTGAGTGGAAAAATCGCGAATGCAGTTATGTACCCATGGACATCTTATTGTGAGTGTACAAAAGTGAGCCGGTCAGTGTCAAACAATTAAAGCAGTGCATATTGGATGCTTTTGACAACGGTGGTGGACATTTCGAAGGACAATGGAAATACTTGTAAGTTTAGTAAATAATACGTACTTAAGTAAACAATAATTTGATGCGCGCGGCACAAAATCGGTATGTGTTCTGTACACAACTTGAGGAAGGCCTATGTCCAGCAGTGGAGGTCTCTAGGCTGACATGATGATGATAAAATAATATTTGTAAATAGCAGGTGATTCTAACTTCATAAATACGCCAAAATTACTCTTTTCTTTTAGTCCAGAACACCTTCTTTTATTTTGATATTTGTTTGCTTTCTAATTACATACCTCCGTATTTAATTACTTGTTAAACGATAAATTTTACCGGTCCTAAGCCCGAATGAAGTATGAAGGAGAGGGTAGAATTAACAAAATTAAAAAATAACTACCTACATTTATTATTTTTCTGCATTTTATTTTCTAGGGCTACCTACATCATAAGTACGACAGAGAGAATGCGAATGAGCAGGATGGAATATTATCAATGAATTAGTGAATGAATTGTAAAATATGACTATGATTTAAGTGAGATTTTCTACAATAAACAAATGATAATAACTTTGCTCTTTAATGATATAATGAAATTCTTACGTCACATATATGATAATAATATCTTCGCTTATCTGTCCTTAAAGTTTTTGTACTAATTAAAAAATAATGGTGTATGTCTTAATCTGACGCGCTTGAGTATTTCAAAACGGCGAATTCACTCATTCACATTTGCAACTTTCTAATAATGGCCTCGAGTTTGCGTGACACCTAAATCGTCAGACTATTCAACGCGAGCCATTTTTTAGGTTCATTTAACATCCCCATAGAAAATTTGAAACGCTCGATTAATTTTCTTTTTTTTTACATTTTGAAATCTTACCTCCATTACGCAAATGATCAGATTAACATTCCTACTTTATTAGAAATACGTAGGACATGGATGCTATCAATATCTGACGCGCTCGAGTAAATCCCGAAATCTCTTCATGGGCTCCCCTACTATTACTTGTGGACCGTAAGTGTGTACTAAGAAGGGATTTTCTGAAATTTCCTACAAGATTATAAAACGGTTAATTTAAAATAAAAAGTGCGAACGAAAGTGTGGGAATCCTCTAGAGTTCCATAAAATTATTGACCAGCTTGAAGTCATAAATAAAGGTGGTTCTTGAATAAACACAGTTGTTCGCCGCATAAAACCTCGTTGTAAATATGACTGAAATAACGACTCAAATGTTTGCCTAGAAACTAGAACACGGTGCGGTCACACGCATTTGTTCAAACGCATAAATTGTTTCAAAATATCGAAGTTAGTACACAGGAATACAGGGTGGAATAGAATAGAACATTGGCTGTTGTGTTAAATCAAATGGCATCACAACTTCAGACCTTTCAGGGATATGGGCTGCAGTATTATAATTAGGCATGGGCGTTTTCGGATTTTTACGCAAACCGATAAAAATCCGATTTCAGATTTTGAAATCGATTTCAAATACCGATTTTAAAAATCAATTACAGTAGCAGATGTTGGAGCGTAGCGTACGACAAACGCAAACAATCGAAATCTTATTGTATTTTAGGCATGAGACCAATCAAGTCAAACATTAATTCCTAATTGCAAGATGGGGATTCATAGAACACTCACAGATCCAGTGCGACTGCGGAGCTCCATCACAATCCATGGAGCATTTGCTCTCATGCCCTCTTTGCCCATCTACCTGCAGTAAACAGGATCTTAAAGTGGCCTCAGACAATGCCGTTACCGTAGCCAAATTCTGGGAACAGAAAATCTGAACCAATGACACGATGAAGAAGAAGAATTCCTAATTACTTTGCAATTTTCAAAATAAACATTAAATAGTTGCAATCTGAATTAGATATTATCGCCAATATAATTTTCAATATTTTATTCGCTTCATCTCTTTCGCTCTTTCAACGTATCACTAAGTTAGCAAGAGAAAGAAATGAAATTCGCTCTCTCTCATTCTAGTCGTTTGGTAGTGTGAAAGAGAACGAATGAATATATGAAAACTATCGAAACGTAAGCTTTAGATTTACTTTGAAGTTTGGTTGCGTTTGCACCGTTTGGTTTGGATTAGATTGTTTGCGTTATCGTAGTATTGTTTTTGCGTTTTCTAAAATCGGTTTTCTCACATTGGAATATCGATACGATACGATTTCTGACTGCAATCGGATTTCAGATTCGTTTTGATATATCGGTCTCATGAATACTGCAGTAAATAGTATTCTCATAATAACTAGATTGTTGTACGTTAAACAATACACTGCTATCTGAAAACAAACAACAAAAAGCACATATATTTAGCATAAGTCATATATTATAACTATTTACAGTTTACTCGTTATAAACTGCGAGATAATTTACACACATATTATATTACTTAACAGATAATACAGTCTTTAATATTTGTTCGCAAATGAAGCGACGCGACGTGGCAGGATTGAGGTATTCAAAGATTGCCTGGAAGAAATTATTTGTATTGCCACAAGGTCCCATTGTATGACCTATTTTGATCTTGCAACATCAACTTGTAAGTCTTTTAAATGCTTATAAATAAGTTCAAAAGTTTGTTAACAAGTTTTGCTCAAAAACGCGTGGTACACAACCATACCATAATATAACTATAATATAACATATACTCATAACAATGTGGAAAATCTTCACAAGGAAAACGAGCAAATAAAATGAATAAAGTAAATTATGAAGACGTATATAATTATGTCATCATAGAGTAATTTTAATTTATGGCCTAGCTTAAAGAAGCGGATGATTTAATCTTTCTAACCTAACCAACTTGTGAACACACGAGATTATAATTTACTAGAATTCCCCCACGGCTCCGCCCGTGTGTTTTACTATTTTAACCCCTTAGGGTGGTAATGGCCAGGAATCCTCTATTGATTTTATGATTTTCTCCTACACTCCCCAAAGAACATTTGTACAGTCGAACAACTTACGAACTTACTAACCACAATAATGGCGAGAATCGCTCAGCAACACATCGTCGCTTCCAGTGCTACTTTACACGCACATTGACACTCGTATAAAAAAACAGTTGCTAGTGTGCCTCGACTCTATGAACGAGCCAAGGGATTTTTTTTTAAACTGGTCCAGCGCCGACTTGTTTGATTGTACATGCCAAATTACAGCTTCATGCGCTCAGTAGTATCGGCTGTACGTTGAGGTCAGGCAGTCAGTAACGCAAGAAATTAATATACACAGATTGGTCACCATACGTAGTGAGATGGGAAACTAATCTATAAAAGCAAACCACAAGCATTTTTGTAACTCAATATTTAAAACATAACAAATTGTAACGGGTTCTGGTAGGTAGTAAAACGCAGTAGAGGTTCTAGATGCGTTTATTGCCGAGTATTGTCTCACTTCCCTTGCCACGAGTATGACCGACCAACAACACGACACTGGCCTGAACACTAAGGGCTGCAGTCTCCCACGCTGTTCCTTCCGGTAGTGTGCAGGGCAGGTTGCTCGTAGGGCTGCGCGTAGCGGGCAGATCCTCGCAGGCCGTTAGTTCAGCTGGCAGGCGTTGGCGGTCTGAGTGCGATGAGCAGGGCAGGCCAGACTCTCCGGCAGAGGTGACGCCGAAGGCGATGCAGGAAGTGTAGCGGTCTAGGTAGACTAGCTCGGAGCCTTAAGGTGGACCTGGAACCCGTAGCTGGGACCAGGATACACGTAGATACGACGTAGGGTCAGTAGGTACGCTTAGTTATAGTAGGTAGGTAGTAGAAGCGACTTTAGAGTAGCGGTGCCGGCCTCTCTGTCGGCCCCTATATATACTGGGCCCTCCATCAGAGCTCGTGTCGGAGCACAACCAAATATGGGCAAAACTCACGAGCGCCGACGATGGCCTTCTCTGATTGGCCGAGCGTATGGACGGTATTATGACGTACACTCGGTAGGTACCGGTCATACGCCACAATATAAATAGGTATATTTTTAGACATTTTCGACTGTCTCCGTGATCCAGTCGATAGCGTATGCGACTGCTGATCGGAGTTCCCGGCTTCGACTCCCGGGTCGGGCAAAAGTGTTACTGGGTTTTCCGAATTCTCAGTAGCAGCACGGAGTCTGGTCATGTGCCCGGTAACGGCAATAGGCTCGCCCCCTATTACGTGGGACCTAAAAAATCATGGCGAAATGTGGTTGTACTATTACACCTCTGGCTACGTCTTTAGGGATACAGGCGGGAGACTATAAAAAAAAGTTATCAAAGGGCCCACCCTGTGTGTCTACCGCCCCTTCCTTCCTTTCAGCCTCTTGCTCAATGTCATAAAGGGATGAATGCTTAGCAGTAGCACAATAACTAATTATTCCTTGTTTTGTTTCAGCGAACATCGCGATAGCCTCCACTGGTTATTGTATGGGCTGGACCGCTCCCGTCAACTTGATATTGGCTAACGCGACCCAGACACCATTACCTGACGTGATCACAAGCGACCAGGAGGCTTGGATCGGGTCCCTCCTCACCGTTGGCGCTATATTTGGTAAGAGACCCTCTCCTTTTTCTACCCACCGTACAATATCTGCACTATAAATAATTACTTGCCCATGAATACAGCCTTTTCAAAAGGATATGCTGGCGATTTTACTTTGGTAAATAATCACAATTTCTCGTGCCTGTTTAAATATTTGTATGCAGGATTATTAGAACGAGCATAAGCCTAAAAGGCCACAGCGTACGAAAGTCATTAGAAGACCAGTCCATTACCGGAAAAACCGACAGAATACCTATAATATTGACTTCATCCGTAGGTCCTTTCTTGGGTGGTTTCGCTGCTTCGAAAATCGGTCGCAAATGGGGTCTGCTGAGCTGTTCCATTCCTCTGTTCGTGGGCTGGATCCTGGCAGCCGTGGCATCTCAGATTGCCCTCATCTACGCCGCCAGAGTCTTCTGGGGTTTGGCAGTCGGCATGCTGTTCACAATCTCACCGATGTACTGCGCTGAAATCTCTACGGTAAGATGTTTTCTTGTTCTTAGTAAATTGTCTTCACTATAGCTTATCATCCTCTTAGACTCTGCCCAATTGCTATGGAGGCCTTCCTTTATAAAACGTGCCTTCATTATTTAACTTTTTACCATACTCTCTTTTATTTAAATGTCTTACTTTATTTTACTTGTTTTCTGCTTCTCTCTTCTCGTTGCATTGTAGTTTACTTTCTTTTCCTTTAGCCATTTTATCATTTCAATTTCTCACACGCCACTGTTTGCATTTTAATCTGTACTTTTCCTTTGCCCATTTTATCATTGCAATCCTAACACGCTCGCCATCGTCTATTTCATTCTCTCATTCTTTTAGTTAGATATACTTTATTCCTGTTGTGTTGTTACAATATAATTACAATTTCTAACACTATCACCATTGTCTACTTCATACTCTCGTTCTTTTAGTTAGATTGACGTTCTATTCTGTTTCAGGATGACTCCCGTGGTGCTCTCGGTTCATTCCTCCAGATGTTCATCACGCTCGGTTACTTGCTCGTGTACGCCATCGGTCCCTTCATCTCGTACGGAGCCATCGCGTACGTCGGTTTAGCTTTCACCGTGGTCTTCGTCGTTGGCTTTTTCTTTATGCCAGAGTCGCCTACCTACTATTTAATCAAAGGTAAGTCTCCTACCTTACTATCCTTTACAATTGTGAAGTCATCAAATGTATCACGGGTTACCAATGCTTGTTTTATCAATAACCTCAGTTCTGGGGTATGATTCGCGGCTCATAATGACAAGATATGATTCTACAAATCTAAATCTAATTTCGTAAATCTAAAACAATCGAAAAGTGTTGTCCCATTAAATTAATGTATTGTAGCAAACGACATCTCGTCTTTGTCCAAATGCCACATCAAAATATGGTGTATCGGATTGTGGCCTTTTACAATGATCCTCAATGAGGAACTATTTATTTCAGACAACCCAGACGCGGCTGCCAGGTGCCTCGCTACAATCCGCGGTCGCTCCCACGAAGCAGTTAAGGGTGAAATCGACAAAATTGCCGCAGAGGTCGCCGCGTCTATGGAAAAACATGCCACGGTATGTATACTTTTCTCGTTTCTATTCGTTACTTTCCAATACTCATTTGTATGTGGCTTAAATGGTTTTCATTTCATCCCTTTAAGGACTTTTATACTATGTGCATATTGGTGCCATCATAAAATACTCATTTTCACGATTTAGATCATACGTAAAAACAAATTCTTACTGCGTGATGCCACGTCCAGAAAGCCATTTCTTACATTCATCTTTATTAATGACAATCTTTTTTTTTGCTTAACTGGTAAATCGCTGACTTTATTCTTTTTAATGGTATTCATCATCATCATCAGCTCTATAATTATATAAACTGTCCCACTGCTGGTCACTCTTCTCACTATGAGAAAGGTAAGGCCATAGTTCACCACGCTGGCCTAATGCGGGTTGGCAGACTTCATATTTTCGAGAACATTACGGGGAACTCTCAGACATGCAGATTTCCTCACGATGTTTTTCTTCACCGTTTACCAAGTGATAATTAACAATTGAATACGCACATAACTCCGAAAAGTCATTGGTGCGTGCCGTGGATTCGAATCCGTAGCCTCTGCGTTGCAGTCTGTCGGTCTCTCCACTAGGCTATCGCTGCTTATAATTTAATTAAATTACTGTATTCTTATATTATTTTCTGGTGTACCATGAGAATTTTTTATTTATCCATTTATCTATCGCGGACTTTATGTACCAATGAAATCTTTATTTTACATGATTTTTCCTTTTGCTTTGCTTCTAGATCGCGGACGTGTTCCGGGGCAGCAACTTCAAGGCGTTCTACATCTCGTGCGCGCTGGTGTTCTTCCAGCAGTTCTGCGGTATCAACGCCGTCCTGTTCTACATGACCAACATCTTCAACGCCGCGGGCTCCAGCCTTAACCCGTCCATCGCCACCATAATCATCGGTGTTGTGCAGGTGCACATTTATTTCGCTAAGACTCAGTTTTTATATAAGTACTAGACGACGCCAGCAGCTACGCCTGCATTTTTTTTAATTTACCCGTTTTGGACGATGCCATGGGAATTTCGGGAAATCCCTTCTTAGTGCACCCAAGGAAAATACATGCCAAATTTCAGCTTCCTGCGCCCAATAGTTTCGACTGTAGCGTGTCTGTCAGTCAGTCAGTAACGCAAGGATTTTATATATTAAGATTGTAGCGAGAATTGCCTTGCCAAGACTATATCAGCAAAGTTAAGCAACGCTTGCGCAGGTCACTACTTGGATGGGTCACCCTTGTGATATTTACCTTTATAATTTTTCACCAGAGCGCACGGTACGTAAATCTGTCCCGAAAATCTTAGTAACACTTTTGCTCGACCCGGGAATCGAACCTGAAACCATGAGATGTCAGCAGACGTAAACGCTATCCACTGGACCACGGAAGTAGGAGGGGCTCCATCTTTACTCATTTTATTTCCTCTGTCACAGGTTGTCGCTTCTTGCATCACTCCCTTGGTCGTGGACAGACTTGGACGTAGGATCCTCCTACTCATCTCATCATGCGGAACAGCTATCGGTCTTGTAAGTATTTTTTTATTTAAAAAGATATTAATTCTGTGTCGCGTTGTAAGTCTCCAATTTAAAAAGATACTAATTCTGTGTCGCTGGAGACTTCACAAACACAACTAACACACGACGACCACCTATAAACAACAACTTAAGAATCACACAAGTTAAACACTCTGTCAGATATCCAAAATCATTGCTATGGATTCATTATTGGCTAATTTGTAAATCTTCCATAAAATAGGTCATCCATTTTACAATAATGGAGAAAAAAGAAAGCACACTCACTTGTTGCTTAACGCTTGCCCCATGCCTCATAGGGCAAGTTAAGCAATTTGTCCAAGATAGCAACAGACTATATGTATAACATTACGCTATGAGCCATGGATGTAGAGCAGTAGCCCTAAATAACGAGAGGGTAACCGCGGGCTCATCTAGCAACCTTTATATATAAAATTCTAGCGTTACTGACTGACTGACAGACAAGCTACAGCCAAACTATTAGGCGCAAGAAGCTGAAATTGAATTGAATGTAGGTACCTTGGGCATCGTAGGGATCCATTAAGATGGGATTTTACCGAAATTTCCACGGGATCGTACAGAAATAGTTAAATTTAAAAAAGTGCCGGTGTAGCTGCGGGTGTCCTCTAGAGAATACACCAAATTATTGCGGCCATGGGTGTGGACCAGTAAACCTTAATAAATCTCATCTAGTAATAAGTATTTTAAACCTAACATGTTCTTACCGTAATACTCTTTCGTTTCCAGGGTCTCCTAGCTATGTACTTCATCTTAGCCGACTACAACCCTGAGGCGGCTGCCAGTATCAGTTTCCTGCCGATCCTGGCTCTCATCTTGTTCATCGTGACGTACTGCTGGGGTCTGGGCCCTTTGCCCTGGGCCGTCATGTCAGAGTTGTTCCCCATTGAGGTCAAAGCCATCGCGTCACCCATCGCCACTGCTTTCTGCTGGGGCCTGTCTTTCTTGATCACCAGGTACTGAAACTACCATTTTCTTTTCTTTTGACGCTTGGTGGTTGACGCAACCAAACAATTTACGGGTTTACCCCCCTAGGCTGGGCCCCTAAAGGGACTCTAGCCTAGGGAGAGTGTGGTGACTCCCCGACGAGAGGCGCCGGGACTACCCACTAAAACCACCATGGTGTTCCTCTATCCGATCCCATTGAATGACGGGGTCACGGGAACTAAGTTAGCACTACTACCGCGATAGGTACTGAAACTACAAACTATTATCTGAATATATAAAATTCTTGCGTTACTGACTGACTGAGAATGCAGGCAATTAGGCTCTTTGGAAAACTAATATATTGCCAAATTTGGTGAAATAAGAAATCTGGCCAAGCTCAGAAGAGCAAATCCAAAGAGAGAAGAAATAGAGCAACCAGGATAGATAGGAGAATTTATATAAACTCAAAAGTTAGAGCTATGCTATGCATAGCCATCTAAATGGCAGCGTATGCAACCGGTGCTTAATTTCGCCGATTATTACGAACAATGCGAACATACACATGCCATGATCACCCTTCCAAGTGGTGACTTCTGCTTAAACTTCACCTTTTAGGAACGGCATGAGTGCTTTAATATTAACTGAATATGCCATTTGTTCTGCAGATATTTCAGTCCGATCGCTAACGCAGTGGGCATGGGTTATACGTTCATAATCTTTGGTGTGTGCTGTGTGGCAGCATTCTTCTTCACAATGTTCGTTGTTCCCGAGACCAAGGGCAAGAGCTTCCAGGAGATTCAGGACATGCTGGCTGGCAAGTAAGTATCCACGATATATGATTATCAAATAAAATTTTAGCAAAAATCTTCTTCAAATATCAGTCAATAAAGTAGAGGACAAAAAATATTTTTCGGATTTACAAAAAATCTTCTTTATATTTTATTCCATATAGTATAAGACAAAAAAATATTTTTGATTAGATATAGTGAAAAAGGTAAAATCGTAGAGATAAATTACGGAATGCCACTGCAATGAGAAGCCTTCTCTTTTTTTAACTCTGTTGATAATTAAGATCTTTTAAATATTACAAAGACGACAAATGCAATTTTTTTGTGATACAAAGTAGTTTTTGCAACCACATAGAGCTTGTAAAGTTATAATTTAGCCAATCTGACGCTTCCGAAAATACATTATTGATAATGATAGGTTAGTAGATAGCTCAAAGATATACCAAAATACATAGATAATCATACATTGACTTATAATTGCACACATAGTAGATGGGTAACAGAAGAACATGCATGAGAAACTTGATGGGAGTGAATGAAGCAAGAGAGATATGTCAGGATCGTTGCAAGTGGCGTTCCGTAGTCTCTGCCTAAACCTCCGGGAAACAGGCGTGAGTCTATGTATGTACATAGTAGATGATATCATAACTCTCCATAAATATGTAGGTTTTATAGACAGATATAAATCTTCCTTGCAAAAGAGCACAAGAGAAAGAAGATAAAGAAAAGGATGGGTGAAAAGATAGATAGAGTAGGAGGAGCTAAACCTAGGAGGAGGAGAGGGTGGAAGATATAGCGAGGGAATAGTGAGAAAAAGAGAGGAGCCAGCAAGGCAGTTGTCTAAATGAATTGAGTTTATCTATATTCTAATTAATAATTATTTGTTCACAGGTCCTCATCAAAGTCAGAAAAGGCTTAAGCAGTTAATCCGAATTTATATCAATTAATACTACAAATTATAACATAATCGCTAGATTTTGTATTATTCCACTGGGGCTTCAAAGGGGTAGAACGCGAAAACGACTCTCATTAGATGCCTCGCACTTCGAAAATATTTGACCAGAATATGACTGCAAATTAAAGGAATGATTGACCATATTTTGACTACACTTTAAGATGGTGTAATGAAAGTATTGTGCTAGGGTGTAAGGTTACTAGTTTCATGGATTTAAGAATACCAAAGAATTGAATATATACGTAATTTTAGATTAAAGTCTACAAATTGACGTAAGTTTTTTTAGAATACGAATTCTGTTATCTATTTCTCAAAACTACAACTTTGGCATAAGTGGCGAATTTTAACGAAAGAACAATTTGATGTTAATATGATTTTATTCCAGTGTTTCTTTATAGACGAGTTATTAATTTATTAAACATTATTTAGCTTTGTAGTTAATTATCACAAAATATTGTTTATTAGAATTAAAATTAAATTATTTTCACATTGTTTTAAATGGTAGTTAATATTTCGACTACTAACTAGTCTACACTAGGTATAGCCAGAAAATAATTAGGAGCACTAAAATTTACACATTCCAAAATATATTTTGTACCAATATAAATATATTCTACTTAGAAACAATGTAATATATTCTTTAGGGTCATTATGACCCAGAAGTGCTAAACATTTCTTACTACTCAATTTTTAATGGTGTTACCAACTTTGAATTTTTTATCCCATTATTTCATGTTCCTTTATGAGGGGTCAATATGACCCCAGTTAACACAAAAAGCCCCATTAAGCATAAGATGTAAGTCCCGTACATATTGAAGTACAAATTAGTGTATGCCAGTGGGTCCGGCGCTTTGTGATAGTAGACACATATTATTGTTATCATTGTACATAATTATTTTTTAAAGTATAATTGTATATTGTTACGAATAAATTGTTATATATTTAATAAAGACTTTTTGTTTTATATTCTTATATTCATTTTCCTACCATCCTTATTATAAGCAGATGTATCTCATCTCCATTACGCTAACCATGCCCATCTATTCACTGACTTCCATACAATACATTACAAAATGTCACCCAATAGCAGGCGCTCATGGAAGTTTTGCTAAAATCTCAATAAAACTTCCATCTAGAAATCGACTCCAAAAACTCAAAATTGTCACTAAATTCCAATTCAAATCATTAATTTGCTTTAAACAAGGTGATACATAATCGTGGTGTATAACAATTCAGGAGAACAAGCGCATTTAGCTATAAAAACAGCATGCAAATATTAACAAACGTTAAAGAGGAAATGCAATTATATTAGTACATCATCACAATATTTATAATCGGTATTTTGTGTATGGATTACTTCTGATTAATGTTTCTACTAATAAATTATGATTTAAAAACTCTTGAACTGAGTAAAACGCATTTTCTATCAGCCATTTTTTCAACACTTGATTACATTTATGTAACGGCAATGTTTTGAAACATTCCGGAATTTTGTTAAAAACTTTAACGCACATCGAAAGACTATTTTTCTGTAGCCGGCTTGTTCTAGGTATTAAGCCCAATACTAATCTATTTGGATTTCTGATGTTATTTCTCTTAGTAACGTATTATGCTTGTTTAAATGTATTTGGGTTTTGCTTTACAAATTTATAAACCTCTAGGATGTACAAACTCGGTAAAGTGAGTATTTTTAACTTTTTAAAGTTTGGACTGCGTGATACATCCGGGGAAATATTGCATATGGATCGTATGCATATTTTTTGTGCAATAAAGGCCTTTTCTATATCCGTACCGTTTCCCCAGAGTAACAACCCATATCGAAGTATGGATTCGACGTACGCATAATAGGCTGTGCGTGCCGTATTTTGGTCAGAAATTTTTGACAGTTTGTACAGGGCAAATGAAAACCCATTTATTGGAATTTAAACTTTCGTGGTCATTTAAACTTAATTTAAATTGTCTTTCGGGATATATACCACGTACCTTTGTTTGGAGTAACCGATATTTCGGTACTGTTGCAAGCGCCATGTTCACGGATGTACCTACTGATGATGTTGCGGGTGGATGAATGTTACGAGCAAGTATAGCGGTCTACCCGCTTTCTTACTCGTTTTTTGCGTTCAACACCACTAGCACTGTTATCACTATCGCACTGTGCCCGATCACGACATACTACACTCACTACGTCAGCTTGCGGTTTGATTTTGTTCTTTTCACGGGTTTTACATAGACGTACCACTGGATGCCAGATACTCGACAGTTGAAACCCATCCTCTCTATTGAAATTCTTGAACTTTTTAATTTCAATAGCCTCCCTAACCATTCGAGGTAAGTAGTGGCGTTCTGTCGAAAGCACCTGAGGGTTATGTAACTCAATCCAGTGGTCGGTACCAGAGTCTAAGAGGTCTTGAGCTATGGCCGACTTGTTTGGTTCATTATTTTTGACTGCCCTAATGTGTTCCTTTATTCGGCAAGAAATGGTGCGTTTAGTTTGTCCTATATAGGAACTCCTACAGCTGCAGTCAATTTTGTATACACCTGGCTTTTCTAAGGGAAGACTGTCTTTCAGCGTTCTTATATATTGCGACAGTTTCTTAAAAGGAGTGAAGATAGTTTTAACTGAAACCTTCTTAAGGATGTTGGCGACCTTATCTGTCACTCCTTTGACGTTCGGTAAGTATGCTGGGTGTCGTTCAACCTTGAATGTCTGGGTGGTCTAATTCGCCTACTGTATAATGAATAAGGAACTTGCACATATAAGCGACGTTCTACACAAGAACGGGTACAGTAGGCGAATTAGACCACCCAGACATACTCAAAAACACCTGGACTTCAAGGTTGAACGACACCCAGCATACTTACCGTACGTCAAAGGAGTGACAGATAAGGTCGCCAACATCCTTAAGAAGGTTTCAGTTAAAACTATCTTCACTCCTTTTAAGAAACTGTCGCAATATATAAGAACGCCGAAAGACAGTCTTCCCTTAGAAAAGCCAGGTGTATACAAAATTGACTGCAGCTGTGGGAGTTCCTATATAGGACAAACTAAACGCACCATTTCTTGCCGAATAAAGGAACACATTAGGGCAGTCAAAAATAATGAACCACACAAGTCGGCCATAGCTCAAGACCTCTTAGACTCGGGTACCGACCACTGGATTGAGTTACATAACCCTCAGGTGCTTTCGACAGAACGCCACTACATACCTCAAATGGTTAGGGAGGCTATTGAAATTAAAAAGTTCAAGAATTTCAATAGAGAGGATGGGTTTCAACTGTCGAGTATCTGGCATCCAGTGGTACGTCTATGTAAAACCCGTGAAAAGAACAAAATCAAACCGCGAGCTGACGTAGTGAGTGTAGTATGTCGTGATCGGGTACAGTGCGATCGTGATAACAGTGCTAGTGGTGTTGAACGCAAAAAACGAGTAAGAAAGCGGGTAGACCGCTATACTTGCTCGTAACATTCATCCACCCGCAATATCATCAGTACATCCGTGAACATGGCGCTTGCAACAGTGCTGAAATATCGGTTACTCCAAACAAAGGTACGTGGTATATATCCCGAAAGACAATTTAAATTAAACCCATTTATTTTATTTGTAACCTGTTCTATTTGCTCTTTTCAGTTTAGTTTATTGTTAATTATTATACCTAGAAATGTACTATTATTAGCCGTCCATAGATTTTGTCCGTTATAAATTATTTATAAAACGTGTGGTGACGTATCCGTGCGGTGACGGATTAAGAATACGGAATGTCACCACCCCATATCATCCCGTGGGTGTCGTAAGAGCCGACAGAGGGACCATACTATGCAGAGAACAGCACTGTAAGAGAAGGAAAACTTGAAACAAACCCTATACCAACCCGTTTGGCCAGCGTGGTATAGTAGGCCAATACCTCCTTTCAAAGGAGAGGCCTAGTCCAGCAGTGGACTGCAAGGGGCTGAAGATGATGAAATTATTTATATGTATGTCATTATTTTTTAACATACATACATACATACATATCGTCACGCCTTTTATCCCCGAAGGGGTAGGCAGAGGTGTATTTCTACACCCACTTTTCGCCAGATATACTTTAGTCCCACGTAATAAGGGGCGAGCCTATTGCCGTACCGGGCACATTTCCAGACTCCGTGCTGCTACTGAGAATTTCGTGACAGAAAAACCCAATAACACTGCCCGACCCAGGAATCGAACCCGGGACCTCCCGATCCCACGCGCACATTTATGCCGCGAGACCAACGAGGCAGTCGTTTTTAAATTATTTAAATTAATTATATATGTCTTAGATAAATTTACTCGTAAGTTATTATTATTCATCCACTGTATTATTTATGTCAAGGTATTGTTTATGTCAGTTTCGTGTTGTTCGATTGTATTATTTTTGATTGTAGTCACAACGACAGATACATCGTCCGCAAATAGTATAGTGTTGTGATGAGTAGCATCAGGTAAATAATAATAAAATAAAATAAATAATATATATATAATTTCTCTCTCACACAGAATACACAATCAGGTCTTAAATTAAGTGTTACATAATCAGTAGGTGAACCTGTGTGAGAGACTGGTATCTGAACTAGGAGAACCTGTATGACAGATTACCAGTCTCTCCTAACTAGACATGCCGGAGCTTAAGTGTAACTACATTGATTGGTAAGCAATATTTTTATGAGTGAGAAAAAACAAATTAAACAAGAAAAACATTTTATGCGCATTTGTGTGTGCGTGTGTGTATTTATGTGTATGTGTGTCTGTGTGTGAGTGTGTGTGTGTTATAGTGTTTATATTGAGTGTGTGATTATATGCTATATGTATGTGCGTGCCAACCCTACGACAATTTTGAAGTATCATCTTGGGATCAGAGACAGCTGATAAGCTAGTAACTCTGTAAGCTGTGTATAAACATACTTAAATTTAAATATTAACTTAAAACAAGTAATTGTGCTATATGTATGTGGGTGCTAACCCTACGACATTGCTGAGATATTATCTTGGGATCAGAGACAACTGATAAGCTAGTAACTCTGTTAGCTGTGTATAAACACACTTAAATTTATATATTAAGTTGTAACAAGCTTTCCGTTTCTTCGTAGTTTAGGGATTTGAGCCATACAGACGTGTTCTTTTTGCAAAGGTGCTTAGTAAGTGAAGAGATGTTCAATTGTTTATTCACCTTATTATACAAGAATCTGCCCAGGAATCCAAAAAATCTGCCAGAAAAAGCCGTAGACCAATGGCTAACAGTTTGTGGGCCAGCTTTGTGTTGCAGCCGTTTTTTAGGGCGCGAAGGGTCGTAAGGGGCAAAAGAGTGATACCTTAGTATCGTATTAAGGACAAACAACTGGCGCACCGTTAGTTAGGAAAGGCAAAAAAAAAGCTTACCTTGAGAACTGCCCTTTGTGCCCTTTCCACCTTTATCAGTTTGGTTTTGCATGCCCCATCCCATACTGAGATACAATATGTCAAGATGGGTTGACATGGAGACGTGTAAACCATTTTATTACTTTTTTGTCGGAAGTGACGCAATCTTTTAAAGATGGATATTAATTTCCGTGTTCTGGATGTGAGAAGATCTAGGTGGTTATCAAAATTCAGAGCACTGTCTAGCATAACAGCGAGATACTTGATATGAGACGTACATTCCAGGTGGTCACAGGAGCAGGACTCATAGGTTAGGCAGGTGTGCGCTGTGATTGAATAGTTTTCAAGTATGTCAGATGAAACTGTTTTTATTGCGATAGGAATATATTTTGTTTTTGTCACGTTAAAACCCGACTGTGCAAGGGCATAGGTCTCATCCCAAGTATCCCCATCGAAGACCAGAGCTGTGTCGTCTGCGAAAGTAACAATTTTCCCATTTTTAAGGTGAAGTTTGCACAGATCATTAATGAAAACAAGGAAAAGTGTAGGGCCAAGTACGCTACCCTGCGGTACGCCAACGGTAATAGGTAGGTCGTCGCTAATCACACCATCAACTCTCACTCATTGGTACCTGTCAGCCAGGTAACTGGTAAATAATCTATGTTGTGCATCCCGGATACCCAACCTATGCAATTTCTCCAATAAGAGTGGGAAAGAGACCGTGTCAAAAGCCTTAGCTAAATCTAAGAATATTGCAATTACTTTTTTCTTTGTGTTATTTTAATAACTGAATATCTAAAACCTTCAGCCCTTAATTTATCTTCTACGGGGCAGTATATAAAATTAACCTTGTTTATGTGTAACTTTGAAGGTCATGTGAGTCACACGCTACGGTGTGAAGCTTCTGACCGTCAAATTAGTACTTTATTTAGATTTTGTTAAAGCCCCAAAATTCGCCAGACAAATGCGTGATCTAGTGTACAGTACGATGGACGATAACATTGATATTTTCGATAGTAATCTCAAAAGATAACATAACAGGCACAACTGCCAACGTGTAAGTGCCGCCGTGGCGCTGATATAATATAATTATCGGATAACTACCTTTCTTTAATTTATATCAAAACATTAAGTAAACACGGATTACCTACTAGTATACTAAATTTGACTGCGGCGCCACCTGATGTTAACTAAGCTATACAGAACTCTTACATAGACATGTATATTGTATAATCCTTTGCGGCACAAGGATTCGGAAGTCAAACTATGTTAAAAATGATCAGGCTCCTAACGCGTCTAGAGGATAGGATAGAAGTCGTCTGAAGGTTTTCTCACTTTTCACGAGTCACTTTTACTTTTTATTTTATAAAACATTTGGTTCGTCACGATGGTGAAACAATAAAATTACTGGGTCAGAGCAAAATTAAGCTGAGGAAACATCGGTTCAGAGAGTTGTATCATGAAGATCTGTGAACATCAGCCGCGGTTCGGAGCAGCGGCAAACATGTTAAAAAAGAACATTTCTGTCTTAGACTATAAAGACTCAAATGTAAATAAACACAACGTTAGTTCAAAGACCTGATATTTTTACGAACGACCTTGATCAAATGTGTACACAAATACTATATAGATCTACGAGTTGTGAGTCACTCTTAGTAAAGGTCGTGAAAGCCAAAGAACTAATCTAAAACGAATAAAAATCATACTTTACTCATGTGTTATGAAAGTGTTCATTTCATCTTTATCAACTGATTTGAGTTTTTTTGGATTAAGGTATTTCGGATATATTTAGTCACCTCTATACGGGATAATCCTTATCTACTCGATAATTTAAAAAAATGAGATATTAATAAGTAATCAGACTAATAAAAAATAAAATTCGGGCAAGTGCGAGTCTGACCTGCGCACCGAGGGTTCCGTACGCATTTTACCTTATTGGAGGTTGGTGCTAATTACGCTAGACCTCTTAATCTGTATGAGCGCCCATACAACTTAGAGGACTATCTTAAATGGAGTCTACTATGTATGTATGGGGACACCCTTAAATTTTCCACTTCTTTTATTTTTTGTATTTTTTCCTTTATTTGTGCTGTAAGACCCTGCTTTTGGCCAAATTTCGTGATTCTAGTTCAACGGGAACTACCATATAGGTTTTCGACCCAAAACCTATAGGGTACTTACGGTTGACCTAGAATTGTCAATTTTGATTAAAACCAAGGTCTTACAGCACAAGTAAAGGAAAAATTCCGAAAATTAAAATAGTTGAAAATTAAGGTTAATTTTGGTACTTACAAGTTTTCGCAAAAATCTAATTCTGACCATATCTTTTTATCGGGTTGACCCAGGACAGGACCCTGATTTTTATACATCTAATAGGAACCATAGACCTCAGTATCTGGTATAAATTTCAACTTGCTAGGTCTACCCGTTCCTGAGAAAATCGGTGGTGACACACGGACAGACAGACAGACAGACGGACAAGAAAGTGATCTTATAAGGGTTCTTTTTTTTACCTTGTGAGGTACGGAACCCTAAAAGATTAAATAGACAGATAAAAAAAACAGACTAATTATTTCATCAGCCCTATATACTGTCCCACAGCTGGGCACGGGCCTCTTTTCACTATGGCCATAGTCCACCACGCTGGCCAAGTCCGTGTTGGCAGAATACACATGTCTTTTGAGAACTCTCAGACATACTGGTTTCCTCACGATGTTTTCCTTCACCGATAAGCAAGCGATAATTAACAATTTAACAACTAATTAATTTAATAGGAACGTATCCTACATAATAATTAATAACATACCTATATTAAATACGAGATAAAAATAAATCCGACTTCTTCGGAATTATTTCTGCCCCGAATTTCGAACATTTTCAGATAGGGGCAGAATCTATATGAATCTTGTTTCTGCCCGGCTGTCCCATTAATTATTTTAAAAGGTAAATTCAAATTTTATGGTATCTATAGAAATTGATCAGATCTTCTGCTACAGAATATGTCTAGAAAAAATCAATTTTTCTCTTTCCAGTAATTACTTACAAGGCCTGAATGCTTTGAACGTCAACCTGAAATACCTTTTAAATCAGATCTTCGTCTGCCGGAAATTTACGGATAATTTAATTTCCCTTTTTTCGAAACCTGTAGAATATTAGGTATCCGTAATATCCTACGAATAACATTGTACAGTAACAACAATAACATTTAACAGTCTAATGATATATCAAACTAGAGAACTGCTTCTACCTCTTTGGCTGCCTCCGAGGACCAGTGGATAGCGTATGCCACTGCTGACCGGAGGTCCCGGGTTCGATTCGCGGGTCGGGCAAAAAGTGTTACTGGGTTTTTCCAAATTCTCAGTATCAGCACGGAGTCTTGTGATGTTCCGGCAATAGGTTCGCCCCCTATTACGTGGGACCTAAAATTCATGACGAAATGTGGGTGTAATATTACACCCCTGCCTACCCCTTCGGGGATACAGGCGTGAGTCCATAAAAAAAAGAAAAATACCAATCCCGTAGGAATTTTGGGAAATCCCGTCTTAGTGCACACAATTCAACGAACATCCAAATTTCAGCTTCATACTTACTTACTTTTTTCGGCTGAGTGTTATCTGTCAGACAGTCAGTAACGCAAGAATTTTATATATGCAGATGTAGGTATATTTTTTTGCATTATTTAATGATTGTATCAACTTATTAATTTTATCTTGCCTTTTTTGTAAATTATGTAAGGAGAAACAAATAAAATATTTTTCTTTCTTTCTTTCTTTCTTTCTTTATTTCTTTCTTACCCTTCATTATGTAATAAGAGGAATCACGCGCCATTAACAGCCCTAAAAATAAATTAAATGTTATCCAATTATTAAGATAAGATTGATGTTAAGCCGTACATGAAGTATTAGAATAATGAGACATTAGACTTATATTAGGATATACTTCGTATACGATAATCCATATAATCTTTCGATATTTGTGATTTTTTACTAATCCCCTTATTAAAAACTATTTTCCATTTTATTTATTTCACACTAAAACTTTGAACGGCCGAGTGAATTGTGTGATAGAGAACGTTGAGGGGTAAAAGAAGATGTAGTGACAAGCATCGAGAAAGGTATGCTAAGAAAGTTTGGACACATGGAGATGACGGATGACGAGTGACTGACCAAGAAGAAGTGCAAGTGCTGGGGTGGCTGGCGATACACTTCTGAAGGAGTTGACTGCGCTAGTAAATATGATGCTCCCCGGTAATGTGGACGGTGCTATCATTGATATCTTGTATGGCCATAACCTGTGTGCCCTTAACAATAGAGATGGTGGCATTCGTCCCATTGCCACGGCAATGGGACGATTGCGACGGTGCACATATCGGCGTATAGCAGCTAAGATATACTGTAAATTTTACAGCAGGGAGCTATCTGATAAATTCCAACCTCTCCTAAATAGTCTGCTAAATAATCTTTAATTGTGTAATAAGCTTTTGAACACAAGCTCTGTTTAATAAATACTTTGAATTTATTAATACTTAGTTCCTGGAATTTTGTTGTAAAAACGTATGCTTTGACACTTGTATGAGTTACTTATTTTTTGTAGTCTAGTTGAAGGTAGAACAAGTTTGTTTTTGTTACGTGTATTTAATTTATGAATTAACTAGGAAAATATTATTACCTACACTAGTTAACTCAGAAGTGCTGTGCAAAACCGAAGCTATAAACGCCTGGAAAATGGCTTGTCCAAACACTGATTTGCCCACCAACCTATTCTCCCAAAGACAGTGGGACGCGCCGCTTTGTAACATTGTGAGAAAAAATCTTTTGGATACATCTTTTAATGTTACAGAGCGAGCTCGCTGGCTGTTGGGGGAATGGGAATCCGGTCTATGGCTTCAGGCACTACCATCATCCAACACAGGAACCATGTTAGACGATGAGACGTTCCGCATCGCCACTTGTCTTCGTTTAGGTGTTCCGTGTGTCTCTCCGCATCGATGTCATTGTGGAGAAGACGTCGATAGCCTCGGCCACCATGGCCTATCTTGCAGCAGAAGCGCTGGTAGAATTCCTCGTCATGCCCATCTGAATGATATAATCCGTCGTGCTCTTGTCGCGTCTGGCGTACCAGCTGTACTTGAACCAAATGGTTTGGTACGCGACGACGGTAAGAGACCTGATGGTATGTCATTGTTGCCTTGGAACATGGGTAGGCCTTTGGTGTGGGACGCAACCTGCGTAGACACCCTCGCGCCATCACACGTTCCAAGCACGGGAGGCCATGCTGGCGCTGCTGCTGCATCTGCGGAAACCCTCAAACGGCGCAAATACAGTAAGTAGCTAATTATGTATTTGAGCCGTTTGGGGTGGAAAGGCTAGGCTCATGGGGTCCGAGCGCTCGCTCTTTATTCCGAGATATATCTAAACGGTTAATCGACGTCTCACGTGACCAGAGGGCTGGTTTATTCTTTGCTCAAAGAATCAGCATTGCCATCCAGCGTGGCAATGCTGCCAGCCTTCTGGGCACGTTACCCGATGATATTGATGCGGAGGCATTCTATGACGCCTAAACACACCTGTACATATTTTCACTTTTTATTTTTAGATTTATGTACCTATATTTATATGTTTAGATATTATGATTATGTAAGATAGCAATGTATATAGTTAAAATTAATAACCTGGTATAATGTAATTGTGAAAATTTGTAAGACTTAAACATAAATATCACTTTCGTTAATAGGAAAAAAAAACAAGAAGATATATAAGGGAAGTGTGAATTGGGCAGGAGGAAGGGGAAGACCTAGGCGGACGTGCTCTGACCAGATTGGAGACATAAAAAAAAAAATTCAGGTTAGAAGTAAGTACCCTAAACCGCAGAGCATGCATTTGATGAGAGTGAATGGGGCAAGAGAGGTAGGTATGTAAGGATCGTTGCACATGGCGTTCCGTAGTGTCTGCCCACCCCTTCGGAAAATAGGCCTGAATGTATGTATAATATAACAGTGTAGAGTAACTTTGTGTTATGCACAAATTGTTGTTTCCGTTTGTATGTTTGTAAAATAGATAAGATTTATTCCAAGTACGGACATACATACCTAGCTGGGCTCGCCCACCGAAGGTACCGATCAAATTAACAGATAAGGAAGAACCGGTTTTTATTTTTCAATGTACATACATACATACATACATATCGTCACGCCTTTTATCCCCGAAGGGGTAGGCAGAGGTGTATTTCTACACCCACTTTTCGCCAGATATACTTTAGTCCCACGTAATAAGGGGCGAGCCTATTGCCGTACCGGGCACATTTCCAGACTCCGTGCTGCTACTGAGATTTTCGTGACAGAAAAACCCAATAACACTGCCCGACCCAGGAATCGAACCCGGGACCTCCCGATCCCACGCGCACATTTATGCCGCGAGACCAACGAGGCAGTCGTTTTTTCAATGTATGTAAGTTTTTATACATCGTAAAAAGTAGGCAAGGAAATAAAATATGTTTTGATATTTGCAAATCAACCCCTTTAATTTGATAGTATCTTAAATTATAATTTCGAGCCATTTTTAACACCACAATCAATTAATAAGAAATCAATCAATCAATCATTTTTTTTTGTTTTTTTATTATTTGAATAAAAATATATAGTTTTCAGATTTTTACTTGAATGTGTACCAAATAGCGATTTTCATAATAGTAGGTAACATCACATTTTCATATCCCAAATTTCATTATCCTAGTTAAACGCGGGAAGTACTCTATGAATTTTGATTATATTTCTTTTGACTTGTGTTGTGTATGTATGTATGTATCTTCTTTTGACTTTTCAAAATTTTTCGATAAGGATAGATTAATAAAATTTTCAATTCCAATATATGTATTGGAATTGAAATATAACATATATTTTAATTCCTTGTCTATACTCCTTGTAGGTTCTATTTGGCCAAAACTGGCAAGTCTTACATACTTTTTCTATTAGATACCTACATTAAACGTGAATTTTTTGACAATATATGCATGTATGGTTATTTGTTGTGCATACATGCAAAAACTGCTAAGCGTATTTTTTAGTTTTTAGTTTTTTTTTAAAGACAACTCCCGCACTAGCAATAAATCCTGTGTCGCGGGGGACTTTACAAACATACAACCACAATGAATACCCAGACTCGAAACAACAATTTATGGATCACACAAAGTGTTGTCTCGTGTGGGGATCGAACCCACAACACTCGGCGCAATGTCATCAAAATAGCTCATTGGCAACCTTTTGTGTCGATAACCGACCGAATACATATGTGGTGAAGCGGCGAACAGAAGCTAGCTCTTCAATATTTTGATATTAGTTATACACCCAATTCTCCCACCCTAAGTGACCTAAGCCACCATTGAAATGTGCTCGTTCACCTATATCTCCCTTTATCTTTCAAGTGCAGAGCTTTCAAGCAGTTATCGATATATGTAAGTATATATATAAGTAATCAACAATTCAACCAATTAGTTATATTTTATCTGCCACTAGTGTGTCCGTACGTGCCATACGGACGACGTGTCCATTTACCAACTGTTATAATAAATTGAAATCATTTTCACGTGTTTCAAGAAATAATTGAAAATACGAGAAATTTCTACAAATAAATGTAAGTTTACCCGTTTCATTTTTATCAAATTCTAAATTTTAAAATAAGAATGTGTTTTAAAATGTAGTTACGTAGGTTTAGTTATGAATGTGCAACGATTTTAAATGTAAGTTTTCCTTACTTATACGGAATTCTGTTTATGAAATTTATTAATTAGGTAGTATATATTTTAGTTTTATAGGTGTTATGGATTTTTGGGTGTTTTATACTATGATGTTAGTTGAATTAACTATCCAACATACTATAAGGCTAGTTGTAGGGAATCAGGGGCCCAATCCTCCTAAATAAATACAGTTTCGATCATAGACTAATATATAATACTGGAGAGTTTCAATATAATGTCAGTGTCATACTTACGTCACAAAAAGCGTATTCTTCTGAATTATCTGATATTTGAATGAAATTGTAACGAGATCGTAAATTAAAATAAGTGTTAAAATATTTGTCAACGACGAACTGTGTATTTCAATTTATACGATAATGACATTACTTTATCAGAATACCGCTTCTGAGTCAATTCAAAATATGATTTCAATGTCATATAAAAATCAGCCTCCTGAAGTTTAAGGTTTTAACATACAAAATAATAAATCAAAAGAGCAATCAATTAAAATTAGTTCCTACCTACTTACTTTATAATGTACTCGTATATTACTCGTATATTAAAGTTGGGGTGGTCAATTCGAGGGTGCGTGGTGGGTTCCTCTTTCCTTCCATTAGGTTACAATGGAGTTCCGCCAAGTAACGCCTGATTCAATCAACTATACTCGTATATTGTATAGTTATCAACTATGTACGCCAAAATATTACGTAAAATGTAGCTTATTCGTACAAAGTGCAACATCAACCTACTCTACAAGTTTAGAAAGAACATATCTTTTAAACAGTGTGATAGCTAGATTGTGTGGTTTCATAAAATAATGGGCCTTTAACACATTCAAAGGTCCTAGCCAATTTCATGATCCCATCACAAATGTATGTACTTCATGGATCTATGGGCCCTCCCACATTTTAAAAGCGTACTTTAATCTCTCAAGGAGGCAACGATAGCCTAGTGGAGATACCAACAGACTGCCATGGTATCGGGTCCGAATCCACAGCGCGCACCAATGACGTTTCGGAGTAATGTGCGAATTAAATTGTTAATAAATTATCGCTTGTCCCGTGCCTCGGCGAGCACGTTAAGCCGTCGGTCCCGGTTGTTATGAAGATCTTTAACAGTCGTTATAGGGCGTCAGCGTCAGTACCTTCTAAATGAACTGACACTTGTCTAAACCATGGAATATTGCTATCCCTTCGGGTTGCAGAGGTCAGACAGGCAGTCGCTCCGTGGAAAACTAATATTTAGCCAAATCCGGTTAGACTAGTAAGCGGACCCCAAGTTGAAACTAGGATAACGCTAGGAGAATGGTGATGACTTTAATCTGTCAAGGGGAGGACATGCTTTCAGGCTGGAATAAAAATATTAGGAACTGCTTTCAACCGGAGCCCACAACTCGAAACCACTGTGTTTCAAAGAACTGGGGCCTACTATCCCCCTTACCTCTTCATTTTTACTCACATAGTAAAAGTAATACATACCTGTATATAAAATTCTTGCGTTAATGACTGACCGGAAGACAGCAAAGGAGCAAGAAACTGAAATTTGGCATGTATGTTCCTTGGAGACCGTAGGGGCGCACTTATAAGTGATTTCTCGAAATTCCCGCGAGATCAAGCAGAAATGGTCAAATTAAAAAAAATACTAACAGGTAGTAGAGCCGAAGAGAAGAGAGGAGAAGGAAAACTCCGAAATAAAACCAACATTCAGGGAGCATACCCGAAAACAAACCCCAATCCAAGGTGTCAACCGACCCGTGCCGAGGGATTCATGGCCAGAGGGCAAGCTGGTCGCTAACGGAGGGTGCATGTGTTGGTGGTCACAGGGCACAGCTAGTATTCCATCTTACCCCCGTACAGGGCTCTGCGGGGATGGACATTCTTCTAAATCCCTATTACTCGTGGGAACGCTATGAGAACTGAAAATAATATTTCTCCAGACGGCGGCGACGCGGTTCGCAACCCATCACGTCTCGTTTCCCGCGAGGGCGAAAAGCGGCCTACGGAAAGCCGGCTTGCAACATTAAATGTTGGAGGAGGAATGGATGGTAAATTGAATGAAGTATGCCAGATGATGGATGATAGAAATATTGATGTTCTATGTGTGAATGAGACAAAAAGGAAAGGTTGTGGACCCACCAAGCATGACAGCTACACGGCTTATTGGTCTGGGGTAGACAGTACCACCAGAGCCTGCAAGGGAGTTGGTTTAATACTGTCTGCGCGAATGAATGAGTGCGTTAAGGAATATGAATGTGTAAATGCTAGACTATTGTGGGTGAGAATGAAAGTAGGACTTACTCGTCTCTTTATTGTAGGGGTTTACGCCCCGGTCAATATAGTAGCGGGTATGTCACAGCAAGAACAAGACGAAAGGCAGGAATTTTGGGAGAACTTAAGAGCGATTTTGAGGAAATGTAAGGATAACGAAAGATTGATCTTGTTAGGTGATTTCAATGGATGGGTGGGAGTAAAACGAGATGGATTTGAAAGGGTTTTAGGTGGATTTGGTGATGAGAGTGTGAATGAAAATGGAAAAGTTTTGCTTGAGGTTTGTTTAGAGTGGAGCCTTTGTGTGACAAACACCATGTTTGATCACAAAAGGATACACATGTATACGCGTGAGGCTAAGAATGTTAGAAGAAGTATGATTGATTTTGTAATTGTAGATGAACGTTTGAGAAAGAATGTGTTAGATACAAGGGTGTATCGAGGGATCGGCATCCACACAGACCACTTCTTGGTGATGAGCCGGATAAGTGGACTCTTTAAAGGATGGCGACACCGAGAACATTATGAAAATAGGGTCCTAGAAAGAATAAAAGTAGAAAATCTGCAAGAAAAAGATGTGAAAGATGAGTATAAGCGAAGATTGATAGCAAGATTTGAGAGGTTCGATGGCATAAATGATATGGAAGAATTATGGCAATATTTTAAAGAAGAGATAGTATGTGTAGCGTCTGAAGTATGTGGTGTGATCAAGAGACGGAAAGTATGAAAGGTTAAGAATACATGGTGGGACAAGGATGTACAATCAGCAGTGTCAGAGAAGAAGAAAGCTTGGTTAGATTGGTTGGCTGCCAGAGCAAATGAAAGAATGGGAAACGCAACGAGTGATGACATAGATGAAATTGTTAAAAGGAAAAAAGAGGAAAAGAAAGATGAGTTTGATAGCAGACTATCTGAAGATTTCCGGAGAAACATAAAGTTTTTCTGGAAATCCGTTCGTGCAGTTCGAGGAAGAACTCAATCCTCAGAATACACGTCAATCAGAGACAAGAATGGAAAGATACTGAATGGTGAATCATGCGTGCTGAAGAGATGGAAGGAGTATTTTGAAGGTCTATATGAAAGAACGGCGATAGAGACATCGATCGACGAAATTAATGGTAATAATAGCAATGATGAAAGCGATATTGGTGTGGATGAGATTGTGAAGGCGTTGGGAAGTATGAAATTAGGTAAGGCTGCAGGATATGATAGGATTACAGTTGAAATGCTGAAGGCTGGACAGGGCATCATAGTTGGTCAGCTGCAGCGCTTATTTAACTTGTGCTGGAGCACCGGCCGAGTACCTGATGACTGGACCACAGCGGTGGTTGTGCCTCTTTATAAGGGAAAAGGCTCGCAACAAGACTGCAAGAACTATAGAGGCATTAGCCTTCTCAGCATTGTTGGCAAATTGTATGCGAAGGTACTGATTGAAAGAGTTATGGAAGTAACCGACAAGAAAATATGGGATGTACAAGCAGGATTCCGAAAGGGTATGGGGTGCACGGATCAAGTCTTTTCCTTGCGGTGCGTAGCCGAAAAAATCTTGGCCAAAGGTCAAAAGGTCTATTGCGCATTCGTGGATTTGGAAAAGGCTTACGATAAAGTGGTGAGGAATGAAATGTGGTCGGTACTGTCGATGTATGGGGTGAACAGCAGCCTCATACGAGCTCTGAAATCCCTTTATGAAGATTCTAGAGCTTGTGTGAGGATAAATGGGTCGTACACGGATTGGTTTACCATCGAAACAGGTGTTAGACAGGGATGTGTAGCGTCGCCGTGGCTGTTCAACCTCTTCATGGACAGTTGTTTGCAAGATTTGAAAAATAGTGACTGTGGATTAAGGATGAATGAGTTACTTGTCAAATGCCTCCTTTATGCTGATGATCAGGTTATACTTGCGTCTTCAGCGGCGGAGTTGCAGGAGATGATAACAATCATGCATGGTGCGTTAGAGAGGAAGGGAATGAAAGTAAATGTAAGTAAAACGAAAGTTATGGTTTTTGAAAAGGAGGAATGCGTTACGGCTTGTAATGTTATGATCGCTGGACAGCGAGTGGAGCAAGTGAATGAGTTTGTATATTTAGGTACGCTGTTTACAAGAGATGGTAAGAATGTAGAAGATATTGAAAGAAGAGTTAATGCAGGTAATAGAGTGAATGGAGCTCTGAAGGCGTTTATGAATAGCCAAAACGTATCCAAAAAGGCACGTTTGGCTGTCCATAGAGGGGTGTTAGTACCTACTCTTATGTATGGTAGTGATAGTTGGGTATGGCAGAAGAGTCATGAAAGTAGAATAAATGCTGTAGAAATGAGAGATGTGTGGTGTTTCTTTGACTGACAGAGTAAAGAATTGTGTGATAAGAGAGTGTTGTGGGGTAAAAGAAGATGTAGTGACAAGCATCGAGAAAGGTATGCTAAGATGGTTTGGACACGTGGAGAGGATGGATGACGAAAGACTGACCAAGCAGATATATAAGGCAAGTGTGGAAGGGACAGGACGAAGGGGAAGACCTAGGCGGACGTTCTCTGACCAGATTGGAGATATCCTAAAAACAGGAGAGGTTAGAAGCACCCTGAACAGAAGAGCATGCATGAGGAATCTGATGGGAGTGAATGAAGCAAGAGAGATATGTCAAGATCGTTGCAAATGGCGCTCCGTAGTCTCTGCCTACCCCTCCGGGAAACGGGCGTGAGTCTATGTATGTATGAATGTATGTAGTAGAGCCTTGCTGATTTCAGCATGAATGGGCCGGCTGGACCGGGGCAGTACTACTCTCTCACAGAAAATCGACTGAAAGTAACAGTACTTAAACTGTTGCGTTTCGTTCGGTGAGTGAGGGTGCCAGAGGCCCTATCCTCTGTTCCTTCTCCCTCATCCCAAGCCTCATCCTATACCTTTTCCCGACCCCAAGGGGCGGCAACGCACTTGTGACGCCTGGGGTGTTGCTTGTGTCCATGGGTGGCGGTAATTGCTTACCATCCGGCGATCCGCCTGCTCGTTTGCCGCCTATTACTATAAAAAAAAATATGTGTGTGTAGCTGCGGACCGCCACTTAACTCCATTCAAGTAGTAGGTAATGTAATAAAAATATCACACAACATCTTATCATTTCGTAATTGCTCGCAATTTTTATCAAATCTTAACTGTAATTATTTACTTCTCATCAAGATTATTGTGTATGATTGATAAAATTATCTTTCTGTATTTTTCCTATAATTAATTATATGTCTATTTACTTTTTATAATTAACTAGCTGACCCAGCGAACTCCGTTTCGCCTTTTTAAGAGTTTTTATTTAATTCCCTTTTT
This sequence comes from Euclidia mi, assembly GCA_944739405.2. Taxonomy (NCBI): domain Eukaryota; kingdom Metazoa; phylum Arthropoda; class Insecta; order Lepidoptera; family Erebidae; genus Euclidia; species Euclidia mi. Next base: position 48,942,325 of record OX123203.2, read on the forward strand.
TCCAAGCCCCTTTTCCAAAGTTACCATTGACTTAGCGCTTAATCTCTTATCATTTCAGAGTCAGAGTCTCAAATGCTGAACAAACAAACATAGATTTTTATATAATATTGAATTCCCCATTCCTTAAAATATCGACTTAAAAAAAATCCCGTCCGCCATCTTTGATTTCCTATCCGCCATCTTTGATCACGAAATAGATGTTGTATTTGGATTCACCATTCCTTAAATCATCAGGGATGATACCCATATTGATTTTTTAAATTTTTCCATCCGCCATCTTTGATTTCCTATCCACCATCTTGAATCACGAAAAAGTGTTGTATTTGGATTCCCCATCCCTTTAAACATCGGAGACGATACCCATATTGACTTTTTTTAAATTTCCCATCCGCCATCTTTGATCACGAAATAGATGGTGTTTTTGAATTCCCCATTCCTTAAAATATTGGAGACGATACCCATATCGACTTTTAAAAAAATCCCGTCCGCCATCTTTGATTTCCTATCCGCTATCTTTGATCACGAAATAGATGTTGTATTTGGATTCTCCATCCCTTAAATCATCAGAGACGATACTCATATTGATTTTTAAAATTTTCCCAGCCGCCATCTTTGATTTCCCATCCACACTCTTGAATCACGAAACAGATGTTGTATTTGGATTCCCCATCCATTTTAACATCGCAGACGATACCAATATTGACTTTTTTTTAATTTTCCCATCCGCCATCTTTGATTTCCCATCCGCCATCTTTGATTTCCCATCCGCCATCTTTGATTTCCCATCCGCCATCTTTGATTTCCCATCCGCCATCTTTGATCACTAAATAAATTTCATATTATTAATCAGCGTCCCGAAAATCTCGAAAACGATACCCATATAGATTGTATCCTATTCGTTTAGCCTTTTTTTGCCTTTGACCCAACCCTCCCCCTTCTCGTTTGACCATTTTATTATTTTTGTCTGGCCCCTAAGAGTTGTGGCGTAATTTTATATGGCCTATAGCCTTTCGGAATAATTGGGCTATCATAGGCAATAACAATTTTTAAAATCCGACTGCTAGTTCCTGAGATTAGCCAACATTATCTTTTAGCCTTTTTAGCCTTTTGCCCGGCCCCAAAGGGTCGAAGCGTTATGTTGTATAGCCCCTTCCGGAATAACTGGGCTATCGTATACAAAAAGATTTTTTCAGATCCGACCGGTAGTTTCTGAGATTAGCGCGTTCAAACAAGCAAACAAACAAACTCTTCCGCTTTATTATATTAGTAAAGATATTATAATTTTTTTTTTATATTTGATACAAATCTCCTTCATTGGGCGGATACTTCCATAGTCGTTTTAACTGTTTAAGAAATATAACTGCAAGAAGTATTTACACATACAAACTACTTAGTAAAGACTGTGTTATCCGGTATCTGTGACGTTTCGCTAGATCGGCCAATATGGCGACTGTGATTTGTCTGTCAGAACCATTAGAATTTAACAAAATACTCGACAATCCAAATTTTGCGGATATATTTCGATATCTTTATTTTTAAATGTTTTATTATTCAGGTAAGGTTTCGATGTACTCCTTGACGAAATAATTATTATAAGATTTGACACTGCGATAGCAGCGCAGTCTCGGTTCCAATGTGAAACATTCCAAAATCCACAACTACTTACAAATTAAAAATTAAGTACAAAAACATTTTCCAGTGGACTAAATTGTGAATCTAAACCATTCTCAAGTCCCCTTGAACACACACAAAAAATTTCATCAAGATCGGTCCAGTCGTTTAGGAGGAGTTCACGCACACAAGAAATATATATATATATAAAGATTAGATAAGTAAGATAGTATTCGCCCCATTTCAAGCTTTAAAACCAGGGAGTTTTAAGCAACTTTAACCCCTATTTGAACCCAACCAAAAATGTTTTTGCATGTGCCTACATCGAAGTAGGAAGCTATTTAAATTTTTGATGAATTGCAATTTAATGCTTCTTTTCTATCTTCAATTTTCTCTGCGATAATATGACAGCCTGGAAAAGTGATTTTATATACAATATAAATTATTTACTTACGATATATACATATATTATATGATACTTACTCTTACAGAATAACATAAATGCAAGTCTGATCGATTAAGACACGAAGACCGAAATTACATTTTTTACAATTTTTTCTGTCTGTCTGTTGGTTATCGCTAATCTCTGGAACGGCTGGACCGATTTTGACGGGACTTTCACTGGCGGATCGCTGATGTACCAAGGAGTAAGTTAGGCTATAAATTAACCGGGTACGCGAAGTAGTTCCCTCAGGACGCGAGTGAAACCGCGGGCAACAGCTATTTACAAGTAAAGGACCATGTGCGGAATCGTCCCCACCCATCAACAGAAATGAAATGTAGCTCAATCGACACATCTTGGCAAGATTATATTTTTTTACTATGGCGACGTTGCCCAAATGCATGGGGTTGTCATAGTAATTAACGTTTAAACAAATATTTTGTTGACGCATTATTGACGATTAATTGTAAAATTATCTAATATAGGAAGTTATGGTACATTCTACCACATTCACACAACACCATCTAGTCCCAAACTAAGCAGAAGCTTGTAGTATGGGTACTAGATTATGGATAAACATACATATATATTTCTTTTTTGTAAATACATATTATCTTAGACAAATGATTGGTATCGCTTCGGTAGAGCAGAGCGAGACCAATCATTAGTCTATGCATATTATACAGGGTGTCACAAGACCCTTAACGAAAACTGAAATCCCATGTTGTACCAATCACCACGAACATTTTTTACTTCGGCACCATACCTGGGAAATTACTGATTCAGGAGATATTGAGACTCAAAGTTAGTAAGGAATTTTTCTAATTAGGTACAAAATCGATCCATATACTCCGCCAATATGCTCTTTAGATGCTCTATGAGCCCGTGGGTAAGTAGGTATTTCGAGCATTGCACGCGCACGCTTTTAAATGCGGTTTAAAAAATGGGAAAACTGAAAATAAAATCGTTTCCCAGGTATTATTTTTGGTTAGTATGATTTGGCATGATGTCCACAACGAGTAGACTTCGGCTTGATCGTGATGGGTCTTGTGACATCCTGTATAAAGAAACACCCAGACCAAGACAGCAGTCGCTTACACTCCCGCGGCGCCAACCCGTCATCAATATAGTAGGTATATAAAAATAGACCAGTAATATTAATACTCTATTATTATTATTATTTGCCTACTATGAGCATTGTAAGAATGAATATTAGAAGACAATGAATTTAAATGATTCATTCATAATATACCTATTCGTGTTCAAATTTTTCTTTAGTCTGTACTGTCCCACTGCTGGGCAGAGGCCTCCCCCAGATCTTTCCACGCTCTCTTGTCGCCTGCAATCTCAAGCCAATTCTTGTGGTAGGCGTCTAGGTCATCTCACCATCGTTTTCGGGGCCAACCCCGGCGACGACGACCATTTTCTGGCACCCACAGTGTCGGGATTTTCGCCCAACGATCCTCATGTATACGGCTGACATGGCCCGCCCACTTCCATTTAAGGTTAGCAGCCTTTTTCCCACATCTTCAACTTTAGTTTTTTATTTTTGTATTATTCGTTCATAATCATTTAAATGTAAGTATATGATTAAAAATACATTATTTTTATTTTGTATCGTTACTAAATCATGTTTTGTACTATCATATAACCATAATTAGAGTAAAAACTATCGTGAGTTGTCATAATTAGAGTAACTGTAAACGGTTGTACTCACGTTTTTTTTTTTTTTTTTTTTTTTTTTTTTTTTTTTTTTTTTTTTTTTTTTTTTTTTTGGTCGGAGTAGCCCGACTAGTTTCGGACCATACGGAGGTCCTTAATCATGAGCAAGCGTGACCGTCCGCGTCGGCGTCGGGCGCTCCACTGAAGCGGGCCCACCGCGCAGCTTGTCGTTGCGAGCGTGTAGAGGACGTATTCACCGGCGCCTGCGATGAAGTTGGTTGCGTTGCCGGCGTGTCCGGTGTGCCTGTGTGAACGTCATCTTGCAACGTGTTCCGCTGCACCGTGAAGGACGTTGGATGTGTACACACCGTGCTGACTGTGTCGCATTCTAGGTTCGGGGTATCCAGATGTGTGGTCAGTTTTAAGGCCGGTCTCCAGGCAGGTGACAGTCCCCAGCCACTATCTCGGTTGAAATTGGGACGACTGCTGATCTCGATGGCCTCCCGTACTTTCCGCGGTATGAAGTATTTCTCCCTCGCTAGTACGGTGGCCTTGTCGAAACGTATGTAGTGAGCCGTGTCCGTTTCAGAGGCATGTTCGGCGACCGCCGACCTGTTGCTGTCCATGCTCTTGACGCTTCTGATATGTTCCCTTACCCGTGTCGTAATGTTGCGACGAGTCTCGCCTACGTAGCTCAGGCCACAGTCACACGGGATCGTGTAAACGCCGGGAACATCCAGTGGATCTCGGTCTTTTGGGGAGCGCAGTAGCTGTCTTAGCTGCCCAGGTGGGCGGAAGATTGTCCTGATGCTATACCTTCGGCGTAACAGGTGTCCAATCTTGTCGGTTATCCCCCGAATATACGGTAGGAAAGCGGGGGTCCTTTCCGCTCCAGCTGGACGACGGCGGCTGTTCGTACTAGCAACTCGCATACATTGTCGCCACCGATAACCGTTGCTCTCAAGCACTCGTCGTAGGTGACTCAATTCAGTGTCCACGTACTGTGGATCGCAGATATTGAGAGCTCGATTAATCAGTGACCTTGGCACCGAAGACAGTTGGGATGGGTGATGATGAGAGCTGGCGTGTAGATATCTATCCGTGTGCGTTGGCTTCCGATATACGGTATGTGATAGATGACCATCCAGGTCACGTATGATCAACACGTCTAGAAACGGTAGTGCTCCATCCTTTTCTTCTTCAACCAAAAGGCCAATATTACGCGTCATGAATTAAGGGCCATACAACATTTGCGCAACGATACGGATCTACTGGTGCTGCCTGCCGACAAAGGCAATGCTACTGTGGTTGTCGACACCGTAGCGTATGATAACAAAATAACACAGCTAGTGAGTGATTCCATCACATATAAGAAAGTTGGCTATAACCCGACCACCAGGGTTACCAACAAACTGACCAAAATACTGCAAAGCCTCCAAAACCCGGAACTGGCAACACAGCTCAGACCGCACAACCCCACTCCACCGAAAATATACGGGTTGCCTAAAATACACAAACCCGGTTGGCCACTACGACCTATTGTCAGCCAGATAGACGCGCCGACATACAAACTGTCGCGACATCTGGCAACAGTACTGCAACCCTTTACCGGTAAGACGAGTAGCTTCATCAGGGACTCGAAACATTTCGTCGACTTGCTGTCAGGAGTAAAGCTCAAGGACACAGAGATTATGGTTAGCTTCGATGTTACATCCTTGTTTACTAATGTACCAGTGGAAGAGAGCATACACATTATTAGCACCCTATTGCAAGGCACTGAAGTACCCACTGCATACATTGACGCTATAAAATTCTGTCTCGAAAGCGGCTACTTCTTGTGGAGAGGAGCATACTACTTGCAGCTGGATGGAGTGGCTATGGGGTCCCCTCTCGCACCGGTGGTGGCCAATGTTTTCATGGAGTGGTTCGAAGAGCGAGCGCTTGACACACCCTTGAAACCACGATACTGGTGGCGATACGTGGACGACATCTTTGCTATCGTCAACCGGGACTCTCTGCTGGATCTCACAACTCACCTCAACTCCATACACTCAAAAATACAGTGCACGGTTGAAGAAGAAAAGGATGGAGCACTACCGTTTCTAGACGTGTTGATCATACGTGACCTGGATGGTCATCTATCACATACCGTATATCGGAAGCCAACGCACACGGATAGATATCTACACGCCAGCTCTCATCATCACCCATCCCAACTGTCTTCGGTGCCAAGGTCACTGATTAATCGAGCTCTCAATATCTGCGATCCACAGTACGTGGACACTGAATTGAGTCACCTACGACGAGTGCTTGAGAGCAACGGTTATCGGTGGCGACAATGTATGCGAGTTGCTAGTACGAACAGCCGCCGTCGTCCAGCTGGAGCGGAAAGGACCGCCGCTTTCCTACCGTATATTCGGGGGATAACCGACAAGATTGGACACCTGTTACGCCGAAGGTATAGCATCAGGACAATCTTCCGCCCACCTGGGCAGCTAAGACAGCTACTGCGCTCCCCAAAAGACCGAGATCCACTGGATGTTCCCGGCGTTTACACGATCCCGTGTGACTGTGGCCTGAGCTACGTAGGCGAGACTCGTCGCAACATTACGACACGGGTAAGGGAACATATCAGAAGCGTCAAGAGCATGGACAGCAACAGGTCGGCGGTCGCCGAACATGCCTCTGAAACGGACACGGCTCACTACATACGTTTCGACAAGGCCACCGTACTAGCGAGGGAGAAATACTTCATACCGCGGAAAGTACGGGAGGCCATCGAGATCAGCCGTCGTCCCAATTTCAACCGAGATAGTGGCTGGGGACTGTCACCTGCCTGGAGACCGGCCTTAAAACTGACCACACATCTGGATACCCCGAACCTAGAATGCGACACAGTCAGCACGGTGTGTACACATCCAACGTCCTTCACGGTGCAGCGGAACACGTTGCAAGATGACGTTCACACAGGCACACCGGACACGCCGGCAACGCAACCAACTTCATCGCAGGCGCCGGTGAATACGTCCTCTACACGCTCGCAACGACAAGCTGCGCGGTGGGCCCGCTTCAGTGGAGCGCCCGACGCCGACGCGGACGGTCACGCTTGCTCATGATTAAGGACCTCCGTATGGTCCGAAACTAGTCGGGCTACTCCGACCAAAAATAATACGTGAGTACAACCGTTTACAGTTACTCTAATTATAACCATAATGTTTAAATAACTTGCAAGTGTAAAATGAAAATATAGGTTAATTAATAATAATCAATTGTTTTTTTTATGGATATATCCCATGGATTTAAGTAAAAAGAAGGATGATTATCAAATAGTGGATACTTAAGGTACACATTGGCATCAGTCCCATGTGTGTTGGTATATGGGGACGGAGCCCATACTTTTTTGCCCATAGTCCTTTGTTGATTACTTTCATAGTTCTAACTTTCGCATTCTGCACACATGATAATTTATGTATCTAACGGGTCTATGAAAATATAGTTGAAAACAAGTTATCCAATGTCTGTGTTACCCACGCCAAAACGTTATTAATAATAATTAAATAGAATTTTGTTGTGTTACATAAATAAGTATAATATTGTTAGAATAATAATAAGAGCATATCACAACTGCACGATTATGTCCTCATAATAATTATATCATACATATAATTATGTGATAGCCGAGTGGATATACCAATAGACTGCCATGCAGAGGGTATCGGGTTCGAATCCACGGCGCGCACTAATGACTTTTCGAAGTTGAGCGTATTGAATTGTTAATTATCGCTTGTCCCGTGCCGCGGAGAGCACGTTAAGCCGTCGGTACCGGTTGTCATGAAGACCTTTGACAGTCGTTATTGGGAGGCAGTACCTATGAATAAACTGACACTAGTCTAAACCATGGAATATCGCTATCCCTTCGGGTTTCGGAGGTCAGACAGGCAGTCGCTCTGTGGAAAAGCTAATATTCAGTAAAATCTGGTTAGACTAGAAAGCGGACCCCGGGTTCTAACTGGGATAAACGCTAGGAGGATGATGATTTACCTTCATATGTTTTGTAGACATAAGACAATCCTACTAAAAGAACACAGCTTGTTATTTTAGTAGGATTGTTTCTTATTCGGTGATAGCCTAATGGTGTACGTAACGGACTGCCGAGACGATGGTCTCGGGTTCGATCCCCAGTTACCCCAGGCTCACCTCTGACTTTTCGAAGTTATGTGTGTATCAAAAATGTTAATTATTATCGCTCGCTTAGTAAGAGATATTATATATATTTTTCAAGGTAGTAGAGCTTTGCTGATTTCGGCATGAATGGGCCGGCTCGACCGGGGAAGTACTACCCTCTCACAGAAAATCGACGTAAAGTAACAGTACCTAAACTGTTGCGTTTCGTTCGGTGAGTGAGAGTGCCGGAGGCCCTATCCCCTATTCCTTCTCCCTGATCCCCTCTTCATCCTATCCCTTTTCCCAACTTCCCAACCCCAAGGGGCGGCAACGCACTTGTGACTCCTGTGGTGTTGCTTGTGTCCATGGGCGGCGTAATTGCTTACCATCAGGCAATCCGTCTGCTCGTTTGCCGCCTATTACCATAAAAAAAAACATAATAATGTGCCCGGTAGATGGCAATAGGCTCGCCTCCTATTACATTGGAACCGAAACATAACTGGCGAAATGTGGGTGTGTATACACCTCTGCCTATCCCTTCGGGGATAAAAGGCGTGAAGTTATGTTATGTTTCTTATTCCGCAAACTGATTTTAAAGTGTCTTTTGTGATCTTATTCCGCAAAGATAAACATATATCATTAAATGCATAGGGTTCATAGGGATTCCACCAAGAACTTAGGGTCCCAAGCCAACCTCACCTGCAAGTGGTGCACCTGCCGATCAACGGACGAGGCTCTGGCAAACAAAATATCCCGAAAGCGGCAATAGACTCGCCACCTATTATGTGGGATCAAAACACCGCACGCTGTAAGAAAATCGCAATCTAGCGGGATTTTATTCAAAATACGAACATCGTTTTATCTATTAATTACTAAGGTCTATTTATTCCATAGCCTCTACTAAAAACGGCGACATATTTTTTGTTGTTGTGGGAACGTTAACATTTAAATTAGAAATGTTTATATTGATAGCAAAACTGAGTCACACTTATTACACGTTTTGCTGCGTTAATTTGTGCGAATTATGATTACGATTAAGAAGTGATTATAAAGACAACAGTGTTATTTACTTTACTCATTATAGTGTTTGTGTTTAATATGTAAGTAAATACAATTTTTTCCCGATATATAATTGGTAATATCTGTATAAGTCAACTATCTATAATAGGACACGAAATTGACTTAATTATTTTTATGTTCTAAATACATTGGATCCGAAAACACATTATATAGCATTATATGGTAGAATATATAAGACAAAGACAAAGACATTTATTACTGAAACTGTGTGCATACATAGGTGTTTACATAAAATATATAGTTTCAACAGCCTACCCAATCGGGCATTGTAATATTATTCTTATAAATAATTACATACTACTACTACTACTTAAGACTAACATTTATTTTGAAAATATTCATTCATATTGTAAAAAGCTTTTTTAATTAGCCAACGCTTTAAGGCCCCTTTAAACAATTGTCCTTCTAGTTGCTTAATATCTACGGGCAAGTGGTTAAAAACTCGGATTGCAGTTACATACGTGCTTTTGTAATATATAACATTGTTTATAAGTGGTAACTTTAAATTGTATTTATATTTATTTCTTACGTTAGGCTTAGAAGTACACTTAAGATTAAAAAATTGGATATTATTTTTAACAAATAAACATAATTCTAATATACAGGGTGATTCAAAAGTCGTGTAATTCCTTTGAACCACATGATCTGCTGGTGATATAGAATAACCCTAACCATATATTTCATTTTTTAGATTTTTTTTCGAAAGATAATAATATAAAATGTCGAATTCTAAAAGGAGGTAATAACGCCTCGCGTCGCTTGGCGTCAGCTGTCATAGCGCAGAGTGATTGTTCGGTAAGGTCAAACTCGCGGCATTTAATGTCAGTGGCAGTAGATGGCGCTACTGCGAGTTTATCTAAAAACCGCGCAAGAGGCGAAACTTTAAAACGATTGATATTTAGTAATATCATAAAGTAATTATTATTTACACTATTACTAAATCTTGGACCGACAATCTTGTTAAGATCACGGGAAGCGTTTTGTAGGTAAACTCGCAGTAGCGCCATCTACTGCCATTGACATTAAACGCCGCGAGTTTGACCTTACCGTGTCTCTATGACAGCTGACGCCACGCTACGCGAGGCGTTGTTACCTCCTTATAGAATTCGACATTTTAAATTTTTATTTTCGAAAAAAAAATCTAAAAAAAGAAATATATGCTTAGGGTCATTCTATATCACCAGCAGATCATGTGGTTCAAAGGAATTACACGACTTTTGAATCACCCTGTATAGATACCGGTAAGTGTAAGGAATTCCTTTTCACTAAAGACAGATCTAAGAGAGTCCATACTTCGCATATTATAAATAATGCGGAGACACTTTTTTTGTAGAACAAATGTAAATTGTACATCACATGAGTTGCCCCAGTATATTACTCCGTAGGTTAACTATACGATCGAAATAAAGCTTATAGTCTTAACTAACAGATACAACTCACAAACTTAGCGCATTTTTGCGACACCCATACATTTATTTTTTATTTTCAGCATGGCTATCAAAATAACGAAAATGCAAATTTTCGAAATTTGGTCTTCTAACATAGGAAGTGATCGTTTTGATCAAGTTTTTTTATTTTTCATGAATAATTATTCCCATGATACTTTTTCTGAATATTGTAAAAATGAAATCAAGAGTTTGTTGAGAGCTTAATACCAACAAATGGAAGTAAAATGGACTAATTGTCATCGTCATTGGGACCGTTTTTTAGAAAGTAATATGATTTAGTTAAGAACTAATATTACTTTACCTGAAACTGTTTTACAAGAAATTCCATCAAGATGATGCTCAATTACTCCAGGAAGACCAGCAAAAGGTTTTCGAGACTGTTGTGATAGAACACAAAAGCAAAAAATCCAAACGCTTAGAGGCGACTAGTCTTCAAGAAATTGCAGTGGCTAATGAATGCAACTTACTCAAAGCTGGTACATGAGATTTTGCAGCCAAAGTAAAATATTTATCATCTGAGTCTGGTAGTAGTGGGACAGCAATCAAACAGGTCCGTAAATGTCTAATTAGTAATCCTGTCTCTTTATCTGCAGACCAAGCTCTGAGCATGATGACAGATGCTAAATTGACTACTCATCAATACAATATAATCTTGAAAAGGTAAATAAACTGGCTAAAAACTTATTACCTTCTTATAACCAATTACTCGAAGTAAAAAAGAGTGTTATCCATCGGAAAAAACTGTCACAGAAACATTTGCAGAATGCAATCTGCAATCCTTAGTGGATCATACTATTATTGTTATATGTTTAAACCAAAGAGATATGTTAGATTCTATTGAATTCTAAAAGTTGGAATAAAGGAACTAACCTGCCTGATTAAGGGGGCTGTGATGGAGCTCAACAACAGAGGTATATACAGAAAATCAGTGTGACGAACATATTCTCTTTAGCATTTCGATGGTGCCTATTCAAATGACTTTGAATACCGTAAATAAGGATATGGTGATATGGCGAAACCCTGCCCCCTCGTCTACACGTTTTTGTAGGCCTACTAAATAGTGTTATCTGTGTTTTTCATTTCTAAAATTTCAGAATTAAACGAAATTGGTTTTATAAAGCTATAGGAATACTTATTATAACTAATTTCAACTAAATTTATGAGTGTCGTATCATCAGGAATTAAATCCGGCCAGATTGCGATTTTCTTACACTGTGCACCGGCGAAAAGTGGGCGTTTAATATGCCTCTGCCTACCCCTTCGGGGAAACAGGCGTGAATCTATGTATGTATGTATCATTAAATGCTTTTGAAATTAACTTTTCATTGCGGTTGAGCTCAAAATCCACCCTATATAGTCTATCACACTGCTCAATGAATTCACTCCTATTAAATACCATACTTTCCCCGACATTTCGTCATGATTTTCACTAACCGTGGTCAGATGATGACTTATTGTCCATTAATTACGTGATATAGACTCGTTACACAAATATTCCAGGTAGTAGAGCCTTGCTGATTTCAGCATGAATGCGGCTCGGCCGGCACGGCTCGACCGAGGAAATACTCCCCTCTCACAGAAAATCGACGTAAAGTAACAGTACCTAAACTGTTGCGTTTCGTTCGGTGAGTGAGAGTGCCGGGGGCCCTATTCCTTCTCCCTCATCCCACTCCTCATCCTACCCCTTTTCCCAACCCCAAGGGGCGGCAATGCACATGTGACTCCTGTGGTATTGCTTGTGTCCATGGGCGACGGTAATTGCTTACCATCAGGCGATCCGTCTGCTCGTTTATCACCTATTACGATAAAAAAAATACTATGAGTATAACGTACGCCATACACGCTACCGTCTACCGGACAGGTAACCTGCGCAGGTTTAACTGCGCCGGTCAACCACACGTCAGTAGCGTGTGTGGGGACGTTCCGGTGAGCCGCAGCGGTCGTCAGTTCTTTTTGTGATGGCGTCGATTGAGGACGATGACGCACTGGCATTGTTAGGCCTTGCGATCATTTTAAAGAAAAAAGATATAAATAAATCGTAGTACCACAATTTAATGCCGTACCCATTACCAGCAGATGCCCCAGACTTTAATGATAGATCATATTTCTTCTTTTCTTTCCTAACATTACTTCTCAAATTATTATTTTTTTTACAACTGCTGCCTTGTTCGTATCTGGCTCAATTTCCCTCAATTTTTGTATTAGTAATTTGTAGGCAGATTCTCTTTTGTCTCTATCATGTACTTACTCCTTATTTTTAATTTGCCAGAGACATGGATGAGTTCTGTATATCTCTATGAACTCTTCGAGAACTTTTTTGGTCAAATCCGATAACGCCATTATAGCGTGTATTATTTTCGTTTATTATTTTTTACGTGGCGATACGTAGCGAGCACCCCGGCAAAGCGGCGACGACGCGACGTTCGTCCGGGTCACAGGCTAGCAAACTACTGACGAGACCTACGCAGGCGACCGGATTACATGCATACACGCACAGGTATACCTTACGGTAGCACTGGAAAGAATTGATTTTCGATTCTGCTCTGGTCGCCTGCACAGGTACAAAAAACTACACAGATGTATACCCACACACACTCCGCAATAACTGCGCAGGTATACCTGCACTGGTAAACCTCTCCGGTAAACCGTAGCGTGTGTGGCGGCCACAATAGTTAAATATTTTTTTTACCGATAGCTTTAAGCTTAGTAAGACTATGTAAGTGTCTATACCTAAGTATAGCATTTACAATTTTATTGTCATGTACGTTAAACTTTGCGTAATATACCTTATTTTCGGCAAATATCTTGTACCTAATCTTGAATATTAACCTTGGATTCTATCAGTCAATGCTTTCAATTAAATATCGATTGATTAATATTTATCGTATTATTTCGATAAACTTCAATGAATTTTACATTTTTATCCTATTAATGACATTCATATTATCAATTATTTCGATTGTGCTATATTGAAGGCGTCATCTGATTTCTGATAAGATATTAAATTATTTAATTGTAATTTAGGTAGATACACTTAATTAATTCATTAATTTTGAACAAGTCAAATCCGGCAACATTTTCTTAAATAATATATGTCATACAATGAAGTTATAGAACAAAATGAAGAAGTTATGTGAAGATTATATAAGCAGCGATAGCCTAGTGGAGAGACCAACAGACTGCTACGCAGAGGGTCCGGGTTCGAATCCACGGCACGCATCAATGACTTTTCGGAGTTATGTGCGTATTAAATTGTTAATTATCGCTTGCTAAACGGGAAGGAAAACAGCGTGAGGAAACCTGCATGTCTGAGAGTTCTCCATAATGTTTTCGAAAGACATGTGAAGTCTGACAACCCGCACTTGGCCAGCGTGGTGGACTATGACCTTACCCTTCTCATAGTGAGAAGAGGCCTGTGCCCAGCAGTGTGACAGTATAAAGGGCTGATGATGATGATGATGTGAAGATTACTTCCGAGGTCAGGTACCTCAGATCATCAGTTTTTAAGTACTAGGAAATTTGCTGAGAAATTAACTATTCTCAATATGAGAAGACGTCTGTGCCCAGCAGTGGGACAAGCAAGGTTGATGATGATACTAAAAACGAGAACAAAATCATGTAGACGAGATGAAAAAATCTCTGATAATATGATTCTGGTGTATCTTCATTATCTAAGTCATCATACGAGCGTTATCTCAGTAAGAACCCGGGGTCCGCTTTCTAGTCTAACCGAATTTAACTGAATATTATCTTTTCCACAGAGGGACTGCCTGTCTAACCTACACCCACCTATGGCTTGGACTAGTGTCAGTTTATCCAGAGGTACTGACTCCCTGTAACGACTGTCAAAGATCTTCATGACAGCCGGGACCGACGGCTTAACGTGCTCTCCGAGGCACGGGGCAAATGATTCTTTACAATTCAATACGCACATAACTCCGAAAAGTCAGTGGTGCGCGCCGTGGATTTGAACCCGATACCATCTGCATGCATGGCAGTCTGTTGGTATCTACTGCCTATATAAGTAAAGCATAATATTTTTTTTGCCTGCCCTGTTCCCAAATTACTCGGGGTTTCTTTTCTTTTCTTTTTTAAAAAGACAACTCCCGCATTAGGACACAATCCTGTGTCGCGGGGGACTTTACAAACATACAACTAACGGACACAATGAACACCCAGACGCGAAACAACAATTTGGGAATTACACAAAGTGTTGCCTCGTGTGGGAATCGAACCCACAACACTCAGCGCAGTGTCAAGCGGCGAGGCGGCCGCTTAAACCACTACGCCTACCGTGCAGTCCGTGCAGTCCTCATTACATGTTTATACCACGATAGACGATTTCCTTCGAGCTTTTCTGGATGCAACTTTCAAACTTCCCCTAATACTTATACTCATTTCTGATTTTATCCATCCATGTCGCACACATCCATTTCAACATCCTCCTCTCTGCTACATGCAATCTTCTTTCATCCGTTTTCTTCACGGCCCCGCATTCCGATCCATACAGTGCGACAGGTCTTATAACTGATTTGTAAATATTTCCCGTAACTGCCTCCGTGGTGACTGCCTCCGTGGTGACGGCCTCCGTGATCGAGTGGATAGCGTATGCGACTGCTGATCGGAGGTCCCGGGTTCGATTCCCGGGTCGGGCAAAAGTGTTACTGGGTTTTTCCGAATACTCAGCAGCAGCCCGGAGTCTGGTGATGTGCCCGATAACGACAATAGGCTCGCCCCCTATTACGTGGGGCCTAAAAAATCATGGCGAAATGTGGGTGTAATTCAATAAACGTGCTTCATCTATACCCTGGTGTTTTATTGTTGAACTAAGGTGGTTCCAATTTCAGCACCACTGGATTTCCCTAGGAAATTGGGACATGGTCCTTCGAGCCGGATTTAATTCAGGTTAGAAGTTGACTTTGTCCGACCAGAGCTGCAAGGCTCAACCCGAGATTAAGGGCGACGGATTGTCGTTGAGGATCTCAGGCACTTGGGTACAGGGAGCGACAGTACATTTACACCTCTGCCTACCCCTTCGGGGTTACAGGCGTGAGACTATAAAAAAATATCCCTTAACAAAAGTACAGCATAATAAATAAAGTAAAAAACATCAGTCGATGGAATCGCAAAGTTGTTCCTAGTTAGACCTACGGTAATAATAATAATAATGACACCAAAACTGTCAACGTGTTTATTCCTCCAATTCTTTTTAAATATTAATATTTTACAAATATCCTCTCATCCATAGTGCAATAGTATATATAATCTAAATTATAATAGAAAACACAAGTAAAGCAAGAAAATACCTGGTAAAAACAACATACATACAGAAATAGTGAACATTTCATACAATGACAGCCGTCACGCTTAACATTATGACAGATCAAACAATAAATATATTTACAAAAATGAAGATAAAAACACATTAGCATGTTGACGAGAGCCAGGAAACGAAGAGCACACCCAACACCTCCGGACTCGTCGCTCAGCTCCGCCTCGCAGCCGTCGGAACCTGCACCAGTAACGTCGACAGCTGTAGTTGCGTCGAGCTCCAGCGACGAGTATTTCTCTCCGCCGTCGACACCGTCACCTGCGCGGCGGCGTGGGAGAGGCCGGCCACCAGCGTGCTTAGGACCTCGGGGCCCACTGGCCCCAAACAGGGTCCCCGCTGCCGGTGGTAATGTGCAGCGCATGAAGTGGACGTCATCCATAAACGAACAAGTCATGCGCGCATATTTTGGGGCGACAGAGGGGGGCACTAACCTCACTGCGTACCGTAGTCGCATGCTGTCTATGTTTCAGGCCTTGGAACCAAGCATCAACGTCACGGCTCAACGACTATCGGATCAGGTACGGGTTATCCAGCGCAGTGGCAAGGTGGATAACGCCGTGCTTGATAGGATACGCTCAGAGTACTTACCTTCGAGCCATGCCAATCCCGTGCGGCCCACACTAACACCGACACCGAGCGCACCGCCAATGGGCGGCAGCGCCGTCAGGGAGGAGCATGACATGGCTGATGATGTAAGTACCCAGTGCAATGAGGAGGTCAAGGACGCTTTGGAATGTGCGATTAGGGACTACCGGTACACGCCATCATCTATTAGGCCTCGCCTACCGCGGTTGCCTATGCATAGGCGATATATAGCACTGGTAAGTGCTCTTGACTCGTTATTATCAAATTATTTAGATAATAGTGAGGATCTCGGTGATACACACTCAATCTTGTACTGTACCGCCGTGGCAGCTTGTCGTATAGCTGGTGTCAAGTTTCTTGAAACTGATACCGTTGTACGACAAAGGTCTGCTGTACCGGGGTGGCAGTGCAGGATTGAGCGACGTATTGCCGAGGCAAGGGCACTTATTGGCAAGCTGATCTGTTTTAGGGAGGGGAATACACGCCCTAGGGTAATGCGCTTTGTGAAACGGGCTTTTTCGGGGACTAATATTAGTCCTCAAGATTATATAGCCCGGGTCACAGAGCGCATTGACTACCTAAAACAGAAAGTCTATGCATGGGCAAACCGAATACGTAGATTTAAAAAACGTGTGGACCGGTACGTCATTAATCGTACATTCCAGAGGGATCAGAGGTGGGTATACAGAAGCTGGGAACGACCAGATCAAAGTGTGACTAATGTGCAGCGGCCGGATGCGAACGCCACAGCCATGTTTTGGCGTAGCATCTGGTCGACGCCCATTGGCCATACTGAAGGTGATTGGATGCAAGATGTCGAACGTTCATGCGAACATATTCCTGAAATGGAATGCGTGGCCATTTCTAGCCAGGATGTTGCACAAGCAGTCCGTCCATTATCTAATTGGAAATCTCCAGGCTTGGACGGGCTGCACAATTTCTGGCTGAAGTGGCTACGTAGTTCGCATGAACGCTTGGCATCTCAATTCCAATCAGCTGTAGAATCTGGGTCGTTGCCATCATTTATGATGACTGGAATTACCCACCTGCTCCACAAGACAGGCAGTACTAGCGAGCCCGGCAATTATAGACCGATAACATGTCTACCATCGGCCTATAAACTTCTTACATCTATTCTGAGAGCTAAAATAGCTAAACATGTTGAAGACAATTCTATTATGTCAGCCTCTCAGAATGGATGTAGGAAGGGTGCTCGCGGTACTAAGGAGCTCCTCCTCATTGACATGGCTATTAGCCAACAAGTTCGCCGTAACCGAAAGGATCTGGCGGCATGTTGGATAGATTATAAGAAGGCGTATGACTCCGTGCCGCATACATGGCTTTTGAGGGTGCTAGAGTTGTATAAAGTAAATACTACTCTACGCACCTTCTTAAAGTCATGTATGGGGCAATGGAATACGATTCTTTGCTATCCAGGATGCCGAAGGATCCAGGAGGACGGCGAACGTATTAAAATTGAGCGGGGAATTTTTCAGGGCGACAGTCTGAGTCCCCTTTGGTTTTGCCTAGCCATGAACCCTCTCAGTACATTACTGGAGGGTTCAAGGTTAGGCTACAGGTTACAGAGAGGCGGTCAGGTAGTATCCCACCTGTTATTCATGGATGACCTGAAGTTATTTGCCCAATCTGATGTCCAATTGCTAGATTTACTAAACGTAACCCAAAACTTTAGTAAGTCTATCAATATGGAGTTCGGTGTGGATAAATGTGCTGTCATTCATGTGAAGCAGGGCAGGATGGTGGAATCTGAGGGGATCCAACTCTCAGATTCCATCAACCTAAGATCGCTTCTCTTAACCGATACCTATAAGTACTTGGGTATGTCACAGGCTTTAAGTATCAATGAAGCTGACATGAAGCAATCGTTGCAAGAGCGTTTCTTTGGCCGCCTGAAAAAAGTATTAAAAAGCCTTTTATCAGGTGGCAACAAGGTTCGTGCTTGCGACGGTTGGGTCATGCCACTTCTTGTATACTCCTTTGGCATACTCAAGTGGACTCAGTCTGAATTGGACGCCCTGGACAGAAGAGTCCGCACATTGTTGACGGCATATCGTATGCATCATCCTCGTTCATCCGTGATGAGGTTGTACATCCCGCGGAAGTGTGGGGGTCGTGGCTTTCTAAATATCAAGACCCTACACAACCGCGAGGTGTGCAATCTCAGAGAATATTTTCTCCGGGCGAACGGGGACATGCATCGAGATGTTGTCGCAGTGGACAATGGACTAACCCCGCTCAAGTTGGCTAAGGAGAACTGGCGCATACCTGTAGTACTCAGTACTGATGAGCGCAAGCGTGTATGGCAGAGCAAGGAGCTTCATGGCAGGTTCCATCGGGCCCTGTATGGACCCGATGTAGAAGACCTATTGGCCTCGGTGAACTGGCTACGCTTCGGTGACCTCTTTGGGGAAACCGAAGGGTTTGTTTGTGCAATTGCTGACGAAGTTATCAAGACGAATAACTACCGGAAATATATCCTGAGGGATGGCAATAGTGATATTTGCCGTGCCTATCACCAGCCCGGTGAATCCCTCAGGCATATTGTTGCCGGTTGTTCACGTCTTGCTAACGGCGAGTACTTGCACAGACATAACCAAGTAGCCAGAATTATTCACCAGCAACTTGCTCTGAAATACAAACTTGTAGACATCGAGGTACCGTACTACAGGTATGTGGCAGAGCCAGTTCTCGAAAATGGCCAAGCCACATTGTACTGGGATCGATCTATCGTCACAGACAGGACTGTTGTAGCCAACAAACCTGATATTGTGGTGATAGATCGATCAGAGCGCCTCGCAATAATTGTTGATGTCACCATTCCTCATGACGAGAATCTCGTGAAAGCCGAGAAAGACAAACAGATTAAATATCTGGACTTGGCTCACGAGATTGTCGACATGTGGTATGTGGACTCGGCAATTATTGTGCCGATAGTTGTAACGGTTAATGGCCTAATAGCCAAGAGCCTCGATCGTCACCTTAAGAGGCTCGCGTTGGGTGCTTGGGTCAAGGGCCTGATGCAAAAGGCAGTACTTCTCGACACGGCACGTATTGTGAGGAAGTTCCTGTCTCTGGAGCCCTAACCACCGACAGCTTGGACCCTGTGCCCGTTGCTGGTGGGATCCCACGGTATTTTTGATATTTTTAAATGTATGTTATTTTTTATTGTATATTTAAAAATGTTAATGAAATCTGAAGAAAAATAAATAAAGGAATAATAATAATAATAATAATCTCTCTGCAACGGAAACCTACAAATATCTGGGTATGTCGCAGGCATTAGGCATTGATGACGCTGGCATGAAACAGGCGTTGCAGGCACGTTTCTTTGGCCGCCTGAAGAAAGTCTTAAAAAGCTTTTTATCGGGCGGAAATAAGGTGCGTGCCTGTAACGGTTGGGCTATGCCCGTCTTAATGTACTCCTTCGGCATACTCAGATGGACTCAAACAGAATTGGACGCCTTGGATAGGAAAGTTCGATGTCTACTCACGACATACCGGATGCATCACCCGCGTTCGTCGGTGATGAGATTGTACATCCCGCGCAAGTGTGGGGGTCGTGGCTTCTTGAGTGCCAAGACCCTCCACAATCGCGAGGTGTGCAATCTCAGAGAATATTTTCTCCACGCCGATGCGGGTGTGCACCGAGATGTGGTCGCAGTGGACAGAGGGCTTACTCCGCTGGGTCTGGCTAAAGAAAACTGGCGCAAACCTGCCGTACTTGGTGTAGAGGAGCGCAGGGAAGTATGGAAAGGTAAAGAGCTGCATGGACGTATTTTCCAGGCCTTGCATGGGCCCGACGTAGATTTCCCAGCGTCGGTGTCCTGGCTGCGTTTTGGCGATCTTTTCGCCGAAACAGAATGTTTTGTCTTTGCGATTATGGACGAAGTTGTCATGACGAACAACTACCGGAAGTATATTCTAAGGGATGGGACGGTCGACATATGTCGGGCATGTCACCAGCCTGGTGAATCGCTTAGACATTAGTATCCGGTTGTTCTCGTCTTGCCAACGGCGAATATTTGCATAGACACAACCAAGTAGCCAGGATTGTCCACCAGCAACTTGCCTTAAAGTACCAACTTGTCGACTCTGAAATACCGTACTACAGGTATGTGCCCGACCCAGTTCTTGAAAATGGTCGTGCTACTCTGTATTGGGATCGGTCTATCATTACTGACAGAACTATTGTGGCTAACAAGCCGGGCATAGTGGTGATAGACCGATTAGAGCGCCTTGCAATGATCATCGACGTCACCATACCCCATGACGAGAATCTCGTGAAAGCCGAAAAAGATAAACAAATTAAGTATACGTACGAGATTGTCGACATGTGGGATGTTGACTCGGCGATCATTGTACCGATAGTCGTGACCGTAAATGGTCTTATTGCCAAGAGCCTCGACCACCACCTCAAGAGGCTCTCGTTAGACGGCTGGATCAAGTCCTCTATACAGAAGGCAGTATTGCTGGACACGACACGCATCGTACGGAGGTTCCTTTCTCTGGAGCCCTAACCACCGGTAGCTTGGTCCCTGTGCCCGATGCCGGTGGGTCTCCGTGGTCCCATTTTATATATTTAATTTAGTTCTTAGTGTGAAATTTATTAAGTATGTGAAATGTGACTGTGAGAAGAATATTTAATAAACGACATAATAATAATAATCATTTTATTGTGAATCATAGGTCTAGAGGATGTTTGACAATAAATATTTGTGTTCAGCTATGTTCCGCCTGCAAGACATACAATATTATGGTCACAAAAATAATTAAATACAATCAAATGATAAAATATTCCATTTAAAATACAATTAACAATGTCATACAAATTTATAAGTCAAATAATGTCAGTATAATAAAACCAATTACAATAATAATTATTATAACAATTACTATTCCAATCTAATTCATATAAATCCATTCTCCTTATTACAATGTCTTATCATCTAGAAATTCTTTAACAGAATAGTAGCATTTGCTAATTAGCAGTTTTGACAACTTATTTTTAAAGGAATTGTTATAAATAATGTTTCTAATTTCTGGTGGTATTTTATTAAATATTCGTGGAGCAGTGCAGAATATACTTTCATGTAACAAATGAGTTTTACTAGCTACTATACATAATTTGTCATTATTACGTGCTCTGGTGCGGAATTCAAATAAATTAAGATTAGCTTTCACAAAAAGTGCAGTTTCAAAAATATACAGAGATGGCAGTGACATTACATTTAATTTTACAAGGTGTGGTTTGCAGGAATCTGTTTGTTGTAGGTTGCACATATTCCTTATACATCGCTTTTGAGCACGGAATGCACGGTCGAGTTGCCCCAAAAAATTATGCCATAACGGAGCGTAGAGGCAACATACCCATGATAGGCTGTCATCAGAGCTGTTTGATTTACTAGTTTGCTTAACCTATATAATGCGTACGAAAACTGATTGAGCTTATTACATACATGTTCGACCTGTGCTTTCCAATTCAATTTATTGTCTATGTAGACTCCTAAGAATTTTGTGACATCTATCTCTTGAATGTTTATATCCGCTTGGTAAATGTTCAGCTTATTCTCTGATTTGATTTGTTGCTTAAAATTCATTATTTTAGTCTTATTTAAGTTAATTTTTAAGTCATTTTCGTTTAACCATTTAATAATTGATGTCAAAGATGTATTAATGTCATATTCTATAGTAGTCAAGTTTTTTCCTGTGAATAGTACAGTACTGTCGTCAGCAAATAGGGTCATATTATAATTAACTGTTTTTGGCATGTCATCAATATAAATAAGAAACAATAAAGGACCAAGGATACTACCTTGCGGTATCCCAGTGTTAACATCTCTTATTTTAGAACTATATATTTCTTCCATTTTAGTATTTATAGATAAATTTTTAACAACCGTGACCTGTCTCCTATTGTTGAGGTATGATTTTATTAGTTTATGTACGTTACCTTTGATTATATACCATACCATACCTATACATTTTATTTAAAAGAATTTCGTGATTTACATGGTCGAACGCTTTCGTCATATCCATATATAGTGCTACTGCTGGCGACCGCTTATCCATATTTGTTATTACCTCTTGTAAGAAATTATATACAGCAATATTTATAGACTTATTTTTTCTGAACCCATATTGACATGGTGTGAATAAGTTCATTTCTTCAAAGACTGTATTAACACATGAATAGATTACCTTTTAAAAAAATTTTGAGAACACGGCCTGTAATTAGTAATTTGTGAATGATTTCCATTTTTGTAAAGAGGTTTTATTATTGAGAATTTCAACTTATCAGGATAAATACCATGCTCAATACATAAATTCATTATATGGCTTAAAGGAGATGCAATAATATTGCCTACATCTTTTACTACTTGGGTAGTGATATCGTCATAGCCTGTACTGTTAGTCCTCTTAAGTGAGTTAATAATTTTATAAATGTCAAATGGAATGGAATATGGAATTGTTGGATGCATAAATATTGAATTACAATTAAATGTCAATTTGGAAGTGAAATAATTGTTTGATAGCTGTTTATTTCCAGGTTGATCTACACTATATTTTGCCATGTCAATAAAATAATCATTAAAAGCATTTGCAATACATGTATTATCGGTAATTGTTTCATTATTAACGACCAGCTTGTCTAGTATATCGTTTGGGAACTTGTTCCTCGTATTATTAATTGCTTGCCAAACAGCTTTACATTTATTTGAGGCCGTATTGATGTGATGATTTGTCTGAGCTTTTTTTGTGAGGGTTATGATTTTCTTAAAGCGCTTTGCATATTCTTGAAATATTTTTTTGATGTTCTTTAGTGGGATGCTTTCTATATATCCATAAAAGATCACGCTTACGTTTGCAGCATAACTGAATGCCCTTTGTTAACCATTTAGGTTTTGATTCAGTGTTTACACGAATTTTTTCCAAAGGAAATGCTAAATTGTAAATAAAACTAAACACATTTAGGAAAGCATTGTAAGGATTATTCGGTTCCTCAGATTTATATACGGTGTAAAAAGACATTTGTTGCAAGTATTTTATAAATATAGCTCTATTTGTATTGGTGTAACAACGTTTTGTTATATACCAATATTTTAACAGGCATCTCTTTTTCAATGGTGTAGTTAAAATTTGTACCGAGTGATCTGATAAGGCAAAGTCTGTAATTTTGCTCTTACATCCTTTGATGTTATGAATTACATTGTCAATGCAAGTCTGGCTACAGCTACGAGTCGGTTTTTAAATTGGATGGTCAAGTTAAAGCTTAAAAGTAAGTCTGTAAAATCCTTCGAAACTTTTGATTGGTCTAGTAAATTGATGTTAAAGTCACCACATATAATTATTTTCTTGTCATTCGTACAAAGCTTCGTGAGTATTTTATTTAAAATTGAAAAAAAGCGTTTGTCGTACTAGCACCCCTATTCGGTGTTCTATATATGCACAATATGTAAAGTTTGTAACTCAATACCAGAACATTCAAATAAATTAGTTATAGACATTTCATTTATCTTATTTAAAGTTTTAAATTTATAGTGGCTTTTTATTAAAATGCAAGAACCTCCACGTCTATTGGTTCTCATGTTATAAGCTCCGAGCCTATAGCCTGGCATAATTAAGTGAGATTCATCACCATGGGTCATGTTGTGCTCCGTAATACAAATAATATCAGCTGTTATACCTTTTTGAGTCAGCTCATCTACTGATACAAACAACATATCCGCCTTATTTAGTAGACCATTAATATTTTGATGAATGATAGATATATTATTATGCACGAAATAAACTAGTGTTAGCAGCGTTATTAGAGTTATCTAAATTGCTAATAATTACATCAGTTTGAGCTTCTAAATGACCGTCAGTCTGAGTACATTTGTCTGTGTATTTTTTATCGTGGTTGTTGCCATTCTTAATGTATTTTGATGCTGCTGTTTCTTTTCAAAGTAATACAAACGTAATATTTCTTTTAATAAACACCCAGCAAGATTGCTTGTATAATTTAAATTTGACTTACTCGGTAAAAAGTTAGCGTAATTCATATCAATAAACGTTGCATGATTGTGATAATTGCAAATAAAACATACATACATACATACATACATATACTCACGCCTTTTTCCCGTCGGGGTAGGCAGAGACAACGGAACGCCACTTGCTTCTATCCTTACAAACCTCACGCGCTTCCTCTACATTCATTACTCTTTTCATACATGCTCGCCGGTTCCGGGTGCTTCGGACCTTGCCGTTTTTCAGAACGTCACCAATTTGGTCGACGAATGTCCTACGAGGTCGGCCGCGACCGGCTTGTCCATACTAGGGTTGTTACGGATGCGAAAATTTAGACATCCGCGGATGCAGATGCGGATTATTAGAAGTACACATCCGCGGATGCGGATTCGATGCGGATGCGGATGCGATACGGATGCGGATGCGGATTTTGGGCTTTTAAAAGGATAATTATTTAAATTTTAAGTACTTACAAAAATAACTGAAAATCAATTTAATTTTAACTTTTTATTTATTTAATCATATTTTTAGAAAAAAAATGCACAATAGTTTTTAGTTTTACTTATGACACAACAGAATTTTGAGCTTCGAGTTTCGTTATAAAAATCTTTGTTTAATAATTAAACTCAAAATTGGTGAATTATATTTAATAAATAGCAATATTGCAGCCTTCTTAGCTTCCAACCTGTTTCTGAATGGATTATACCCAGCTCCACTAAACAAGTAGTTGTTCACTGGGAACACTGGCTGGTGAAGGTGATAAATATCTGCATGCTAATTTTGAGAGAATTTTATATTCACAATGGTTAACTTTCCACCAATTAAGTTAATTTTCATCTAAGTCCAGTCTTTTCTCGTTACGATAAATAGGTGATTAATTCTTTGCGGATAAGAGCATTGGGGCTACAGTACTGTTGTCTAGTTCTTCCTTCACGTTAATCTTTGCTCGATGAATCTAAGACCATGGCTAGATCGCTTTTTAAGATAGTCTTCTTACCCGTACAGGACGTTGCTTGTTCAGGATCGAGAGATTCTCCCATTCTCATTAGAATTAGTGACGATAGGGTCATTTACCATTTTCATTATTTAATCTTTTATTTTTTTTCGGTGACTGGTTTCAAAAAATTACGCTTATAGCGAGAATCTAAATATTTTGAAATTGCATATAAGTTGTTACCTTCCAAAGAAGAAAATTTCCAAACAAACGCGAAGCACGTGCCACTCTGGTTCCGTCCACTTTCTTTACAAACATGTAGTTACTTGTTGATGTGAATCTGTATCCGTAAAAACTCCGCATTGATTGATGCGGATGTGAATGCGGATGCAGATGTCTAAATTAATGCGAATGTTCCGCATTTGCGGATGCGGATGCGAATATTCGTAACACCCCTGGTCCATACACGTTTGCCTCATATATTTGGTGCGTCATTCTTTCTTCACTCATTCGCTCCACGTGTCGAAACCATCTCAGCATTCCTTTCTCAATTCTTGTCGCAACATCTTCTTTCAGGCCACATCGCTCTCGTATTACTGCATTCGGAATTCTATCAATCAGTCTCACCCCACACATACTACGCAGTGATCGCATCTCAACTGCGTTAATTCTGCTTTAACTGCAACACTCACTACCATACATCAGCGTGGACACAAGTACGCGCAAGCGCCTCTTTGGGCACAGTCTGACCGTTCATAAAGGCGTGCAGCGCTCCATTCACACAGTTTGCCGCAGTCACTCTCCTTTCAATATCTCCTTCACATCTTCCATCTCTTGTAAACATGCTACCCAAATATACAAATTCTTCAACTTGTTCAACAATCTCATCTTCAATCGCAATATTACACTCAGTCACACTTTCATCCTTCTCAAACACCATCACTTTCGTCTTTCTTGCATTTAATTTCATACCCTTCGCTTTAAAGCTCTCGTTCATGCAGTCCATCATTTGCTGCAACTCATTCGCCGAGGATGCAAGAATGACTTGATCATCGGCGTACAAGAGGTACTTAGCACGCAATCCTACCATATCGATCCCGCATTCACTTTCTCTTATATCATTCATGCAGCTATCCATGAATAGATTGAACAACCAGGGCGAGGCTGCACAACCCTGTCTGACACCTTTGGAGATATCAAACCATTCTGTATAGGCACCGTTAATCCTAACACAGGCTCTAGAACCCCTATACAGAGATTTCAGAGCTCTTATTATAAAATTGTCCACCCCATACATAGATAGCACCTTCCATAATTCCTTTCTATCCACTCTATCATAAGCCTTTTCCAAGTCTATGAACGCGCAATATACCTTCTGGTTTTTTGCCAGACATTTTTCGGTTACGCAGCGCAAGGAAAAGACTTGATCCGTACATCCCATTCCCTTCCGAAATCCCGCTTGCACATCCCATATCTTGTCATTAGTCACATTTATTACTCTGTCAATCAATATTCTGGCATACATTTTTCCTACCACACTAAGAAGGCTGATCCCGCGATAATTATGACATTCCTGTCGCGAACCTTTGCCTTTATAAATTGGGACGAGCACTGCCTTCGTCCAGTCATCTGGCACCTGGCCCTGTATAAAACCATAGATTAAAAAGGCGATGCAGCAGGTTTACTATTAGTCCATCGCCAGCCTTCAACATTTCAGCCGTCACCTTATCACATCCAGCAGACTTCTAACCTCATACCTTTTAGTGTTTTCATTATTTCATCCACTCCAATTTCATCACTCGGACCTACAGGCATATCAATCGTCTCTTCTGGCTCTATTTCACTCACATCTTTCTCGAATAAGCTCTCAAAATAATCCTTCCAGCACTTTAGTATCATTCTTTCTTCACTAATGACTTCACCTCTTTCGTTCCTAATTACTTTCATTGATGCATTCATGGTTTTGCAAATAAAACGTAATAGGTAATTTAATTTTTGTTCTCTTTAATGTCTATTGAATGTTAGAATAATGTTTGTATTTTTTACTGTTGTCAACCATGTAAGTAATGTTTGTTGTAAATTGTAGGGATTGGTTTCATGACAACCACCTATTACAATTATATAATCTTGTTTACTCATTGTCAAAGTATATGTGTTTAAGGCTGATAGTATATTTCTGTAATCGCTACCTGGCTTCATGAAGCAAAACACTGAATATTCATCTCCCAGAAGATTTTGTAAAATTTTACGTAGTCCACGGCCCTGTTCATCGCATAATATAGCAACTCTTCTTTTGGTGGCGTGCATTTTTTCATTGGACGTAGACAGGTGTACATTTGTTTGTTTGCTTATATTATTAAGGTTGTCTTTTATTTCCGGTGGGTTTTGCTCCAAATTTAGTTCATGTAAATATGACTACATTCTAGGTACATTTAGTTCATGTAAATATGACTACATTCTAGACTTTATTATTACTTGTTTGTTTACCATACTAGTCGTTTTAAAGAGCAGGTTAAATGTATGATGTATGTGTATTCGCTTACCTGGTTATTAGTCTTTCAATAACGTGTAGGTACACAATAAGGCAATCTGCGAATGATCTAAAATTACGGGGTTTACAGCGCCCCGTATGTGGTGCGGGTGTTGGAAACCTCGTACGCTAAGAAAAGCTTGTCTAGGGAAGGCTTGAAGGGTCTTTCAATAATAGAAATAGACAAATGGCAGATTCTTCTAAAGGCATCTTTTACACTTAAAATAAAGAAAAGTCTATATAATATTTAGCTCTTTTCTGGAAATTTGCATCAAACTGTTCGAACATGAATAAAGGTGTCAAAGCTCTCCCTCATAAAAATGTTTTGACGCGTGTATACAGAGGCTTAATGCTCAAAAGTCTCCTTAGTCTCCTCTTTCTCTATGTACTTATGTGTATTGTATGTAGCATCATAGCTAACTTCAAACGAGGCATTTTAATCCTTGTATGAAGCTGAGCCTCTAAAATTATATTTCAGCGTTAAGTAGATAGAGAATAAATACTTCTTTCTCTTGTTGTTTATTATATGTCTATGATATTATCACAGAGTTCTTGACAGTTGATGTCACTCATGTTTTGCTATGCTGTTTCAAAGTTTGCCAAAGTGTACAACTATTTTGTGACTAATAACAATTTAGTTTTAGACTTTTGATTCACTATGCGTGTAAACAGAAAGCGAAGATTATTTATAAATTACCCGTAAGTTATAATTCAGAGAATTCATAACCTGTCAATCTTTTAGTAGGTGCATGGCTTGTCGATTATAACATACATACATACATTCCCCGAAGGGGTAGGCAGAGGCATATTAAACGCCCACTTTTCGACAGTGTTTTGATCCCACGTAATAGGTGGCGAGCCTATTGCCGCTTATCGGGATATTTTGTTTGCCAGAGCCTCGTCCGTTGATCGGCAGGTGCACCACTTGCAGATGAGGTTGGCTTGGGACCCTAAGTTTTTGGTGGGTACCTTTTTTTTTTTTTTTGGTATCGGGTTGGAAAATCCTCATGGAGTCCCTCCGCCCCGGGGGGGAAGGACGAAGGGGACTGTCAGACTCTTACTGACTAAAAACCAACCCGTGCTCCTCATGTACCCATGTGTCGGAGGGTAGGGTTTCACCAAAGCATTCCTCGCTACCCCCCGACGGGTATTGGCCCACCAGATGATCAGGCGGGCCCCGAACGAAACCCCCTTGGCGGCGGATGAAGGTGTTGGGCTCCGCCGCCAAAACACCCAGCGGCCGCAGAGGATAGGGAGGACGGCAACGCAACACCGCATCTCCTCTTCCTCTGCGGCCCCACCGCGACGCAACGATGGTGCGCCCCCATTTGGTCGCGGGAGATAGGGCGCGGGGCAACGCAACACCCACACGCCTCTCCTCCCGCGACCGCACCCGACTGCGAGGGACAGACAGAACTGTCCCCCGCACCCGCACCATGGGACGCATCCTACGCAGGCCTCTACCAAGCCCACGTGGAGCGTCCCCTCCCTGGATCCCGCTTAGCTTCACCGTGGGTGGCTTCTAACCCACGGTTACTGAGCCCCCCCGCCACGACAAGGTGGAGATCCCACGGGGGGGTTGGTGGGTACCCTATGCACCCACAGTTGTTTAAAACTTATTAGAAAAAACCGTTATTCTGTTATTATTTTTTTTTATGTGTTATTCAATTTTTTTATGTGTTATTCAATTTATTTATAAGTATAAATATATACACAATACATAATAATATAATACACGCAACACCATCTAGTCCCAAACTAAGCAGAGCTTGTTCTATGGCTTCGTGTATCAATAAAAACAACTTTTAAACTATTGATTACTGATAAACTGATATAAATAATAGTTACAGGTAGCACGCCATTGCGCAATGTTGATGTTGTGCATGTATTGTTAGAGAGAGATGCAGGGGGCCTTTAATGTTGCGTTCTCTCTCCCACCGACGGACACGACACAGTATTGAGTTAGGTACTGTTCTGCCACTCTATCCTTTATATCTCTATGCTTAGTACACTAAGCAGGAATTACTCGAAATTCTCACTCGATCGGACAAATGGTTAAATTCAAATAAAATGTGCGGGCCTAGCTGAGGGTTTCCTCAAGTACCTATTGTATCAAATCACTTGTCCTAGCTGACCAGTGATGTTACAAAAGTAAAGAAGTAGATATGTTATAGGCGTACCAAAAGCAGGACGCTAAACATAAGCCAGTTGGCAAGTCTGACATTATGTGTGTATGACGTCGCGAGCCGGCGTCAAAGTGAAACTGACACATCTTGTCAACCGAAAATAAAATAAAATATGGAGTTATCGATGTGTGCGTTAGTGTACAGTTTCTACGGATTGATTACTACGTAGGTAACGTATCTACCTCTTTCTTGTAATATCGTTGTAGATGACATATAATCTTAGAGCCTCAACTGAACATGAATTGTCTAAATTAAACTTATGTTAGGCACATAGTCATGTTTGGACAGTGGATTCCTTATAAAACAGTTTAACACACTGGCTTCCAAAAACATTATGGAGAACTCACAGATATGCAAGTTTCTTCGCAATGTTTTCTTCCATCGTTAAGCAAGCGATAAATTAACAATTTACTTATATGCCCTTAACTGCGGCAAAGTAGTGGTGAGTACCATGATTAGAAACAATTTGTTTTTTATTCATACAAGAAGATTTGTTCAGTTCAAATCACAAGCCATTATTACGAATTATTTTGAATGTAGCTCCGAAAGTACCTAGCTTCAGAAGCACAAAATGTCCAAATAATCGTCTGCTCAACGGCTTCCTTTTTTGATGGCCAGATAAGATAACCAGCCGCTGAGAAGGCACTTTCGGATTCAACGCTAGTCAAAACCGTCTTAGGCAGACATCCACGAACTGTAAAAGTTTGCATTTCGACCCCCCGAACTCGTATAAATTAATTTTATTTTTTATTAATGCCGATACCAAGAGATTGCGACTCCGTCCGTGCCAGTCCGCGCTTCGAATAAGATGTATTTATGCTCGAGTGCAATCTCGTTAATCTCGCGAGATCTCGGCCTTTTTTCGACTGAAATCAATCTCGCTAAAAAAGGCCGATTATCTCGAAGGAGAGAACGAGATTGCATTCCCTATACGCGACGCATTTTCCGCCAGATATGTACCGATCCTTAAACGGAACTTGAAGGTTCAGTGGTGTCTGCACGCTGCTGGAGCGACGAGGAGCTTGTAACACTAACATTCTCACAGATACAATAGCTTGTAACAGTCCTGTGATTTATAAACAGAATTTTGTCAGGCGCTTTATAATTATTACAAAATTTACAAAGCGCCTGACATCATACATATACCTAAATGTATTGTATTTGCTAAAAAAGAGCTTATAATCTTAACATCATTGGCCCTGTATATAGACTGTCTCGCTGCTGGGTACGGGCCTCTTCTCACTATGAGAAGGGTGAGGCCATAGTCCACCACGCTGGCCAAGTGCGGGTTGGCAGACTTCACATGTGTTTCGAGAACATTAAGGAGAACTCTCAGACATGCAGTTTTCCTCACAATGTTTTCTTTCACCGCTTAGCAAGCGATAATTAACAATTTAATACGCACATAACTTTTAATACACTTAATTTTAAGAAATCAAGTGATTTTTGGGGTAACTCTGTTGTGATTACGAAATCCATAATCAATTCAGTAGCACCTGAACTTGCAATAATTTTCAATGGATGCATTGACTGTGGCGTGTTTCCTGATCTAATGAAAATTAGTAAAATAATTCCATTATTTAAATCAGGTAGCACATCTGACCCCACTAATTATCGGCCAATATCTGTGCTACCCACTTTTAGTAAAATTTTTGAAAAGTTAATTCTAGACCAGCTTCAAATTCATTTTAATAATAATAAACTGCTTTACAGTAAACAATTTGGTTTTACTAGGGGTAGCTCAACAACCGATGCTGGTGTTGAGCTTTTAAATAGTATTTTCGATGCTTGGGAGGAGTCGCATGATGCTCTAGGAGCTTTTTGCGACTTATCTAAGGCATTTGATTGTGTTTTTCATGAAACATTGATCAGGAAATTACATCATTAATCATTAAGTAACAGGATACAGAGAGTATATGTTAATGGAAAACGTTCTATGGGTTCAGTGGTCACAATGGGAGTGCCGCAAGGTTCAATTCTTGGTCCATTCCTTTTTCTTATATATATTAATGATCTGCCATATATTATGAAAAACAATGAAGGGATAGTGTTATTTGCTGATGATACATCACTTATATTTAAGCTAAGACGACAGCAATCAATTAATGACAATGTAAATGACGCTCTCTCTGAAGTAGTTAATTGGTTTAGTGCTAATAATTTACTTTTAAACGAAAGAAAAACAAAATGTATTAGATTTTCCACACCTAACGTAAAACAAGTTGAAACCAATATACGGATAAATGGAGAAGAGTTGGATCTTATAGATAACACCGTTTTTTTAGGCATAACTTTAGATTCTAAGTTACAGTGGCGCCCACATATAAGTAAGTTGTCGAATAGACTTAGCTCTGCAGCGTACGCGGTTTATAAGATTCGTCAGTTAGCTGATATAGATACAGCCAGAATAGTATATTTCAGTTATTTTCTCAGTATAATGTCATACGGCATTTTATTATGGGGCAATGCAGCTGACATTCAAACAGTGTTTGTACTGCAGAAGCGAGCTATTCGTGCAATTTACAGTCTTGGATCAAGGCATTCTCTGAGGGAAAAATTTAAGGAAATTAAAATAATGACTGTCGCATCTCAATATATTTATGAAAACTTGATATACGTTAGGAAAAATATATATATGTTTTCGAAAATAAGCGTCATGCATAGTATAAAGACACGAAATAAAAATAAACTTGTGCTACCTTTAACTAGACTGCAAAAAATCAGTAACTCGTATAAGTGTCAAAGTATACGCTTCTACAACAAAATTCCAGGCAGTATTCAGGCATTAAGTTTAAATAAGTTCAAAGTATTTGTTAAGTATAGTTTGTGTTCCAAAGCGTACTACTCAGTAAAAGATTACTTAGAAGACAAGAATGCCTGGGGTTGAGTTTCTCCAATTTACACGCAGGCTAAAATGTCATGTAAATAGTATAAAATTATGAATATTTGACATTTGTAATTTATCTATTTTGTTATTATTTATATTCTGACATTCTAAAATGACATCAGATTATTTTTATTTACTTTAATAGTAATTATTGTATTATGCTTTTGACATTTCCAAATTGACATTCAATTATTTTATTTATGTTTGACATTTCCAATAACTTATGTGACATTTAATAATTTTATATAATTATAACTTATTTTTTTTGACATTTTCAAATTGACATTTAATTAATATTATTTATTTAGTGACATTTTAATTAGATGACATTTTATTGTATAATTTTTATTATTTTAATATTATTGTTTACAACATGTACTCAACCTTATGATAAAATGTAAGGAGCAAGTACAATGCGGGAATTAGGAAATTTTTCAACTAATATTAGTGGCAACCTGTCTGGTGGCTTAGGCTGGCATGCTTATGCATACACCTACTGATGGCATGGAGGCATAATGATTCAGGTCGTGCTGGCTCCCTCAATCAAGGTTGAGCCGTACGATGGCTGTTGAATGCGGGCCATCAGCGGGCTGAGTCAGTTATAAGCGTCAGATGATATCCTGCATTGTACTCGCATCTAAACCTATTATTAGAGTAAAAACTATCGTGAGTTGTCATAATTAGAGTAACTGTAACCGGTTGTACTCACGTATTATTTTTGGTCGGAGTAGCCCGACTAGTTTCGGACCATACGGAGGTCCTTAATCATGAGCAAGCGTGACCGTCCGCGTCGGCGTCGGGCGCTCCACTGAAGCGGGCCCACCGCGCAGCTTGTCGTTGCGAGCGTCTTATGGGTGGTACACGTAAGTCTGGGTTCATTGGCTCGGATTTACGTGTGCCTTTACCGTTCCCATACCGGAGATGCCGAGACAACTCGACTGTTTGACTACTTAAGTCAGGCAGCAGATAATGCGCAGGAGCAGTTCCCGACAGCCGAGTTGGTCTTTTTGGGAGATTTCAATGCCCACCATGAGACCTGGCTGGGCTCTTCCAAAACGGACCTCGCGGGACGAGCTGCTCACGCATTCGATCTCACGCATGACCTGACTCAACTGGTACTCCAGCCCACCAGGATACCAGATATATCGGGTCAAGCGCCCTCGTTGTTAGATCTTATGCTGACGAGTAACCCGGCCCAGTACAGTGTGACGGTACAAGCCCCTTTGGGTTCCTCCGACCACTGTCTGGTTCGCACTACAGTGCCATTCCCTTCACCTCCACAACCAGTGAAGGCAAAGCGACGCTTGTGGCACTACGCACTACTCGTCAGCGGATTGGGATGGCCTGCGAGACTATTATGCGTCCATCCCGTGGTCTCAACGCTGCTTTGGTGGGAGGGATCT
This sequence comes from Euclidia mi, assembly GCA_944739405.2. NCBI lineage: Eukaryota > Metazoa > Arthropoda > Insecta > Lepidoptera > Erebidae > Euclidia > Euclidia mi. Next base: position 48,976,620 of record OX123203.2, read on the forward strand.
GTCGGAGAGTGCGTCTGCTGTTGCTGGGGAAATCATGTTGGGTATGGAATATTATATTCCATCCACTGACGTCTCCAGCAGCAGCAAAGTACGGCCCTGGTTCGATCGCGAGTGCGCCGATGCTGTTAAACAAAAACAGTCGGCTTACCGCGCTTGGATCAGGGCTCGGTCTCGTCGCGATTCGAATGTCCATCTCATCAAGGCAGCCTATAATAGAGCCACCAAGGTCTGCAAGAGGGCATACATAAGAGCGGATGCCCAGCACATTGCACGGTTTGGTCAAGAACTCTTGTCGCACCCCACGGGCAGCCGGGGATACTGGCGATTGGCCAAAGCCGTGCAATCTAATTTCTGCCAGCCTTCACTGCCGCTGTTGCGATGCCCTGATGGATCACTGGCCCATGGGCCGCAAGAGAAAGCTGACCTGCTTGTCAATCTCTTTGCGGCCAACTCCCGAATCGATGATCGTAGTGCGCAGCCGCCTTCGATTCCCTACTGCGGCCACTCCATGCCTGATATTAAAATCAGGCAATGCGATGTTCGCGTGACACTGCGATCTCTCGATGTCCGGAAAGCCAGTGGACCTGATGGAATTCCAGCGGTTGTGCTTAGGAAATGCGCAGCCGAGTTGTCTCCAATGCTTACACGCCTGTATCGCCTATCATATGCCTCTGGCATAGTGCCGCAGGCTTGGAAAGAGGCGCACGTGCAACCAATTCCCAAGAAAGGGGATCGTTCTGATCCGGGCAATTATCGACCCATTGCTATCACCCCTATCCTCTGCAAGGTGTTTGAACGATTAATTAACAACCAACTCGTTCGCTACCTAGAAGATCACTCTCTCATCAGTGATCGTCAGTATGGCTTCAGGTCGAAACGATCAACGGGTGATCTTCTAGCGTATATCACACACCTTTGGGGTGAGACGATGGACAGGCATGGGGAGTCGTTGGCTATTAGTCTCGACATCTCCAAAGCCTTCGATAGAGTCTGGCATCGTGCGCTTCTTTCCAAGCTTCTAGCCTACGGCTTGCCACCTCGATTGTGCAACTGGGTTGCCAGCTTCCTGCATGAGCGCCGTATACGAGTCCTTTGTGACGGTGAGTCATCAAAGTTTCTCCAGGTGAATGCTAATATGCGATAACACGGACCCCTGAGGCACACCTCAGGGGTCCGTGTTATCGCCCACGCTTTTTCTTCTGCATATCAATGATATGCTCACTTTTGGGGGCATACATTGCTATGCAGATGACAGTACTGTACATGGGCGATATCTCGGACACCCTGCGGCTAAGCAAGCCGTCACTGAGGAGTATAGACGAACACTTGTTGCTGAGCTTGACTGGGTTCTGAATTGCATCTCGCATTGGGGTGATGAGAACCTGGTCGAGTTCAACGCCAAGAAAACACAGGTGTGTGCATTCTCAGCCAAGGTATCTCCATTCCTTCCCCATCCCTCTCTTTTGGACACTCCGCTACCGATTCAAGACAGCTTCAATATCTTAGGTATGGACATACGCAGAAATCTCAACCAGAAGAACTACATCGAGGGTGTCATCAAATCTGCATCTCGGAAACTCGGAGTCCTGAACAGGGTGAGGAGGTTTTTCACGCCGGAGCAGTTGTGTCTATTATACAAAACCCAGGTTCGCTCCTGCGTGGAATACTGCTCTCACCTTTGGAATGGCTCCACTCAGTACTTATTGGACGCCCTCCATAGGTTGCAGCGGCGTGCTGTCCGTATCATTAGGGATCCAAAGGCTAAGACTCTTGAGTCACTGCAATTACGCAGAGACGTGGCCTCAATGGCTGTCTTCTACCGCATCTATCACGGTGAGTGCTCCGAAGAGCTCTTTCAACTAATCCCTCCCTCTCCTTTCCTATCCCGAACGACACGTGCTGGGTTGAGGTGCCACTCTTACACGGTAGAACAGATACCGTCACACACCCAACGGTTCGGCGCCTCTTATCTCTGCCGTACCACTAAGATGTGGAACTCTTTGCCAGCCCACGTGTTTCCCTCCACTTATGATCCTGGGTCCTTTAAGCGGGGCGTGAAAAAGCTTTTCTCAAGGCCGTCAAGGTGAGGGCCATCATACCATAATGCCATGCTGTCTGCTGGGATGATGGCCATCACTATGGCACTTCACTGACTGCTTAACATCAGGCAGCATGGAGTCAATTTGTTCGGCAGAAATAAAATAAAAATAAAAAAAAACCTATGGTAAACATGATGACTCTGGTATTTGTTATCACAGGATATTTTGATAAGACAAATAATTCGCTTCATAGATTTTGATCAAGCAGAAATCATGACATACCATCATATAAGTATTATTTCACGTTTATTATATTTGTATCTCTTCGTTATCAGATTTCGGCAATTTATTGTTTTTACATAATAAGACAACTCAAGACTAAATATTGAATGATATTTCGCTTCGATAACATTAAAAACTTCAATGTCAGAAATTATATTGACGCATTTATATAACTATCTGTAAAGCAATATTATATACCAGCTCCATTCCAACTTTCAAGCCCGTGGCATCTTAAGACACAGAATATACTGTTACTAAGTATTCGTACGGGATTCATTCATAAAAACTTTTTAAACCCAACGTTTAAAGAGGGCATTAATGACTGCACGGTTGGAATAGCGCTTGACACTGTGTTGTGGGTTCGATACCCACACAAGACAACACTTTGTGTGATTTATAAGTTGTTGTTTTGAGTCTGGGTGTTTATTGTGTCCATTAGTTGTATGTTTGTAAAATCCTCCGCGACACAGCACAGGATTTAGTCATATTGTGTCGATTTGAAAAAAAATGCCATTGGCATTATCTCCAAGTCTACCGTAGAGTGGCGCAGAGAGAAAATAAGTAGATGTAATATAATGAAAATGAATTTAACACAGTCGAGAGACTAATGCCATGCAAGTTTTCGTACTATGCTTCCCATTAAATTGTTATTTATATATGATAAATAACAATTTAATGCGCATGTCTATAATTACCGTAGGCTTACTGGGAATTGGTTGTAGGCACAGTGGAAGCTAATTTATATTCATCCAGTTGTCCTAAAGCAATCAAATGTCTGACATATATTGCTGAGATTCTCAGCGATGACAAATTATAATGTAGTTATATGAAATTTTTACCTTATATCTCCTGGTGATGTTCTTGAAGTGGACCTATAGGATTAACTCATAATTTTGGCCAAAATAACAAGAGAATCGAATAGATACCAGTGTACAATTCGGCGAAGTCCTTCTCCAGACCACGATGCACGTTTACGGTTCACAAAACTTTTCACAAATGTTCAATATGTCATCAATTTACAACAAACTTTGCCGGAAGTCAAAAGCGGCAATTACGTATTAAGTTAATTACAAGTTGATTCAATTCGCGTTAATTCAAAGGGCGATCAATTTATTAATTAGGTACAAGGCACGCGAGAGTGCAAACGGCGTGTTAATTTTTCAAGGAAGCGAACGGAAGTCAGTTCAGTGTGACCATTGTCAGACATTTTCAATAGACTAAACAAAATGTTACTCAATCGATCTAATCGATTTGACTTATAATAAAAACTAATTCTATTTCAAACAGCGCACAAATCTTCAAAAAGTCAGTCGAAAAGTCAGTACGCGCCGTGGATTCGAACTCAAGACGCTCTACGTAGCTGCGTAGCACTCTGTTGGTCTGTTGGTTTATCTAATAAGCTATCCTTCCTCTATCAGATAGAGGTGATTATCGAAGGGAATTGGTAAATTAAAAGCAGGAAAATCCACGAAGCACAGCTAGTATAAACTCTAAGGAGAAGTCTTAATTTACGTGCAATGCGTATCAAATCTTAATATATAAAATCCTTGCGTTACTGACTGACTGACAGACACGCTACAGCCGAAAATATTGGGCGCAGGAAGCTGAAATTTGGCATGTATGTTCCTTGGTGACCGTAGGGGTGCACTAAGAAGGGATTTCCCGAAATTCCCACGGGATCGGCCAAAACGGGTAAATTAAAAAAAATGCAGGCGTTGCTGCTGGCGTCCTCTAGTCAAAGATAAATAGGAAAGAGGAAAGCGGCAATTAATTCGACGCCATTACTCATCTTGTATCGTAACTTCCGTATGTACGTGTCTATGGAATATATTTAGTTTGTCTATGAATAGGTTTGTAATGATAGTATTGTTTGTTGTTTCGTGTCTATGATAGAATGTTCTGTTCTTAATATATGGATTTATTGCATCATTATGTTTGCCTTTTAAGGACTAGTATTCTGATTCGAGTCTGCTTCCAAAACCAGTATAGCTAGAGAGAAAAACAAGTTTATGTAGTGTTATTATTTGCATCAAACATGACAATTAGCGCACCGCTCACTTTTCAGAGTTCTGTGCGTATTCAATTGTTAATTACCGCGAGCCCCGTGCCTCGGAGAGCTCATTAAGCCGTTGGTCTCAGCTTTCATAAAGATCTTTCACTGTCATAATAAGGAGATTTATACGGAAACGAGTCTAAACCATGACATGTCGCTATCCCTTTGGGTTGCGGAGGTTAAACAGGATTCGCTCGATGTAAAAGCTAATATTCAGTAAAATCCGGTTAGATTAGAAAGCAGACCCCGTGTAGCAACTGCGGTAAATCTAAGAGGATGAGACTAGAAGGTCAATTTCTTACTGCTGAAACTATTTTTAAAACACGCATTTCTTTATTCTCTGACTAAATTTATTGTCACAATAGATTATTCATAGCTCTAGAATTTATGGGCGATACGGCGATAGCCCAGTGGTGTACGTAACGGACTGCCGAGACGATGGTCTCGGGTTAGATCCCCAGGTACCCCGGGCACACCTCTGACTTTTCGAAGTTATGTGTGTATTATTTTAATGTTAATTATCGCTCGCTTAACAATGTGCCCGGTAGATGGCAATAGGCTCGGCCCCCATTACATTGGGACCGAAACAAAACTGGCGAAGTGTGGTCGTGTAACTGTGTAATACACCTCTGCCTACCACTTCGGGGATAAAAGGCGTGAAGTTATATTGTTATGTTATATAGAATTTATGGTTAGTTGTAGAGCAACTGTCATCTCGAAGTCTTACGAAGTGCATTATTTAAATGAATCATGAACAATAACCCAAGTCGTGTCTATGTTAATCACTTGTTTACTCTCATAATGTCTAGTGTTTATGTATGCTATGTAACAGACAAACATACATCCTGATTAGCTGTTACCGTAGCGTACATCTAGGGAATGCGTACATATATATGTATTAGTGATGTTCCGGATATCCGTATCCGCGGATATCCGAGGAAGAAGAAATATCCGTATCTGTATCCGTATCCGTTACTTTTCTCGCGGATCTATTACGGATCTTTCACCTTATTCATTTTCAACTGATAGTATGTAATGCTATAGGTGGTTAAGTAGAATTAAAAAACTATTAAATTCCATTCAGAGTATTCTTAATAGAATTTCAATACAAGTCGAAACATGATCTGTCTATTGTTCCGCCGGGCGTGCGTGCCGACATCGATTCAGTAAGAAAATAAAGTTCCGTATCCGTATCCGCGGATCTTGACACCAAATAGCCGTATTCCGATCCGTATCCGTGGATATACATTTTTAACGATTCGGCACATGACTAATCTGTATACAAAAAAATCTTGCGTTACTGACTGACTGACAGAAGGAATGGAAGGAAATCTCTACATCAGCTATTCTCAAAGTGTGCTCCGCGGAGCCCCACGGCTCCACGAAGCATCTCTAGGGGCTCCACGAAGATGTATGTCAGTAAAATAAATGGTTATAAAGTGCACGTAGGACTCGGCTTTGTTTTATGTTAGGGCTCCGCCAAATATTTGGTTACCCAAAAGGGTTTCAACTTCCATCCCTAAAAAACTTTGAGAACCACTGCTCTATATAAAAAAATCTTGCGTTACTGACAGACTGACAGACAACGCACAGCCGAAAGAATTGTGCGCAAGAAGCTGAAATTTGGCAAGTGTGTTTCTTAGCGACCGTAGGGGTGCACTAATACGTACCTAGTGTATTAGTGCACCTCTAGGGGGTAGGGATTTCCTGTTTTTTTTTTCTTTTTTTTGTGACACCTCCGCATTAGGACTAAATCCTGCGTCGCGGGGGACTTTACAAACATACAACTAACGGACACAGTGAACACCTAGACTCGAAGCAACAATTTGTGAATAACACGAAGTGTTGCCTCGTGTGGGGATCGAACCCACAACACTCGGTGCAGTGTCACGCGGTGAGGCGACCGCTTAAACCACTACGCCACGGGATGGGGCAGAAACGGTTAAATTAAAAGAAATGTGTAGGCGTGGCTGCGGCCATCTTTTAGCTTTACTAAATTATATTAACATCATCATCAACGTCCCAGTGTTATGCAGATTGCATCCAAGAGGCACGGCTTCTAGTGAAACCTGACAGAATATTAGCTTTTCCACAGAGCGATATAAGCGGCGATAGCCCAGTGGTGTACGTAACGGACTGCCGAGACCATGGTCTCGGGTTCGACTCCAGTAACCCCAGGCATACACCTCTGACTTTTCGAAGATGTGTATTAAAAAAAAAATATCGCTCGCTTAACAATGTGCCCGGTAGATGGCAATAGGCTCGCCCCCTATAACATTAGGACCGAAACATAACTGACGAAGTGTGGGTCTGCCTACCCCTTCGGCGATAAAAAGGCGTGAAGTTATGTTAATTATGTCCACAGGGCGACTACCGTCTGATCTCTGCAACCTAAAGCGATATTTCATGGCTCATGATGTAGGATTTAAAAAATAAGATGCGGATGTAATAATTCTAATTAAATTAAAGTTTATACCCAGATATAATTAGCAACACGTGAATAAATCAAAAACAAAGTAATCCATATTTGTTCTTATGTTATAAAGAAATAAAAATGCTTAGTGTGCAATAAAGTCACTTTTTATCTTGTGTAGGAAGTTGTTACTAATTATCAAGACAGCTGAATAATATAATATTTAAAGTATCTTGCTACTACGATGATGTCAATTAAGAAAATAAAAAGAAAACTATTCTTCTCCGTTTTTAGGGTTCCGTACCTAAAAAAGAACATACGGATCCCTTATACGATCATTTGTTCCATCTGTCAATCTGTCCATATGTCTGTCTGTCAAGAGTCTGTTAAGTTTATCATCCTGTGAAGAGAATAAAACAATCCTGATATAGACGCAAAATATGTTTGTAAGGACAAATGGAGGAATACATCTTTCTCTTTCTTGTAAAAACAGCTGACAGATTCTGATGATACTTTACTTACAGAATGGTCTATAGCAGCCATTCTCAAGGTGTACTCCGCGGAGCCCCAGGGCTCCACGAAGCATCTCTAGGGGCTCCACGAAGATGTATGTCAGTAAAATGAATGGTTTTAAAGTGCATGTAGGACTCGGATTTGTTTTATATTTTAGGGCTTCGCTAAATATTTGGTTACCAAAAAGGGTTCCCTAAAAAAGTTTTACAACCACTGGTCTATAGGCTACCTTTATCATATATTCTATCGTGAAAACTGACACCCACTGGGAGCGGAGCTAGGGCACTAATTAGTCCTCATCATCATCAGCCTTTCATAGTCCACTGGTGGATATTGAGACCGTGCACGACAATAGCGCCACCTAGCATGCGCAACTATTCGAGATTATGCCAAATAATGACATATCAGTATTTTATTGCTTTCTAATATGTAACTATAGTAAATTAAAGATAAATAAAAAGACGAAGTGGTATTTTTACTATCAACGGTCATCCACTGCTGTTGGTATTCGGAATTCAGTACAGTCAATAATAACTCTTGTATTGATGTAATCTGGACTAAAACACTTGGTCATTGTTGCTTCTACGGTGGCTCTATTCGGCCAAAAGATTAAATTAGCAGTTGCACAAGCTAGATTTTGTAAGATCTAATGAAATATTCGTGAGATTGTGGTTCTGCTGTACACCAAATATCTAATAAACTCAATGCTGAAAATGTCAAGCCAGTTTTCATTTTTAGGGTTCCGTACCTAAAAGGTAAAAATCGGAACCCTATTACTAAGCCTCCGCTGTCTGTCTGTCTGTCTGTCTGTCTGTCTGTCTGTCTGTCTGTCTGTCTGTCTGTCTGTCTGTCACCAGGCTGTATCTCATAAACCGTGATAGCTAGAAAGCTGAAATTTTCACAAATTATGTATTTCGGTTGCCGCTATAACAACAAATACTAAAAATTAAAAAAATTAAAATATTAAGGGGGGGGTCCCATACAATAAACGTGTTTTTTTTTCGTATTTTTGCTCGAAATTACTAACGGTAACAGGTAGACGCTTAAAATTTTCACGGAATATGTAGTTGTATATTACCTTTAATAAATAAATAATTAAATTAAAAAAAGTCAATAATAAAGGGGGGCTCCCATACAACAAACGTAATTTTTAAGCAATTTGTTACTCGATCTTAATAAACAAGTAGAAACTTAAAAAATATTTAAGTTTATACTCGTATACAACAAACGTGATTTTCTTTTATAGATGATGGTACGGAACCCTTCGTGCGCGAGTCCGACTCGCACTTGCCCAATTTTTATAAAAAATAAGAAGTCAGTATTAAATGGAAACTGTACATTTTTACATAATAATATGTAGTTAATCTTGTTACTGAAAACTGCAAATTGCTAAATGACACACCAGCAAGATCTAGGAGTTCTTGATCATTTTTATTGATGAAATACCAACAAATTATTGGCTTTTTGTTTCGGTACATTGATTATCATACAATATTTTGTCAGTGCAACAGCTTTTATCTTTCATTCTTGCATTATTAATTGCTAAAAAATTTTAAGTTGTTGCTATATCCACTTGGATTTCAGCATCAGAGTGATCACTGTAAATGAATCTATTACAAATAATGGTTGTTTCTTTTAAATTCGATTCAGAAAACAGATCGATTTGGCATCCTTGATTAGCCACACGAGGTTCGATTTGATTAAATTCATTTTCATCTTCAACTCTTACTCTTACTTGATTTGATGTGATATCTAAGACTTTTGTTGTACTACGTTTTATAAAACGTGTATATCTAGCTAACACCTGTGACTCTCTTACTTTCTTCTGTCGATATATTTGAGGGAATATCGTATCATAACTTGGACTTGTTTGCACGTCATATTTTTTGCCTCCAATAAAACGTTCACTACAAATTGTGTCGTGACGTCTTGGAGTCCATGGCGAGCCATCAACACTGAAAAATAAAACATTATTTAATATCACATAAAATACAGAACAAATAAAAATAATTTATTTATTAAGTATCGTATCTAATCTTTCTTTGATCTAATTTCCACTCTACTGTTGGAAAAATATAGAATTTTCACAGACTATTTGTGCCGTAATTTTTGCAGTCCACAACACAACAACAATTATGACCCATTTCAAAGATGATAATATTTAAGATCAAAAATTAAATTATCAGATAATGTATTTGTTATGACAAAATTCAAATCAAAAATCAAATTAACTTCCCGAATAGTTACGGATTTCTGCCACGGCATGCGCTGCGATCGTTTTAGCTACCCCCTCCATGCACTTCGCACGTAGCGAATAGCCCTCTCCACGCTACTGGACACGATTTTCGGTTCTTCGTGTCCAGCCGCTGCCAGTTACTTTGCCAAATTAGTCATATACTATGCTCTGTAGTCTTAAGCTGATTTTCCACAAGAGTGGCGAGACGAGGCGAGGCGAGGAGAGAATTGAAATTTGTATGGCAAATTTTCAATTCTCTCCCAGCGCATCTTTGGTGGAAACAGTGTGGATTGGCGAGAATATGCGAGGCGTGAATTGAAATATTTATTTGTGTACAAATGAACCGTATTGCTTCCGACATAGAGTATAAATTAACTTTGCAACAGAAACACGCTTCTCGCGATAGAAATTGCGTGTGTATTGCAAGACGAACTCAAACAGCACTGTACCTATATCTTTATGAAGCCTACGGGCGGCGCGGCGGTCACGCACGAGCTCGCGATGGCAATTTTTAGTGGAAAAGGGTAAGTGCGATTTCAATTCTCTTCTCGCCTAGTCTCGTCTCGCCACTCTGGTGGAAAATCACCTTTATAGCAAATTCTAATGCATGAGATTATTTAAGCCCTCCTCTTTTCCGTGGCCTTGTCATCATCTTCTTGCCCTGGTCCGAATCCAGCAATCCAGCGAAGGACGTACTGCGCCGACCCCAAATCTGCGCCCCAAATTTACGCAAAAACTCTATACGTTATTGCGGACAAAATTAAATAAACTAGATACACTATGATAACCTTTGATATTTATTTAAAACGAATATGTTTAATATTATATTGCCTCGTTGTATCAAAACCTTGCCCATAATTATGTTTGCGAGAAGAGAATTACCAGAGTGAGACAAATTAATCAGTATTAGAAAAGCATTTCCCTAAAAGATTTTATGAGAAGTTCTTTTGCCGTTATAATGCCTATATTGGATGTAGGATCATGTCATCATGATACAGCTTTTAATCATCCACTGCCGGACGTACCAAATCACACAGATCTATCGATCTATCTATATCGTCACGCCTGTCTCCTATTGGGGTAGGCAGAGACTATAGAACGCCACATGCTTCGGTTCAAACATACCTCTTTCGCTTCTTCGACATTCATTAACCTCATCATGCATCACACAGAATGGGATCATTGTATGCATACTTATCTTAAAAAATACATTGTCTTCGAAATGTATGATTCCAAAATCAGCTTGTCAAATGCTTTCAACATTATCGCTAGACTTAGGATTTAGGTAATCTAAATGCGAGTTAATTTAACTGGCTGAAATACTTTTCCGATTTTTATAGTTTTCATTTAAGTAATTGGAAAGAACTGTTCCCTGTCTTGGTCGGAAGAACTCGGCCCTTGATAAAAGTTAATAGGTACGGCTTGGAAATTACACATCTATTTACCTAGGACGTGCATAGGATCTCTCATGTAACTTGGCATATATAATCCACTCTGTTTTGAAGAAATTTTTCACTCTTTTTATCTAAATAATTACCTACTGAACTCGCATTGTAGCAAAATGAAAAAGTACGGAGAAATGAGGAGTGAAAGTTTCTCTTCATTCTCAATAAAAAATATTTTTAAATAAAAAGAAACCGCCTTCAAAAAACACTAAGGAACTAAAAAACAAAAAATAATTGGTTTTGGAGCAAAACTTTTTGGAGTCGGTGCCAAGCCAAGTATTTCTGATCTGACTATAAAACCTCTACACATTTTTATACAACTTTTGTTGTTGATAGAATAGGTAGTTTGTAATTTAGTAACTTTTTGCGTAAGTGCTTGGCACCGACTCCAAAAATTGTTCCTCCAAAACCAATAATTTTTTGTTTTTTAGTTCCTTAGTGCTTTTTGAAGGCGGTTTCTTTTTATTTAAAAATATTTTTTATTTTTTTCTTTTTAGTGGAATACTAATAAAAAATAGTAATAGGTGGTAATTAGGTACATAGGATAGTGTAGGTGGTAAATGATGGAGGGCCTCCCCATCATTTACCACCTACACTATCCTTTTCTTTACGTACCTACACTATTCTTTCCTTTTCACCTTTCTAGCAATTTGAAGTATTTTTTTTTGTTATAAACTAACTAGCCTAAACACGTTCGTTTCAGTTCCATCATCACATCCCGGAAATCATCCAATACCAAAGTGTTTGCCAAGATAAAACAAATGAGCCTAAACACGATGAGATTGCGTTATTGTATTACAAAGATCACATGGCTACCTTCCTGCTCTATCATCAAAGTTTGGTAAACATTCAGCACTAAAGTCCATGTAAAGACGAATCAAACGAGCTCAAACTCAATGGGATTGCGTCATTGTATTACAAAGATGCCATGGCCACCTTCCTGCTCCATCATCAGACCCTGCAAAACATCCAGTACCAAAGTACATGTTAAGACGAATCAAACAACCCTAAACTCGATGAGATTGCGTTATTGTATCACAAAGATCTCATGGTTACCTTCCAACTCTATCATCAGACCATGGAAATCATCCAGCATCAAAGTCTATGTAAAGACGACTCAAACGACACTAAAGTCCATGTAAAGACGAATCAAACGAGCTCAAACTCAATGGGATTGCGTCATTGTATTACAAAGATCCCATGGCCACCTTCCTGCTCCATCATCAGACCCTGCAAAACATCCAGTACCAAAGTACATGTAAAGACGAATCAAACAACCCTAAACTCGATGAGATTGGCTTATTGCATCACAAAGATCTCATGGTTACCTTCCAACTCTATCATCAGACCATGGAAATCATCCAGCATCAAAGTCTATGTAAAGACGACTCAAACGAGCCCAAACTCGACGTTATCGTCAAATTGCTTTAAGTGTGCTTATAAGATTTGAAGATTTCCTTCGATTTTTCAGGACTCCATGATCATATCCTGACCTGATGATCATGGGACCAACTAGGAGATATACTCTTTCAATCATAACAAGAATTTTCGAAATCGGTCCAGGCATCTTAGAGAAATCGGGGAACATACATAAAAAAAAAAGATTCCGACGAATTGTTAACCTCCTCCTTTTTTTGAAGTCGGTTAATAAAAAGAGATCTCTACAGAAACCATGTATTGTGTTATCGATAAGAATCTGTGAGAGGATAACACCGGCGTAGCACCTATTTCCATCAAAAACAGCAATACCTTTTGTGTAAATCTATGGCACCTTACAAACGCGACAATCATATAGGAAAAATAATTGGCGCTCGCGAAGGCTACAGGAAATGAGGAAATAGACGTTTTGTTCTTAGTTTAACTACCTGATGACTCAATACATTTTACGCAAAAACTTAGATAAGTAGGTACTTTTTTCTAGAGCAAAATATACCTGTGTAACAAATTTCTCAAATAGATATTCAGGTGTGAATGACCTCTTATTAAGTAGCTCAATCTCAAACATATTTTTTTTGCTCTTTATTCCTTTTTTCCTCTCCTTTACATACGGTTGGCACGTCAAAGTATGCTAACCACAATTCGCGTGACCCCACCTTTACGGGATGCGGACGGGCACCGCGATGGTTTTAGTGGGTAGGCCCAAAAATATTGTAGGGAAGAGTTTGTGACTCTATCCACACACTCCCTGCCTGCCATAAGATCCGAAGGATAATCTTTTGAATTTTGGATTACATCATAAAGATAAAAAATAATAAACCTTGTCACGACCTACACTAACATTATTGAACTGTAAAGGACTCCGTATACCTACTTGTTACCCCTAAAATCATAACAAAACATCTACGAACGATTTACATTTATTGCAGCATTGTATTAATAAGTCTGTCGTAAATTGTTTGCGTGGAAACCAAGCTTAAATACTTACCTACATCGTATGCAAAATATATTAATATAGGTATTATATCTCTAACTTAGAAATATTGTTCGAAAACTAAGTATCTATATTTTTCGTTTGTGCTCAGTTGGTAATTTCAAAACTTGGACCGAATATTGAGCCCTCTCTCTCATATAAGTACATCCTTTTTCGGCTAAGCAAAACTCAAAGTAGGTACACGATAGAACAAAAAAAGCCGAATTTCATCCAAAAGGGTCATTGGCTGTATAACAATACGCCAGTGCCAGTCGATAAACAAAATTGTTTTTATTAGCACACTTTACTTACGCTTCGATATTTCGTTCTGCCTATCGCGATGACAGATAAATATAATAAAGGCAATAAAATAAATTTATATATTTTCTTTGATAAATACATATTTGATATATTATTATGTGTATACTTTAATATTGTCTGTAAATGAAAGAAAAGTTGTCTAATTTCTATTCAGAATAGTTATTCTAAAATCTTCCTAGACAACCCTTCTTCTTATTCCTTTATCTACCTATCTTAAAGACTTAGGCCTCCCTCACATTGGATGTCAGCGTTCGTCGAGCGTACGCTCGGCGTCCGTTCGGCGTACGCCCGGCGTTCACTTTGTACTACAGAGTGAACGCCGAGCGCACGCTGGGCTGGGCGTACGCTCGAGGAACGCTGACGAGTGACGCCCAATGTGAGGGAGGCCTTAAGGATGCCTTTGTAGCTAATAATTTTATTATTATGTAGGTCTCTGTATATATGCCTATGGATGCATTTCAAGCAGCATATGTCGCAAAAAGTATGAAAAACAACGGAAAACGTCAATGACGACGTAAAATCTTTCACACCATTCTCTACGACACTGGACACGTCAATGGGACAGCCCCGTTCCACAAGCTTTTTGCTATATTTTATTTCTAAGCTATGTTTTTTTTTTTGTCGGTAGTTCTGGCGGCGGAACCACGGGTGTTTGCTGTACAATCACCATCAGGCCCTGCTCCACGTAGACGAGAGCGTAGCACACACATTGTGACGTTACGTGACTTATGGCAGAGAGGAATTACGCCTACGACCCGGTCGGTACCGGTGTGCCTGCAGTCAATCAGCAACATTACAGAATGGAGGAGGGACAATTGTGGCGCCAATTTATCATCGCCGGCATCGGTAGGTGTATTAAAATTATTTTTATAATTAAAATATGTCTCCTTTGTGTTAAAGTGCGACAAAATCTAAGTGAGCAATGACAGTGGCTATGTTCAAATTTGAAATTCAAAAATGAGAACGCGCGCGATTTTCTTTTTTTTTGTTGTGTTTATTTATTAAGTTGGTAAGTGCATTTTTTTAATTTATTAAAGAAGTGTTAATTACAAAAAAAAATGTTATTATCAACTTTAAAAACTAATAATCTAGTACGTCAATTAATTACTGATAACTCGTAAAATATAATGCCTAATGTTTGGCAACTTGATTCTAAATGCCAATTACTTACATCAAATCATGAAACGGAACCTAGGTGTTATATTTGACCAGTGCTTGCACTTTGACTCACATTGCAGCGGCAGTGCAAAACTGTTTTTATAGGTTGAAACTACTCTATCAGATTCGACTATATTAGCGAAGACATGCGTATTCTCCTATGTGAAACATTGATCTTGTCCAAACTAAATTATGCAGACACGGTATATGGTGCCTGTCTGTTAGGCCGAACTGAAAGGTTAATACAGCGGGTGCAAAATGCCTGTGCACGATTCTGTTTTAATGTGCCACCACGCTCACATATCACACCCATACTAAATAAAAACAGAATCCTGAGGATGTCATCTCGCAGGCAACTACACCTGGCCTCACTTGTTTTCGGTGTTGTGTCTACGGGTAGGCCCAAATACCTCTTTAATAAACTTACATGGTCCAGCGACCTCAATAAACACAATACGAGAGGGTCTACTTACCTGGTTATGCCTAGACACCGAACTGCTGCCTTTCGTGGTAGTTTTAAAATAACTGTAACTCACTGTTGGAATGACCTGCCACCACCTTTAAGAACCCTGAAATCAAGGTACAGACGACGGTCATGATAATAGTAATATTAAATACATCAATATATTGTATTTCACATAGATATATCTTTATCAAACTCCCATATTCAAAAAGTACACTTTAATATGTATATTATATTAAAAAACTATATAGAAATCGGTTTATAAACACACAAGATATAGATGAAATTAAACTTCCAAATCTCGCCGCGCCAGTATGGGTACGGCTATACGGTTGATTTTTGTTTAACGCGCTGTTTATACATAATTATAATAAATCTGAAAGTGATCGATGTCCGTACATGGAAGATATTCAGAAGAAATCTATTTTAAGGGGTCTACATTAAAGAAGAGAAGCCCAAAATATAATTATTAAACTTTATTTTTGTCTGTTTGCCTTTGCGTTTGTGCACGCTAATTTAGGTTTCGGTTTTCATTGATGTATTATAGTAAGCCCCACTTAACATTTCATGTCTGTTTTATACGAATCGGTTCATACCTAGATAAAAAGTTGTGTCAAATTAAACATTTGTACGGTTAAAATTTGTTCCATAAAAGTAACTCTTTAGTGGGATTGGTTGAAACTTAATGTATTATGATCAGTCAAATGTAAAATTACGAGGATTTAAACATTATAAGTAGGATATTTTCTATCATTTGGATCTTCCAATTTAAATTGAGTTTAAATCTGTATGATAAATTATATTAAATAGGGTTCAGCTTCGGCTGGACGTATTCGCACATGATATGTAAACAGTTTGAAGAGTGGCGAGTCATTTTATTTTACTGGATGAGGATAAACACTGGGATGGCATTGTCTAAAGCAAGTATAAGTAAAAGTCCTCATCGATTACGCCATGGGTTTGAGATGCTGGCATAGTTATGACATAAACATGAAGACAAATTGGCCGAGGACATTTTTAGGTCCCCACAACAATCTAATAAACCATTGCTTGACAGTAGATATAGTTATATCTATCCTATTACTCAATATGAACGACCACGACAACCGATACGAACCATCATTTAATTTTGCTGGTGTAAAAATGATCTCTCGAGACTTACTGAAGAACAGCTTTTAATATAATTATGATCGTGTGTGTCGTAGCGTGGATAGTGATTTGAGAAAAATACTATTTGTAGATGATCCGGGTGGAACGGCAAGACTTTTCCTACCAAGGTGAAAGCAAAGGAACGAAGCTAAAGTAAGATTGTGCGAATACAAAATGACGAACCCATGGGCGGTATAACAGTACTTTTTCGTGGCGATTTTCGTTAGGCTCTGTCTGTTATACCACCATAGAATATGAGACAAGAGGGGTGATAAAATTATAGCCTGTCTGAAAAGTTCATAACTATGGGATTATATGATCGCTATGCATTTTGACATTAAATATGCGAGCATGATTATGAGGCAACGAACTGCACAGGAATTCTTTGATCTTGTACTCGCGATTGGTAACTTCGCGGTATGGACTTGCGCGAACAAGTGAAAGTCATTTGAGCTATTTTTAGGACATCTACACTATTCAATATAGGTATTATATACAACTTAAAATATTTTGGGTATCAATTCTGTAGCCCAATGAAAAGACAAATTCCGCGCGAACGGAGTCGCGGGCACAGCTAGTCTACAATAAGTTTGATACTTTGATTTATTTTCTTGTGTGGGTTTTAGTCTAAATTGCCAAAGTAAATCTCTTTTCTTTCTGCTGCAAGCTTTCACTCCACGTTTCATTTATTGAATAGCCATTGGGCGTTTTACATATTATTTTATTTATTTATTCTTGTAACTATATAATAGTTACAGGTGCAGTTCACTGGGTGTAACAAAAAAGGATTTATTCTAGAAACTTAAACCCAGAAATACTTACCAATAAAAAAGGCAGGTCAATAGAGATTAAATTTGACGAGCGATGGCCTTTAAAATTGGAATGTTATGTACGGTCTACATAATATTTAGGTCAATAAGTTATCAGGTATTCGTTTAATTGAACATTACAACAATAGTTTATAAACAGTCTGCGATAACTTAGAGAGAAATACTACATCATAAAAAGCATAGCTGGGCATTAACTCGTTAATCCGTGAATCGTTAATTAACGAAGTTAACATTTCCACTAACGGATTAACTTTTAAGTGAACTTAAAAAAGTGTTAACGGACTTGTTGACTTCCGTTAAAATTTTCCAAGTCCGTTAATCCGTTACCTACTATTTACCGCACCGCGCCGTTTTATTCGCCGTGCAAAACGTATTCTGACAAGTTTGTTCGGGTCGGTCGACAAGTGTGGCATGGCGCGTGCCGCAAGTGAAATGAAACTATATGCCTTGCCGGCGCGTGTAATGGGTGCTACACACAGTGCAGCTCATGCTGCCGGCTTTTGGTTTCATCACTGAACTCTTTAATTCGGCACTTCTGAAGTGGCGAGGACGAGGACGGAGATATGATTTTAAGTATAAGAATTTTTGCCTCCGTGCTCCAGTGGATAGTGTATGCGACTGCTGATCGGAGGTCCCGGGTTCGATTCCCGGGCTGGGCAAAAGTGTTACAGGGTTTTTCCGAATTCTCAGTAGCAGCACGGAGTCTGGTAATGTGCCCGGTAACGGCAATAGGCTCGCCCCCTATGTATGTTCCCCGAGAAATGCCGCATCGTCGAGCGAGTCTTTTGATTTCATGTCTCTCGATCTGGATACAAAATTAACATAATCATTAATCACACAAGTGTGGCCACGGATTTTCATCTGTAGTGGATCTGGAATAACTGCATGTTGTGGTTTTTATTTGCACAATGCACTGTTTAATATACACATTGCACAGACGTAAACTATAACGGACTATCAAATCTAAAAACTACGCAGTATTTGTATTATTTGTATACTTAACAAACAAAACACTCGTTCTACAAAATAAATTAGCGGGTCTTAATCGCGTACAATATTTATACCTTAAATAAATTAATTGTACGCGATTAAGACCCGCTAATTTATTTTGTATGATATATACAAATCGCGAAAGTTTAAAATCGATTAAAACACTCGTTACCTACTCTAAACTCCGAACGCTAAACGAACGAATTACACACAAGTGTCATGAAACTCATGAATCAAATTTCTTCGCAGTATTATTTTCTCAGTTACACGCGCCGGCAAGGCATATAGTTTAATTTCACTTGCGGCACGCGCCGTACCACACTTGTCGACCGACCCGAACAAACTTGTCAGAACACGTTTTGCACGGCGCACAGTGTGACGCCCCATATACAAAAATAAAAAAATGAAGTATTTATTATACATGTATAGGGTATGGTATATCATTAGGTAGAAACCAGACAACCTAATGGCAACACCAAATCAAATAATTTTTAAGGTAGGTGTTCAAAATATTATTTCAAAGTATACACTTTCGTATCATTTACTAGACATCAAAATAAATTCGCTGTTGAATGTGGCTAACTGTTGATTCTTGTGTTAACATATAACGAGTATCGCATTTTATTAACAATATTTATATATTGCTCAGTGCCTTGACATAGTTATTTGTTAAAAAGTCTATTAATATGGGTGAGTATAGATCATTAATGAATGTAGGGTAAAAATAAAATGATTTGTAACTTTATTGAAGGTTTAAAAAAAACACCTCATTATACCTTTTTACATTTTTTTTAACGCATAGAAACACTATTGTCCATTTATATTACATTAGTTTTATTTGCCGAATCTTGCCGAAATAATAGTTATATTTTTTTTAGCGAGTACGTCGAAAGTTACTTTTAAATCTTGTTTTGAAATCACTGAAAATATCGCGAAAAATTAAAAAGTAGACGTGATTACCAATCATATACAAGATGTTTTTGGTTTGTATGACATCCTCGACCACGTAAAAACCAGTCTAGCACTCTTACTGACATCTGATCTGGGTATTGCTAAGTATCGGAAGATAACTTCTAATAACAGGAAATTTGGTAAAGATGTTGAGGCCTACATCGAAACTAACGAAACCGCGATATTTCGCTATCAGGAAGTTCATCAAACGAAGAAACTTCTTCATCAGATAGTGAATGACTTTTTTTTATTTTGCTTTTATTTTTTTTATATAAAAATGTATTGATTCCTTTCCTTAGTTTGTAACTTGGGAGAGGGCAATAGGTAATAGAAACGACTTAATAGTTTACAAATTATAATATGTCCTTAAAATGAACTTATGATTTTTGAATGTTTCTCCCATATATTCGTTACACTGTGCGGCGGCGCGGCACGGTGCGGTAAATAGTAGGTAACGGATTAAAGGACTTGGAAAAATTTAACGGAAGTTAACATGTCCGTTAACACTTTTTTAAGTTAACTTAAAAGTTAATCCGTTAGTGGAAATGTTAACTTCGTTAATTAACGATTAACGGATTAACGAGTTAATGCCCAGCTATGACAATATTCATATACCATAGTCAGGCGCAGTTGGTAAGCATAAGAGTTTCTTGTTAAGACAATTATCAGTGGCGGCGCTAGACCACATGTAGACGTTGGCGACATCAAGTTCGCGAGGCCCTTTAAATCGATGGCGAGGCCCCGTTTACTTCGTACTAAAAAACCGTTAAAATTAAGTGAGCCAAATTATAAAATAATGTATGAATAAATAAATGAAAATTCAAAAATTTTCACCCAACACAGATCTTGTCACGCACTTGTTCGAAAATAATTAAAGTCATTATCATCTGCTTAGCTTTTGATCGCTTAGCCAGGATGATTGACAAAATGAAATTAAGTATGTAACTTGTAAAACTTTTTGCGAGGCCCCCTCAGGCGCGAAGCCGTCGGCGGTCGCCGACGTCGTCGCCGACGCCTAGCGCCGCCTCTGACAATTATCTAAGTTCATCGTGAATTACAAGAACACATTGTTTCACAACAGCCATGTGTTATTAGGAGACAATAAGTGATAGATGACAAAGGTCTATCAATGGACATCATTCGTCCTTGGACCAACTGAATCGCTTATTGTGTGTATAAATTCTTACGTTACTGACTGTTCGACAGACAGCGCACAGCCAAAACCATTGGCAGCAGAAAGCTGAAAGTTGGCATGTTATAGTAGGGGAGCCCACGGTGCTAAATTGGGATTTACTCGAGCGTCATAGAGACCTATTGGGTTGCAAAGCTTAGATGATAAAAAGTTTAAATTGTAAATAATGTATAATTTTTCATCGGTGGGTGGAGCTATCAACTTTCAAAATCTTTAAAAAAGAAAGAGCTGTTGCCTTATTCCGTCCAGGTAATCATCAGATTATGAGTAAGCACGTTTAGGACGTTAGGATAAAGCATATATATCTTAATCTGACGCGCTTGAGGATTTCAAAACGGCGAATTCACTCATTCACATTTGCAACTTTCTAATAATGGCCTCGAGTTTGGGTGACACCTAAATCGTCAGACTATTCAACGCGAGCCATTTTTTAGGTTCATTTAACATCCCCTTAGAAAATTTGAAACGCTCGATTAATTTTCTTTTTTTTACATTTTGAAATCTTACCTCCATTATGCAAATGATCAGATTAACATTCATACTTTATTAGAAATACATACCTACGTAGGACATGGATGCTATCAATATCTGACGCGCTCGAGTAAAGCCCAAAATCCTTTCATGGGCTCCCCTACTATTACTTGAGGACCGTAAGTGTGTACTAAGAAGGGATTTTCTGAAATTTCCTACAAGATTATAAAACGGTGTATTTAAAATAAAAAGTGCGAACGAAAGTGTGGGAATCCTCTAGAATTCCATAAAATTATTGACCAGCTTGAAGTCATAAATAATGTTGTGTTACATTAAATAGCATCACAACTTCAGACCTTTCAGGAATATGGGCTGCAGTAAATAGTATTCTCGTAATAACCAGATTGTTGCACGTTAAACAATACACTGCTATCTGAAAACAAACAACGAAAAGCAGGTATATTTAGGATAAGTCATATATTATAACTATTTACAGTTTACTCGTTATAAACTGCGAGATAATTTACACACATATTATATTACTTAACAGATAATACAGTCTTTAATATTTGTTCGCAAATGAAGCGAGATGGTAAATATGAGCTATTCAAAGTTTGCCAGGAAGAAAGGTAAGTTTGGTAGTTTTCAGTCTATTGATCAATGTCATAAAGGGATGAATGCTTAGCAGTAGCACAAAAACGAATTATTACTTGTTTTGTTACAGCGAACATCGCGATAGCCTCCACTGGTTATTGTTTGGGCTGGACCGCTCCCGTCAACTTGATATTGGCTAACGCAACCCAGACACCATTACCTGACATGATCACAAGCGACCAGGAGGCTTGGATCGGGTCCCTCCTCACCGTTGGCGCTATATTTGGTAAGAGACCCTCTCCTTTTTCTACCCACCGTACGATATCTGCACTATAAAGAATTACTTGCCCATGAATACAGCCTTTTCAAAAGGATATGCTGGCGATTTTACTTTGGTTAATAATCACAATTTCTCGTGCCTGTTTAAATATTTGTGTGCAGGATTATTAGAACAAGCATAATCCTAAAAGGCCACAGCGTACGAAAGTCATTAGAAGACCAGTCCATTACCGGAAAATCTGACAGAATACCTATGATATTGTATCCGTAGGTCCTTTCTTGGGTGGTTTCGCTGCTTCGAAAATCGGTCGCAAATGGGGTCTGCTGAGCTGTTCCATTCCTTTGTTCGTGGGCTGGATCCTGGCAGCCGTGGCATCTCAGATTACCCTCATCTACGCCGCCAGAGTCTTCTGGGGTTTGGCAGTCGGCATGCTGTTCACAATCTCACCGATGTACTGCGCTGAAATCTCTACGGTAAGATGTTTTCTTGTTCTTAGTAAATTGTCTTCACTATAGCTTATCATCCTCTTAGACTGTGCCCAATTGATATGGAGGCCTTCCTTCATAAAACGTGCCTTCATTATTTAACTTTTTACCATACTTTCTTTTATTTAAATGTCTTACTTTATTTTACTTGTTTTCTGCTTCTCTCTTCTCGTTGCATTGTAGTTTACTTTCTTTTCCTTTAGCCATTTCATCATTTCAATTTCTCACACGCCACTGTTTGCATTTTAATCTGTACTTTTCCTTTGCCCATTTTATCATTGCAATTCTAACACGCTCGCCATCGTCTATTTCATTCTGTCATTCTTTTAGTTAGATATACTTTATTCCTGTTGTGTTGTTACAATATAATTCCAATTTCTAACACTATCACCATTGTCTACTTCATACTCTCGTTCTTTTAGTTAGTTTGACGCTCTATTCTGTTTCAGGATGACTCCCGTGGTGCTCTCGGTTCGTTCATCCAGTTGTTCATCACGCTCGGTTACTTGCTTGTGTACGCCATCGGTCCCTTCATCTCGTACGGAGCCATCGCGTACGTCGGTATAGCTTTCACCGTGGTCTTCGTCGTTGGCTTCTTCTTTATGCCAGAGTCGCCTACCTACTATTTGATCAAAGGTTAGTAACTATCCTTTACAATTGTGAAGTCATCAAATGTACCACGGGTTACCAATCCTTGTTTTGTCAGTAACCACACTTCTGGGGTATGATTCGCGGCTGATAATAACAAGATATGATTCTATAAATTTAAACCTAATTTCGTAAATCTAAAACAATCCAAAAGTTTTGTCGCATTAAAGTAAAGTATTGTCGCAAACGACATCTCGTCTTTGTCCAAATGCCAACCACATCAAAATATGGTGTATCGGATTGTGGCCTGTTACGTTTATCCTCAATAAGGAATTATTTATTTCAGACGACCCCGACGCGGCTGCCAGGTGCCTCGCTACAATCCGCGGTCGCTCCCACGAAGCAGTTAAGGGTGAAATCGACAAAATTGCCGCAGAAGTCGCCGCTTCTATGGAAAGGCATGCCACGGTACATATATATACTCTTCTTTAATTGATTCTATTCGTTACTATTTTTATTTTTATACCGGTGAAATGCTCACAAAATAAGATTTTAATTTTACATTTCATTTTGAGGCATTATAAAGGACTTTTATAGTCACTTACTTTATTACTACTACTACTGTTACAATAATAAAATATTCGTTGAAAGGTTTAAGGGTAAGGTATAAAGGTTGAAAGACTTTCTCTCTTTTTTTTCCTCGCGATCTCTTTACATTCAACAATGAAATCTAAATTGAAGACACTCTTCATTTCACAGTCGTTATCTTTTGCTTTACTTGTAGATCGCGGACGTGTTCCGGGGCAGCAACTTCAAGGCGTTCTACATCTCGTGCGCGCTGGTGTTCTTCCAGCAGTTCTGCGGTATCAACGCCGTCCTGTTCTACATGACCAACATCTTCAACGCCGCGGGCTCCGGCCTTGACCCGTCGATCGCCACCATAATCATCGGTGTTGTGCAGGTACACATTTATTTCGCTAAAACTCAGTTTTTATATAAGCGAGTTTATTGAAGCGAGAATCGGCTTGCCGAGACTATATCAGCAAAGTTAAGCAACGCTTGCGCAGGTCACCACTTGGATGGTTCACCCGTGTGATATTTAACTTTATAATTTTTCACCAGAGCACACGGCACGTAAAGCTGTCCCGAAAAACTTAGTAACACTCTTGCCCGACCGGGAATCGAACCTGAAACCATGAGATGTCAGCAGACGTAAACGCTATCCACTGGACCACGGAAGTAGGAGGGGCTCCATCTTTACTCATTTTATTTCCTCTGTCACAGGTTGTTGCTTCTTGCATCACTCCCTTGGTCGTGGACAGACTTGGACGTAGGATCCTGCTACTCATCTCATCATGCGGAACAGCTATCGGTCTTGTAAGTATTTTTTTATTTAAAAAGATATTAATTCTGTGTCGCGTTGTAAGTCTCCAATTTAAAAAGATACTAATTCTGTGTCGCTGGAGACTTCACAAACACAACTAACACACGACGACCACCTAGAAACAACAACTTAAGAATCAGACAAGTTAAACACTCTGTCAGATATCCAAAATCATTTCTATGGATTCATTATTGGCTAATTTGTAAATCTTCCATAAAATAGGTCATCCATTTCACAATAATGGAGAAAAAAGAAAGCACACTCACTTGTTACTTACCGCTTGTCCCATGCCTCATAGGGCAAGTTAAGCAATTTGTCCAAGATAGCAACAGACTATATAACATTACGCTATGAGCCATGGATGTAGAGCAGTAGCCCTAAATAACGAGAGGGTAACCGCGGGCTCATCTAGCAACCTTTATATATAAAATTCTAGCGTTACTGACTGACTGACAGACAAGCTACAGCCAAACTATTAGGCGCAAGAAGCTGAAATTGAATTAAATGTAGGTGAGGATCGTAGGGATCCATTTATATGGGATTTTTATTAAGAAGGAATTTCCACGGGATCGTACAGAAATAGTTAAATTTAAAAAAATGCTGGTGTAGCTGCGGGTGTCCTCTAGAGAATACACAAAATTATTGATTACCGCTTGCGCTTCGAAGGGCACGCTATGCAATTTGTCCAGGGTAGTTTTAAAGCCATGTGTGTGGACCAGTAAATCTTAATAAATCTTATCTAGTAATAAGTATTTTAAACCTAACATGTTCTTACCGTAATACTCTTTCGTTTCCAGGGTCTCCTAGCTATGTACTTCATCTTAGCCGACTACAACCCTGAGGCGGCTGCCAGTATCAGTTTCCTGCCGATCCTGGCTCTCATCCTGTTCATCGTGACGTACTGCTGGGGTCTGGGCCCTTTGCCCTGGGCGGTCATGTCAGAGTTGTTCCCCATTGAGGTCAAAGCCATCGCGTCACCCATCGCCACTGCTTTCTGCTGGGGCCTGTCTTTCTTGATCACCAGGTACGGGACTACCATTTTCGTTTCTTTTGACGCTTGGTGGTTGACGCAACCAAACAATTTACGGGTTTACCCCCCTAGGCTGGGCCCCTAAAGGGACTCAGCCTAGGGAGAGTGTGGTGACTCCCCGACGAGAGGCGCCGGGACTACCCACTAAAACCACCATGGTGTTCCTCTATCCGATCCCATTGAATGACGGGGTCACGGGAACTAAGTTAGCACTACTACCGCGATAGGTACTGAAACTACAAACTATTATCTGAATATATAAAATTCTTGCGTTACTGACTGACTGACAATGCAGGCAATTAGGCTCTTTGGAAAACTAATATATTGCCAAATTTGGTGAAACAAGAAATCTGGCCAAGCTCAGAAGAGCAAATCCAAAGAGAGAAGAAATAGAGCAACCAGGATAGATAGGAGAATTTACATAAACTCAAAAGTTAGAGCTATGCTGTAAATGCATAGCCATCTAAATGGCAGCGTATGCAACCGGTGCTTAATTTCGCCGATTATTACGAACAATGCGAACATACACATGCCATGGTCACCCTTCCAAGTGGTGACTTCTGCTTAAACTTCACCTTTTAGGAACGGCATGAGTGCTTTAATATTAACTGAATATGCCATTTGTTCTGCAGATATTTCAGCCCGATCGCTAACGCAGTGGGCATGGGTTATACGTTCATAATCTTTGGTGTGTGCTGTGTGGCAGCATTCTTCTTCATAATGTTCGTCCTTCCCGAGACCAAGGGCAAGAGCTTCCAGGAGATTCAGGACATGCTGTCTGGCAAGTAAGTATCCACGGTATATGATTGATTTATCAATAAAAAAAAATACAAAAATCTTCTTCAAATACCACTCAATAAAGTAGAGGACAAAATTTATTTTTTTGATTTTACAAAAAATCTTCTTTAAATTTTTTGCCATAAAGTATAGGACAAAAGTGTCCTCCAAAAATATGTAGATCTGTAGCTCTTATAGACCAAATATAGATTTCCTGCAAAATACCCCGACCTTTCTTGCAAAAGAACCCGAGAGAAAGAAGATAAAGAGGAGGGGAGGGGAGAAGGAGAATGGATAGAGCGGGAGATATAGGGAGCGAAAGGAGGAAAAAGATGGGAAGCAGCAAGGCAGTTGACTTAAAAAAAATATTTTTTCTATATTCTGATTAATAATTCTTTGTTCACAGGTCCTCATCAAAGTCTGAAAAGGCTTAATCACTTAATCCGAATTTATATCTATTAAACAAATTGTAACATAATCGCTAGATTTAGTATTATTCCACTGGGGCTTCAAACGAGTAGAACGCGAAAACGACTCAACGACTCTCATCATATGCCTCGCACTTCGAAAGTATTTGACCAGAACTTGACTGCAAATTAGCGAAATCATCATGTCAGCCTAGAGACGTCCACTGCTGGACATAGGCCACCCCCAAGTTTCTCCACACAGACCGATCTTGAGCCGCCCGCATCCAACCACGCACCGCGATCTTAACCAGATCGTAGGTCCACCTTGCGGGAGGACCCCTGCTGCGAATGAGGAAATGATTAACGATATCATTGACCATATTTTGACTCCACTTTAAGATGGTGTGATGAAAGTATTGTTCTAGGGTGTAAGGTTACCAATTTCATGGATTTAAGAATACCAAAGAATTGAACATATACGTAATTTTAGATTAAAGTCTACAAATTGACGTAAGTTTCTTCATAATACGAATGCTGTTTATCTATTTCTCAAAACGACAACTTTGGCATAAGTGGCGAATTTGAACGAAAGAACAATTTGATATTAATATGATTTTATTCCAGTGTTTCTTTATAAACGATTTATTGACGTGACAACGTCTTATAAATTGGTTTGCCGGGTGACACTTCAAGAAACTGCGTTACGCTCCGCTCACGTTATGCGCTCACAATGAGAGCGAGTGAGAGGCACGCGTCCCGCCTAAGAGCGAGAGAGACAGACATAAAAAGTGAAAGGCACGCGTCTTTCATCCTTCTTCCTACTATACGAATGAATATTCACATTAAAATTATTTTACCACTCAAAGTCGTTGTCACGTAAAACTTTCGCCCGTATACCGACTTTACAGGCAACCAATTTTTTAAACATTATTTAGTTTTGTATTAAATTATCACAAACAAAATATTGTATATTAGAATTAGAATTAAATTATTTTCACATTGTTTTTAATGGTAGTTAATATTGTGACTACTAACTATTCTATACTAGGTATAGCCAGAAAATAATTAGAAGCACTAAAATTTACACATTCTAAAATATATTTTGTACCAACGAAAATATCTTCTACTTAGAAACAATGTAATATAATCTTTAGTGTCATTATGACCCAGAAGTGCTAAACATTTCTTACTAGTCATTTTTAATGGTGTTACCAACGGTGAATTTTGTATCCCATTATTTCATGTTCCTTTGTGAGGGGTCAATATGACCCTAATTAACCCAAAAAGCCCCTTTAAGCATAAGATGTAAGTCCCGTACATGTTGAAGTACAAATTAGTGTATGCCAGTGGGTCCTGCGCTTTGTGATAGTAGACACATATTATTATTATCATTGTACATAATTATTTTTTAAAGAGTAATTGTATATTGTTACGAATAAATTGTTATATATTTAATAAAGAGTATTTTTTATTTACTAATATTAAGCTTCTTACCACTCACATTATAAGTAGATGTATTGTATCTACATTGCGCTAAGTATACCCAACTATTAATTGACTTTCATAAATTAGTAAATGCCGCGCAATAGCAGGTGCGCTTGAAAAAATGTTGCCAAAATCTCAATACAACTCCCAGAGGCCCCAGAGGGCGTTGAAAAATGGCACTCGCTTTTGATTGCTACTTTCGCTAACGCTTCGTTGCTATAATAACATAAGCAATAGGGTTGTTTCCATAGCTGGGCATTAACTCGTTAATCCGTTACTCGTTAATTAACGAAGTTAACATTTCCAGAAACGGATTAACTTTTAAGTTAACTTAAAAAAGTGTTAACGGACTTGTTAACTTCCGTTAAATTTTTCCAAGTCCGTTAATCCGTTACCTACTACTCGCGTGCAAGTAAATCGACTCAAGCCTCAAGTGCGCATAAAAAGTGATATAACTTAAAAATGCGTTATTTTACCTCAATATAATGTTTTACATAATTAAAGCCTACTAATTGACCTTTAAAATGATGTAAGTTGCATGAAAATCGATTCAGTAGGTTAGTAAAAAAGGTGAATGTCAAAGATATTGTAAAAAATTTTGAAAATTCATACAATTTCACAGTATGGGGTTATTGGGTATAAATGAAACAAAATGTGCATAAGATACTTTCATGTCAATATTTGGTATTCCCTCCTCTAGCCCTGATCACTGCTCTCAAGCGATTCTTCATCGACCTTATCAACTTTTTAATTAATGATTGTGGTATTCGGCCCCACTCTTCTACCAACGCAGTCTTGAGCTCATTGATGTTTGTCGGAGCTGGATTCCTCGCCCTAACTTTACTTTTGAGCTCGTCCCATATGTGCTCAATGGGATTTAAATCGGGGCTGAGCGCTGGCCAATCCATAGTGTGAATTCCAACTTCATTCAGAAACTCACGTGTGGCCCGAGCAGTGTGACATCGGGCATTGTCATGCATCAAGATAAAATTATCCCCAATAAAGCCTTGATAAGGGACAACTTGATCCAGTAGAACATTTTCAATGTAACGATCACTGGTCAGACCTCCTCCCCGGTCTCCCCCAGGAACGAAAACAAGGTTCGTTTTTGTTTCTAAGGAAATTCCAGCCCACGTCACACCCGACCTCACCTGTCGCTGCCATGGAGACGCATCCTCGTCTCATCTGTGAACAGGACCGACTGCCATTGCTCTATGCTCCAATCCAAGTGCTCTCGAGAAAAGTGAAGGCGGCTTGACGGTGGGCTGTGGTCAACTTCGGGCCTGTAGCGGGTCTTTTCGGAGTAAAGTTAGCTTCCTTCAACCTTCTTCTAACTATCCACTGACTGACAGTTTCTCCGCGAACTTGACGTAGCTCCTGCTGCACATCCACGCCGGTAAGGTGTCGATTTCGGAGAGAGGTCGAGACCAAAAACCGGTCGTCACGCTCCGAGGTGCACCGGCGTCGGCTGGTATTAGGCCGCCGAGTAAAGGCACCACTCTCTTGAAACCTCCTGTACACTCTCGAGACAACAGACTGACTCATATTCAATCGACGAGCGACTACTCGCTGGTTCAACCCTTCTTGCAACAGGGCAACGACTTGAGCGGCTTCTTCAGGTGTTGTATCCATAATTTTCTTCAAATGACGACTTCAATTTGCAGAGATGTGTTCAGGTCAACGTCTAGTGAGCGACTGATAAGAAAAAACGATTACAGGGGGTTTTTATAGCGGGTTGTGTCGCGCAAGTTGTGTATAGAGCGCAGAGCAGTTTATGGGAGGTTGCGTTCAGTTGCATTCTTAGGACATGTGTTTATTTAAATTACTGAAATTATGCTACCATTTTAAAGCCTAATTACTAGGCTTTAATTATGTAAAACATTATATAGAGGTAAAATAAGGCATTTTTAAGTTATATCACTTTTTATGCGCACTTGAGCCTTGAGTCGATTTACTTGTACGCGAGTGTATTTACTGCACCGTGCCGAGGCGCCGTGCAAAACGTGTTTTGTCATTTCACTTGTGGCACGGCGCGTGCCGCAAGTGAAATGAAACTATATGCCTTGCCGGCGCGTGTAACTGAGAAAAGAATACTGCGAAGTAAATTGATTCATGAGTTTCATGACACATGTGTGTAATTCGTTCGTTTAGCGTTCGGCGTTTAGAGTAGGTATCGAGTGTTTTTTTTGTTAAGTATACAAATACTGCGCAGTTTTAGATTTTATAGTCCGTTATAGTTTACTTATGTGCAGTGTGTATATTAAACAGTGTATTGTGCAAATAAAAACCACAACATGCAGTTGGATTCCAGATCCACTACAGACGAAAATCCGTGGCCACACTTGAGTGATTATGTTAATTTTGTATCCAGATTGAGAGACATGAAATCAAAAGACTCGTTCGACGATGCGGCATTTCTCGGGGAACAGATATTCATAAATCTGTTTATTAAATATAATACTGCAGTTCGCCGCGAGACGTTGGGCTGCGCGCACGCGTATCGGCCTTCGTATCGAGTGATACATATTTTTTTCACAAATACCCTCTCTTGAATTCTTGAAGTGAGATGGAAGAGGAATCAAGTGGAGAAGATTTGAGTGATTCGGAGATCTTGAATAAGTGCGAACAGCAGCTAACTGAGATGGATGAGGGAATTTTAGAAAATGACAAAAATTTGGATGAAGAAACACGAATTAGAGAGAAGAGAAAAGAGCGGGAGGATGACCATAGTGAGGATGACTTTATTACTGAAAATAGAAGGCGGTCCAAGCGCGTAATAAGGAGTGAATCATTGGAATTTAGAAATGGCATGGGGGTAGATACAGAAAATAATATCGTATCCGAAATAATAGAAAATCATGAAGTCTGCGTTACCTCCGTGGAGAAGCTTCCTAAGCCTATAGCTATGGCGAGACTACTTCGCACTGAAAATATTAAAGAAATTCTGAGAATAAAATACAAAAGTCCAAATAAAGTACTTATCCAATGTCAAAGGAAAGAGGATGCCATAAAATTACTTAACTGTCAAAAATTCAAGGACTTAGGCCTAAGATGTCAATTAATACAGGAAGTGTCAATATCCTACGGAATAGTTAAAGGTGTAGATCTGGACTTAAGTGAAGAAGAACTTATGGAGATTTTAAAATCGAACACTGAAGTTCTATCTGTGAAAAGATTAAAACGTCTTACTTCAGAAGGGAAATGGGTTGATTGCGAGACAGTTCGAGTAAGCTTCATAAGTAATATTTTACCTCAGTATGTATATGCTTATGATTGCCGTTTTATAGTGGAAAGGTACGTGTTTCCAGTTACTCAATGCTCGGGCTGCTGGCAGTTTGGTCATGGTATTAAATTTTGTCCCACTAAAAACTCAGGTGTCCAAAGTGTGGAGAAAATCATGATAATTGCAACATAAAAGATGTCAAATGTTTGAACTGTAAAGGCAATCATTTTGTTTTAGATAAAAGTTGTCCTATGTTCTTAAGAGAAAAATCTATTCGTAATATTATGAGTGAACAACAAGTAACATATAGAAGAGCTTTAAAAATTTTTATGGAGAAGAAAGAAGATGTAAGTACAAATGGGGTCACACAGGAAAATTCCAGCATGCAATCAATTTTAATTCCAAACACTGTTAAAGAAACATATAGTAGTATACTAACTAAGGTCATAGTACATCAAGAACAACAGTCGAAGGAAGAGGAAGAGGAGGAAGAGGCAGCTTCAAAGACAAACCATAGTGTCTCAAGTTCAAAAAAGAAGTCTAAAAATCCGAAAGTGAAAAAAACAAAGTTAAATGAGGATTCTTTAGAGCAGGCAGTGGTCGAGGGTATTGCTAAACCACAGGAAGAAAAGGAGAGCAATAAGCGAGATGAACAACTGGTATATAAATTCGAATTGAAGAAGATTTGGTTAAAAATAATAGATATTTTTAGGTCTGAGAGTGAATTTGAAGAAAAATTATTACTTATGTTTAAAATTATTGGAGAAGAACTGAAGAAATTTGTAATTAACAAGATATTTGGTGAGGAAATCTTAGGATATAAAAATTACTTTAATAATGGTTAGTTCACAAAAAATTATTAAGTTGAATGTATTTCAATGGAACTCACAAAGTTTACGACCTAAACTGACATCTTTTTCAGAACTTTTATTGCGAGAAAATATACATATCGCAATTATTAGTGAAACATGGTTTGATTGTGAAGATGATGTAAACATAAGTGGATTTAATATTTACAGGAAAGATAGGTATGACAGTTACGGTGGTGTCGCTTTATTGGTTCATAGGTCTGTCCAATCGCACCTAGTTTCATTCAATATCAATAACGTGGGTATCGAATTTGTATGTGTTAAATTGATAAATTGTAATGATTTAGAATATGTTGTGTCAGTTTATTGTCCCTCGTCTGTGCAAACTCAGTCGTCCGATTGGGATGAACTTTTTTCACACTTTTCTAAGAAAACCATAATTGCAGGGGACTTTAATGGCCACTACTCTAATTGGTCGACAAAATCGGATATGAGAGGTGCACAGATAATGGACTCGGCACTTGAAAATGACTTCATTTCTCTCAACACGGGCATGGCAACACGAGTTAAATTGGTAAATGGGAATTTACAACAAACCTCACCAGATGTATCTTTTGTATCCTCTGATGTTGCAATTAAATTTAATTGGCAGGTATGTAATGAAAATCTGGGAAGTGATCACCTTATTCTAAAAATGACAGCTAATCTATCTACCGTTGTTCATCATTTCAAAAAACGGAATTTTAAAAATGCTAACTGGTGTAAATATCGTCAAACTATTGCGGAAAAAATTCATGAATGGAACGAAAATAATAATAATGTTCAACAAATGTACAGTTTTTTTATAAATCTAATTGCATATGCTGCCGATGAACATATTCCATGCTTTAAAATTAGTATAAAGCCAGATGAAAAGTTTAAACCAAAAAAATATTGGAATCCGACGTTGTCTAAAGTAGTTGCTCAACGAAGGCTAGCCTTGTCTAACTTTCGTAGAAATCCCACTCCTGAAAATTTGAACAGACTAGAAACTAAAACTATAGAATCCCAAGCATTGATTAAGAAAGCAAAGTACCATGGTTGGCAAAAGTTTTGTTATTCTATAGATGAAGTAACTACTGTGCCTGAGATGTGGCGCCGCATGAGGTGGATGAAAGGTTTTAAACAACAAGGATCGTGCCCTCCCATTGATAAACAAAAAGAACTATTACGTTCTTTAACTCCAGACTACGTTTCAAATTGTATTCCGAGGTTTAAGTCTAAAAATGATAAATTAGAATCTGAATTTACCAGCCAAGAACTAGATAATTGCCTTAAAAAGAAGGACTCTGCACCAGGGCAAGATGGTATATCATATTCAATGATATATAACTTACCTGATTCAGGAAAACTTTTCCTACTTAACATCTACAATAATATATTTAAATTCGGTATTGTTCCTCATCAGTGGCGAGATATTCAAATCATACCTATACCCAAAAGTACAAATAATGTTAATAGTGAGATTAAGTTAAGACCTATTTCATTAATCTCATGTGTTTGCAAAATTTTTCACATTATGATTCTGAAACGGCTAGAATGGTTTGCAGAAAAGAAGAAGCTACTTTCTCCTTTTACGGTAGGATTCAGAAAAGCACAATCATGTTTGGATTCATTGTCTCGGTTGGTTACTTATATCCAGATAGGATTTACTAAAAACATTCCTACAGTAGCGTGCTTTTTGGACATCGAAAATGCTTATAATAATGTATCCATTAATTGCGTCACTAAGGTATTAGATGAAATACAAGTTGGGTCAAAATTTTGCATCTATCTGTGGTCTATCATGAATGAAAGGCACTTAAAAATTAAGTCATTTAATAGTGAATCAATTGATTCTAGATGGACTAATAGAGGACTGGCACAAGGGGATCCTCTCTCTCCTTTCTTGTTTAATTTAGTTACTTACCAAATATGTAGTCAAATACAAAATGTCATGATTTCACAGTATGCAGATGACTTTGTTATTTACATAAGTGATAAACAAATTGCAAAATGCGAACATTATTTACAAACGGCTTTAAATTGTTTAATTACACTACTGGGTGCGATTGGATTGACTTTGTCACCAACCAAATGTAACTGTTGTATTTTCAGTAGAGGTCGAAGGAGAATATTGCCTTCCCTGAAAGTATATGATCAGCCAGTAATGTTAGTAGAATGTATTAAGTACTTAGGAGTGTGGTTGGACCGGAGTCTACTCTGGGGAAAACATATTAATGAAATAATTAGCAAATGCTCAAAATATTTAAATTTGTTGAAACTGTTAGCGGGTAGTACATGGGGAATACATACAAAACACATGCGTAGAATTTCTATTTCATTAATAAGAAGTAGGCTTGATTATGGCTGCTATTTGTATGATTGCAGTGCAAAGACTCATGTATCAAAATTGGACAAATTACAAAATCAAGCACTTAGAATAGTGGGGGGTTTTATAAGAAGTTCTCCGATCCACGTGATGGAGAGTGAGCTGCATATAGCTCCTTTGTATTTAAGAAGGCAGTATCTAGCATACAAGTATATGTTAAAAGCTCTGTCATGGTCTAATAATATAAGTATTAAAGTAATTTCAGAATTAGGTTCGCTTAGTCAAAACAGTTACTGGACAAATAAAAAGAAGCCATTACTTGCTACAACTTTCAATGAATTGGGTCAGTTACATATTGTTTCCTCGGATATTCTTAAAATGTTTAGCCTAGAAGTCTGGATATCAGCTATCAAAACTAAAGAGGCTATTAAATGCGATTTGGGAAGTGTTAGAAATTCAAAAAAATGTTATGATCCTAATGTATTGGTCCATGAAGTTATAATCGAGTTAGATGAAAAGTATAGTGATGGGTACAAGATCTTTACAGATGGGTCAAAAAATGAACATGGGTTGGGAGCCGGTTTCTATTTTCAAAACACGGGTTATAAAGCTAGTTTTAAAGTAAATTGTAATATTTCAATAATGTCTCTGGAACTCATTGCAATATTTCAGGCATTACTTTATGTATGTAGTAAAAATTTAAACAAAGTCGTTATTTTTACTGATAGTAAAAGTGTGCTACAACATGTGGCTCGATGCGTCTCTGGTTGCAGAGGTGCATCGATAGCCTATGACATTCTTAAAGTTATTAACATTCTAAACAAGGACGATACTAGACTGGTATTGCAATGGGTTCCAGCACATATAGGTTTACAGGGTAACGAAGAGGCTGACCGTTTATCAAAATTAGCTGCTGAATCGGGTAGCGAAATTTCTTATTTACCGGATTACTGGGAATATTGTTCAGGTTTTAAGAAAGTATGTTTCAATAAATGGAAGAATTATTTTGATGAGATATGTAAAGAAAAAGGGATATGGTATAAAACGATTCAGAGTGAGCCTCCAAGTTTACCCTGGTTTGATGATAGTAAGTTAAGTAGAGGATACGTGAAATTAGCGCTAAGGCTACGTTCTGGACACTATCCATCAGCGAAGTTTGCATTCCTAATGCGAAAGACTGCTTCGCCCAACTGTGAAACATGTAACAAAATTGAGGATGTGCAACATTTGTTGATGGATTGTGTAAAGAACAAAAATGAAAGAGAATCTTTGATTAAGGAATTAAATTTAAACATTTTAGATGTCGGGCTTATTCAAACTATTTTAGCTAATCCTAAATCAGAAGTCGCAAAAAAAGTTTGTGGTTTGGTTCGGTTGCTTAATTAATGATTCACGAAATCATGAGATAGAATCTAGTTAGGAATTTATAAATTCATTAAAAGTGTATATTTAGTTTAAGGTACGATGGGGTTGGCGTATCCATGTGGATAAAAACCCCTTTTTTTTAATAAAGATAATAAAAAAAAAAAATATAATACTGCTATACCCTCAAGCTCTGCAGTTGAACGTCTTTTTGCCACGGGCAAAGATATTTTAACGCCAAAACGAGCTTAGTTTTCAGACGAGAACATATTAATGTTCATGAAGGCAATACCTACACTATACCGGATGACTAAATTACACACTCACATTTTGTTCCTAACCTGTTAATTTCCAAAACCTAAACCAACAGTTCTTATAAAATTCTCATGAAAATTGTTTTTTTTTACCATGTGTTAA
This sequence comes from Euclidia mi, assembly GCA_944739405.2. NCBI lineage: Eukaryota > Metazoa > Arthropoda > Insecta > Lepidoptera > Erebidae > Euclidia > Euclidia mi. The sequence goes on from OX123203.2 coordinate 49,012,727, forward strand.
CGGATTAACGATTAACGTTAACTTGCGTTAAATCGTCCCAAAGGTAGCGCTTTAACGTTTAACGAAGTTAACTTTTTTAGTAACGGATTAGCGATTAACGAAGTTAATTATTTGATTAACGATGTTCAGCTATGGTTGTTTCCTTGTTTGTTTCCAACTAGTCAAATCAAATACTTTTAATGAAATGTCAAAAACGACCTTGCTACGGCGTTTGTATGAAATATGACCTAGTGACGTCATATTTTTTTGCTGTCAAGTAGAATACTTATTATCAATAAATTGACGATAAAAAATGTTAAATAAAGTTTTAACATTAATTGATGAATGAAACTACTATTATTTTGACATGTTTCACTAAATAAAAATACTTGTATAATTTATTTCACTTGCAGGAAACTTCCCAATTATACACCGTGTATTTTAAGTCAGTGTTTTCCCGAAAAGTATGTACTCAGCCCATGATTTGGCAGCTACCTATAACATTTATTTTGCAAAATATGTACAAATATATTTCTTTTCAAATTTTTATTTGCGCCAAAATAATTTTTTCATAGCAAACTAACCCAACAATTCTGCTGGTAACAATAATTCAATTGACAAAAGAATAAAAAATCAATTCGAATCAATTTAAAACTTTGCTTTAAATAACACGCAAATCTGATACTACGAGTAAATTTTCTTTTCCCGGCTATATCATAGAGCATAGATGTAAATCATCTATATTCATTGGCTATACTCATTGGTTTTACTGCAGTTCTATTTTTAAATTTTGCTTTTTTTTAAGATTAAGAGCCAGTCTCTCCATATTTATATAATTTAATCTAAAACGTTTGCATATGCCTACTTATTAAAAAAAATCATTTCAAAGTAATCCTGAACTTTGATGCAGTTTATGAGTCCGCCACTTTATTATGTAGTAGGTATTAATACATTCTTGATGGCAGAATCAAACATGTTATAAACAACAATACATATACACGTGCTACTGAACATAATGGACACTATCTGTTTGGCTGTTCCATTTTATAAATTAATATGATATGGTGTACCGCAAGGTGCCATGCTATAATTTATAGTATCTAAGTGTAATACCACAGATTACTAAATAGTTACTACGTAATACTAAGAAATTTAAAATGTAGTAAGACTTACTTACACCTTAACATCATCTCTCCTGTATATGAATTATCCCAGTGTTGGTCACGAGCCTCTGCTCATAACGAGAAGAGTTACATAGCCCACGATGATGATCATCATCATCATGCGCCCTGCATAGAAGTAAGTTGTCCAACTGCTGGGCACGGCCTTCTTCTCACTATAAGAAGGGTAACGCTATAGTCCACCGCGCTGGCGAAGTAGGTACAGTTTAAAAACATGTCTGTATGTTTTTCGAGAAAATTATGGAGAACTCTCAGACATGCAGGTTTACTCATGATGTTTTCCTACACCGTTTATCAAGCAATAATCAACCGTTTAATACGCAAAAAACTCATTAGTGCGCGAACGTAGATTCTCTGGTCTGTCCGTCTGTCGGTCTCTCCACTAGGCTATCGCTGCTTATCTATGGACAATGGTCTTACATGTAAATAAAGAAGACTGGTGCCTGACTACCTCCGTGGTCCAGTGGATAGCGTATGTGACTGCTGATCTAAAATCCCGGGTTCGATTCCCGGGTCGGGCAAAAGTGTTACTGGGTTTTTCCGAATACTCAGTAGCAGCCCGAAGTCTGGTGATGTGCCCGGTAACGGTAATAGGCTCGCCCCCTATTACGTGGGACCTAAAAATTCATGGCGAAATGTGGCTGTAATATTTACACCTCTACCTACCCCTTCGAGGATACAGGCGTGAGACTATAAAAAAAATCGCATCTACCTAATCCTGTGAGAATATCGGGCGATCCCTTCTAAGTTTACGAACATACATGCCAAATACTTCTTATATTTTAAAATTTTTGCGGCCAATAACTAGTTTTAGCTGTACGTTGTCTATCAGTCAGTCAGTAAAGCAATAATTTTATATAATGGCGTTTAAATTTGCAATATGCATGCAGAAAGTTCTCTCATAGTTATAAAGAAAATCCCGAGTGTGATATTCTACCATATCGCAAATCGTCACAAATATAGCCCAGTGGTGTACGAAGCGGACTGCCGAGATGAACGAACCCGAGATGGTCTCGGGTTCGATACCTATATTCGCGGATAAACACGTGAAGTTATGTTATGTTACTTTTAAGTGTTAAGAAACAAATAAGTTGCCATCCTGTGACTAGTCGCCGGGCTTAAGATATCTACGAACAAGTATCTTCAGAAATATTTTACAAAGCAAACGCAGGCCCTGAATATAGGTACTTATATTTTACACGTGAGAGAAATACAAATATGCCTTTTTATAATTGTATTGACCACCTTTCCCTTTTTATTTTTCTTTTGTAAGACGACTCCAGCACCAAGAATAAACTAGTGATGTGCCGAGTCGCCCTTTTTGTGAATTGAGTCGATTCGAGTTAGTTGCTACGGTAGGTACTCGATTCTTGTCTCGATTCTGCCATACTCGAATTCTATGTTTTGTATACGAATCCTGACTCGAGTCTAGAAATTCAAGTCCAATATGTAGGTACTCGTTATCTACTCGAGTCTGTAATTCGAGTTCGGCACTCTAATCTGGGAGTTTCTAAAAACAAGACTAGAACTCTAGTTTGGAAAGTAGACTCTGTGACTCATTTAAGAACAAAAAGATGTAAGTATGAAAAAGGAGTAAATAAACTCAAAACAGCAGGTAAGTTTGGCATAATGACACAAAGTTAGTAAATCAAATCATCATCATCGTCCCAGCGTTATCCCGGTTGCATCCAAGACTTACACGCCTTGAAGCACGGGGTCCGCTTACTAGTCTAACCAGATATGACAGAATGTCAGGTTTTCTATAGAGATACTGCCGTCTGACCTCCGCAACCCAAAGAGATAGCGATATTCCATGGTTTAGACCAGTATCAGTTTATTTAAGGCGAGGATTTCCCAAAATACAGTGTTATCTAGCGTGGTCAAACGCGTTTTATTTGTAAATAACAGAGATTTAAATTCGGAAAAAAATATATGTTATTCTACAGCATTAGATCTTTATATTTCGGCCATTCGAAACACGATTACTGTCATTTGATACGATAGAAAATAATCGCGAATATAGGTCTGTTTAAACAACTTTTCCCGTTTTATTTGAGTTGTATTGGGATTAGAATTTTCAAAAGTATACCAAAAGAAAGGTCATGTAAAAGCGGATGGTTCTCGGCAATCACATTATGAATTTTAATATATACAAAAATATAATACCGAAAATACGTAATTTCCTACTGCCGACGCGCTCTCTCCGGCGTCGTTCAGTCCCGAGCGGGATGTAATGGAGACAGGACGTATCGCTAGTTTGCAGAGCGCACCGCAGGATTACGAATTATTTTATCGTCAGTTACGAATGTCATCATCACTTTTTGATAAATATATTACATCTAGGTTTAGTTTGTAAATAGGTATTGTAAATTTTTAGTAAGTAATAATAGTGTATATAAGTAAGAAGTATAGTTTTTAAAATATCGTTTTGATTGTTGGACAAGATAACGACTTGATAACAACAGCATAGTTAGGTAACAGTACTTTAGAAAAATATTGATTTGTTGTATATTGTGGATGATTAAATTTATAGTATTATTGTTGTATTGGGTACCTACCTAATACAATAATTCACACTTTTATTCTGTGTACCTATATACGGAAATAAAATGTGAGATGTACCTAAAAGCTATACAAGCGAATTTTATAGGTACCTACCTACCTATCTAAATAAATTCAAATATCCGCAGTTACCTACTTAGTGGTATTTATGGTTACTGCCCCACCCTCGTGGGTAGTAGCGTGATGTTATTTGGTATAACCTTCCTCAACAAATGGGCTAGAGAAGCAAATAAATCTTAGAAATTGGCCTGCTAGTTCCTAAGACTAGCGCGATCAAAAACAAAAATAAATGAATTTCCGTCTATTCAATAATTCTATTGACTATTTCCACCAATAATATCATTGATTTCCACACTATTACCAAACACGGAACAATGGACACCTAATAATATTATAGTAATTATTTATCACGCCGAGGAAGAATGCACTGGTGTCACAGCTTAGAAAGGTAGGTAAGGTGTTCGGTAGGTAAGTATATCAATTTGACCGACAAATAATAACGAAAACTAGAGTTTATTATTGTTTGGCGGAAAATAAGCGTTGTGGGTGTAGGAGTATCATTTCGTACGTGTGTATGTCTGTAAAATTTTAACTTTTTTCACTACTACTTGCCGATGGCAGCGCCTAAAGGAGATCACCCAAATTGGGCTAATTTTTATTTTGCCGGCCAATCAATAAATTGTGTTATTTTAATAGAACACACTGTTGTAAACATTTTAACTATAACACCAAACTTCTAAGTCAATAGGCTTGTGTCCACTGAGAATAAATCGGTTTGATTGTAGTATCTATAGATCCATTATGATTTTAAGATGTCAATAAAGTTTATTATTTATTATAAAATGGTAAGATTAATGTAATTTTTAGGATTCTAAAACTAAAAAATCGGGCAAGTGCGAGTCTGACTCGGGCACCGAGGGTTCCGTACGCATTTTACCTTATTTGAGGTTGGTGCTAATTACGCTAGTCTTCTAAATCTGAGGGTCTAGTACCAGTTTGCACTCAATCGTCACGGGTGGACGATAGCCTAGACGACAGGAACAATTTCCATACATTTTCTAAATGCGCCCCCTAGCGGTCTCTATCGATCGCTTCTCTCCATTAGGGGCGCTTTAACAAGTACGAAAATTAACCTTAATTTTCAACTTTTTAAAATTTTCAGAATATTTCCTTTATTTGTGCTGTAGGACCCTGCTTTTGGCCAAATTTCGTGATTCTAGTTCAACGGGAACTACCATATAGGTTTTCGACCCAAAACCTATAGGGTACTTACGGTTGACCTAGAATTGTCAATTTTTGTCAAAACCAAGGTCTTACAGCACAAGTAAAGGAAAAATTCCGAAAATTAAAAAAAGTTGAAAATTAAGGTTAATTTTGGTGCTTACAAGTTTTCGCAAAAACCTAATTTTGACCATATCTTTTTATTGGGTCGACCCAGGACCCTGATTTTTACACACCCAATAGGAACCATAGACCTCAGTATCTGGTATAAATTTCAATTTGCTAGGTCCACCCGTTCCTGAGAAAATCGGTGGTGACACACGGACAGACAGACAGACAGACAGACAGACGGACAAGAAAGTGATCTTATAAGGGTTCCTTTTTTACCTTGTGAGGTACGGAACCCTAAAAATAATGTTTTTACTTATTCTTGTGACAGTGAACACCAATCAGAGAGCATTACGTCAAACAGTACGTCCACCATTCATGTTGTTGACGTTTTAGTAGTAAATACCACTAAAAAGTAAAAGTTTCTACCTGTCAAAACCATAGAGATATAAAGGATAGAGTGGCAGAACAGTACCTAACTCAATACTGTGTCGTGTCCGTCGGTGCGAGAGAGAACGCAACATTAAAGGCCCCCTGCATCTCTCTCTAACAATACATGCACAACATCAACATTACGCAGTGGCGTGCTACCTGTAACTATTATTTATATCAGTTTATCAGTAATCAATAGTTTAAAAATATATAAACTTTTTTGTCACTTCAAACTATCTTCGTGTATCAATAAAAACAACTTTTAAACTATTGATTATATTTCAGTTTAACATCTAATAAAGGAACGAATCAATCGCTAATTACATTTTAGGATACAAGCGTATTCTCTGAGACAATATTTAGGTTTGAATGTATGTCTCAAAGTACCGTAGAGCAGTTTTGTTTTGACAAAAGTGGTAAATCAAAGAGGTGTAACGGTAGTCAACTATACGTTTTCAGCCTAACGTGAAATACGTGAGCCTTAAAATGCAATGGAGTCATTAAAAAAGTAATAAACATTTTTTTAAATACTCCTGACCAAATATAAAAATATCGTCTATACCTTTAGTAGGAATGTCTATGACCGGTCAGGTACAGATGTCTTGCATGATGTACAGGCATGGCACCATGTGGTTGAAGAGATGTTGCGTCGCGACGTTCTCACTTTCCAATGTTTCGGCCGGTTCTTGTAGAGAAAAGGCCAGTCGGAAACACTTGGATATCACTATAGTGACAGCAGCCGCAACCCTGTCCAAGAAACGGCGCTACAAATGTTGGCGGAATGCCCCGCTTATGCGTCCCAGCGTCGTGAACATCACCATCTTAAGCCTTTTCCGACCATTTTGGTGTAGACCTCTACAACAAATTCCTTTCCGTTCTGTTTTGGGCAGTCTTCAACCAATTACTGCCTGCTGTCTTTATGATGTCTTCTTTCCATCTCATTTGCCGTTCCAGCTAGTCATTTACAATCCCATGGTTGCCATTTTAATATTTGCTTGCACCATGTTTCGGGATTTCTGGCTACATGTCCGGCCGCTACTCTTTTGGCAACATCGGGTACTAGACTTTCTTTTCGGAGCTATTTATTCTTCTTTCTGTCTCTGAGTGTCACTCCTGCCAGTTTTCTCTCCATTGTTTTTTGAACAACTTCAAGTTTCTGTAGCGCTGCCTCTGTAGTAACCCAAGTTTCGGCTCCGTAGGTGAGCACTGGCAGGACGCACTGGTTGAATATTCTTGCTTTTGTTGCTTCGTAAAAGCAAATGCCAGTTTATCGAAAGCAGCCCAACCCAAATGGATACGTGTATCAATCCTGTTCACTTGGTTTGCTTTGGCCATCTTTATTTCTTGCCCTAGGTATAATATACTATTTATTGAAGAATTCTAATCGAGTACATTCTACTGCAATTGTTATTCCGCTGGAGTTTTCACTGGTCATGTTTCGAATTGGCCGTAAACTGATCGCGGCAATTGTTACATAGACTACAGACCCATGTCCAAAATGGATGGGTCATATGAACCACCAGGTGACGTATATATGTAGGACGATATAAGTGCATCAAATAATAAGATTCAGCACTATGCCGTCACTTGTAAGCTGTCCAACTGAGTGCTGGTGAGAATTTGGTTTTCTGACAATTTCCAAAAAATACCGACTTTGTAGCGCACCATTTTTTTACGGCACTGCGCGCTTTCTTATTATTTATCATGGATCTATCGAAGGTCATAATGCCGTACAAAAATATATGACCGAAATGCGTACTCACTCTACCTGCACTTTTGAATTCTCATCAGCACTCAGTTGGACAGCTTACAAGTGACGGCATAGTGCTGAATCTTATTATTTTATGCTCTTATATCGTCCTATATACGTCACCTGGTGGTTCATATGACCCATCCATTTTGGACATGGGCCTGTAGTCTAACAGTCGTACCCTCGCTACCTGCCCTGCCCATAGTCTGGTGCGTGATGGCTTGGAACGTCAGCGTCTCTTTCTGTGAGGCAGTAATGCTTATCAATCAGATATTTCGCTCTTGGCTTACTACCTGTCATTACCTGATGCCATTTAAATTGCAACATGCACGTTATTTTAGGCAAAAAAATAACAGTAGTTACTTAGGATTTATTTTAGGAACAGAATAGATTCTTTGAGCTGGAATATGATCTCACAGACTGCACTTAGAACCTTAGTGTCGTAATAAAAAATGTTTATTTCGTAATATTCTATAAGTTTATTTTAGTTGGCCGGCACCATTGACATATATTTAGTACATATATATCGATGGCCGGCACTTTTAGAATAGCCTAAATTTGTATGGAGCTGGTTGATCTCCTTTATTATGTATGCACGTGTGTTTGCATGAGTATATATTGCTATAACTATTGCCCTGTAATAAAAATCTTGTGTATTATTGATCTTTTTCCGGTACTTTTTTGACAGAGTAGTATCTTAGAGATTGCATAGTTAAAATAAATATAACAAAATGTAATTATTGGTGATTAAAAGTAGCTATGAGTATCTTACCCTTTATGTGTATTATTGGTTCTATGCCGTTATTTTGCTGACAGTAGCAACGAATTAATTAATTTATATTAATCTAATCCTTTTCCCTAATATTGATATCGAACAAGCGATACTTTCGCATTGCGAGCAATCAGAAGTTTTTTTTATAATTAAAAACAAACATAATGTTTATAAATTATCTACTGATTACTATTGTCACTATAAACAAAAGCAATTTTGTAAAACTACTTTCGAATTTCATAAAGGTTTATTCAAAACAAAACCTTTGCAAATTATTTATACTCGATAAGTAAGTTTATATTTCAATTGATATACTGCTTCAATTTTCTATACTGTGGCGCGAAAGTGTTATACCTACATAATATGGCCACAGGCGGCGGCGGTGCGTTGCGTCTCGCGTCGCGATTGATCGTAATTATACTCGCGAACTGGGGAAGAGGGGAGCCTCAAAAGCTTTGAGCGCTCGGAAATCCTCGCCTTAAGGGTACTGACTCCTCGTAATGACTGACAAAACATCTTCATGACAGTCGGGAGTGTCGGGACCGACGGTTTAACGTGCCGTCTCCGAGGCACGGGACAGGCGATAATCAACATTTCAATATGCACATAACTTCGAAAAGTCAGTGGTGCGTGCCGTGGATTTGAACTCGATACCCTCTGGCGGCAGTCTGTTGGTGTCTCCACTAGGCAAAGTTAGTAATTTTAATGTTTAATTAAAAAAGAAACAAAAAACATTAGAAAATAAACCGGTCAAGTGCATGTGGTGCCACGCACAATGTAGGGTTCCGAAGTAGGTAAGGGCCTAATGATTTAAGGATAAAAACTTGATCACAATATCCATATTATCGCTTGATTTACTTATTCTCGTTAACTAGTAGAGCCTAATGAGCCGTTTAATTTATTCGTCTAAACAACGTTTTTTTTAATTTTTTCTATACAGTTTTAAGTAAGACTTGGGCAATTCAAGAACCTGAAGGACGCCTTAGCCCACGCTCTGGAGGTGGAAGCAGTACGACGCGACGAGCGAAGTCACCGCATCAGGGAAGTTGTATCGTCACCTCGGTGCTACAACTGCGGGGAAAGAGGCCATATCCGCTTGAGCTGCCCAAAGCGTAGGCAGCCTCGTGGGTTTAAGGTTCCACCATTTGATGGCTCGTCATCATGGTCAGCATACAAGATCCAATTTGAGGCTGTGATGCGATCAAATGGGTGGAATAAAGAACAGGCCTTAACCGCCCTAACCTTGGGCCTTCGTGATCAGGCGTTGACGGTGTTGGGGGCACTCGGGCAAGACGTCTCCTACAAGAACCTTCTGGAGGTGCTGGAGGCGAGATACGGTGGCGCGCACCTCGAACATGTGTATCGCGCTCAGCTGAAGGACAGGACACAACGCACCGGAGAAACTCTGCAGCAGTGGGCTCTGGAGTTGGAAAAGCTGGTCAGGAATTCATACCAGTCGTCGCTCCGTCGATAGATGAGAACTTCGTAACATTTACGGATGGAATCTGCGACCTGGAGTAGTGGCACCCTGTCTCCACCAAAGGGGTCGCCTGCTGTACCTGCCAGGCAGCGAGAGCAGGAAAACGAGTAGAAGCCAGGACTGCGGGGCGAGTGCTGGCTAGTAATGGAAGAGCCCCAAGTATCTCGATCTCGAAATCATGTGACAGAAATAGCCTGATCATTGAAGGCGAAATTAATAAAACGCCATGCAAGCTGACATTGGACACGGGTACTTCGCGGACAGTCGTCGGCTTCTATCTGGCAAGACGGGTTCTTCGGGGCTGCTTCAGAAACAATGGATGTGTGAAACTGAGAACACTACCGGTCAGCACATAACCGTCCGAGGTCAAATGGTGGTGGATCTGAAGCTAGACAACAAAGTTTACCGTCACAAAATCATCGTGGCCGATATAGTGAGTGGACGACTGCATCTTGGACTTGAGACTTCATGCGGAAGCATCGCTGCGAGATCGATGTTAACCAGGGAGTGTTGAAATGTGGCTCAGAAGACGTCTTCATGGAAGGTGCAACTTCAGGAAAAGTGTACTGCCTGAAGAATGTAATTTTTCACCCGCGGTCGGAAACGGTTGTACCAGTTTGTCTACCAGGGAATTCGGGTCAGGGGAACCGATGTGTACTTATCGAAGGCCTAGAGAAAGATGCCTCATAGAAGATTGCTCGAATCTTGGTAAGGGGTACTAAAGTTTCATTAGTACGCGCACTGAATGCAAGTGACAAGGGAGTGTTGCTCAAGAAAGGGACGGAATTGGGCACCTGATAGGTGCCCAATTCGGTCTTTCTTGGTCGGTCGGTCGGTCGGTCCTTTCCGTTTTCAATAAGAAAAACTAGCAAGAACCGAAAATACCGAAAGAACCGGAAAATCCCGGTTCTCAAAAAGAATACCGATTCCGAAAACACTAGTTACTACGGAACTCTTAAAACATAAGGAGTACATATTATATAAACCAGCAATGGTAACAAGTTCTATTTCATCTCATCATATCAGCCAAACGACGTCCACTGCTGGACATAGGCCTCCCCCAAGGTTCTCCACACAGACCGGTCTTGAGCCGCCCGCATCCAACCGCCTCCCGCGATCTTGACGAGGTCGTCGGTCCACCTTGCGGGGGGCCTACCTCTGCTGCGTCGTCCGGTACGTGGCCGCCACTCCAGAACCTTTCTGCCCCAACGGCCATCGGTTCTTCGAGCTATGTGCCCTGCCTACTGCCACTTCAGCTTGGCTATCCAGAGAGCTATGTCGGCGACTTTGGTTCTACTGCGGATCTCCTCATTTCTGATTCGATCTCGCAGGGAAACTCCAAGCATAGCTCTCTCCATCGCCCTCTGAGTGACCTTGAGCCTTCTGATAAGGCCCATAGTGAGCGACCACGTCTCTGATCCGTAAGTCATCACTGGCAACACACACTGTTCAAAGACTTTCGTCTTGAGACACTGCGGGATATCGGCCGAGAAGATATGTCGTAGCTTCCCGAACGCTGCCCAACCGAGTTGGATTCGACGATTGACCTCCTTCTCGAAGTTGGACCTACCTAATTGGACTACTTGTCCCAGGTAGGTATACTTGTCGACAACTTCGAGCGTAGAGTTCCCAACCTGAATAGGAGCAGGTACAACATGGCCGTTCGACATGATTTTTGTCTTGTCCATGTTCATCTTAAGACCTACTTGTTGGGAGACTCTACAGAGACCATCGAGCATTGTGCCTAGGTCTTCCATGGTCTCAGCCATGACTACGATATCGTCTGCGAATCGAAGGTGAGTGATGTACTCGCCGTTGATGTTGATGCCGAGTCCATTCCAGTCCAGCTTGAAAACATCCCCCAGCGCAGTGGTAAACAGTTTCGGGGATATAACATCCCCCTGTCTCACCCCTCGCTGGAGTTGAATAGGTTTCGACCTGTGCTCTTGGACTACTATTCCTCCCGAAAATAATATTCCTATCAAAACTACTATTTATACCAAACCTATTATTCGTACTACCACTATCATAACTACCTTCTTTTTCAAAACTACCATTTCTACCAAATCCGCCGGTGCTGTCAAAGGTACCTTTTTTCTCAAAAGTACTATTCTTACCAAAGCTACAATTTCTACCATAACTACCACTTGTAATATAATAAATGACAATAGTACCTATGAACCGCTGTAATATGTTCCACATAAAAAAAATTAAGATGCCCGAAGAAAGTCCGTAATTTAAAAACACAAAAAAATTCCAAACATTAAACGTAATTTACCCGTATGTAGGGTTGATTTTCCCAACATTAGGCGGAAATTTCACTACATTTGGGGAAAATTCCTCGGGTGGCGGGTATGTATACTGACGTCGTTACCGCGACCCCGTCATGAGGGTCGAGAGGAACACCGCGGTGTTCTAGTGGGTATGCCGAACATCAAGGGGGGAGAGCCGAGCCACACACCTTCCCTCCACCTGCCCCAAACATATTTTAAAAATTGGCAACACTAACATTAAGTGAAAAATTAACAATATAAACTTTCAAATTATTTCACAAGTTTAAAATAAATACGTCTTTGTTATTTCAAATGAAGTCGAAAGGTCATTTTCTTACTTAAAATGATTTTTTTCCAGCAGACATCTTTAACTAACAGAAAGCAGTATAAATAAGTTGTTGGTTTTTTATTCCAAGTAGACCTAAATATCTTCAAGGAATATTTTAACAAAAAATATTAAATAAAAAGTAATTGAACAATATTTATGTGTTTCATTTCAAAATTATTTCTAACGAAAAACCTACATTAATTATTTTGTATTGACTTAGTTAGGACTAGGAGTGATTATTAAAATATAATTTAATTTTGATATTTTCATAAGATACACAAGGACAAATTGAAATATAGATTCTTAATTACATAAAGATATCAAGTAATAACATTAAACTATTATTTAAAAAAAAATGTGCATGCTATATGGGTACGCGCGGCAACCCTAGTGTCGAATGCCACGACCTTCACCCGCTGGATAACGATGTTTAGTCATAACATGTCTAAGCGCATCGCCAGCGCGAGCGAGACATTACGTCTCGCTCGCGCTGGTTGTTTATTACCTACGTTAGTGAAATATACATAGATGATAGACATTTTGGTGGTCAATTGTGTGCTATTGTCTTTTGCCGTCTATTGTGTTGTATTAATGTGTGCGTTTGTGTAAATCAACGTGGAACCATTTAACAAATGCATTTAAAAATAAGCCGTTCTGCTTTGATTTAAGGTTTATTTTCGAATAGCTAAATTTTTTTATAAATGAGTGACTACAATTTACGTTATTTTAATTATTTTAAGACAAAAAAATAAACAATATTAAAAATGACGGAAATGGATTCAGTTGCCGATTCAGAACAAAGTACTTTCAGGATGTGCATTTAAACTTGTTACATGTTGTATATGTAGGGGAGATAGAAAAAATATACCCTTAAAAAAATATTTTACTAAATTTTATTCTACAGTTTTGTTGCAATATCTTATGTCTATATTCATGTCAAATATCGGCTTTCTAGCACCAGGCGTCTTTGAGCTAGGCTGCGGACGGACTGACGGACGGACATGACGAAACTATAAGGGTTCCTTGTGGACTACGGAACCCTAAAAAGGAGGTTCTCAGTTTGACCTGTATGTATGTATGTACAGAAAAAGTAGTAGTAGTTTTGCCCGACCCGGGAATCGAACAGAGGACCTCCGATCAGCAGTCGCATACGCTATCCACTGGACCACGGATGCAGTCAACTATTATCTGAATATATTAATTTCTTGCGTTACTGACTGACTGACAATGCACAGCCAAAACTATTAGCCTCTTTGGAAAAGTAATATATTGCCAAATTTGGTGAAACAAGAAATCTGTCCAAGCTCAAGGGAGCAAATCAAAGGAGAAAAGAAATAGAGCAACCAGGATAGTTAAGAGGAGGATTTATATAAACTCAAAAGTTAAATATTTCTTTCTTTTCCCGTGTGAATTTGTGGTTAACTCTGGTGTTGGAGTTTTCACACCGCCCAGAGGTATCCAACATATCCTGAGACATGAACCGGGACCGAGAGCTTCACGTGCCCTCCGAAGCACGGTAGAGCCACCCATCAAAACGGCAGCTTATGCAACCGGTGCTTAATTTCGCCGATTATTAGGAACAAAAGTAGTAGTAGCCATAGTCACCGATCCAAGTGGTGACTTCTGCTTTAACTTCACCCTTTAGGAACGGCATGAGTGCTTGAATCATCATCAACAGCCTTGAACAGTCCACTGCTGGACTAGGCCTCTCCTTTGAAATGAGGAATTGGCCTACTATACCACGCTGACCAAACGGGTTGGTATAGGGTTTGTATCAAGTTTTCCTTCTCTTACAGTGCTGTTCTCTGCATAATATGCTCCCTCTGTCGGCTCTTACGACACCCATGGGATGATATGGGGTGGTGACATTCCGTATTCTTAATCCATCACCACACGGACAAGAGTGCTTTAATATTAACTGAATATTCCATTTGTCCTGCAGATATTTCAGGTCGATCGCTAACGCAGTGGGCATGGGTTATACGTTCATAATCTTTGGCGTGTGCTGTGTGGCAGCATTCTTCTTCATAATGTTCGTCCTTCCCGAGACCAAGGGCAAGAGCTTCCAGGAGATTCAGGACATGCTGGCTGGCAAGTAAGTATCCACGGTATATGATTGATTTATCAATAAAAAAATTACAAAAATCTTCTTCAAATATCACTCAATAAAGTAGAGGACAAAATTTATTTTTTTGATTTTACAAAAAATCTTCTTTAAATTTTTTTCCTATAGGACAAATGTGTCCTCCAAAAATATGTAGATCTGTAGATCTTATAGACCAAATATAGATTTCCTGCAAAAGACCCCGACCTTTCTTGCACAAGAACCCGAGAGAAAGAAGATAAAGAGGAGGGGAGGGGAGAAGGAGAATGGATAGAGCGGGAGATATAGAGAGCGAAAGGAGGAAAAAGATGGGAAGCAACAAGGCAGTTGACTTAAAAAAAATATGTTTTCTATATTGTGATTAATAATTCTTTGTTCACAGGTCCTCATCAAAATCTGAAAAGGCTTAATCAGTTAATCCGAATTTATATCTATTAAACAAATTGTAACATAATCGCTAGATTTAGTATTATTCCACTGGGGCTTCAAACGAGTAGAACGCGAAAACGACTCAACGACTCTCATCATATGCCTCGCACTTCGAAAGTATTTGACCAGAACTTGACTGCAAATTAGCGAAATCATCATGTCAGCCTAGAGACGTCTACTGCTGGACATAGGCCACCCCCAAGTTTCTCCACACAGACCGATCTTGAGCCGCCCGCATCCAACCACGCACTGCGATCTTAACCAGATCGTAGGTCCACCTTGCGGGAGGACCCCTGCTGCGAATGAGGAAATGATTAACGATATCATTGACCATATTTTGACTCCACTTTAAGATGGTGTGATGAAAGTATTGTTCTAGGGTGTAAGGTTACCAATTTCATGGATTTAAGAATACCAAAGAATTGAACATATACGTAATTTTAGATTAAAGTCTACAAATTGACGTAAGTTTCTTCATAATACGAATGCTGTTTATCTATTTCTCAAAACGACAACTTTGGCATAAGTGGCGAATTTGAACGAAAGAACAATTTGATATTAATATGATTTTATTCCAGTGTTTCTTTATAAACGATTTATTAAACATTATTTAGTTTTGTATTAAATTATCACAAACAAAATATTGTATATTAGAATTAGAATTAAATTATTTTCACATTGTTTTTAATGGTAGTTAATATTGTGACTACTAACTATTCTATACTAGGTATAGCCAGAAAATAATTAGAAGCACTAAAATTTACACATTCTAAAATATATTTTGTACCAACGAAAATATCTTCTACTTAGAAACAATGTAATATAATCTTTAGTGTCATTATGACCCAGAAGTGCTAAACATTTCTTACTAGTCATTTTTAATGGTGTTACCAACGGTGAATTTTGTATCCCATTATTTCATGTTCCTTTGTGAGGGGTCAATATGACCCTAATTAACCCAAAAAGCCCCTTTAAGCATAAGATGTAAGTCCCGTACATGTTGAAGTACAAATTAGTGTATGCCAGTGGGTCCTGCGCTTTGTGATAGTAGACACATATTATTGTTATCATTGTACATAATTATTTTTTAAAGAGTAATTGTATATTGTTACGAATAAATTGTTATATATTTAATAAAGAGTATTTTTTATTTACTAATATTAAGCTTCTTACCACTCACATTATAAGTAGATGTATTGTATCTACATTGCGCTAAGTATACCCAACTATTAATTGACTTTCATAAATTAGTAAATGCCGCGCAATAGCAGGTGTGCTTGAAAAAATGTTGCCAAAATCTCAATACAACTCCCAGAGGCCCCAGAGGGCGTTGAAAAATGGCACTCGCTTTTGATTGCTACTTTCGCTAACGCTTCGTTGCTATAATAACATAAGTAATAGGGTTGTTTCCATAGCTGGGCATTAACTCGTTAATCCGTTACTCGTTAATTAACGAAGTTAACATTTCCAGAAACGGATTAACTTTTAAGTTAACTTAAAAAAGTGTTAACGGACTTGTTAACTTCCGTTAAATTTTTCCAAGTCCGTTAATCCGTTACCTACTACTCGCGTGCAAGTAAATCGACTCAAGCCTCAAGTGCGCATAAAAAGTGATATAACTTAAAAATGCCTTATTTTACCTCAATATAATGTTTTACATAATTAAAGCCTACTAATTGACCTTTAAAATGATGTAAGTTGCATGAAAATCGATTCAGTAGGTTAGTAAAAAAGGTGAATGTCAAAGATATTGTTAAAAATTTTGAAAATTCATACAATTTCACAGTATGGAGTTATTGGGTATAAATGAAACAAAATGTGCATAAGATACTTTCATGTCAATATTTGGTATTCCCTTCTCTAGCCCTGATCACTGCTCTCAAGCGATTCTTCATCGACCTTATCAACTTTTTAATTAATGATTGTGGTATTCGGCCCCACTCTTCTACCAACGCAGTCTTGAGCTCATTGATGTTTGTCGGAGCTGGATTCCTCGCCCTAACTTTACTTTTGAGCTTGTCCCATATGTGCTCAATGGGATTTAAATCGGGGCTGAGCGCTGGCCAATCCATAGTGTGAATTCCAACTTCATTCAGAAACTCACGTGTGGCCCGAGCAGTGTGACATCGGGCATTGTCATGCATCAAGATGAAATTATCCCCAATAAAGCCTTGATAAGGGACAACTTGATCCAGTAGAACATTTTCAATGTAACGATCACTGGTCAGACCTCCTGCCCGGTCTCCCCCAGGAACGAAAACAAGGTTCGTTTTTGTTTCTAAGGAAATTCCAGCCCACGTCACACCCGACCTCTCCTGTCGCTGCCATGGAGACACATCCTCGTCTCATCTGTGAACAGGACCGATTGCCATTGCTCTATGCTCCAATCCAAGTGCTCTCGAGAAAAGTGAAGGTGGCTTGACGGTGGGCTGTGGTCAACCTCGGGCCTGTAGCGGGTCTTTTCGGAGTAAAGTTAGCTTCCTTCAACCTTCTTCTAACTGTCCACTGACTGACAGTTTCTCCGCGAACTTGACGTAGCTCCTGCTGCACATCCACGCCGGTAAGGTGTCGATTTCGGAGAGAGGTCGAGACCAAAAACCGGTCGTCACGCTCCGAGGTGCACCGGCGTCGGCTGGTATTAGGCCGCCGAGTAAAGGCACCACTCTCTTGAAACCTCCTGTACACTCTCGAGACAACAGACTGACTCATATTCAATTGACGAGCGACTACTCGCTGGTTCAACCCTTCTTGCAACAGGGCAACGACTTGAGCGGCTTCTTCAGGTGTTGTATCCATAATTTTCTTCAAATGACGACTTCAATTTGCAGAGATGTGTTCAGGTCAACGTCTAGTGAGCGATTGATAAGAAAAAACGATTACAGGGGGTTTTTATAGCGGGTTGTGTCGCGCAAGTTGTGTATAGAGCGCAGAGCAGTGTATGGGAGGTTGCGTTCAGTTGCATTCTTAGGACATGTGTTTATTTAAATTACTGAAATTATGCTACCATTTTAAAGCCTAATTACTAGGCTTTAATTATGTAAAACATTATATAGAGGTAAAATAAGGCATTTTTAAGTTATATCACTTTTTATGCGCACTTGAGCCTTGAGTCGATTTACTTGCACGCGAGTGTATTTACTGCACCGTGCCGCGGCGCCGTGCAAAACGTGTTTTGTCATTTCACTTGTGGCACGGCGCGTGCCGCAAGTGAAATGAAACTATATGCCTTGCCGGCGCGTGTAACTGAGAAAAGAATACTGCGAAGTAAATTGATTCATGAGTTTCATGACACATGTGTGTAATTCGTTCGTTTAGCGTTCGGCGTTTAGAGTAGGTATCGAGTGTTTTTTTGTTAAGTATACAAATACTGCGCAGTTTTAGATTTTATAGTCCGTTATAGTTTACTTATGTGCAGTGTGTATATTAAACAGTGTATTGTGCAAATAAAAACCACAACATGCAGTTGGATTCCAGATCCACTACAGACGAAAATCCGTGGCCACACTTGAGTGATTATGTTAATTTTGTATCCAGATCGAGAGACATGAAATCAAAAGACTCGTTCGACGATGCGGCATTTCTCGGGGAACAGATATTCATAAATCTGTTTATTAAATATAATACTGCTATACCCTCAAGCTCTGCAGTTGAACGTCTTTTTGCCACGGGCAAAGATATTTTAACGCCAAAACGAGCTTAGTTTTCAGACGAGAACATATTAATGTTCATGAAGGCAATACCTACACTATACCGGATGACTAAATTACACACTCACATTTTGTTCCTAACCTGTTAATTTCCAAAACCTAAACCAACAGTTCTTATAAAATTCTCATGAAAATTGTTTTTTTTTACCATGTGTTAACGGATTAACGATTAACGTTAACTTGCGTTAAATCGTCCCAAAGGTAGCGCTTTAACGTTTAACGAAGTTAACTTTTTTAGTAACGGATTAGCGATTAACGAAGTTAATTATTTGATTAACGATGTTCAGCTATGGTTGTTTCCTTGTTTGTTTCCAACTAGTCAAATCAAATACTTTTAATGAAATGTCAAAAACGACCTTGCTACGGCGTTTGTATGAAATATGACCTAGTGACGTCATATTTTTTTGCTGTCAAGTAGAATACTTATTATCAATAAATTGACGATAAAAAATGTTAAATAAAGTTTTAACAGTAATTGATGAATGAAACTACTATTATTTTGACATGTTTCACTAAATAAAAATACTTGTATAATTTATTTCACTTGCAGGAAACTTCCCAATTATACACCGTGTATTTTAAGTCAGTGTTTTCCCGAAAAGTATGTACTCAGCCCATGATTTGGCAGCTACCTATAACATTTATTTTGCAAAATATGTACAAATATATTTCTTTTCAAATTTTTATTTGCGCCAAAATAATTTTTTCATAGCAAACTAACCCAACAATTCTGCTGGTAACAATAATTCAATTGACAAAAGAATAAAAAATCAATTCGAATCAATTTAAAACTTTGCTTTAAATAACACGCAAATCTGATACTACGAGTAAATTTTCTTTTCCCGGCTATATCATAGAGCATAGATGTAAATCATCTATATTCATTGGCTATACTCATTGGTTTTACTGCAGTTCTATTTTTAAATTTTGCTTTTTTTTAAGATTAAGAGCCAGTCTCTCCATATTTATATAATTTAATCTAAAACGTTTGCATATGCCTACTTATTAAAAAAAATCATTTCAAAGTAATCCTGAACTTTGATGCAGTTTATGAGTCCGCCACTTTATTATGTAGTAGGTATTAATACATTCTTGATGGCAGAATCAAACATGTTATAAACAACAATACATATACACGTGCTACTGAACATAATGGACACTATCTGTTTGGCTGTTCCATTTTATAAATTAAAATGATATGGTGTACCGCAAGGTGCCATGCTCTTGCCCGTGTATTAATAATTTATAGTATCTAAGTGTAATACCACAGATTACTAAATAGTTACTACGTAATACTAAGAAATTTAAAATTTAGTAAGACTTACTTACACCTTAACATCATCTCTCCTGTATATGAATTATCCCAGTGTTGGTCACGAGCCTCTGCTCTTAACGAGAAGAGTTACGCCATAGCCCACGATGATCATCATCATCATCATGCGCCCTGCATAGAAGTAAGCTGTCCAACTGCTGGGCACGGCCTTCTTCTCACTATAAGAAGGGTAAGGCTATAGTCCACCGCGCTGGCGAAGTAGGTACAGTTTAACAGACATGTTTTTCGAGAAAATTATGGAGAACTCTCAGACATGCAGGTTTACTCATGATGTTTTCCTACATCGTTTATCAAGCAATAATCAACCGTTTAATACGCAAAAAACTCATTAGTGCGCGAACGTAGATTCTCTGGTCTGTCCGTCTATCGGTCTCTCCACTAGGCTATCGCTGCTTATCTATGGACAATGGTCTTACATGTAAATAAAGAAGACTGGTGCCTGACTACCTCCGTGGTCCAGTGGATAGCGTATGTGACTGCTGATCGAAGGTCCCGTGTTCGATTCCCGGGTCGGGCAAAAGTGTTACTGGGTTTTTCCGAATACTCAGTAGCAGCCCGAAGTCTGGTGATGTGCCCGGTAACGGTAATAGGCTCGCCCCCTATTACGTGGGACCTAAAAATTCATGGCGAAATGTGGGTGTAATATTTATACCTCTACCTACCCCTTCGAGGATACAGGCGTGAGACTATAAAAAAAAATAACCGCATCTACCTAATCCTGTGAGAATATCGGGCGATCCCTTCTAAGTTTACGAATATACATGCCAAATATTTCTTATATTTTAAAATTTTTGCGGCCAATAACTAGTTTTAGGTGTACGTTGTCTATCAGTCAGTCAGTAAAGCAATAATTTTATATAATGGCGTTTAAATTTGCAATATGCATGCAGAAAGTTCTCTCATAGTTATAAAGAAAATCCCGAGTGTGATATTCTACCATATCGCAAATCGTCACAAGTATAGCCCAGTGGTGTACGAAGCGGACTGCCGAGATGAACGAACCCGAGATGGTCTCGGGTTCGATACCTATATTCGCGGATAAACACGTGAAGTTATGTTATGTTACTTTTAAGTGTTAAGAAACAAATAACTTGCCATCCTGTGACTAGTCGCCGGGCTTAAGATATCTACGAACAAGTATCTTCAGAAATATTCTACAAAGCAAACGCAGGCCCTGAATATAGGTACTTATATTTTACACGTGAGAGAAATACAAATATGCCTTTTTATAATTGTATTGACCACCTTTCCCTTTTTATTTTTCTTTTGTAAGACGACTCCAGCACCAAAAATAAACTAGTGATGTGCCGAGTCGCCCTTTTTGTGAATTGAGTCGACTCGAGTTAGTTGCTACGGTAGGTACTCGATTCTTGTCTCGATTCTGCCATACTCGAATTCTATGTTTTGTATACGAATCCTGACTCGAGTCTAGAAATTCAAGTCCAATATGTACTCGTTATCTACTCGAGTCTGTAATTCGAGTTCGGCACTCTAATCTGGGAGTTTCTAAAATCAAGACTAGAACTCTTGGAAAGTAGACTCTGTGACTCATTTAAGAACAAAAAGATGTAAGTATGAAAAAGGACTAAATAAACTCAAAACAGCAGGTAAGTTTGGCATAATGACACAAAGTTAGTAAATCAAATCATCATCATCGTCCCAGCGTTATCCCGGTTGCATCCAAGACTTACACGCCTTGAAGCCCGGGGTCCGCTTACTAGATATGACAGAATGTCAGCTTTTCTATAGAGCTACTGCCGTCTGACCTCCGCAACCCAAAGAGATAGCGATATTCCATGGTTTAGACCAGTATCAGTTTATTTAAGGGTACTGACTCCTCGTAATGACTGACAAAACATCTTCATGACAGCCGGGAGTGTCGGGACCGACGGTTTAACGTGCTGTCTCCGAGGCACGGGACAGGCGATAATCAACATTTCAATAAGCACATAACTTCGAAAAGTCAGTGGTGCGTGAAGTGGATTTGAACTCGATACCCTCTGACGGCAGTCTGTTGGTGTTTCCACTAGGCAAAGTTTTTTTTTTTTCTCTACTTTTGTTAAGGGGTTTTTGTCTCTAAGACATGTCAACTCCATTGTGGCCTTCCCTTAAACTAAACTTCGAAAGAAGTCACTGCGGAAACACTGAAGCTGGTAAGCATAAAGGACAATGGCAGATCTCCATACATCGAAATGTCTGAAATTAAATTGAAGCGCACAGTAATAAAAAATATTTAAAAAAATTCGGCGTAAGTAACAGAGTCTATAAATGATTCTATTTTCACTCGGGAAACCCGGAAAAATAAGATATCGGTGTTTTAGTTTCTAGTTAAGAATGAACAATGAATTATCCTTTATATCTCTATGGTCACAGCCAAAGACAAAAGCAGAGCTGCACATTTTAAATCGATTTTATGTGAAATCGATACAACATTAAAACGATTCTGTGATGTTTTTATTTGATTTAAAAGTTGTTTTGCTTCAAAAATTATTAGCTTATTGATATAATGTTAATTAAAAATTAAATAACTGCATTTTAATAATTATATTTTAATAATCGATACGGATAAATAGCACTCACGTCTATTCCTGTCACACCATTGTCTATGGCAACAATCAAATAATAAAGTAGGTTCCTAGTTTGTAATCAATTGGAATGCTTTTTATCATCATAAAATACTCCAGCTTTAACGAGACAAAGTGAAAATATTAAAAATCGTAGAAAAAAAAACAATTTGTTTTGTTCATATGAAGTTTAAGGTCGCCACAACAAACCCAGACCGAATTCTGCCATTGTTCTTTATGGTTGTATCATTTATTGGTGACGACAAAATATGCTGTGCAATCCCAACATCAAGTTGGTTTAACTTAAGTGTTTTCATCAGGATTTCTCTCTCTCTTCGATTCTTGACACACTCCATCTATACTTGCTGTACATCTTCCTCTACTCCGCATAAGTTGCAATTAGGAGAGTTAACTTTTTTCATCAAATATGCAAATTTGTTTGATGGGATGTGTCCAGACCGAAGTCTTAACAACATTTTTAAATGATTCCTCTTAATTTTACAATTTAAGAACCATGGTATTTATAGAGGTTCTGGTTGTAAGGTGCTGTACCAAGTGCCCTTAGTTTGACATAAATCAATAAAGTGAGCCTTCCATTGGTTATACGTCTGCATTTTGAATTTTGACAATATTTCTGAAAAATCGGGTATAACATTAATTTCCATACCTTGTTCGCAGCCCACCTTAGCCAATCTGTCCGCCTTCTCGTTACCATATAACCCAATGTGAGCTGGAATCCATTGCAACTTTAGAGTTTTACCCATATCCTGTAGTTGTAATATTTTTTCGAGTATTACATAGGTTGTCGAAACACCTCTGCTACTACCAGAGGCGCACCGAGTCACGTGTTGCAAGGCTGTTTTACTATCCGTTAATATAACGATATTATTCCAGTTCTTATTTGTAACAAAGGATATGGCCTCTGAAATTGCAATGAGTTCTGCTGACATTATAGATACATTGTTTTTAATATTATAACATAAACTATGTTCTACAGACATAACGTAAAATGCTGCACCTATGGAATTGTCTTTTTTTGATCCATCCGTAAATACCTTGTGCCACCCTAAATATTTCCTATTGATTTCATCTATTACATTCCATTTAGCAAAGTTACATTCATATTCAGCTTTAGTTTTGTCAATACAATCTAGGTTTTAGCGAATAATGTCTTTAATAGGAATATATGTAGTCCATATATTGAGTTCAAACATGGGCGTAGAAACTGTACTGTGGACTTCACAGAGCTTGGTTTCGCTATATGTTTTTGCGGTTAATGGTTTCTTTTCTTTTGCCAATATCGAGATAGATATACGGAAACTAATTTGTTGAATAATTCAATAGTTATATTTTCAGAAATGGATTGGCTTTTTAAGCAGTATTTGTATGCCAGGAAATGTCTTCTTAAGAAAAGGGGTGGTAGCGTAAGTTCGCTTTCCATAACATGTATGCTTTTAATGAATCCGCCGATTATACGTAAGGCTTGGTTTTGCAACTTATCAAGTTTAGATAAATGAGTGTTAGAACTGTTGTCGTAAAAAAACTGCCATAATCAATACGACTTCTGATTAATGCTAGATATAGTCTCCTCAAGTGTATCTGATGGACACCCCATGTAGAGCCGACTAACACCTTTAATAAATTGAGCAATTTGGAAACATTCTCTACTATTTCATTTATGTGTTTACTCCACGTGAGATGTTGGTCAAGCCACATACCTAAGTATTTAATACATGGAACAAAAGATAAATTGAAGCTACCTATTGTGATACTAGGTATTACTCTTCTACGTCCTCGACTAAAAATACAACATTTCGATTTTTTTACCGATATTTGTAACCCAATATCGTCTAGCAACCTTAATAGTATTTTAAGTGATGTCTCCATATCTAATTTACATTGATTCAAATTTTTATTGCTTGTAAAAAACACAAAATCATCGGCATACTGTGATATCATCACATTTTCGATTGTTTTACATATCTTATGAGTAACTATATTAAACAGTAAGGGCGAGATAGGGTCACTCTGCGCTAATCCATTCGAGGCCCATCTTGTTACTATCAACTGACCATCCTCATTTCTAAGCGTTAGGTGTCGCTCGCTCAAGAAACTCCAGAAGTAATTGCATATTTTTGCACCTGCTTTTATTTCGTCTAATACACGGACTAATGAATTACGCATGAAAAAACTATTGAACCGATTAGAATGAAACTAGGCGCACAGATAGACCATAACCTGGAAAAGGATATAGTATACTTTTTATCCTGGTATTGAGTTCCTGTGGGATAATTTTCGACTTCCACGCGGGCAAAAGCTAGTTCCTTATAAAAGCAAGTGACTTGTACCTATTTATTAGAGAGATCTAACATCATGCCATGACGTGTAATCTTAAGAGCCCTGCCTCACTTGTACGCCATGGCGACGTCGCCGGCTGCGTATTCAAACAGTTTATATTGTAATGTACCTATGGCTGCCAAACCGTGGCCAAGTGAGTTAGATATTAAATTGTACGGTAGCCTATCTTATATTATTATAATCCTTTATCTTTCACAATAAAATTGTGAAAGATAAAGGATTACATAAATCCTACATAGTCTACATCCGTATTTCGTGATCGAACTTTGATTTTTTAATATTAGGTACCTACTTATCAAGTCTAGACACTGATCTTGAATCAGTCTAGGTATATCCTATCAATGCCTTTTGCACATCACCACCCCTTATCTAAATGTATTTAATGCATTTTTGTAGTTACAAAGTTGTTTTCTATTAACATAACCTTAAAATATAAACAATGTTCATATCTTTTTTTTACGGCCTTCTAAAATAAAAACTCTTGATGATTATGTTTAATTATTGAACCCCTTTGTTTTTAACATTTTTTCATACATAGACGCTGCGAATCGATTTCAAATAAAGTGTTGTATGGGAACTTGCCATTGTTCTTTAGAAAGAATTCTATGTTTTTCAACATGCCATTCCAGGCGCTTACTTATAGTGACAAAGGACGTAATTTTTTTTCCGAGTTAAGTTGATTAGGTTTCAGTATGGTTATTATTTTAATATCACGCCATTGCGTAGGAATATGACCTGCAAAAAATATTAAATTATATATATATATATATATATATATATATATATATATAACAAAAATCGTTTAACTTTATATGGTACATTATATATCATGGAATAGTGTCCTTCGCCGGAATAGTGTCGGTCGCCGGGTGTAGTGTCCTTTGTCTTTAAGCAGCATTCTAACTCTTGTATGGTAAACTCTCTTTCTAATAAGTGATTAGTGGAGTTTATCTTGGGTGGTCTGTTTAGAACAGAGTCAGGAGTAAGCGAGTATAGGACTTCTATTTGTTTTTCTATAGGCGTATAATTTCTCGTTTTTCTGTAGCCTCGTAACCATCTCATCCTAGTCCATAGATCTGATGCTGTTGTCTCTTTATCAACCGAATCACAGAAGTTAGCCCAATTTTGTCTCCGAGCCTCAGCGATTGCTTTAGCACATTTTTTAGTTTGGCATTCAACTACGATCAAATTATTGGGGGTGGGATTTCTCCTAAAGTACTTCAGGGCAAGTCTACGGCGCGCTACCTCGAG
This sequence comes from Euclidia mi, assembly GCA_944739405.2. NCBI lineage: Eukaryota > Metazoa > Arthropoda > Insecta > Lepidoptera > Erebidae > Euclidia > Euclidia mi. The sequence goes on from OX123203.2 coordinate 49,038,559, forward strand.
TGATAGATCAGGACTCCAGTATGGCTTTGGCTTGAAGTTCTTTGCAGGGTTGGTACAAACTTTTGTGAAGGGTATCTTACTATCATTAGCTGCGTTGTTAATTTCTTGTGTTAAATAATTATACTGATTTTGTATATAGTGTGGGCAATAATTTTTTGCTATCTCCCGATATCTAAACGACTCTTCAAGGCTACATCTATACTTGATCCAATCTGCTCTTTTAAAATTACGCTTAGTTATGTTACGTGTATTCTCTTGGTAATTTATAGACATTTTAATTAACAAGTGGTCACTACCCAGATTCTCTTGAAGTGTTTTCCATGAAAACATTGTGGCTATATTATTCGATACAAAGGAAACATCTGGCGAAGTTTCTTCTATCGAATCTGGCAACTTTACACGAGTGGCTTCCCCATTATTGAGTGCCATAAGACCGTGTTCTAAGGTAGCGTCCCATAACTGTGTACCTCGTGTATCCGTTTTGTACGACCAGTTAGTGTGATGGCCGTTGAAATCTCCCGCCACTAAAGCATTATGTTCAAACTTTTGAAATATATCCTCCCAATCTGAAATGTGTGTTTGTTTGGAAGATGGGCAATATACAGAGACTATGTTTTTTAAACTATTGCAATTAGTTAATTTCACGTGTAATATTTCAATGTCTGTATTTTTAATGTTTATAGGTTCCTCGTACGCCTTAATAGATTTATGAATTATGATTGCCAGCCCACCATATCCGTCCTGTCTATCTTGCCTAAAAATATTGTAAGAGTTAATATTGATTTGTTGTTCCCTATCTAACCACGTCTCGCTAATAATGGCTATGTGAATTTTTTCCGTATTTAATAAGTCACTTAAGCATAGTAATTTAGGTTTTAAGCTCTGTGAATTCCACTGTAATATATTAACAACGGATTTACTATACAATGTACTATCCATTAAATAATGAAAATAAATTTTGCAATATGTTATCTGACATGAACAAACTACTAATAAATTGTTTAGCCTCTTCATAAATAATTTTGAAAACCATTACAATTTTTTCATTTAAACTATTTTCTAACATAATTATATGTTTAAATTTCAAAAATATTTTTGTAAATTCGAATTTGTACTTATCTACTTTCCTGTCCTGTTTTTCTTCTCCGTCTCCGTAACTCAATGACGCTGCCGACGGCGACGATGGCATCGGTTCGTTGTTTACTTCTCTCTGCATGGGACTTCCATTCAGCGTCTGTTTTGTTGTTGGTTTTCTTGGCTTTGAAGACCTCATATTGATATTTCCTTGTTCTTGACTAATAGTCATGACAGATTGAGTGGGTTTTAATCTGTTATTTTTCTCCATATTCTTCGTGACAATACTACTATAAGTTTCATCACTGTCACCAGTAACAGAAGTCGATTGACTTATGTTCTGATCACTATCTATTAAGCACTCTTTTTCTTCCAGACATTTATCTTCCTTTCTATTTGCATTACATATTTGTAGCGCTTTTCTGTATGTAGTATTACTTTTGGCCATTATATCTCGTATATTTTTCTTTAATATACATAGGACATTGTTTGTTGAGAACAAAGTGCGGCCCACTACAGTTCAAACACTCATACTCCTTTATTTCACAGTTCTCATGCCATCCGCCGCACTTTGGACATATTTTTTTTTGAGATGGGCAATATTTATAGTAGTGTCCAAATCGCCAACATCCTATACACTGTGTAACAGGAAACACGAAGGGTTCGACTCGGAACCTACAGCCGTATGCGTATACATACTGTGGCAATTTCGAACCATCAAAACACACTTTTACCGTCTCACTGTCTACCCAGTCCTTACTATCGCTAATTCTTTTCAATCTCTTGACTGATAATATTTTTGTATCACACTCTAAAATCTGAGAAACTTCTTCCTCGCTCAAGTCCATATCAACACCTTTGATAGTACCAAACGACATTGTAGATTCATATGTAAGTAAACGTTTGTATCCTAATTCATCAAATCTTTTACATTGAGCTAACAACTCGGCGTCCTTCTTTGTTTCGAAACGTATAATTACTTTGTATGGGCTTTTATATTTCATTCTAATTATGTTTTTTATGTTTTCATCACGTAACAATCTTGCAAGTGACATTTGTTTGGGCAAAGCTTCCGTAGATGATACACAAACATCGTTATATTTCTCCTCGATACTTCGTTTTTCTTCTTCCCACATTGTGTTATTTATTGTTTCCTGTGTCACGCACTAATTATCTGTCTGTTTCTCAAAATTATTCCGGTTAGGACGTTTAACCCTCCTACTTGTAACAGTTGTATATTCTTCTCCACTATTTTCTTCTTCTATAGTTTTTCTCTTCTCACCGTATTTCTTTGTATTTTTTGCATACTTTGTTGTACCATTTAACACATTCAGTTCTTGTTCACAATGCATTTATTATTCAGAATCACTATTGGACCCTAGGTCGTCATCTTCACAACTTACCTCCATAATGACTTTTAATATGTTGTCGCGAGTAGGTTTATGAAAGCGCAACTAGCAAAAGATTAAACCAGGAAACTCAATTAATCATAACGTGACAAATCACGCTTTTAAAGTTAAAAAATATATTGCGATGAAAAAATAGCAACTTCTCACTTGCCCGCCTTTTTTTTGAACTGCACTAGGCAAAGTTAGTAATTTTAATGTTTAATTTAAAAAAAAAATTGGTTGCCTGTAAAGTCGGTATACGGGCGAAAGTTTTACGTGACAACGACTTTGAGTGGTAAAATAATTTTAATGTGAATATTCATTCGTATAGTAGGAAGAAGGATGAAAGACGCGTGCCTTTCACTTTTTATGTCTGTCTCTCTCGCTCTTAGGCGGGACGCGTGCCTCTCACTCGCTCTCATTGTGAGCGCATAACGTGAGCGGAGCGTAACGCAGTTTCTTGAAGTGTCACCCGGCAAACCAATTTATAAGACGTTGTCACGTCAAAAAGTGCATGTGGTGCCACGCACAATGTAAGGTTCCGAAGTAGGTAAGGGCCTTATGATTTAAGGATAAAATCTTGATTACAATATCCATATTATCGCTTGATTTACTTATTCTCGTTAATTAGTAGAGCCTAATAAGCCGTTTAATTTATTCGTCTAAACAACGTTTTTTAATTTTTCTATACAGTTTTGTTCTCGAAGTCACAATGTATAGGCGTGACAAATTTCAGGCTGCAATAAGTGCTTTTAGTACATACATACATACATAGACTCACGCCTGTTTCCCGGAGGGGTAGGCAGAGACTACGGAGCGCCATTTGCAACGATCTTGACATATCTCTCTTGCTTCATTCACTCCCATCAGATTCCTCATGCATGCTCTTCTGTTCAGGGTGCTTCTAACCTGTCCTGTTTTTAGGATGTCTCCAATCTGGTCAGAGAACGTCCGCCTAGGTCTTCCCCTTCGTCCTGTCCCTTCCACACTTGCCTTATATATCTGCTTGGTCAGTCTTTCGTCATCCATCCTCTCCACGTGTCCAAACCATCTTAGCATACATTTCTCGATGCTTGTCACTACAACTTCTTTTACCCCACAACACTCTCTTATCACACAATTCTTTACTCTGTCAGTCAAAGAAACACCACACATACTTCGCAGTGCTCTCATTTCTACAGCATTTATTCTACTTTCATGACTCTTCTGCCATACCCAACTATCACTACCATACATAAGAGTAGGTACTAACACCCCTCTATGGACAGCCAAACGTGCCTTTTTGGACACGTTTTGGCCATTCATAAACGCCTTCAGAGCTCCATTCACTCTATTACCTGCATTAACTCTTCTTTCAATATCTTCTACATTCTTACCATCTCTTGTAAACAGCGTACCTAAATATACAAACTCATTCACTTGCTCCACTCGCTGTCCATCGATCATAACATTACAAGCCGTAACGCATTCCTCCTTTTCAAAAACCATAACTTTCGTTTTACTTACATTTACTTTCATTCCTTTCCTCTCTAAAGCACCATGCATGATTGTTACCATCTCCTGCACCTCCTCCGCTGAAGACGCAAGTATAACCTGATCATCAGCATAAAGGAGGCATTTGACAAGTAACTCATTCATCCTTAATCCACAGTCACTATTTTTCAAATCTTGCAAACAACTGTCCATGAAGAGGTTGAACAGCCACGGCGACGCTACACATCCCTGTCTAACACCTGTTTCGATGGTAAACCAATCCGTGTACGACCGATTTATCCTCACACAAGCTCTAGAATCTTCATAAAGGGATTTCAGAGCTCGTATGAGGCTGCTGTTACCCCATACATCGACAGTACCGACAACATTTCATTCCTCACCACTTTATCGTAAGCCTTTTCCAAATCCACGAATGCGCAATAGACCTTTTGAACTTTGGCCAAGAATTTTTCGGCTACGCACCGCAAGGAAAAGACTTGATCCGTGCACCCCATACCCTTTCCGAATCCTGCTTGTACATCCCATATTTTCTTGTCGGTTACTTCCATAACTCTTTCAATCAGTACCTTCACATACAATTTGCCAACAATGCTGAGAAGGCTAATGCCTCTATAGTTCTTGCAGTCTTGTTGCGAGCCTTTTCCCTTATAAAGAGGCACAACCACCGCTGTGGTCCAGTCATCAGGTACTCGGCCGGTGCTCCAGCACAAGTTAAATAAGCGCTGCAGCTGACCAACTATGATGCCCTGTCCAGCCTTCAGCATTTCAACTGTAATCCTATCATATCCTGCAGCCTTACCTAATTTCATACTTCCCAACGCCTTCACAATCTCATCCACACCAATATCGCTTTCATCATTGCTATTATTACCAATAATTTCGTCGATCGATGTCTCTATCGCCGTTCTTTCAAATAGACCTTCAAAATACTCCTTCCATCTCTTCAGCACGCATGATTCACCATTCACTATCTTTCCATTCTTGTCTCTGATTGACGTGTATTCTGAGGATTGAGTTCTTCCTCGAACTGCACGAACGGATTTCCAGAAAAACTTTATGTTTCTCCGGAAATCTTCAGATAGTCTGCTATCAAACTCATCTTTCTTTTCCTCTTTTTTCCTTTTAACAATTTCTTTCACATTTCTTTTTGACCTAACAAACTCCTTTCTTGCTTCATCTATGTCATCACTCGTTGCCTTTCCCATTCTTTCATTTGCTCTGGAAGCCAACCAATCTAACCAAGCTTTCTTCTTCTCTGACACTGCTGATTGTACATCCCTGTCCCACCATGTATTCTTAACCTTTCGTATTTTCCGTCTCTTGATCACACCACATACTTCAGACGCTACACATACTATCTCTTCTTTAAAAGATTGCCATAATTCTTCCATATCATTTATGCCATCGAACCTCTCAAATCTTGCTATCAATCTTCGCTTATACTCATCTTTCACATCTTTTTCTTGCAGATTTTCTACTTTTATTCTTTCTAGGACCCTATTTTCATAATGTTCTCGGTGTCGCCATCCTTTAAAGAGTCCACTTATCCGGCTCATAACCAAGAAGTGGTCTGTGTGGATGCCGATCCCTCGATACACCCTTGTATCTAACACATTCTTTCTCAAACGTTCTTCTACAATTACAAAATCAATCATACTTCTTCTAACATTCTTAGCCTCACGCGTATACATGTGTATCCTTTTGTGATCAAACATGGTGTTTGTCACACAAAGGCTCCACTCTTTACATATCTCAAGCAAAACTTTTCCATTTTCATTCACACTCTCATCACCAAATCCACCTAAAACCCTTTCAAATCCATCTCGTTTTACTCCCACCCATCCATTGAAATCACCTAACAAGATCAATCTTTCGTTATCCTTACATTTCCTCAAAATCGCTCTTAAGTTCTCCCAAAATTCCTGCCTTTCGTCTTGTTCTTGCTGTGACATACCCGCTACTATATTGACCGGGGCGTAAACCCCTACAATAAAGAGACGAGTAAGTCCTACTTTCATTCTCATCCACCCACAATAGTCTAGCATTTACACATTCATATTCCTTAACGCACTCATTCATTCACGCAGACAGTATTAAACCAACTCCCTTGCAGGCTCCGGTGGTACTGTCTACCCCAGACCAATAAGCCGTGTAGCTGTCATGCTTGGTGGGGCCACAACCGTTCCTTTTTGTCTCATTCACACATAGAACATCAATCTTTCTATCATCCATCATCTGGCATACTTCATTCAATTTACCATCCATTCCTCCTCCAACATTTAATGTTGCAAACCGGCTTTCCGTAGGCCGCTTTTCGCCCTCGCGGGAAACGAGACGTGATGGGTTGCGAACCGCGTCGCCGATTTCGGAGTTTTCCTTCTCCTAGACGGGTTGCCATCCAAAGCTGACGAGGTCCATCCCCCCAAAGAGAGTGGTTTAATTTCGGAGTTTTCCTTCTCCTAGACGGGTTGCCATCCAAGGCTAACGAGGCCCATGCCCCCGTGCTTTTAGTTTCCGTGTTAAACAGCCTAAAGGACGGACAGATCGATGGACGGACATGACGAAACTATAAGGGTTCTTTGTAGGTTACTACGGAACTCTTAAAACATAAGGAGTACATATTATATAAACCAGCAATGGTAACAAGTTCTATTTCATCTCATCATATCAGCCAAACGACGTCCACTACTGGACATAGGCCTCCCCCAAGGTTCTCCACACAGACCGATCTTGAGCCGCACGCATCCAACCGCCTCCCGCGATCTTGACGAGGTCGTCGGTCCACCTTGCGGAGGGCCTACCTCTGCTGCGGCGTCCGGTACGTGGCCGCCACTCCAGAAGCTTTCTGCCCCAACGGCCATCGGTTCTTCGAGCTATGTGCTCTGCCCACTACCACTTCAGCTTGGCTAACCGGAGAGCTATATCGGTGACTTTGGTTCTACTGCGGATCTCCTCATTTCTGATTCGATCTCGCAGGGAAACTCCAAGCATAGCTCTCTCCATCGCCCTCTGAGTGACCTTGAGCCTTCTGATAAGGCCCATAAAGAGCGACCACGTCTCTGATCCGTCAGTCATCACTGGCAACACACACTGGTCAAAGACGTCTTGAGACACTGCGGGATATCGGCCGAGAAGATATGTCGTAGCTTCCCGAACGCTGCCCAACCGAGTTCGATTCGACGATTGATCACCTTCTCGAAGTTGGACCTACCTAATTGGACTACTTGTCCCAGGTAGGTATACTTGTCGACAACTTCGAGCGTAGAGTTCCCAACCTGAATAGGAGCAGGTACAACATGGACGTTCGACATGATTTTCGTCTTGTCCTTGTTCATCTTAAGACCTACTTGTTGGGAGACTCTACAGAGGTCATCGAGCATTGTGCCTAGGTCTTCCATGGTCTCAGCCATGACTACGATATCGTCTGCGAATCGAAGGTGAGTGATGTACTCGCCGTTGATGTTGATGCCGAGTCCATTCCAGTCCAGAAGCTTGAAAACATCCTCCAGCGCAGTGGTAAACAGTTTCGGGGATATGACATCCCCCTGTCTCACCCCTCGCTGGAGTTGAATAGGTTTCGAACTCTGGTCCTGGAGGCGGACTGACATAGTGGCGTTTTCATACAAACACTTCAGCACTTCGATATATCGGTAGTCAATCCGGCACCGTTGGAGAGACTGTAGCACCGCCCAGGTTTCGATCGAATCGAAGGCTTTCTCATAGTCCACAAACGCCAAGCATAGGGGCTGGTTATACTCCTCGGACTTCTGTATAACCTGCCGCACCATATGTATGTGGTCTATGGTACTATAGCCTTTACGAAAACCGGCTTTTTCGGGAGGCTGGAAGTCGTTTAGCTTGCTCTCGAGACGATTCGTGATGACCCTCGAAAACAGCTTGTAGACGTGGCTCAGAAGTGTGATGGGTCTGTAGTTAAGAGGGTTTTATCCCCTTTCTTAAAGAAAAGCACCACAACATCTCTGTGCCACGCCTGTGGCGTTTTACCCTCGAGAATGACGGAATTAAATAGCTTCCGGAGGGCTTCTCTAGTGGGTGCACCGCCGGCCTTCAGAAGCTCGCTCGTAATTCCGTCATCACCCGGCGCCTTGTTGTTTTTGAGCTGTTTGAGAGCCACACTAATCTCGTGCATGCTGACGTCCGGGATATCTTCGGTATAGTGTCGGGTCAATCCAGCGTCAGCGCTGGAGTGCTTGCGGGTTGTTGCGTTGTCGTGTATAGCTGTCCATAGAACCTTTCGATCTCCTCCAAGAGCTCAGGCTTGGACGATACGATTCTGCCATCTTCCGTCTTCAGCTTTGTCAGCTGACTCTGCCCAACAGACAGATCCCTCTGGAACACTTTGGAACCCTTATTCTGCTCGATCGCCTCACGAACACATTTTGTGTTGTATTGGCGGAGATCGCGAGTCAGACTGTTCTGTTGAGGTGCCGATATTTCGGCATGTCGTCGGAGGATAGCAGAACCATCTTGCGCCTTTCCTCTAACAGCTCGAGGGTCGGATCCGAGATCTTGCTGGTTCTCTTGCTTTTCTGGGGCTTAAAGAATTTAGCCCCTGTTGTATGAACAGCATCCACGAACCCGTTACTGTACTCATCCACATCTACGCATTCGCCCAGGCATTCGAAACGGTTCTTGAGTTTGAGCTGAAAGCTCTCGGGGTTTTGGATATGAACCGGTGCCGGTCGGAGCGTGGACTTTATCAACCTCGACCGTTCGAGGCTTGTACAGATATTCTTTGTGCCTCTTACCATTCGGTGATCGCTCCCCACTTTAAGTGAATTGATCACGACGACATCATTGAATATCTGCCTCTTCGTCGACATGATAAAGTCGATCTCATTTTTGGTTGCACCGTCTGGACTTACCCAGGTCCACTTGCGGCATTCTCGCTTCTTAAAGAAGGAGTTCATCATATAGAGTCCTTCCTTCTCCATAAAGCTAGCCAGCAAGTGACCCCGGGAATTCCGATGCCCATAACCAAATTGCCCCACTCTCAGCTCATCACCGTCGCGTTTGCCCAGTTTTGCGTTAAAATCTCCCATGACCACGGTGTAATGGGTTTTGTAGCCATGTATAGCCCGAGATATATCCTCGTACATGGCTTCCACCTCCTCATCGGGGCGCAACGAGTTCGGAGCGTATACCTGTATGAACTTCAGCGAATACCGCTTGGATATTCTGAGTATAAGGTACGCTACCCTGCTCGACACACTCCCGATATTTACCACGTTGGTCACGAGAGATTTGTGGACGATGAACCCGACACCACCTTGGGACTGTTGGTCGCCCTCCCGGTAGAAGAGCAAGTTACCGGAATTGAGAACTATCGAGTCCTCCCCCTGTCTTCGGACTTCGGATAGGCCTATGATATCCCATCGCAACTTGCCCAATTTTTCTTCCAGCTCGACAATCTTCTCGTCGGTCCGCAGTGTGCGCGTGTTCAGTGTTGCCAGGGCCAATTGTCGTTGGTGCTGGTAGCCCGATCTCTTCCGGAGATCCTTCGCACCCCTTGCCCCGCCGTTACCATGGCCGCTACCATAACCAGGACTAGCGGGGCCGCCGGGGACTAGGGGCCGGTTTTTATTGGTGTGGTTCATATGGGGAGATTTGCCATAATCGCCACGCTTGGCAGGCGTATTGGCGATCGCAGTGGCGGAAGTCTTTAGTGCTGGACGCTGCTGCCCATCTAGCATCTTGGGATTTACTTCCGCCAGGTTCGGATGGTTTGACCGCCATCTTTCGGTTGACTGCTTGCACTGGGGGAGATACTATGACGAGTATCTACTCGTCAGATTAACTCTCCCAGTGGGCGGTGGGGACGTCACGTCCCGACGCCGAGATATTTCATCTATTACACAACAAAAAGTGATATTTCTAGAAGCTAGTTAAGAACTTCCGATATTTCCACTGGTTTTTAAAGCAGCAGGTCACTTCATTGCTTAGGTAAACAGAGAACGAGTAAAGGAGAACCTAACCTAACCTATCTAACAATACAACCTAAAAATTCTAGATTTGATTCAGTCGAACTCGCACCATAGAATCGAGTCTTACTTACTCGAGTACCGGAATCGAGTCTAGCGTACTAAAATAAAATTTTGTATTCGAGTAGGCGAGTCAAGAGAAGAATCAGAGTTTGAGTCGAGTCAGGCCATAGTCGGCAAATCACTACACGTTGGTGTAGTGATGTGCCTGTGTGTGAAGGTTTATTAAACCTTGTGTGGTTGCCAAAGTACACGTGTAGGAATCGAACCCACAATACTTACCACCCCTCCATATATAGGTTTCTTTAGCTGAACAAAACTCGTAAACAGGTTGTTAAAAAAAGAAGTTTAAGAACTATATCCCGACTATGTAAAAAGGGGTTCTAAAAAGGACGAAATAAGAAAATAGCTCATTCATATATAAATCTACAAAAATATAAGTAGTATTTACAAAAATGCTCAAGCCAGAGCGTTCTTTTCTTCCATCCTTTCGGCTACAAGATTTTAAGTAAAAGTGTTTTTACCATATTTTATTAGTGATATATTAGTATTCGGACAAACTGTTGTCATAATTATAAAGTAGATTATATGACATTAGTTTATTGCCACAAAGTCTTTATTATTAACTCATTTTAATGTTATAAATAAACAGTGATTATATGTTTACTTGTAGGAATTTATAACTTAAGAGTAGTTAAATATTGACGTAGAGATCTGTTAACGTGAAGCTTTTGACGTGGCATTTTTATAAGATTATTATAATTTAGATTGTGTTGTGTTAGAATCAGGTATACTTATTAATAGTAAACTTGTCGCGGTTGTCATGAAGATCTTTGACAGTCGCTACAGGGCGTCAGTACCTTCTAAATAAACTGGCAATAGTCTAAACACTCTAAACCATGGCATATTCCCTTCCGTCCGAGACTCGTATGAGAGCAGACGTGTGCTTGTTTTTGCAAATTTATTTTAAATTGCTATTATATATATTAACGTAATTATCACCCGTAATTACTAGTTCGATGTGCTTATTTTCGTGTCAAGTGAATAATTAACTTACATCTATTAACACTTAACACTGTGTCACCGCGCGCTTTAACGGACAGTGCTGCGAAGCTCCGCCCACCTGAGGAAAGAGCACAGAAAAATAATTGCTCTCTCGCTCCATCTCTACCTGCGCGTACGTCACATCGACCGCCGCGAGCGCCTACGAGCCATCTTGACCTCCACGACCGAGTGCTACGGCTCATATTACTTTCACCAGCCACGATGCCAAAAGTACAACGATCGCCGCAACTTGCGACTAAAGCGACTACAAGTACAGAATCGCTGCAAACAGTATCCGACTCCGATACACCAAAACCCGCAACGCCATGCGAAACACCAAAGAATGTTAATGTTGGCCCGCGACAAAAGCGAGCCTGTCCCTATTCGCCGAGCACCGAGTTTCGAGACTTTAGATTGGAAGTACGGGAAATGCTAAAAGAGCAAGAAAATCGCTTCAAACAATTATGTAGCGAGCAAAAAGCTTCTCTAAACAAACTGATTTCTGAAATAACTGAAATAAAAAACCAAAATTTAAACATCCAGAAATCTAACTTAGAGATTGAAAAAACAGTCAACTTTATTAGCAACCAGTACGATGATATGTCCAAACAGATAGGAATACTCCAAAAAGAAAAACAACTAGCAAGAGAATATATAGAACGACTAGAAACAAAAATCATTGATTTGCAGCGGGCGTCACGACCCTCCTCTATAGAAATCCGCAATATACCTGCCGTCGAGAAGGAGTCACCAGCGAATCTAAAAACTATAATTGCCAAGGTAGGCTCGACAGTTGATATGACGTTAGACTCTACACAAATCCGCGATGCTTACCGCTTACCGGGTAAACCAGGCACAATAAAACCAATAGTGGCTGAGTTCACAAGCGTTCAACTTAAAACCCAACTACTCTCATCTATCCGCAGCTATAATAAACAACACCCGGGTACTGACCGGTTAAACACTCAGAGTTTGGGTCTAGCCGGTGCTCCACAACCTGTGTATGTCTCCGAATACTTACCACCCCATACGAGAAAACTGTTTTTTACTGCTAGAGAGTTTACTAAACAGAACAACTATAATTTCTGCTGGTCCACAAACGGGAATATTTTTATAAGAAAAGCTCCAGGAGATCACCAAATACTGGTAAAATCTGAAGAAACCTTACGAGAATTACAAGTGCAACCGAAACAATGACTGTATTCTATACGATTGCAAAGATTAGTTGATAGTGCTAATATAAAATCTTTTCTTCTCTGCCTAACGACCAACACCAATTCCTTTACCAGAAAATACTTATGTAAGTACGATAGCTCCAAAATCTATTTTATTTCTATTAGCAATATATTAAGTAAACCACCTTCACATCAAACCGTCACAATATACACACTTTCACACATATTTACAAAATACACATTACACACACACAACTTAACAAATTTCACCAATAATAATAATCATTACACACTGTACGGCTTATATGCCCCTTATAACAATAGGTGCGTTTCTGTGTATCATCTTATGATCGAAGGTATACCAATCTACCATGCAACATTTCGGATACCTGCTGGCTTGACAATTAACATGTCTATACTATTGAGTTCTTGTCTATTATGTCTGTCTTGTCTCAATGGCTAATATAAATAAAATAAGTACTGAACTGGACAACGTAAGCGTCTCCTCATCAACTACATGCAGTATAGATGACTGCCTCAAGCTAGTACGACCCAGTAATGCGCTAAACATTTTACATCTTAATATAAGAAGCATAACAAAAAACTTTGACGAATTTATGTGCCTACTAGTAGCGCTTAAAATTAAATGCGACGTCCTTATTTTGACGGAGTGTTGGCTGAAAAAAACTATAACTGTTCCCTCATTGGAGGGTTATAAATCCCATCAAACAAACACCTTAATTAACCAGAACGACGGCATAGTAATATATGTTAAAGAAACCCTAAAATATAATATAACTGAACCAACTTTCGTTGACGCTAGTTGCCTCGTCTGTAACATTGAAAATAACTTATCTATTATCTCAATATATAGATCACCATCACAGCATAATTTAGAGAACTTTCTTAATAGCCTAGAGAGTACGCTCATCAACTTCAAGCAATACACGAACGCCACAATAATAGGAGACATCAATCTAAACATAGCTACCAACAACAGTGACGCGCGCTGTCAACAGTATTTAAATCTCACCGCCTTATATGGGTTTCTTCCTGCACATTTAATTCCAACACGTCACAACAGTTGCTTAGATCACGTGCTCCTAAAATCAAATAATAGAGCAAAAACCCTAATTATACAGTCAACGGTCACTGATCACTCACCGGTTCTTCTAAATTTGGAAATGACAGTCCCTAAAAACATCAAACCTATATCATATAAAAAGGCGCAGTTTAACTTCACTGGTGCAATTAGTGATATAGAAAAATGTGACTACTCAGATATATATAGCATAGTTGACCCCAACCAAGCTATGGAGACATTACACCAAAAGTTGGCCAGTATTATACAAGTTAATACTACTTACCGACCTATACCCGCTAAATTAAGAATTATTAAACCGTGGATCACTAAGGGACTACTAAAATGCATACGAAACCGTGACGATATGCACAGGAAATGTAACAAAGACCCTCAAAATTTAACTCTAAAATTAACATATCAACGATATCGCAACTTCTGTAACAATCTTCTAAAGAACCTCAAAACTGATTATGAAAAGAAGGTCTTCGTTCAAGCCAAAAACAACCCGAAGAAAACATGGGAAGCTATACGACAAGTGGCACACATAACAAAAAAGCACTCAACACCAACAGAGCTACTAAAAATAAACACTACTCCATCTGAGTCGGTAGATACAGTTAATTTCTTCTTCGCGAATATAGGCAAAACGCTTGCAAGCAAAATTACACAACAATCTGTAACCCCCAACCGGTTAAACAACGTGCCCCCATTACAATCTCTGGCACTGCTGAAGACTGATGCAGAAGAGGTGGCGAGTATAATACAAGGGTTGCGTTCCGATAGTGCCTGTGGGTGGGACGATATCTCCCCTAAGCTCCTAAAGTCCGCGAGTCATATACTATCTTCACCAATAACTCACATATGCAACCTTGCTATCGACTCAGGTGTATTTCCTAGATCTCTGAAACGGGCAATCGTTCACCCTATATTTAAGTCAGGGGACAGAGACAGTGTCAACAATTATAGACCAATATCAGTCCTACCAGCCATTTCCAAAATTTTAGAGCGCATTATTTATAAACACCTTGCCAGTTACCTAAATAAAAACAAAATAATATCAGACAATCAATACGGTTTTAAAAAAGGTATTTCTACAGACGACGCTGTCAACACTTTATTAGACTATCTAGTTGATCAGATAGATAAAAAAAAGAAATGCCTAGGTATTTTTTTGGACCTCTCTAAGGCATTTGACACTGTCTCTATCCCTACCCTACTTAAGAAGCTGGAGCGTGTGGGGATTCGCGGAACTTGTTACGATCTCCTAAAGAGCTTCCTATCTGAGAGAACTCAATGTGTAAAGATAGATAGATACGTCAGCAATGAAATAGCTCTAGATACCGGCCTACCACAAGGAAGTCTGCTTAGTCCCATTTTGTTCCAGATTTATGTGAATGAACTTTGTGAGCTTCACTCCCCGTTCTCTCGTATAATAGCATACGCCGACGACACCGTTATAGTGACTAGTAGCCACGACTGGAAAACCGTCAAAGAAAAATCTGAGTCGATGTTGACTACTGTCATGGCGTGGCTAGCTGAAAACAGTCTCACTTTGAACCTCAGCAAAACCAATTTTGTTACTTTCGGCACCAAACCTTCCGCACTCCCACCCGCAAACTCCTACACAGTAAAAGCACACCTTTGTAGGGCTTCAGGCGCTAACTGCAATTGCTCCTCGTTAAACAGAGTAGCGGTGGTTAAATACCTGGGGCTGCAGGTGGATGCCTGTCTTTCCTGGAACGCTCACATACAAACTGTATCCGCTCGACTGAGGAAACTTATTTTCGTATTCAAAAAACTAAGGCCTTCTGCCCATACTGATATCATGCATATGGTCTACAAGGCTTTAGGTGAATCGATTATAAACTACTGCATCACAGCCTGGGGAGGTGCCGCTAAAACATTAATTATCCAGGCTGAACGCGCCCAACGCGCTGTTCTGAAAGTTATTATGGGAAAACCTTTCAGATTCCCCACACAGGAACTATACGCTGAATTTAACGTGCTTACAGTACGCCAACTGTATTGCCTTCACACAGTAATGAAAAAACATTCCAGCATATCATTACAACAAACTAGCCATCAGCAACTCGCCAGGAGACCCAAACCAATATGTCCCAGTGTTTTCACTTATACCACACTAGCACAACGCCATTATCGGTTTTTAAGTGTACTGCTATATAAGAATATTCACAAGAAGCTACAAATACACACGTTAAACCCTTATAAGTGCAAAACGAAAGTTAGAGATTACCTACTTACCCTCAATTATGACGATACAGAAAAATTGTTAAAACGCCCAAACATGTAACAGCATAAAAAAAAACTCATTTGAACACACACCACACACACACACACAAACACACACACGCACACACACACACACACACACACACACACAGACACACACGGACAGACAGACACACACACACACACACACACACACACACACACACACACACACAAACAAACACACACAGACAGACAGACCCACACACGCACACACACACACACACACACACACACACACACACACACACACACACACACACACACACACTTACATTACTATTTTTAATCTCTTAATAATTTGTCTTGCTACTTAACTTTTATACTTTTAATTTATATAGTTTACCAAGCACAGCATCGTACTTGCATTTGCAATATTGTATATAAGTGTAATTATTTTTGTACAAGTACATTACATAGGATCACAGGATGGTGGGATGTCCCCCGTAACACAGGAATTTCCTAGCTCGGGGGACATTGCTCATATTGTATACTTAAGATCTGTTTGACCTATTTTAATCATTTAAAAAAAAAAACATGTTGATGTATACAGCTCTGTACACTTTTTGTGCTAATAAACTATTATTATTATTATTATTATTATTATTATTATTATATCGCTATCCCTTCCGGTTGCGGAGGTCAAACAGGCAGTCGCTCTGTGGAAAAAGTAATATTCAGCCAAATCCGGTTAGACTATGACCCCAGATTGAAACTGGGTTAACGCTAAGAGGATGATGATTAATAGTAAATCTTGTACCTACACTTATATCATTTACTATTCTCTAGATTGTAAAAAATAACAAATGGGTCGGTACTTTTCTATATAGTTCATAAGATGTTAACAATTTAATAGTACTTAATAGTACTTTTTTTGTCATTGTTTTCGTCAATCTTTTTCATCTTATCCTTTCTTTTTTTTCATAAATATGATGGTTAACATTAGCTGTTTTCCAATAACAGGATCATCAAAATCGATAGAGCTGTTTTGAGGATTAGCTGGAAAAACAAACGGTCAGATAAAAAATGACGGTCGAGCGAGACCAACGAAAAGGGGGATGGATTGTATGAAGGAAGGTGAATGAAAATAAAGGCTTATGTTTAACTTACCACCAGATATAGTAACATGTAACAGACAAAAATAGTAAATGATCACCAAAATGAAACCCGCATTTTAATGTAAAATTATAACCAGTTTTAACATTTCGCTATCCTATTTAAGCAAAATGACTCCAAATAAATCATTGTTAACCCAAAACCCAAAAGTAATAAATGATCACCAAAATTAAACCAGCATTTTAATGTAAAATTATAACCAACGATTTTTTCTTAGTTGTATGAAATACCAACACATAAATTGGATTTGGTTACACCACCTACTTTAATAAACTAAGTTTGAATTAAGGGTCACAAGAGAACCTAACATAACCTATTTATTTAGTGATAATTTACTACATTTGGTGTTCGAATACAATTTGAAGTGCAGTCGTGAATAAAATAGCTAGTAATATTGACATTTTAGACTTTATTTTTCTGGTGTTAAGTATATATTTTTGGTTAAAGAACTAATGGTATCAAAGCATTTTATGGTGGTCATTATATTTAACCCCGAAAAGAAAATGTTTGTCCAGGTGACGTCTGATGGGAGAGGCGAGAAAGGAAGAGGAAAGCACTGTGCACTGACACAGTTATATAGGAATAGGACTTAACAGAACAGACAGAAGAAGAAGAAGACTGCGCACTAGGTTAAAATAATGACGCGAGAGGCTTACAAAATCATAAAATCAACACAGACAAGGAACACCCCAGCCGAAACAACAATTTGTCGAAAAATGTTAATCTCGTATGGGGGATCGAACCCTCAAGACTAGATTGAGGCAATAGTACCCTCCTACTGCATCAATACGTAGTTTAAACAATAGGGACATTAAATAACTACCAAATTATTATTTATTAAAACTATAAATTCATTGGTTGGATGACGAAAGACTGACGAAGATGATATATAAGACAAGTGTGAATTGGACAGGACGAAGGCGAATACCTAGGTAGACGTTCTCTGACCAGATTGAAGACATCCTAAAAAAAGACAGGGCAGAAGTAGCCTAAACAGAAGAGCATGCATGAGAAACTTGATGGAGTGAATGGAGCAAGAGAAATATTATATCAAGGGAGGACCGTTGCAAATGGCATGCCGTAGTCTCTGTCTGCCCCTTTGGGAAACAGGCGTGAGTTTATGTATGTATGTATAAATAAATTAAATATCGCTAGTAAGAACCGTTTCAATAAAATTGTATGATGTATACAATACGCGAAAGTTTAATATCGATTATCAAAACTACATAGTACTTATCCCTCTGAAAAACAATCTCCTTGTCTATTTGTAAAAACAGCTATAATCATAATAACACAATAAAATATTTTTTTGTTTATACAGTTTAGAGTTTTAGAGTAAAGTAACAATGCTCTGAATTCTGAATGCTATAATTAATTTATTTGTTTTAAGATTTAGTAGGCTTTGTCAAGTAGGTATGTCGCAGACTATCAGGGATTTTGACGTGGCGCTATTGACATAGTAAAAAAAGAATAGTAGGTTAGCTAAGGCCGATTGGCGAGTTCAATGCCTACTCTTGCGTCCTACCTACGCGCGGCGCATCCCGTACTGAGGCCGCGCATGCCGCGCTCGTCTATGAGAGTGTGTGCGTGAAAAGTGCGTGCGTACACGGCACCGGCGACTCACGCGTATATTCAAACCGGCGGCGGCCGATTTGTATGAAGCTATCCTACTATTCTTTTTGTACTATGCTATTGACGTGGCAGTTCCTCAATGTTGAAACACAGGCTGAGTTCATTGGCTCACCGAGGGGATCATTTTTTTATTTCATTTATAGACTCACGCCTGTATCCCCGAAGGGGTAAGCAGCGGTGTAATATTACACCCCCATTTTGTCACGAATTTCTAGGTCCTACGTAATAAGGGGCGAGCCTATAGCCGTTACCGGGCACATCACCATACTCCGTGCTGCTACTGAGAATTGGAAAGTAAGTACTTATTATGCTTAGCATTCTACTTATCTGTCATATTATGACTGTGCTGTGTGGTAACGGATTAAGAATACAAAATATCACCACCTCACTTCATTCCGTGGGTCGTAAGGGATGACTAAAAAAATACACAAAGCAAATAGTAATTTGCGAAGAGACGGCAAACCGAGCATCAAACCCTGTACCAACCCGTCGGGCTAGTGTGGTATATTACATTGAACAAATCCCTCTGACTGACTGACTACCTCCGTGGTCCAGTGGATAGCGTATGCGACTGTTGATCGGAGATCCCGGGTTCGATTCCCAGGTCGGGCAAAAGTTTTACTGGGTTTTTCCGAATTCTCAGTAGCATCTCGGAGTCTGGTGACGGTTAACGGCAATAAGCTCGCCCCGTATAACGTGCGTCTTAAAAAAAATTCATGGCCAAATGTTGGTGTTATATTACACCTCTGCCTACCCCTTCGGGGATACAGGCGTGAGTATAATAAAAGTACAAGCGCCATGATCATCCTCGATCACCGCGCTTGAAACCTGGGGTGTAGTCTAACCAGATATACCAAAATGTAAGCCTTTCAAATAACACTGATGCTTGACCACCGCAAACCTGCGGGTAGGTAATCCCGTGGTCTAGGCGGAGGTTGCAACGACTTTAAGAATTGCTCGTCTTTGCAAGAATGAGAATCATCCTCCTAGCGTTATCCCAGTTTCAATCTGGGGTCCGCTTACTAGTCTAACCGGATGTGGCTGAATATTAGCTTTTCCACGGAGCGACTGCCTGGCTGACCTCCGCAACCCGAAGGGATAGCGATATTCCATGGTTTAGACTAGTGTCAGTTTATTTAGAAGGTACTGACGCCCTATAACGACTGTCAAAGATCTTCATGACAACCGGGCCGACGCGACGGCTTAACGTGCTCTCCGAGACACGGGACAAGCGATAATTAACAATTCATACATACATACATACATACATAGACTCACGCCTGTTTCCACGAAGTGGTAGGCAGAGGCATATTAAACGCCCACTTTTCGCCAGTGTTTTGATCCCACATAATAGGTGGCGAGCCTATTGCCGCTTTTCGGGATATTTTGATTGCCAGAGCCTCGTCCGTTGATCGGCAGGTGCACCACTTGCAGGTGAGGTTGGCTTGGGACCCTAAGTTCTTGGTGGGAACCCTATGCACCGATACCTTCTGCATGCGGGTCTGTTGGTATCTCTACTATGCTATCGCTGCCTGTGCAAGAATGAGAATAACAAACAATAAACGTCCACCAGACTGAATTTTGACCTTGGTGGCCGGGCTTAGCTCGACCCAGGGCTAGAATCCCAAATCTCACGTTCCCATCGTTTACACAACCATAGGACTACAGAGCCAATCCCAATAAATCCTAATATACACAAACCACGTAAGTAAGCTGCATCGTTGACAAGGTAAATACATAAAATGTGATTAACATTATAATTACAGATAAAAATATCTTGCGTATTTATGTAGTATTCTTTTTTATAGACTCAGTATCGCAGCGATAGCCGAGTGGATATACCAACAGACTGCCATGCAGAGGGTATCAGGTTCGAATCCACGGCACGCACCAATGACTTTTCGGAGTTATGTGCGTATTGAATTGTTAATTATCGCTTGTCCCGTGCCTCGGAGAGCACGTTAAGCCGTCGGTCCCGGTTGTCATGAAGATCTTTGACAGTCGTTACAGGGCGTCAGTACCTTCTAAATAAACTGACACTAGTCTAAACCATGGAATATCGCTATCCCTTCGGCTTGCGGAGGTCAGACAGGCAGGCGCTCCGTGGAAAAGCTAATATTCAGCCAAATCCGGTTAGACTAGAAAGCGGACCCCAGACTGAAACTGGGATAACGCTAAGAGAAAGAAGATTTTTTATAGACTCACGCCTGTATCCCCGAAGGGGTAGGCAGAGGTGTAATATTACACCAACATTTCGCCATGAATTTTTAGGTCCCACGTAATAGGGGGCGAGCCTATTGCCGTACCGGGCACATCACCAGACTCAATGCTGCTACTGAGAATTTGGAAAAACCCAGTAACACTTTGCCCGACCCGGGAATCCAACCCGGTACCTCGGATCAGCAGTCGCATGCACTATCCACTGGACCACAGAGTACATGTAGTACTTACTGAAAAATACTAAATTATCTTGTGTTATGTTAGTGTAGCATTGCCAACTTTGATAACAAGGCAGCGATAGCCTAGTGGAGATACCAACAGACCCGCATGCAGAAGGTATCGGGTTCTAGATCGTCCACATTTGTAATGGTCAATAGATGGTAATTCGGGAGGATGGATCTCGTTAGCTTTGGTCGGCAACCCGTCTAGGAGAAGGAACACTCCGAAATTAAACAAACATTCAGGGAGCATACCCGATAACAAATCCCAATCCAAGGTGTCAACCGACCCGTGCCGAGGGATTCGCGGCCTGAGGGCAAGCTGGTCGCAAACGGACGGTGCCTGTGTAGTGGTCACAGGGCACATCTGGGACTCCACCTTAGCGCTCTACATTTGAAATCCCTAATGTTCGTCTCGTTTACCGCGAGGGCGAAAAGCGGCCTACGAAAAGCCGGTTTGCAATATTAAATGTTGAAGGAGGAATGGATGGAAAATTTTATGAAGTATGCCAGATGATGGATGATAGAAAGATTGATGTTCTTTGTGTGAATAAGACAAAAAAGAAAGGTTGTAGCACCACCAAGCATGGCAGGTACACGGCGTATTGGTCTGGCGTAGACAGTACCACCAGAGCCTGCAAGGGAGTTGGTGTAATACTGTCTGGTGACTTTTAAAGAAGATGTAGTATGTGTAGCGTCTGAAGTATGTGGTGTTATTAAGAGAAGGCAAATTCGAAAGGTTAAGAATACATGGTGGGACAAGGATGTACAATCAGCAGTGTCAGAAAAGAAGAAAGCTTGTTTAGGTTGGTTGGCTGTCAGTGCAAATGAAAGAATGGGAAAAGCAACGAGTGAGGACATAGATGAAGCAAGAAAGGAGTTTGTTAGGTTAAAAAGAATAGTGAAAGAAAAAAGAGGAAAAGAAAGATGAGCTTGATAGCAGATTATATGAAGATTTCCGGAGAAACAAAGATTTTCTGGCAATCCGTTCGTGCAGTTCGAGAAAGAACTTAATCCTCAGAATACACGTCAATCAGAGACAAGAATGGAAAGAGACTGAATGGTGAATCGTGCGTGCTGAAGAGATGGAAGGAGTATTTTGAAGGTTTATTTGAAAGACCGGCGATAGAGACATCGATCGCGGAATGGTAATAATAGCTATTATGAAAGCGATATTGGCGTGGATGAGATTGTGAAGGCGCTAGGAAGAATGAATTAGTTAAGGCTGCAGGATATGATAGGATTACAGTTGAAATTCTGAAGGCGGGACAAGGCATCATAGTTGGTCAGCTGCAGCGCTTATTAAACTTGCCGGCCTTGCCGAGTACCTGACGACTGGGCCATAGCTGTAGTTGTGCTTCTTTATAAGGGAGAAGGCTCGCAATAAGACTGCAAGAACTATAGAGGCATTAGCCTTCTCAGCATTGTTGGCAAATTGTATGCTAAGGTACTGATTGAAAGAGTGCGGAACATATCTGAACGAAGATGCGTCGAACGTATCTTCGGTCGCGTCTATTCCGTCAAATGAATCGGTACACATCTGACGGAAAATGCGTCGAGCGTATCTGCACACATTCGCTGAAAGCGTGGCTATTATGCACACATCTGTTTGTTCGTGCAGGGCCGTACTCAGGGCAGCTCAATATTTTACTGTCATATTCTTTTTACCTAATCATTTTTCGTGTTCCCTGATGTTATGTAGTCACTGAAGTCCTGTAGTTATTTATATTGTAATTCGAGTTTGACTATTAAAAATATGTCGGACTTCGAAGATTTTTTATAGTAGCCAACAAGCGTTATTTGAATATATATCCTATTTAGGTATGGAGGTTCAAAAATAAAAGACGATAATACGATTTGGTTACGGTTTTTCACAAAACTTATACAAACGATATAGAAGGGGTTACAGACTACAGTTACAGAGCAAGACACAAAATGTTTTCTATATAGGTATGTATGGAAATTGTTCCCGTGGACCTTTAGCACCTCATACCCAAAAATTGGCCCTCGATCCAAGCTAGCAAATATGCGTATACTCATAGCACATACTAACACTACATTATTCTACACATTTCGTTTCTGACAAAATAAGTAAGGTCTGGCGGCCCTGGAATCTTACGATCTTAAATTCACCGATCTGGGAATGACATGGATATGGTATGTTCAATACCTACGAATTTAGCGTGCACACCTACGAAATTAGCATGCACACCTACGAAACGTTGGGCAAATATAATGGCTGCCATTTGGGTTGTTCTCCAAAATGTAATCGATATCGATATGGAGCCGGTTAGAGGAGAATAATACATTTTTGTAGTAAGTAACCTTGGTTAGTTTAAATCTTTTGCCAGATTAGTTTATTCCATAATGCAAATGTGGGCGAACATGGCAAAGCGAAAGACGACCCTTGTATGAAACATGTAACAAAATATTCTCTGAGAGCCAATATCGGTTTTTTAGACATATTTATGCACAAAAACAAAATTATTATGTTCGATAGACAACGATTTCACAGCAGAGGTACCACAAACCTTGGCGGAAAATATGGCGATACTGGCACGAATGACATTTCTAATAAAATATCGTCATGATTAATTTATTCAGTAAACTATGGCTATCTCTTTTTTCTGACAGAGATATCTCTAAGACAAAACGAGACAACACTATGTTTGGTGGCTTTATGTCGATTTCGTATATATGTGTATAAAAAAATCATGGCGAAATGTGGGTGTAATATTACACCTCTGCGTACCCCTCCGGGGATACAGCCGTGAGTCTATAAAAATATAAAATATGATAATATATGTGAATAATGTAATTTTTCTGCCGTGAGTCTATAAAAATGTAAAATATAATAATATATGTGAATAATGTAATTTTTCTATATGTACCTACTATTTGCCCTCTCCATTTATATTCCTTACTCAAAGGTCAAAATTCACGTGGTGCGTGGTGCGCGCGACGTCGACGGATAATCCGTTAGTACGCTCGACGTACTAACGGATTATCGGTCAGGTGTGAATGGTTGAACGTTTTTCTATACATTTGTATGTATTGGCGTTACGCGACCGATAAAACGCGACGGATCTTCCGTCAGATATGTTCCGGCCCTTATGGAAGTAACCGACAAGAAAATATGGGATGTACAATCGTGATTCCGAAAGGGTATGGGGTGCACAAATCAAGTATTTATCATGCTGTGCATAGCCGAGAAATTCTTGGCCAAAGGTCAAAAGGTCTATTGCGCATACGTGGATTTGGAAAAGGCTTATACATATAATAAAGTGGTGAGGAATGAAATGTGGTCGGTACAGTCGATGTATGGAGTTAACAGCAGCCTCATACGAGCTCAGATCCCTTTATGAACATTCTAGAGCTTGTGTGAGGATAAACGGGGCATACACTGACTGGTTTACCATCAACACAGGTGTTAGACAAGGATGTGTAGCATCGCCGTGGCTGTTTAACCTCTTCATGGACAGTTTTTTGCAAGATTTGAAACATAGTGACTGTGGATTAAGGATGCATGAATTACTTGTCAAATGCTTCCTTTATGCTGATGATCAGGAAATACTTGCGGCTTCATAATTAATTCATAATTCTTTATTTGCACAAAATGTAGGTACATTACAAAAGGTAGATTTGGTAACAAGCAGTGCCAGGTACATTCTGTCGTGTCAAGACACGCAAATATAGGTGGTATTAAATTTATACATAAAAGTTAAGATGATTAATTTTCATATTAGTATCAGACTTAGGTACAACAATAACAGTATGTGCTCAATATATATTGTTTTAGTAAGACCAATTATATAGTTCACTGTATTAATCTTGATGTTGCACGCTGTATAACAGCCAAATATGTGAAACAAATCTACTGTAACACCTATGTATTACCTACCATGTTTGACGCAATAAATGATATTATTATTATTATTAATTGTGAGCTGCTATTTAACTTTACAACACAATATTTGTATAATATTATGGTCAATACAAACAGTGGCGTAGCAAGGGGGGGGCGGTGGGGGCGGTCCGCCCCGGGTGACACCATTTTTGGGGTGACACCCGGGCACATTACACAGATGTGTAATGTTACAGATGGATATATAGAAAAAAAGGGTTACTGACTGACTGACAGACAACGCACAGCCAAAACTAATTGGGACAAGAAGCTGAAATTTAACGTCCCTTGAGGACCGTAGGGGTGCACTAAGAACGATTTCAAGAAATTCTCATCAGATCGGGGAGAAACGGTTCAGTTAAAATAAAATGGCTGGGCGTAGCTGTAGTAGCCTCTAGTATCCAGTAAATATAAGCCTTCGTCCCGTCCGCGTGAATTATACTTACACCTTAACGTTCCTCAGGAATCACACTAATTATTTATTGGTGAAAAGCGTACAAAAATCCGTTCTGTTGAGAACGAAAAGGGTACTTCATTTCATTAGGTATAATAAGTGTAGGTAGGTATCAGATCCGCGCCGATTCAAGACGGCGAATCCTATGAAGCGCTTTTTGTCCTTCTATTTTATTATATTTGTCTGAAATAATGATGTTCTCCAGTTTTATATACTTAGTACCTAGGCTATTTACCTGATTACGTGAAGTTCGCTACCAGTTGGGAATTAGTGCAAAAATTAAGCACAATAAAATTTGTACATACCTACTATATTTAAGATAGCTGACTTTTGTAATCTATACCATTTTGTACAAAAATCATCAATTGTTAAAGAATATAAATATAATTTATCATCATCTTCAGCCTTTCGCAGTCCACTATTGATATCTAATCAGATAATTTCTTCGTTTTCTTGTTTTATTTTGATTTTAGGGTCGATTACTTTGATTCTCTGGCAGATGACTTCATTTCGAATTCGATTCTTCAGAGAAACTCCGAGCGTAGCCCTCTCCATAGCTTGTTAAGCGAGCTCAAATTGGTGGACCAGTCGTACCGTCAATTTCCACTTTCTGTAAGTCACAGGTAGAACACACTTTGTCTTAAGTCTTTGCGGTAAGCGTGACGAAAAGCAACGTGATTTTCTATACGCTGCCCAGTTAAGCTGTATTCTTTTGCGAGCCTTCTCGAAATTGTCTCTACCCAACTGCAAGTTTTGCCCGACGCTGAAATTCGACATACTTACCTCTGAGCAAACGGTACCGTTACATGGACTCCAGAATAGACTAGGTTGTAATAAAGTCAAAGGCTTTTTTATAGTCCATAAATCTTAGACTATATATTATGTTACTTTATGCCATAAATGCTATAAGCACAGGGGATGATTCTACTCTTCTGTCTCATATATATTCTGCAGTAATGTTAATGTCCTCTTTGGTGCCACCTCAACCTCGAGAACCGGACTATTTGGAGGTCTAAAACTCGTCAAGCGAGACGCGAAACGGTTGGTGGTGACTGATGACACTGGAAAACAGCTTTAATACGTTGCTCAAGAGAGTGACGTGTCGATAGCACTTAAAAAGGGTTTTGCCCGCCACTCCACGAGAAAAGGCTAGATTTAAATATACATTAGAGCTGCACATTGTTTCATTTTTTACTTCTACAGGGGATTTGCCACGTTTAAGCTCTTGGCTGACTTCTGGTAACTCGTCCGTGAAGTTCCGTTAAGGTAGTTCGGGGATCCTCCTAATAGAGATGAGGAAAGCACGCTACCGACATATAGAGATCACTGTAAATCCTCTGAACTTCATGAATTTCGGACCTAGAAGTGACGAATTTCCATCAGATGTGGTCAACTTCTCCTACCAAATCCGTGCGATCCCACTTCAATTGGTAGCTACTAAGTGCTCGTAGATTGGTAGATAAGCACTCCCACTTTGGCGTTGTAGTTCTCAATGACAACATTGAAGTAGGCCTTTTGGATGTTATGTAAGACTCTAGAAATGTCAAAATACATTTCCTTCACTTCATCATTCGAGCATATCAAAGTAGGTGCATATACTTGGACAATTTTCAAGTTCATACTCTTGCTGACACACTGGAAACTGCTATATCGTTGCCAGAGAAGACTTTATATATACCAAGAATCCGTGGAAATCCTCCGCCTTGGAATAGCTGGTGTCCCTCTCTAAATACATAGGATGGCTAGAATCTAGGGTAATGGTATTCTACGCCTCGCTGCGAACTTCACATAATCCCAAAATATTTCAGGTGTAGCTTTCGAAACAGTGACGTTTCTGCCCGTCACCGATATTTGGCATTTTAGGGTTCACCCTACAAAACATTTGAAAATATGGGTGTAAGGTTCACCTTACACCCACATTTTCATATGTTTTGTTTTGTTCCCCGGAGGAAGCCAAAACAACAAGTATTAACTTTCTCACTCGCAAAAATAAAAAAATTGTGACTACAACGTGGGTCATCAGTTCATCACATCGGGTTGGATCAAATCTGACTAAATTTCAGTCAACAGTTTAATACCCAAAAAAATATTGTCAAAAAGGCGCTTCATAGATTTCGCTCACAGGCGTTGTCTAGGATCGGCTCGACCCTGGAACGCTAGCTTGGTCCTGGTTATCGTAGGATTTATGAAGATAATCATTCAAAACCTATGGGAGGACTCGGATGCTTTGGAGAGGGCACTGAACCGCAATACACCCGCAATGGGGTGACACCACTAAAATCCGCCCCGGGTGCCACCCAAGCTAGCTACGCCACTGAATACAAATGTCAAAAGAGTTAGCTCAATACAAATGTCAAAGTAGGAAAAATATCTGTATCGTTATTTTAGGGTGCACTCAGTGCTATTAGGGATTGACTAGGTTTAGGTGTTAAAGATGAAAATAAAAGCACAAATATATAAATAATGATGTTTTATTATACAATAAACGTTAACCAACTGTACATTCAGTCTTACATTCAGATTCGTTGCTCTACCGCAAACGCGTCAATGGCGATATAAGCACCTCTCTCTCTAACTTCATTGTGTCTCTTTTTAACAAACGTCTAAGAAAAGGGACAGACATACCATGCAAAGGAAACAAAACAGTAGTTGTCATTTCCTATGAGTCACAAAGTTACGTGTATGAAAGTCACCCATAAGCAAAAATCGCTTTATTTACAGGAAAATTAAAATATTAAGCAACTAACAATTTGTAAATCTCAGTGTTAGACAAAATAGGATTTATAACTATTATGAAAATGTAAAATTATGTGAAAATTTCTGAATACCGAGAGAAAATAGGTACATACTGTATTATACAATAAACTTACGAGCTTATAAAGTAAGTAGATAAGACATATTTTTCCCTTCCTCGCAAAATATTTTACTGCATTTTTGTCACTAGTATAGCAATATTAATTCAGTCAAGCACTACACCAAAGTCGCATCAAACTTAATGCTAGATGCGAAGTTAGCAACAGAGCTACGCAAGTTCCGTCAAGTAACTTCAATAAAATGTATAATTTGTCTATTGGGATCAACTCTTGCCGACATTCACACCGCGCATAAAGTCTGACTCTGTACCAATTAACAACAATTTTCACAAAAGCCTTTATAAAAAACACTTTAATATTTCGCGAATACAAAAGCATTAATTTTGTAATTTAATATTTTCACGTTTAGTTATTAGTATAGTTTTGCCGAAAAAAATTATATAAAAGAGTTAAAAGTTAAATAGTTCTGGTCATATTTACAACAACTAAAGCATTTTAGATTGGCAGTTTTGAAAATTGTCTCTTACTCAGAGCAATACAGTATTAAATAAAAAGATCTGAAAATATTTAAAGGTGCTAGCTATTCGAGGCTTGCAACACTCCAGATTATTAATGCTGTGTTGCCAATATAAGAAATAAACAGTCTTCATTCTATGTGATATTTAAAAACATATTTTTTGTTCGTTAATGGTGACATTTTAGCAGCCGCCATTTTGCTAATTCACATTTTAATATGCCTTAGATAGATATTTCCCAGAGTTTTTAAATAAATAATCATTACAATTATTTTACATTCCACCTAACATCACTTTAGGGTTCACAAACAATCAAAGCCTTAAAACAATCTAAATTTCACAAAGCATTGGGAACTTGTCAAAATCTCGCTTAACATAAACAGTTACTCAAACTCTTTGCTTATTTCGTCCATAGACGATAGAACATCACAGATACTGGCAGCATAGGCCCTAACATCATCATCTTTTTTAATTCTGAGCGCGGCACAGTAAAGCTTTTTAAACAAATCAGTTATTTTGTCATAGTCTTTATTAGATTTTGATCTGCAGTATTGGATTATGCTTTTTAGAATAAATTGTAAACGATTTTCGTATAAATATAATAGGCTATGTTCGTTTGTTCTTTTGTCTTCCTCTTCAGTTTTTGAATTGTCTTCTGTTTTTGGACTGTCTTCCGTTTTAGCTTTTTGTTCTATTTTTGAAGTGACTTCCGGTTTATTTTTCTGTTCTGTTCTTAAAATGTTATCCGTTGTAGCTTTCTGTTCCGTTTTTGAACTGTCTTCCGTTGTAGCTTTCTGTTCTGTTCTAGAACTGTTTTCCGTTTTTGTTTTCTGTTCTGATTTGGAAGCGTCTGTTGTTCTCTTGCTGTCGTCCGTTTGTGATGTGTCCTTTTGTTCTTCCACGTCTTTGTCTTTCAGGAGTTTTATTACTGAGTGGCACTGGCGCAGGAGTTGGACTGCCGATTGAAGTGACTTCAGTTTGAGGTTCGGTGATACTGCGCAAAAATAAATAATTATTAATGTCGGCAAAATTTTGGAGGATACATTTTTGATGGATAAGCCGTTTAACCGCTGAATTCAATATTTGATGTATTATTATTATGTTAAGATTTGGGGTAATTATTTGACATAAACACCATACAAAATACGTCAAACATGTGCCTATCTCGAATCCTCATACATGGATATTTCGAATATAGAAACCGGCCGTAAGTCAGGCTAGTATTGATCAGATAGGTACAATATTTCTAGCGTTTCTAAGCTGGCGAACAAAATTAACAAGGAGCATCTTGGCAAATATGTTGTTATTATTTACTGACAGTTTGGGCTTCGAGAGTTTTTGAAAATTTTCTGTGCCGCTAAGAGCATCGCGGCGTCCTCCAAGCTGGCGAACATGTTGGACAGCATATTGTCAAACATGCTGGCAAACATATTGGCGTCACTTACCGGAAGCCTGCGTCTCCAGAACAGCAACGTGCTCCATCTGCACCGTTAGGAACATGCCGGCGTCCTCCAAGCTGGCGAACATGTTGGGTAACATGTTATCAAACATATTGGCGTCACTTACCGGCAGCCTGCGTCTCCAGTACAGCGACGTGCTCCATCTGCACCGTTAGGAACATGCCGGCGTCCTCCAAGCTGGCGAACATGTTGGGTAACATGTTATCAAACATATTGGCGTCACTTACCGGCAGCCTGCGTCTCCAGTACAGCGACGTGCTCCATCTGCACCGTTAGGAACATGCCGGCGTCCTCCAAGCTGGCGAACATGTTGGGTAACATGTTATCAAACATATTGGCGTCACTTACCGGCAGCCTGCGTCTCCAGTACAGCGACGTGCTCCATCTGCACCGTTAGGAACATGCCGGCGTCCTCCAAGCTGGCGAACATGTTGGGTAACATGTTATCAAACATATTGGCGTCACTTACCGGCAGCCTGCGTCTCCAGTACAGCGACGTGCTCCATCTGCACCGTTAGGAACATGCCGGCGTCCTCCAAGCTGGCGAACATGTTGGGTAACATGTTATCAAACATATTGGCGTCACTTACCGGCAGCCTGCGTCTCCAGTACAGCGACGTGCTCCATCTGCACCGTTAGGAACATGCCGGCGTCCTCCAAGCTGGCGAACATGTTGGGTAACATGTCATCAAACATATTGGCGTCACTTACCGGCAGCCTGCGTCTCCAGTACAGCGACGTGCTCCATCTGCACCGTTAGGAACATGCCGGCGTCCTCCAAGCTGGCGAACATGTTGGGTAACATGTCATCAAACATATTGGCGTCACTTACCGGCAGCCTGCGTCTCCAGTACAGCGACGTGCTCCATCTGCACCGTTAGGAACATGCCGGCGTCCTCCAAGCTGGCGAACATGTTGGGTAACATGTTATCAAACATATTGGCGTCACTTACCGGCAGCCTGCGTCTCCAGTACAGCGACGTGCTCCATCTGCACCGTTAGGAACATGCCGGCGTCCTCCAAGCTGGCGAACATGTTGGGTAACATGTTATCAAACATATTGGCGTCACTTACCGGCAGCCTGCGTCTCCAGTACAGCGACGTGCTCCATCTGCACCGTTAGGAACATGCCGGCGTCCTCCAAGCTGGCGAACATGTTGGGTAACATGTTATCAAACATATTGGCGTCACTTACCGGCAGCCTGCGTCTCCAGTACAGCGACGTGCTCCATCTGCACCGTTAGGAACATGCCGGCGTCCTCCAAGCTGGCGAACATGTTGGGTAACATGTTATCAAACATATTGGCGTCACTTACCGGCAGCCTGCGTCTCCAGTACAGCGACGTGCTCCATCTGCACCGTTAGGAACATGCCGGCGTCCTCCAAGCTGGCGAACATGTTGGGTAACATGTTATCAAACATATTGGCGTCACTTACCGGCAGCCTGCGTCTCCAGAACAGCGACGTGCTCCATCTGCACCGTTAGGAACATGCCGGCGTCCTCCAAGCTGGCGAACATGTTGGGTAACATGTTATCAAACATATTGGCGTCACTTACCGGCAGCCTGCGTCTCCAGTACAGCGACGTGCTCCATCTGCACCGTTAGGAACATGCCGGCGTCCTCCAAGCTGGCGAACATGTTGGGTAACATGTTATCAAACATATTGGCGTCACTTACCGGCAGCCTGCGTCTCCAGTACAGCGACGTGCTCCATCTGCACCGTTAGGAACATGCCGGCGTCCTCCAAGCTGGCGAACATGTTGGGTAACATGTTATCAAACATATTGGCGTCACTTACCGGCAGCCTGCGTCTCCAGTACAGCGACGTGCTCCATCTGCACCGTTAGGAACATGCCGGCGTCCTCCAAGCTGGCGAACATGTTGGGTAACATGTTATCAAACATATTGGCGTCACTTACCGGCAGCCTGCGTCTCCAGAACAGCGACGTGCTCCATCTGCACCGTTAGGAACATGCCGACGTCCTCCAAGCTGGCGAACATGTTGGGTAACATGTTATCAAACATATTGGCGTCACTTACCGGCAGCCTGCGTCTCCAGTACAGCGACGTGCTCCATCTGCACCGTTAGGAACATGCCGACGTCCTCCAAGCTGGCGAACATGTTGGGTAACATGTTATCAAACATATTGGCGTCACTTACCGGCAGCCTGCGTCTCCAGTACAGCGACGTGCTCCATCTGCACCGTTAGGAACATGCCGACGTCCTCCAAGCTGGCGAACATGTTGGCCGCTTGCTCGTAGTTTGTTCGAGTCGCGTTCAACAGCGTCCGACGTTTCGGACCGTCTTCTTTTGTTATCCTGATAAAAAATATATAGATTTTACAATAACTCAAGACTAAAAAAAGAGCGAGGCAGATTTTGCATTCTAATTGTTCTTTTATTCTAATTTTTATTTAGGGGCTTTCACATTTAAAACATATGCCAGCCCAAAATACCCTTATTTACAATATTGACGCACCCTCGGATTGACCACCCGAACTATTGCAATAGAAAAAGGTAGACAATACACTCCTCTGATGAAAAGGTTTGGGATATAAGAGATTCGCATTATCCCATATATATCCCTTATACTTTTTGGGTTCCAAGAAAATACCTGACATCGGCACATAGAGCATTTCAGTTAAAGTCAGTCTACGTTTGAAACCAAAACGTGCCTTAGTCCACAGCTGGACATATCAAGCAATAGACTACGGCAAGATAATGATATGGAACTAAACGTACCTATACTGCGAATGGTACAACGAGCCCAGTCGGTGGTAGATCATGGCGGCTCTGAACTGGTACAAGTACTGTCTCGGCCCGGGACTCAGCAGGCAGTACTTTAGCGCGTGCTTCAACGCGTCCGCTACCTCGTTCACCTCCTGGAATAACATTGAATTGATAGTAATGAATATACAGGGTGTAAAAAGACCCTTAACGAAAACTGAAACCCTGTATTTATAAAAAATTTTCGTTATGATTGGTATAAACCAATCATAACGAACATTTTTTACTTCGGCACCATACCTGGGAAATTACTGGTTCAGGAGATAATGAGGCGCAAAGTTGCTATGGAAGTTATGTAATTAAGTACAAAATCGATGCAATTACCATGCCAACCTGTTCTATGGATGTCCTATGCACCCATGGATAAGTAAGTATTTCGAAAATTGTACGCGCACAATTTTAATTGCGGCTGAAAAAAATTGATTATTTGAAAAAAAAAACATTTCCCAAGTTTTATTTTTGCTTAGCATGACTTGGCATGATGTCCAAAACGAGTAGACTTCGGATTGGTGATGGGTCTTGAGACACCCTGTATATTCTATAAAGACATATTTATTTCTGCATTTTGGTTGTTCACAACACTTATACAAGTCAAAAACCTATTCTAGATGATGCCGGCTTTTCCTAGTTAAATTACTTCTTGAAAGGAAAGGCCGAAACAGACTTATTATTATTGCTTATTTTTCTGTCAGTTCAATTAAAAATCTTTTCTTGATATTTTAAAGTCCGGACAATATGGGTTTAGTATGCGAGAACAATGCAAGATATCGTCTGACGCTTTTCACTGATTCAGCCCACTGATGGCCCATTTTCAAGAGCCATCGTACGGCTCAACCTTTATTGAGGGAGAATCACGACGCCTCCACGCTATTAGAAGGTGTTTGCATAAACATGTCAGCCTAAACCATCCGACAGGTTGCGACTACTAAATTTAAATGCCCACATCGTACACTTTACATTATATCATATTATATGATTAAGTACACGTTGTAAAAAGAAACATTGAAACAATCAAATTTTGAATAATAAAATGGCGTCCATTTTAAATGTCAGAATACCCATAATAAATTGTTACCAGTAAAACATTGACCTACTTTAGAGAGAGCGTTATTACATCGTCATTATTTTTTTGTTGTCGTCTAAGTTTAAATGTAAGTGATGTATCATCAGCAAATAACACTATCTCTTCATTATTTTGGATAATATATGGCAAATCAGTATCATAAGTAAGGCAAAGGAATGAACCAAGAATTGAACCTTGCGGCACTCCCATTGTGACCACTGAGCTCATAGAATGTTTTCCATTCACATCAACTCACTAAATCCTATTACTTAAATACGATATAAGTAGATCTAAAGAAGTGTTCTTAACTCCATCGTTGTGTCATTTCGTGATCAATATTTCATAAAAAACGCAATCAGATGCCTTAGATAAGTTACAAAATACTCTCAGAGCATCATGCGACTCCTTCCAGGCATCAAAAATATCTATCCAATCCAGCATCGGTTGTTGAGTGACCCATAATAAAACCGAACCTATCACTTACTCACGACATTCTCTGGGGTCTAAGGAATAGGGTTGTACTACATTACAGTGTACTTACCAAGGCGTATATCTCTGGCGAGTCCTGCATGAGCACGGCGCGGTTGTACAGATGGCACGACAGCTCCCACGCCACAAGTTCCCATACAGACGCCGCGCCGCATGTCTCCCTGGGACCTAGCAGTCGCAACGCTGACTGGTACAGCTCCTCAGCTTCGGCGTAGAGACGACGCTTGTCGCTGCTGGAACAAAATACAAGTTATTTCAGACTACCTCCGTGGTCCAGTGGATAGCGTATGCCTCTGATGATCGGGAGGTACCGGATCGAGCAAAAATGTTACTAAGTTTTTCCGTATTCTCAGTAGCAGCACTGTGTGTGCCCCCTATTACGTGGGACCTATAATCAATCAGGCGAAATGTGGGTGGAATAGAACACCTCTGCCTAGCCCTTCGAGGATATAGGCGTAAAGCTGTGAAAAAATAAAAAAAAACATCGTCCTCATCGTATCGCCCTATATACAGGGTGTCACAAGACCCATCACCAAGCAGAAGTCTATTCGTTTTGGACATCATGCCAAGTCATACTAAGCAAAATTAAAACCTGGGAAACGACATTTTTTTTTAAGTATTCACTTTTTTCAAGCCGCTATAAAACATGCGCGCGTGTAATTTTCGAAATACCTACTAATCCATGGGTGCATAGGACATCTATAGAACAGGTTGGCGGCGTAAATGCATCGACTTTGTACCTAATTACAAAAATTCCATAGTAACTTTGAGCCTCAATATCTCCTGAACCAGTAATTTCCCAGGTATGATGCTGAAGCAAAAAATGTTCGTAATGATTGTTACAATATAGGGTTTCAGTTTTCGTTAAGGGTCTTTTTACACCCTGTATAAACTGTCTTAATACTGGGCTCGGGCTTTCTTATTCTCTCTTTCTCACCATAAGGAGTGTAAGGCCGTAGTCCATCACACCATCCCATTGCAGATTGGCCGACTTTACATGTATTTCGAGAACATTATGGAGAACTCTCAGATATGCGAGTTTTCACGGTGATTTCCTTCACCGTTTAGCAAGCATTCATTTACAATTTAATCTGCAGATAACTTCAAAAATAAATAACTTTATTGCGCAGCGCCGCATGATATCTAACAGTCGCAACGCCGTCTGATATAGCTCCTCAATTTCGGCAAGTTATTTACCAAAAGCTTCTAGTTAGAAGAACCCATGGCCGTTACAGAAAGGTTCTGGAGGGGCGGCTACGCACCGGGCGTCGTAGCGGAGGTAGTAGGGCATGGATCCCGGTATTCCGAGATTTCGTAATGCCGGAATTTCGGACGTTTTTTTTCGATATTATAATACCGGAATTGAGGGCCCAAATATCGTAATTCCGGTATTCATAAATAAAACAAAGTGATTCTTCTAGACAACATATTTTTGTAAACGTGGCCAATAATACACAGTGTTAAGTCACCATTCCTTCCCCAGCGACTCCGCTCTCCCCCTTGAGTGTTTCCTATGTCCCCGACATTTTGTTAATTCATCCGAACGACCCGAGACCATAGTTGACAATGAAAGGTTAAATGGGATCATGGAAGTAAATCTACTTATTGCAAACCACATCATAGTTAGATTCGGTGTTAGTAACGATTTGAAACAATTCTAATTCTCTTAAAAAGAATTAGAATGGAAACAATTGTAGAAATAATTAAGCAAAATACACTAACAAACACGCATTGAGTGGTATGTGAGTTTACTCAACCGTCACAATATAGAGGAAATATTGAAATCTATCGTTTCGTCTGATATGTAAAAATGGGATCGGTCCGAGAATAGGGATCACTCGTCAATGCGCTTGAACACAAGTGAAAGCTCATTCAGAAAAAGTACTGGTTGTTGTCTGAGGGACCAGTGCTGAGTATCATGCACGTCAGCTTCCCATGACATATTATATAGATAGATATGGACAGCATATCACAGTAGCAAATTTCTCTGTCAACAATTGTAAACAATGATAATTTAGTAATATTTGTTTTTATTTTAACCGTTATTGTCCCACTGCTGGGCTAAGGTCTCCCCCACACTCTTCCATAAATGCCGAATATGCCGATCTTTGGCTTTATCTTGCCAGTCTGCTAGAAAAGTATTAATCGTTTTTTCGACCTGCCCCAGTCAACACTTCTCTTCTTCCTTTCTACTTCTCCTTAAGGGTTGCATTGTTTCGTGATGTATGTCC
Organism: Euclidia mi; assembly: GCA_944739405.2. Classification (NCBI taxonomy): domain Eukaryota; kingdom Metazoa; phylum Arthropoda; class Insecta; order Lepidoptera; family Erebidae; genus Euclidia; species Euclidia mi. The sequence goes on from OX123203.2 coordinate 49,075,013, forward strand.
ACTTTTCGAGATGTATCCTCCAGACATATCGTACCCAATCCTATTTTAACTTCGTTGCTTTGACGCGCACTTCGCTGCTTTGACTGTTAGTCTTACACGGTACACCTAAAACGCTACATTACTTGCTACGTTGGCAAACCATGAGCTAGGGATTTCGAGAATCGGTCTGGTTATTATTTTAATGTTAAATGTTTAATTATCTGGTTTTATATGATGTTTAATTATAATATTTTTCTTCTTAGCTTTTTTCTACTTAGGCTTGAATGTTCATGGCATGTTTATTAATAAAAACTGTAAAAAATGTTGAGGTGTTCAAATTCAATGGTAAAATTTTGATCTATCCAACGTATAACGAATTATAGACTGATAAAAAGTATATAACTTGTTTAATTTTAGAATTATATAGGTTTATTTTATATAAGAAATATAAATATTTCAAGAGTATACCGATTCCGGAACCAGTACCGGAATTCCGGAATTGACACTCCAATATCGTAACTCAGTTCCGGAATGCAATACTCTCCGATATTACAAGCCCTATGAGGTAGGTAGCAAGATAGACCGTCGACCTTAGTGCGATCGCAGGAAGCGGATGGTTGTGGGTGGCTTAAGCTCGGTCTATATGGAGAGCCTTAGCAGAGGACTATGTCGACTAGTGGACTTCTTTTGTCTGAGTTGATGAAGTAGGAACATCGAAATGATAGGAAGTCACGCAAATAACTCAGCAGAATTTCTCGCATAGACCTTCTACTCTGATGACACTAGATTGCCAGCCAGTGTGTGCTCTGCCCACTATCAATTCAACTTTACTATTTGGGGAGCTTTGTCGGCGACTATGATTCTCTTGCGGATCTCCTCATTTCTGATTAAATCTCGCAGTGAAACTTCGAGCTTCCTCTATCTCTGGGCCTTCTGAAAAGGAGCCCATAGATCTTTCTTTTTTCGTGTGAGTGTGTGGCCAACTCTGGTGTCGAAGTTTTCCGACCGCCAAAAGGCATCTGACATGGTCTAATGATTCTTGTCCTAATACAAAAAACGGCACTTACAGCTTAACGTGTGCTCCGAAACATGGTAGCATGCCATCCACGCTGTAAGCGAAGTGCCACAGGCATATCTAAGTGGTGACCTGTGCAAGCGTTATTTATCTATGCCGACCTATTAGTAACGGCAAGTCACTGCTGACACGCACATCACTGGCAACACGCACTGTTCAAAGCTTTCGTTTTGAGACACTTCGGGATATCAGATGCGAGGATATGTCGTTGCTTGTAATTTATTGATATCGAAATAAAACCAAACACTATGGAACTATGTAGTTTCCTAATTTAAATATTTAGGTGATTTTATTATTATCTGTGGCATATCTCTCAGTAAGTCTTCTGTTTTTATTGTGACAAATTTAGCTGCGTGTTACAAAAAGAATTTGTGTTTCTATTAAATAATATAGCTGCCCGAATGCCGCCCAACCGAGTTGGAAACCGCGATTAACCTTTTTATCGGAACCATGTACCCAGTTTTGCCATTAGGATCGCCATGGAGAGGTACAGATCGAAGAACACGCCTTTATTTTTTTTTATAGTAATAGGCGGCAAACGAGCAGACGGATCACCTGATGGTAAGCAATTACCGCCGCCCATGGACACAAGCAACACCACAGGAGTCACAAGTGCGTTGCCGCCCCTTGGGGTTGGGAAAAGGGATAGGATGAGGAATGGGATGAGGGAGAAGGAAAGGGGATAAGGCCGCCGGCACTCTCGCTCCCCGAACGAAACGCACAAGTTTAGGTACTGTTACTTTACGTCGATTTTCTGTGAGAGGGTAGTACTTCCCCGGTCGAGCCGGCCCATTCATGCTGAAATCAGCAAGGCTCTACTACCTGTTATTACCTCTGCATTTACTATTCCTAGACATGCAGAAGATCTTCGACTGTGTGCCTTGACAGAAGACTTTACAGGCTCTAAACTCCGTAGGAGTAACAGAGGTCTATATTGACATCATCCGATACATTGTACACAAATTCCTATTGCGTAGGTCGGACCGCTATTGACAACACAAAATCATGACCCATCATGGTCAGGTTCCACCAGGGCTCCGTCCTTGGCCCGTATCTACTAAGCAATTCAGCATTGTATAAAGCTCTATACTGACATGCGGAATTTACTAAACAGAGTGAAAATTAACGACTTGCTTAGAATAAAATTAATGTAATTTGATGGCATCGACATATGAGTTTTGCAGTTTGCTTTTTCTCGTTATTGAGTAAATTTAAATGAGTAATCTATACTTCTATACTAATGTTATAAAGCTGAAGAGTTTGATATTTTATTTGGTTGGTTGAACGCGCTAAACTCAGGAAATGCTGGTTCGATTTCAATGATTATGTTTGTCTTGTATAGGCCATTTACCGGCGTTAGAGGCTATATAACATCAAGCCTTAAGCCACAGGTGTGGAGAAGTAACCCTAATTAACTCAAGTGTAACCGCGGGCTCCGCTACTATGATATACATGTTTATGAAGCCTCGAATAACACGTACAAAAGTAAACACCGTGTTATAAATAAGTCAGTGTCTTTCCGGAAAGGATGTTGGTTTTATTTTTTTTATAGACTCACGCCTGTATCCCCCAATAGGTAAGCAGAGGTGTTATAACTCCCACATTTCGCCATAAATTTGTTGGGGCGTAATAGGGGGCGAGCCTATTGCCGCTACCGAGCACATAACCAGACTCCGTGCTCCGAATTCTCAGTAGCTGCAAGGAAAAGGATGTATTCGAATATAAATGTCAAATATAAATAATGTAACGATGACTTACTTGAATCCTCCCATATCGCAGTGCGCCTTAAACCTCAGATATCTTCCCTTATTACAGTACAGGAGCGCTAAGTTGGGTATATCGTTGACTTGCTTGAATATCTCCGTGGCTTCGTCCAGACACTGTAGAGACTTCTCGGACAGTGTGTTGAACTGTTTCAGCATCAGCTTGGCTTTGGGGTCTTTTGGATCAGTTTCGTCTATGTACTTCATGTGAATTTCTGATAACAAACAGATACTTACGATATGAGTATGAGTATGAAAAAATAAGACAACTTTCGCACTTGGAATAGGTATCCTGTCTCGCGGGGGACTTTACAAACATACAAACGCCGGACACTAAGTACACCCGGACTCGAAAGAACAATAGGTTTGTTTCCAACTAGTCAAATCAAGCACTTTTAATGAAATGTCAAAAACTACCTTTGCTACGGCGTTTGTATGAAATATGACGTCATAGTTTTTGCTGTCAAATAGACTACTTATTATCAATAAATTGTCGATAAAAAATGTTAAATAAAGTTTTAACATTAATTGACGAATTAAACTACCATTATTTTGACATATTTCACTAGATAAAAATACTTATATAATTTATTTCACATGCAGGAAACTTCCCTATTTGTGAGTGTTGTCTCATGTGGGGATCAAACCCACAGGCTGCTCTTGACACTGCTGTGCAGTATTTTATGAATTAAATCTAAATTTGAAGATATTGAGAACAATTAGGCCGCGCGCACTTTGGACACGTTTTCGTACGAATTTTACTCGCGCGTACACGTACGAACACATACGAACGATCCCGATATTCCAAGTACTATGGGAGCGCGCAGACTGAATGCGAGTTCATCGTGCGTATACGTACGTGTAGTTCAGACGTCCGAAAACAATCCGAACTTGTTGGGATTTCAAAACACATTCGTACGTTTTAACCTAAGAAATGGATGTAGAAAAGTTAATTAAACCTAATTCACGAACTTAAATGTTTGTGGGACCAAAGTGATTGTATAAGTGATGTTATAAGTTTTCCATGTTATGATGAAATTCACCAAAATCGTATCTTTTTAAATATATTTCACACACCAATTCTGTTCTACGATAGCGACGACGCCACCGCAGACTTCGAGTGATAAGAGAATTGTCGTGAAGATACAGATTAGGTATTCATCGCGCTCCAAAGCAGACTTCACAAATCCAATATCACTAGAACACTGCTCAGTTGACTAATAGAAAACGTAAACGTATACAGTGTGCGCACTCAATTCGTACGATCATGATCGTACGTATACTGTACGATACGAATTCGTGTCCAATGTGCGCGCGGCCTTATTAGTTGGGACGATATAACCATTCAAAATAACGTAAATGTCTGCGAACTTATGTAGCTGCCAAAAATGGAATCAAGTGATTTTGGGTTGAAATGGATTTTAACCAAGGCGGGATTCAAGATTTTGGGAATTTTAAAGTCCAAAAGGACGATTTTATCAGAAGAAGCACTAAAAAGTCATTCGTCATGAGCCCCCTTTGCGCCCTAGATTTCCCCCTATCTGAGAACAATCTAGAAGTAACTTTCAGCATCTAAAAGGCATGGTGTGTAATCTCAGACTGCGCGTGTGGACACGCTTTGTTGTTCAGGATTGCATTGCTACTTTCTTTGCTGGAAAAGATGGGAGGACTTTTTATGACGGCACTGTGGTTTTGCAGATTAGAAGTTCCACTATCTAATAACAAAAGTGTCGGTACTCACGTTGCGCATCGTTCATGTACCGTACTGCGAGCTCGTTGGTGGCGGAGGCCAGGCGTCGCAACAGCTCGCCCTTCCTCTGCCGCGCAGCCGACGCCGCGCGACGGTACACTGCGCAAGCTTGCTGCATGGCAGACAGCTCGCTTGTAGGTAACGATATCTCTGCGAAATTATAATCAATAATATACCCAGAGGTAATAATAGCCCTATGGAGATTCACTCAGCCTGCCATGCAACCGGGATATAGTCCATTAATAATTTACTTTCGGGGTTTCGTTTGTCAGAGGACGCAATTTTATTTTACAGATGTGTAGACAGGACTAGTATAAATCTTTATCCAAATTTGTGGGGTCGTCTTTTGTCCCTCGGCCGCCATCTTGAAAATAGTGTGGGCGCACAAAGAATATGTGAAGGAGTACTTTGTTGCAAATTAAATTCTCTACAACTTTGGTCCTAAAATTTTTGTGTTAAAGCCAAAAATGAAAAGATATATCTTTATTATTGTTTTTTTTTTTTGCATTTTTTTTACATTTTCCATCATAACTGTGTCTTTGCGATGAGCCAGACTTTGGCACAGGGTCTGATCAAGCACCTGTATTAATTTTTTGAAGAAAAGCTTGTCGGTTATTATTATTAATCATTTTCCTCTATGAATTTTGATATCTCTAATAATTTTCCTGCAAGTTTCCCCAGAAAATACTGGGTGTAAGGAAATGCGTACTGAAAACTGATCAGTGATTCAGTACATGATACTGAGACCCTAGGCGGTCAAATTTTTCGGATCGCTAGCATATTTTTTCTTAACCGTTTCTGCCCGATCCTGTGGGGATTTCGAGAATAATCTTAATCTTAATCCCTACGGTCCCCAAGAAATATGCCTGCCAACATTTCATCTTTTAATGGACGCGCCCTTACGGCAGACATACAGGAAGAGGCTTCCTGATGTATGCTGCTCACCGACGACATTTTGTTAATTGCCGAGAATGCCCTTGAGGTCCGGAACAGACTGACAAAATTGTGACAAAGACTGGAGAGTGTAGGGCTGAAAGTCAGCAAAAGCAAAACTGAGTCCATGTTTTGCGACTTCGGCGGTCTCTCCAGTCCCGTGCCCATATCCCTTGCTGGAGAACCAATATCGATCTGCTCCGACTTCTAGTACATTACTTATTACGTCACGTCACTTACGTCACTTATTTAATGGGACGGGGAAATAGACCGTGATGTCACGCACCGGATCAACTCTGGTTGGATGAAATGGCGACAGGTCACGGGAACAAGATGCGACCCACGGATGCCCCTTAAATTAAAGGGGAAATATACAAATCGATTATAAGACCAGTCGCACTGTATGGTTCGGGCCGTAAAGAAGAAAGAAATGAGGATGTTAAGATAGATGTATGGGGTGTCAAGGATGGTTAAAATTAGAAATGAGTATATTAAGCTGCGTATCCATTATGCGCTCCTGGCGCGCGCGCCATGAACGCCCGCGCCGAGAGCGCGTTCACGGAACGCGCTCCGAATATTTAAATGATATCAACTCCAGCGGCAGCTGTTCCAGTGTTCGGTCGTTCAACATGCAGGCCCGTCGAGCACGAGCAGCAGCTGCGTGTATAGTAATTCACAATATCACACAAAATAACTTTTAGCATTCCACAGCAGTTCTTATGTACCATAAAGATGAATTAGTTTACGGCAACTCTGATTATCCATCTCGGCACGTAATCAACACACAAAATAATATTAGGTCCGTCTCAACTGGCGCGCGCACCACAATTGAGTTGCCTTTGATGCGCGGTAAAAAGCCGACTCTAGATGGAACGGGGCGCTCCATGTTCGAGCGTTCCAACAAACACATTGGCGCGCGCTCCAAAATGGTAACAATTTCGCGCGGCTGGAACGCGCGCCAATGTTCGTCCTTTTGGAGCGCTTAGTCGATACGCGGCTTTAGGGGAAGTTTGAAAATTGCACCGGTCCAAGAAAAATTGAAAGGAAATCGTCTATCGTAGCATGGGCATGTGATGAGGAGGGATATAATAATAAATATAATCATCTTCTTAATATATAAAATCCTTGCGTTACTGACTGACTGACAGACAAGCTACAGCCAAAACTATTGGGCGCAGGAAGCTGAAATTTTGCATGTATGTTCCTTGGGGATCTTAGGGGTGCACTAAGGAGGGATTTCCCGAAATACCCATGGTATCGGTCAAAACAGATACATTTAAAAAAATGTGCAGGCGTAGCTGCTGGCTTCCTCTAGTAATTTATAATAATGAAGTGAAGTACAGTTCAGTGCATAGCTGAAAGTGTTGGTACAGATAGTTCAACTCAGTTGTGCGCGCGGAATTATGTGTGCGCGGGCTTGTAAATATACAACTTTCATTCGTGTGGCAGTGACGCAGCAGTCGTCGTCCGAGCAACACGTGTTCTTGTCGCTTTTTCTTACGGGTACAGTCGCTTACGAAAATGTCTAGTTCTTCACGGAGAAAATGTTTAAGGAGTCAGGTAAATATTTTTTAATTTTAAATTTAGATGTAATTAATATTTACTATGATTCTATATACGAAAAAATTTATCCTTGTTGACGTTTACGTATTATTGTTTTAGACTCGTGAAACCATTGCTACGGTATACGAATTTCTGTAAATAGATGCGAGAGATATATTGGAACTAGTAAGTGACCCAATTTGCAGTGCAAGTCCAATTTTAATATCGAAATTAAGTGAACATTTAAATAGCGTACGGAAAAGAACAGCAATGGCAGTGGGGGTATCAGAGAGAACATTACTAATATATTGGCTGAAGGAAAAGAATCTGACTCTAAATTTAAATCTCCGCATAAAGACCGTAAAAACGTTTAAAGAAGTTAGAATAAGACAACTTTAACGTTGATGTTATACGTTCCACTATTCAAAATTACCATTTAGAACATCGCGAGTTACCTACCTTGCTTAAGTTGAAAAGAATATTTTAAGATAAACTTAACTATGATGGAAGTATTTCGACTCTGCGTACAGCTTTGTTAAAGTTGGGATACAAATGGCGAAAATTGTGTTATTATAGGGCGGCATGACATCCAAAAACTACGATTTTCCTAGCTAAAAAAATTACTCAGATACCGTCAAGAAAATCGGTGTATCGTATATACAGATGAGAGCTACATCTTAACTAATCATGTGCAAAACAAAGGATGGGGTAATAACGATGGACCAACTTGAAAGAGAAACTTGTCGAAATGACAAAGAATTATCATTGTGCATGCTGGTTCAGAACAAGGTTTCGTACCTAACGCACTATTGACATACAAAGCAAATAGTGTTTCTGGTGATTACCACTCTAACATGAACGCAGAAAACTATGAAAAGTGGCTAAAAGAACGTCTAGTACCGAATCTTCCACCTAACTCTGTGGTTGTGCTTGATAATGCCTCATACCATAACGTTCAAAATGACAGAGCCCCAAATTCTAATTCCAAAAAAATAGAAATGCAGAGATGGCTAACAGAAAAATATATAGCTTTTAATCAAGATATGAAACAAAATGAACTGTATGATTTGATTAAAAAAAACAAAGAAAAATATATCTGTTACAAGATTGACGACATACTTCAGCCATATGGCATAAAAGTTCTTTGATTGCCACCATATCATACATACATAGACTCACGCCTGTTTTCCCGAAGGGGTAGGCCACCATATCATCCTGAACTAAACCCCATAGAAAATAAGTGGGAAATTTAAAAAAATTATATTGCTTCACATAATGTCGACCAAAATGTGACGGAAATAATGAAACTCATCAATGAACGTTTAAGTCAAATTGATGAAGGGATGTGGGGTAATACTTGTCGACATGTACATAAGAAAGAAGAAGAATACTATAGACATTTTGACATGGAGTCAGTAATCATAATTAACCTTGGTGAGAGCAGCGAATCCGAAAATTCATCATTTGATTTTTCAATTAGCGATTCACTATAATGTTCAATAAATAAACATTAAATTACGAAATAACTGTTTTTTTTTTTAAATCCGTATATAACCCGTAAATAACTGTATTTGTACCCGACTGTACCTCTTGTCACGCACAAAAACTCACTGTACATGTACAAGGTTTACCCACACATAGGGCCGCGCGCACACCTGAGTTGAACTATCTATACTATCGGCGTCGAAGGTTGGACGACTCGACGAAGTCTACGTGGCGATTAAGTTAATAAAGTGTCATCTGCGTTACTCGGTGTTTCCTTCCAATTAGTTACCCCGTCCGTAACAATAATAATAATAAGGACATAACCAAGTAGCCAGAATCATTCACCAGCAACTTGCTCTGAAGTACAAACTTGTAGACATCGAGGTATGTAGCAGAGCCAGTTCTCGAAAATGGCCATGCCACATTGTACTGGGATCGATCTATCGTCACAGACAGGACTCTTGTAGCCAACAAACCTGATATTGTGGTGATAGATCAATCCGAGCACCTCGTAATAATAAATTGTTGATTTCAACATTTCTCATGACAAGAATCTCGCGAAAGCCGAGAAAGACAAACAGATTTAATATCTGGACTAGACTCACGAGCTTGTCGACATGTGGGATGTGGACTCGGCAATCTCTGGAGCCCTAACCATCAGCAGCTTGAACCCTGTGCTCATTGCTGGTGGGATTCCAAGGTTCTTTTTACATTTTAAATGTATTTTGTTTTAATTGTATATTTAAAATGTAAATGAAATCTGAAGAAAGAAAAATTAAGGTATAATAATAAAATGCGATGAAAAGCATGTGACTAGAAAAGTGATGAATATGAGAGTTGAGGAATTTAAGGCAAGTGGAAGACCAAAGAAAAGATGGATGGATTGTGTGAAAGATGACATGGACGACAAAGGAGTGAATAATCAGATGACGTCTGATAGGAGAGAATGGAAGAGAATGACATTCTTCGCCAAAACCCAGTAATTTGGGAACAGGTCAGGCAGGAGACGAAGAAGCTTTCCGCATAAAACAACAAGACGATACTATCTACATGGACTCGTCCAAAGATTTCAACGAGGTAAACCATTCGCTGATCTGCGCCAAACTCTCTTACTACGGTATACATGAGAATTTGCTTCATTGGGTTGAGTCTTACTTAAGCAAACGAGTCAATTCGTATCAATCAAAGGTAACGTTGCATCACCAGGCACTGCTATTGCTAGGGTGCTTCAAGGATCTCATTTAGGTCCTTTATAACAATACGATAAATGATTTGATAGAGAAGTTGAGGAACTCATGTCCATTATACGCTGACGATTTAAAGATATATTCCGTGGTCAATAGCACGAATGAAAGACAAGCTACATCTAAAACTATCGGGCGCAGGAAGCTGATTTTAAACGCGGCTCTAGTAACTTATAAAATAACACATAAAAAGTGTCTCTTTCTCTAAAATATACGAATAAACAAACTTAAAACACTTACCAAGATCAAATTCATCCACAGCAACACTGTCAACCTCCTCCAACATATCATAGATAATCTCCATACGAATCTTACTATCAAGGTCGTGGTCATTCTCAAACTGCCTCTTGTAATGCTCTATGCGATGCCAATTCTTACTCATTTGGAAATAATTATCACCGACCCGCCCTATCAAGCAACCGGCGTCAACCACTTTACTCTTTATTATCATATTACATAATAATTTCTGACATTTACTCGCAATATCTATATATTTTAAAGAAAATCCGTACTCTTGATCTGAGTAACTATATTCCGCCATTGTCGCGTAAGCTAAACATATTTTCTCGTACAACAAAGTTTTTAAATGTAACTTCCAAGCGAAATTGTCATCCCGATTCGGCTCATGCCATGTTGGGTAGACTTTTTTGTCTTTGATCACTTGTATGGCGTTCTTGTCTATGGTTGATTTAGACTCTATGAGGCAGTTGCCGGACTTTTCTGATGTCTTGCGCTCACGTTTCCGGCGTCTGCTTCGGGACGTGTGTTCCTTTTCCGGTTTGTTTTTGGATAGAGGCTCGTAGCTCATTTTGATTGGCTCGTATGGATTAGCCATTTTTGGATGTTGCTCCTCTATTATGATTTGTTGTTTTAGACGCTCGCGTTCCTCTTCCTGTTGAGCATAAATAGAACAATTTTAAAACAAATATGTACCTATAATAATATAATTTAGCATACATAATGATTGGACTACCTCGTTGGTCTCGCAGCATAAATATGCGCGTGGAATAGGGAGGTCTCGGGTTCGATTCCCGGGTCGGGCAAAAGTGTTACTGGGTTTTTCCGAATACTCAGTAGCAGCCCGGAGTCTGGTGATGTGCCCGGTAGCGGCAATAGGCTCGCCCCACAGGGCTCGCCCTCTATTACGTGGGACCTAAAAATTCATGGCGAAAAATGGGTGTAATATTACACCTCTGCCTACCCTTTCGGGAATACAGGCGTGAGACTATAAATAAATAAACAGAATGATAAAATTATCATTCTGTTTATTTATTTATAGTCTCTCTGTTTATCTATTTATAGTCTCACGCTATCTATGGTGAAATTGGGCCTTAAAGTCAAATGACTTTAAGGCCCAATTTCACCATAGAAGACCTAGACACAATCAGAACTAAATGTGTACTTATTTTCTCTCGGCCAATCAATTTATCCAGACTCTATCGCATAGTGGGGCAATCGCCCTTAGTAATATAATTATGATGGTATTTATAACTAGGTAATAGTATAGGTAATTATGACCTTTGTCTGAGTATATTTCCAGCTTGAGAATTGTTGACCTATAAAACGGAACATAGTAGAATATTTTGGACTGTGACCATTACACAAAAACTTGTCTTCCTTTTATGACGTGCACTCTAAGCAATATTTTTTAATGTTTCACTTTTAAACAGGGGTCGAAAGATTGTTTTTCCATATTTGTCTGTCCCGTTATCCGATTATTTAAAACTCTCGTATCCAAATCTGTATACAATACATATCATCCTCTTAGCGTTATCCCAGTTTCAATCTGGGGTCCGCTTACTAGTCTAATCGGATTTGGCTGAATATTAGCTTTTCCACGGAGCGACTGCCTGTCTGACCTCCGCAACCCGCAGGGCTAGCGATATTCCATGGTTACAATACATATATAAACTCGCTTATTTCAAAGGTCGATGTTTTGAAGGTGAAACGGTCGGACACAGGTCTGATTATACAGATTCGATATTCAGCAACAGACTTAAATATAAATACGAATTTTAAGGGTCAAACTGTAAAATGACGACAAGGCGTTTGGCACAGTGGCTTTTGTACAAACCTTAAAAATATACTGCAGTACACATAAATATTTTTAAGTTAAATTTTTTATACTTGGAAGTATGTACAAAAAAATCTACCTGTGTGCTCGATAGATGGCGTTGTGCCGGAGGGCTGAATCACGCTATGGTTTCGTTACCGCGACAAGTATATAAGGTCTGTGGATACCCGTAACCATTGAATCCCACTTCTGATATGTAGACTCACGACTGAGTCAGAATTTTTATAATCACAGCGGCTAATCTACGGCTTTTGCTGTTGTGGTGATAAATACAAAAATATGCTTAATTCTCTAAGCGAGCGAGATTAGTCATGAGTCGTACTTGCAAAATCGTGTACCAAGTACACCAAGTGCGTCTTTATAAAAATACCAGGGTCGAAAACCAGGTTTCAAAATACTTGCATGTTTTTGGGCACTCGAGTGTAGAAAACTTCGTGTGACGCCCTGGTAATGCCAGTTTGTATGGAAAAATAAACCTTACCCTCATATGAATAAGAATGTTTATCGCAAAATAGGGTAATGGACTTTTCTAAATACTCTCATGGAAATTCATTCCTTACTACCATACATTTATGGAATATTGTCGCGCAAAAACTTGCAAGTTTTATATTTGCGAGTACTCAAAATACTTTAAAGTATTTTAGTGTTTTACGCGACAATGTTCCGTTACTGTATGGTAGTAAGGAATATTATTCCATGAAAGTATAAGAACTACGATGCGATCGGGAGGCGGCAACACGTGAGACGCGATCACTTACTTTCAAGTAAAAAATACTTTGAAGGTGTTTTAGTATTTTGCGCGACAAAGTTCCGTAAATGTTTGAGAAAAAGGAATAATATTCCATGAAAGTATAAGTGTACCTACTTCGGGTGTCGGCAACGCGCGAGACGCGATCGCGTACGTTCAAGTAAAAAAATACTTTGTAAGTTTTGCAAGTATTTTTGTGCTGAAACCTGGTTGGCGTACTTGCAACCGAAAACCTGGTTTTAAAACCTGTTCGCGTAAATACAGACCTTCCCTAAGCGAGATGACTGTATTGCCCTGTATAAAACTAGTTGATTGATGCTCTTAGACTGAAATTCATTTAAAAGTAATCTTGTATATATTATATAATTATGTCATAATTGTACATACATGTGTATTCCTGCGTTACTGATTGACTGACAGACAGCGCACAGCCAGGGCCCGATCTAAGGGGGGCAAGCCGGGCATTTGCCCAGAGCGGCAAAAATCAGGGGCGGCAAAATTGACTTAATCCTATCTTCCAACCTAGCCATTTAGCCATCCACAACCCAAGTTTGAGATTTAATGAGCCATCTTCCAACCTACTTCAGGTTGGATAGTGGAAATATTTAAGTATTTTACTTAAGTAACTGAATTATTTTAGTTCGAAAGAAAGAAAGAAAGAACAGGGATCCGCAAAAAGTACCGATACCTGCATGAATAGTGGATCTCTGCCTTTTCGCCGAAAATTGTTCAGCCAATTATCACTTGCCAACTAACGTTTCGCAGAATTTTATTTCGCAGAATAATCATTTGCCAACTTGTGATATATTTTTGTTTTTATTTCCCAACCTCACAGTTGCCAACTTTACATTTGGTCTTCCTTTTATTGTGGCAGTTCTAACCTAACCAATGTAGCATATTTAAATGCCCTGTGTAGTGAAATAAAAGCGATTTGGTTCTGGCACTTCGCCGGCCGCTGCCGCGGCACGCTCACTTCGCTCACTCGGCTCGTGCGTTGTGGTCACAGTTCTAACCTAACCTAACCAGCCATTGTTTCAGTTGACGTGCATTGTTTATCAGCATACTAACCTAACCTAACCTAACCGATTCCTTTCGATTTCACCTGAACTTCCCGAAACATCACCTGAACAGACGAAACGTTATTCGTCTAAAAGTTGTCTGGCCTAATAATTTGACAAAAGATACGGCCGACGATAAGGGCCCCAAACGTTTTTTGTCATTACAATAATGAGCTTATCAATAATTCTACCAAATAAAACGTTGCCATACAAAAATTTGACAATTGTTAGTCGTCCAAGTGAAAAATAGGCGAAACGTTGGTTGGCAAGTGATAATCGGCCAAACAATATTCGGCGAAAAGGCAGGATCCCATGAATAGTACCTAGATATTGTTGGAAATAACACAACCTCTGTTGTGTTTTGATAGATTTTATTTATAAAAAGTGTATGATTTTGTCATCTGTCTGTGACTCAGCTCAGTCTGTCTGAAATTTACATTCTAATAAATAAACCGAGTTCAATATAAACAATCTGCTTTATGCCGGGTATTTTCTAGAGGTTATGGGCCCACAACCTCTTTTCTACAAGTTCGATACTTGTAGGTATTTGTAACCGCTTTAAGATTTGGCCCAAATATCGGTATTGCGCTCAGGACCCTTTTAAATCTACCAGTAACAGTCGCAAGTGATGAAAAAAGCTTTTTTAAATTGAAAATAATAAAAAAATATCTGCGATCCACCATGACACAAAATAGACTATCTGAATTGGCTATGATTTCAATATTGATCAAAGTGATGATCGAAGATTTCAATAGAACACAAGGTTTTTGCGACAGTATAAACTTATTGTAGAACAAAAAGTGCGAAGGAAATTACTAAGTATAAACTATAAATACGAGGTAGGATTAAATATTGTCCGAAAAATTGTTTTGTAAATTAAACAATTTTTCGGACAATATTTCATTATTTTCAGAAATACTTAACTGTTTTGTTTTGTAATAACATATATTATGTAAATGTTTTTTATCAGTATTAAATTTTAAAATTTTGGGAGTGATTGAAGCAAGAGACATAAATATGTCAGGATCGTTGCAAATGGCGTTCCGTAGTCTCTGCCTACCCCTCCGGGCAACAGGCGTGAGTCTATATGTAGTATCAAGTATGTATCGAAATTTTAAAATAAATCTTTTGTTGTGTCTTTTTTATACGTACCGTATGATCCTTAACAAATACATACTAGGTATGAACCGATTGACCATAATAACCAATTAAACAGCTTGGTCCTAATCTTTTAAACTTCTGAAACGATTTTGATGGAAAATGTTTATTGTTCCTTTAGTTAAAGGGCCATCATACATAGCAAGCATAGGCTGAAACAGGGAAATATAACACAAGGGAAAAAAGGCCCATACGCAGCAGTGAGTCGCAACAGGTTGTTGATGATGATAAAGTTGAAAGGTACATAACTATATCGATAAAGAAATATATCAATCCATCCATTCAGTAGTTTCTGTGAAAATCATTAAAAGACATACATTGTTTTATTTATACTAACATAAAAACACTCATCAACTTTCGTGGTAACCTACTTCTTCAGAAAGCCCAATAGACTGACGTTAATGTATGTATGTAAAGGGCGGCAAAAATGAGCTTTGCCCGGAGCGGCTAAATAGCTAGATCGGGCCCTGCGCACAGCCAAAACTATTGAGCGCAGGGAGCTGAAATTTTAGATTTATATTCCGTGGTGACCGTAAGGGTCGGAACATATCTGACGGAAGATCCGTCACGTTTTATCGGTCGCGTAACGCCAATACATACAAATGTATAGAAAAACGTCCAACCTTTCACACCTGACCGAAGATCCGTTAGTACGTCGAGCGTACTAACGGAACGCAACGCATTATCCGTCGACGTCGCGCGCAACACGCACCACGTGATTTTTGGCCTTTGAGTAAGGAATATACATGGAGAGGGCAAATAGTACATATAGAAAAGTTACATTATACACATATATACGAAATCGACATAAAGCCACCAAACATAGTGTTGTCTCGTTTTGTCTTAGGGATATCTCTATCAGAAAAAAGAGATAGCCATAGTTTACTGAATAAATTAATCATGACGATATTTTATTAGAAATGTCATTCGTGCCACTGTCGCCATATTTGTCGCCAAGGTTTGTGGTACATCTGCTGTGAAATCGTTGTATATCGAACATAATAATTTTGTTTTTGTGCATAAAAATGTCTAAAAACCAGATGAATGAGTGCTTCAGGCTGTGTGTTTGATTACCGTATGTATAGTGCCATTCATGTCCGGTACTTTCTCAGCGACACAGTATCGATATTGGCTCTCAGAGAATATTTTGTTACATGTTTGATACAAGGGTCGTCTTTCGCTTTGCCATGTTCGCCACCTTTACATTATGGAATAAACTAATCTGGCAAAAGATTTAAACTAACTAAAGTAACTAACTACAAAAATGTATTATTTTCCTCTAACCGGCTCCATATCGATATCGATTACATTCTGGAGTACAACCCAAATGGCACCCATTTTATTTGCCCAACGTTTCGTAGGTATGCACGCTAATTTCGTATGTATGCACGCTAAATTCGTAGGTATTGGACATACCATATCCATGTCATTCCCAGATCGGTGATTTTTAAGATCGTAAGATTCCAGGGCCGCCGGACCTTACTTATTTTTTCAGAAACGAAATGTGTAGAATAATATGGTGTTAGTATGTGCTATGAGTGTACGCATACTTGCTAGCTTGGATCGAGGGCCAATTTTTAGGTATGGGGTGCTAAAGGTCCACGGGAACAATTTCCATACATACCTACATAGAAAACATTTTGTGTCATGCTCTTCAACTGTAACCCCTTCTATATCATTTGTATAAATTTTGTTAAAAACTGTAACCAAATCGTATCATCATCTTTTATTTTTGAACCTCCATACCTATATAGGAAATATATTCAAATAACGCTTGTTGGCTACTATAAAAAATCTCCGAAGTCCGACATATTTTTAATAGTTAAACTCGAATTGCAATATAAATAACTAAAGGACCTCAGTGACTACATAACATCAGGGAACACGAAAAATGATAAGGTACGAGAATATGACAGTAAAGTATTGAGCTGCCCTGAGTACGGCCCTGCACGAACAAACTGATATGTGTGCATAACAGCCACGCTTTCAGCGAATGTGTGCAGATACGCTCGACGCATTTTCCGTCAGATGTGAACAGATTCATTTGACGGAATAGACGCGACCGAAGATACGTTCGACGCATCTTCCGTCAGATATGTACCGACCCTAAGGGTGCACTAAGATGGGATTTCCTGAAATTCTCACGGTATCGGGCAGAAACGGTGGATATACATATGGCGATACGAAGTTCGACGGGACAGCTAGAATAAATAAGTAGTGACATACATCATTCAAAATAATTTTGCGGGTCTTAATCGCGTATCGTTCGATCGTGGTCTCTCCGCGACCACGAACGGTGCACGACGATCGAAACGTCGGAAATAAATAGTTATTTATACCTTAAATAAGTTAATTTTACGCGATTAAGACCCGCTACATTATTTTGTATCATCATCATCCCCTTAGCATTATCCCAGTTTCAATCTGGGGTCCGCTTACTAGTCTAACCGGATTTGGCTGAATATTAGCTTTTCCACAGAGCGACTGCCTGTCTGACCTCCGCAACCCGAAGGGATAGCGATATTCCATGGTTTAGACTAGTGTCAGTTTATTTTAGAAGGTACTGACGCCCTGTAACGACTGTCAAAGATCTTCATGACAACCGGGACCGACGGCTTAACGTGCTCTCCGAGGCACGGGACAAGCGATAATTAACAATTCATTACATTATTTTTTATGATGTATACAAATTGCGAAAGTTTAAAATCGATTAGTGACATACCTTAGTTTTGAGTATAGTGACGTGGTGTAGTGCCTCTAACCCTTTGAGTGCGTGCGTGAGCGCGCGGCCGCAACGATGTGGAGCAGAACACGGGACCGGGCTGCTGCCTACACTGTGGCGCTTGCGCTCCTGGAAATGCACCTTTATATTTAGAGCAAAAGTATAGACATACAAGGTGTAAAAAGACCCTTAACGAAAAGTGAAATCCCATTTTGTACCAATAGCCAGCCAAGATAGCAACGTTGATACAAGTCACCATTCAAAGAGCTACCGTGCTTAGTATATACAGAGTGTAAAAAGACCCATCACCAAGCCGAAGTCTACTCATTCTGCACATCATGCCAAGTCATATTACGCGAAAATAATACCTGAGAAACGAATTTTTTTAAGCTTAAAAAATAGGTACATTTTATAAGCCGCAATGTATAGAGCGCGAAATGCATCGTGCCTACACCTGCCGTATCTACAGCGTCAACGTCGGCTGGTATCTAAGGGCGATTTCAGATTAGCGTATTTTTTTGGATGTACACGCGCGCTACATTACGCGCTTCAAAAAACCGAACTCGCGTAAACGGGCATATTTCGGCATATTCGCTCGTAATGGTAGTGACATCGTGTCAGTGTCAACATGGACTCTGACGGCTCAAGCTTATACGAGCTTAGAAGCGCATCAACGCTCGTCGAGTTGCGTGTGTGTCAAAAAGGCACGCCTATACGTATAGGCATACATGTAGGCACATGCGCTTCCAAAAACAAACTTATACGCGCGTATAAAACGCTAATCTGAAACCGCCCTAACGGCGCGGTTTACGATCACGTGGTCGCGCGGCCGAGGGTACTGCCCTCCAGCTGATTGCTAGTAGCGCATACACTGCGTTTAGGGAACTTTAAAGCCGTTTATTTTAGGGAAATATTTAAGATTTTGTTTATGTTTATTTGGAAGAAAGTTTACATTTATTATTCAAAACACGATTTTGGAATAATTAGAAAAAATGTCGTGACTTTGAGCCTCAACATCTCCTGAACCAGGAATTTCCCAGGTTTGGTGAAGTAAAAAAATGTTCGTAATGACTGGTACAATATGGGGTTTCAGTTTTTGTTAAGGGTCTTTTTACAACCTGTATATTGCCACGGTAATAATATCTAACAGTATTGTAACTCCATACAAACGCACGAAACTCGAGTTATACCTACGCGCCGCGAGCAGAGTACCCATTAGACTGGGCGAACTGTACCTACAGTACCCGCAGCCGCTATCGTGCCGCAGATCGCATGCGTCGCGTCTGGTAGGTATATAACTCACGAAGACGGCCGAGTTACAATACTGTTAGATTATATTACCGTGATATTGCTGTCTGTCAATATATCTATTTCATTTTTATTTCGTAAAGAATCTAACAGCACCAACATAAATTGCATGTAGAAAAGAGGGCCTTTTCAATTACAAAAACAGTCTGTATATCAGCAACCGTACTCCATAACAGTATACCGTAAGACATTATTCTTTTTGTATGTAAGTTTTTTAAATAGACAATACCCGCACTGGGAATAAATCCTGTGTCGAAGGGGACTTTACAAAAACACAACCAATGCACGCAATCAACACCCAGTCGGAAAAAAAACATTTATGGATCACACGAAGTGTAGTGTCGTGTCGGACCATACCATCGAACCCATTACACTCGGTGCAGTGTCAAGCGGCGAGGCAGCCGCTTAAAGGTGAACGCACACTTATCCGAGCCGAACGCGTCGAACGAATCGAAGTCAGGTGGCCTCGCACATTAGCAAGAATCGACCGCGCCGAAAGAATCGAGTGGATCGAAAAAAATGGTTTGCATTTCCTTTACGCCTGTCGCACTGTTATTACATGTGAATTGTTATGGATCTTGACGAGGTTTTTATTGTCAGTGCTTTATTAATGGAAGATGAAGAAACACAATGCGGAAATAGTACTCGCGCGTTGCTCTGTCATACCCAACTGATAGAATGCGAGCGCATCGGTCGAGTCGACCGCACAAACCGCGTCGAATCTGATGATGATTCGAATTCATCTAGGGTTTCTGGGGTTCTTCCAGGTTCGGAAGATTCGACGCGGGCAAGTGTGCGAGGTTTCATGAGATTTCATATAAAGAATTCTAAAATTCGTTTCGTTCGACTCGTTCGACGCGTTCGGCTCGGATAAGTGTGCGTTCACCATAAACCACTACGTAAACCGTGCAGTCATAATATATTTATTACACCGTGAAAATAACTATAGTAACTTACCCCAACAGTATCCCTCACTTTATCCCCAATTTCCTTAAGCGCCAGTCCCCTAATCTGCACTGCCAGTGCCTTGTCATCGTCAGTCTGATTCTCAGCCTCCACCTGGTCAGTACTCTCCCCACAATCGTCAGTGTGAGTGTCAGTGACGTCTACTGGCTCCTCGCAGATGTCAGTCGTGTCGGTGTGGGGCGAGTAGTCTGAGAAATCTCCGTCTTCGCAGTCCGAGTCTGAGTTTAGGTCTGAAAAAAAGATATTTCTTATATAGACTCACGCCTGTATCCCCGAAGAGATACGCAGAGGAAGAGAAACTCCCAGTCATGCAGGTTTTCTCACGATGCTTTCCTTCACCGTTTAGCAAGCGATAATTAACAATTTAATACACACATAACTTCGAAAAGTCATTGGTGCGTGCCGTGGATTCGAACCCGAGACCCTCTGCGTAGCAGTCCCCGACGAACTCTCCACTAGGCTATCGCTGCTTTGAAGTGTGGTAGCAAAGAAAAGTTAAATAACTAACAAATTTCTTCAACTCAACTTACCCTTAAAATCTGGATTAGCCGGGTTTGTAGTAGCAGGTACATACAAATCCGCCAGCATATAATGACTCGACGCCACAATCTGAGGGTACCTCTCAACCTTAAGCAACTCTATGACATGTTCCAACAACTGCTTCACATGTTTAGACCTGTTCGTCATACGCATATTCCTCGCCACTCTATACAACAACATAGCCACAGGAGTCGTGAACGGATTGTCCAGACTATCAGGGCATAACGACGTCAAGTCATAAAGTTTGACCACATCGTCATGAGGCCCCTTAAACAACCAATAAGTGTGACCAGCTTTAGTCGCATTGGATTTTAGGAAAGATAAAATATTTTGAGCGACGTTTCTGATGACTTTTGGGGAGAATTTGGAGTTTTCCATGTTCGGTAAGTCTTCTGTCTTCATTGGCTCGTATTTTTGGACGATGCCGTCCAAGTGGTAGCACATTAAGACTTCAGGCACATTGCACATGAGGTTGTCTAACCAATAGTCAATGCCGGTTAGAACATTAATGGGTTCTTTTGCGTCTCTGAGCCGTAAGCTGACGCAAGGTCTGTCTTTGTCACCGAAGATTGGAAGGTCAGATCCTATGAGCATATGGATGTCTTCGAATGTCCATAGTACGTTGCGGTTGTATAGATGCTCTGTGGGCGGTTCCTCTGCTTTTTCTCTTGTCTCTGGTTCTGGTAGGTATGGACCTGGAAAGAAGGACTTATGTAGTTCAAATCTATACATAATATAAAATGTAAACCCTTTTTCTTCCTATCTGTATGAACGCTATAAAGCCAAGAACTACAGAATGGATATATGCACGATTTCTAACAATGCATAGTATGATTCCTAAATACAATCTAGGTGTATAATAGGCTTGTGTCCACTAAGAATAAATCAGTTTGATTGTAGTATCTATAGATTCAAATTTCAAAAAGGTAAGATACATGTTATTTTAAGGATTCTAAAACTAAAAATAATGTATTTATTCTTGTGACAGTGAACACCAATCAGAGAGCATTACGTCAAACAGTACGTCCGCCATTCATGTTTTTGACGTTTTAGTAGTGAATACAACTAAAACGTAAAACTTTCTACCTGTCAAATCGAATATAACAAAATAAAAGTGGGTACATCAAACCAGACTTCATTCACGGTTTGTTTTGTTTTGCACTTTGTGATATCACTCAACCGCCATGATGGTTTACAGCGTTTTCGTGTCAAATTCAAAAAGGTTTTTAAAAAGCCTTAATTAGTAATGTTGCTGATCGATGTTAGAAGAAAAAATCAGGTATTTCAGTTTAACATCTAATAATGGAACGAATAAATCGCTAATTACATTTTAGGACACAAGCCTATTTCTTCCAGACTCTTCTTAAAGCTGTACCATCAATCTAAAGCTGGATATAACATTTGTTTTAACCTTCATAAGCGTTACGTTCTAACATAAATGAATAGATTTTCTAATATAAATGTATTTGAATTTACCAGCAATACTCATAGGTGTGTGAGGCTCCGGCTTTGGGCACTCAGCTATGTGACTGGGCGTGACACTGTGCGACAGGAACTTATGCGTCAGCTGTAATGCCGAGCTAGGAGCCGGGGAGAGCATCAACTTGGTCTTTTCCTGCTCCGACATGGTCTTCAGGATGTTCTCGTAGAAGAAATCCTTCAGCCAAGACCATTCTGACTTCATTAAGTAGTCGTATACGTCGAAATCGTCCAGTAGCAATGTGTTCTCGACGCGGTGGACCATCATACTGACCTGAGAAAATTATGGATCGTCACGAAAAATTCGCCTTACATACATACATACATAGACTCACGCCTGTTTCCGCGAAGGGGTAGGCAGAGGCATATTAAACGCCCACTTTTAACCAGTGTTTTGATCCCACGTAATAGGTGGCGAGCCTATTGCCGCTTATCGGAATATTTTGTTTGCCGTCGCCTCGTCCGTTGATCGGCAGGTGCACCACTTGCAGGTGAGGTTGGCTTGGGACCCTATGTTCTTGGTGGGAACCCTATGCACCTTAAGGTTAATTCGCCTTAAGGTAATATAAATAGATATCAACAAACAAATCATTAAAAATTCTCAGCTGGATGGTATAGGGGCTGCGGTTTGGTACAGGGTTTGTATCAAGTTTTATTTTTCTTACAGTGCTGTTATCTGCATAATATGCTCACTCTGTCGGTTCTTACGACACTCACGGAATATATAGGTTTGTGACATTCCGTATCCTTAATCCGTCACCACACGAATTTAATTATCTATAATATAAAAATGAATCGCTGAATGTGTTGCTAAGCGCAGCTAAACCGATTACGCTAATTCTTTTTTATAATATTCCTTGAGGTACAAGGATGGTTCTTACGGAGAAAATTTAAAAAATGGAAAAAAGGAAATGAAATAATCAACTGTTAGGCGGTGCGAAGTTCGCTGGGTCAGCTAGTATTTTATAAATCTATTGAATGACTTTTCGAAATTATATGCATATTAAATCAGCGCCAAGCGGCAGCGATTTTGATGTACATTGCGCGTACACTGACGCAGAATCAGCTTTGGCGGAGTAGAGTGCGAAATGTACTTCGAAATCGCTGCCACTGCCGCCTGGTCGTAAACGGGCTAAAAGGCAAGGATGACGATGGAAGGTTATTGAACTCATAAGGATGATGGAAGCTTGTTGTACTCACAGTGCCGTTGGGCTGGTAGGGCAACTTGAGCAGTTTCTTGATGCACTCGGCGCCAGATATCACGTCCACCTCGCCCACGCAGTCCGGGAACATGTGCGCCATCCGGAAACTAATTACAAACAAACATACCTATTAAAAACTATGTTATTTGGATATTTTTACAAGATATCGCACCGTATGATCCGGAATCATTTGATCAGGAATATTTCAAATAATAACATTAAGGGCAGTGTCTAATAAGTTCATGTTAAATGATATGTCAGATTACTCAAAGGCAGGAAACCACACAACACTGACAAATCAAAGTAGGTATGGCCTACTACTTAAAGAGAAACTCACCCTTACGCTTACGCCGACGGTATTAGGTGACACTGAACAGATCGACGAGCAGGTATGTACACTGACACAGTCGATGCTAGACAGCTACCGCGCAGCTTGCCCGGAAACCATTCCGCCTTCAACCCCGGGTAAACAACCCTGGTGCTGAGCTTGAACGCAAGAGCAAGAAAGTAAGAAGGGCCTTAAAAAGGGCAAGGAACACAAGCGCAGACGAAGATTGGGACGCTTATAAAGCGGCCAAATCAAGCTATAGGAAATGCCTCAGATTCAGACGCACCATGGGATGGAGGAAATTCTGTGGGAGCATTTAATCTTGCCAACAAGCAAACCGGGTAAGGAAAGTACTGGCCCGGCAATTGCACCAGGTACCCTCCGTAAACCGGATAACACCTTCACCACATCGGAAGAGGAGACAAGACGCGTCCTACTCGAAACACACTTCCCAGGCTGCGTCCTCACTCCGATAATAACGTGGCATGATACGCAAACAGTGGCGACCGAACACGAATGGAGACACGCAAGCAACGTGGTCACAGAATAAAAAACTCCGATGGGCCATCGATAGCTTCCATCCCTTCAAAGCAGCCGGACTGGACGGCATATTCCCCGGATTATTACAATGGGGGGGTGAACCTGTCCTTAAAGTTCTCTTGGCAATCATGAGGGCTAACCTGGCCCTCAGATATGTACCGAAGAGATGGAGGGAAGTCAAACTAATATTGATACCAAAACCAGGCAAAACAGACTATACAAACGCAAAGTCCTTCAGACCAATAAGCCTGATCTCCTTGATGCTCAAAGCCTTGGAAAGGCTTTCCGAGAGGGAACTAAAAAGTGGGGCTCTGAAACACCTGCCCCTACATGCCAAGTTGCCAACCAACATGCATAAAGCTCAGGGAAATCGACGGAATCGGCCTTACATCAGGTCACACTATCAGGTCGTGTACAATCAGGTACAATCAGGTCGTGAACAAGATAGAACTTGCTATACAATAAAAAAGCATCTGTCTTATCGACATAGAAGGAGCCTTCGACAAGACAAACTTCTCCAGCATAAGCAATGCCCTAGCCAGACATGGAGTGGATCAGATGCTCATACAGTGGATCCAAAACATGCTCAGCAAAAGGGTAGTGCGCCTGCAAGGCGACACTCAGACAGCCTTGATAACTAAAGGTTGCCCGCAGGGGGGTGTTCTCACCCCGCTATTGTGAAACTTAGTCATCAATGAACTCATAGACAAACTCAACGCGAGATACTTCTACACAATAGGATACGCAGATGATCTGACCGTTCCCAGTTCAGGTAAGGTAGCTAGTACAGTGTACGACCTTACCCAACAAGCCCTACGCATAGTAGAGAGGTGGTGTAATGAGTACGAATTATCTGTAAATCCGACCAAGACCGAACTAGTCATGTTCACACACAAACGCGCTCTGGGTCCCTACCAACTGGCCAGGCTATTTAATACAGAGCTGAAGCTGTCTACCGAGGTCAAGTACCTGGGGGTTATTCTCGACAGCAAATTGTCATGGAACACCCACATGGAAAATAAGCTCAACAAAGCCAGCATCGTCATTTGGCAGTGCAAGAAGATGATAGGCAAACGCTGGGGCCCCAAAATTGTCTTATGGCTCTATAAGACAATAATACGTCCGATGGTAAGCTACGGTGCAGTAGTGTGGTGGCCTTGGACCAATCTAACAACGGCCGCCAACAAGCTTCAAAGGCTTTAAAGACTTGCATCCCTAACCAATGAAAACCACACCTACAGCGGCACTAGAAGTGTTGCTGGACCTGCCTCCATTGCACCTGTTCATACAACAGGAAGCAACGATGTCGGCGGTTCGGATAAGAGCTCTGAAGCTCTGGAAAGACACCAATACACCGCAACTTAGATAAACTCTTCAAAGCAGTTCCTATAACACAAGCCATTGGCGACCAAATAAAAAAACACTTCGTGTTTGACAAGAAGTACAAAATCCAACTGTACGAGGATCTACATGGAGGAGCGGTTAACCACAACGAGCTCACGATCTTCAAAGACGGATACAGGTACGGGTTCAGGAGTATTCTCCGAGGACCTAAACATCAATATCGCAGCACCGCTGGGAGCCTATAACACGGTCCACCAGGCCGAATATTTCGGCATAATCCTAGCTGCCACAACAATCATGGCACGTGAGGTAAGGGAACAATCCATTAGGATCCTCTCGGATAGTATGGCTGTCCTCTCAGCCCTCAAAAGCCATACTTTCACCTCGGCACTCACACTAGAATGCCACCAGAAACTAACAGAGGTAGGTAAACTAAACAAACTAACACTACAATGGACCAAGGGCCACAGTGGCTCAAGAGGGAATGACGCAGCCGACGTACTTGCCAGAAGAGGGGCCGCCTTAGAGGTGGTCTTCCCTCTGGTTTTTATCGCAACCTAGTAAGAAATAGAACCAGGACCCAGCACAACCAGTCCTGGATTGGTATTGAAACATGTAGGCAGGCCAAGGAGGCTCTTCCTGCAGTAGACGGTAAGATAGCCAAACTAGTCCTCCGGCTGTCCAAACAACAACTTCGGACAGTCATGGCTGCCTACACAGGACACGGATCATTTAATAAGCACCTATTTACTATAGGTATCACTGAAACCCCTCTGTGCAGAGCCTGTATGGCAACAGACGAGACGGCAGCCCACCTGCTCCTCGACTGCCCTGAGGTCTCACAGTACAGGCAGCAGTGGGCCACATCAAGAGCCTGCTGGCCTTCCTGAAGAGCTGGGGTGGCTCGAGTGACAAGACCATTCCCACCCACACGCAAAATACACGCCAAGACGTGGAGTTGCGGAAACAGCCCGTGCCATCAAGTATCAAATAACTCATAGCCATCTCATTAAAATGATCAATTTAACTTAAGAAGATTAGTCTAATCCAGATGTTATGCAACTGGGAGAAGTATTTATCAGAATTATTCAGAAACTGTCTGAGGGGCTTGCGATTATGATATATGTTTGCAATCATCACCGCTCAACTCTTGGGGTGAGCTCATTTACTTTTTCAATACAGAATTTGCCAACAGATGGTCAGTTGTCTCAGCTCCTTTAACCATACAACCTTGATTCATATAACTGCTAGAATATGTACGCAACTACGCATGCATGAACATTTCTTTTATTTATCCTGTTCTGCCCAAACCCTTACGAAGTTCGGATATAAAGGAAAAAATGTTGTATATAAAATTCTTGCATTACTGACAGGCTACGCACAGCCGAAACTACTGGGCGCAGGCAATTGATAGTACAGTAGAATTCATATATAACGACTTCGCTTATAACGACTAACTGGTTTTAGCGACGATAATATTTAGTCAAGTTAGGTTTCATAATTAGGTACTGAGAAAATATGACCGTTTAGTGCGACTCCGGTTTAAGCGACCAACTGCTTATAGTGACCGTTTTGAAGGTCGTTATATCCGGATTCTACTGTACATTAAAAAGGTATTTACCGAAATTCCCACAAAGATCGGGCACAAACAGTTAAACTATAAGAAATAATGTGCAAGCATGGCAGCTGGTATCAAGTAGTATAATTATTCACATAGTTACCTGGATAGTCCAGTCCCCCTTGTCAAGATCTGTTTCAGACCATAGGAATCAATGGCCGCTGCCCAGTTAGATGGCGGCATGTTCAAGTCCGTGTTACATTGCAGCCGAGCGTACCCCACAGGGCTCTGGAACGCAGTGTACTTCACCACTGCTGTCGACTTGATGCCTGGAGATGGACTGCGGCTCTGGAAGAATGAAATGTCATTTGAACTTTGAATGAAAGAGGTAGAAAATGAACCTCTATTTTCCTAATGGCAACATGTGAATCACTGGGGAATGGATCTGAATTTGATTCACTCAAAGGATGACTGAAAATTCAATCTAATAAAAAATACAATTGGCTCTTGAACTTGTTTGTACAAACATACATAGACTCACACCTGTTTCCTGGAGGGGTAGGCAGAGACTATGGAACGCCATTTGCAACAATCCTGTCATACCTCTCTTGCTTCATTCACTCCCATCAATAGGGTACTTCTGACCTATTATTTTTGACGTGACAACGTCTTATAAATTGGTTTGCCGGGTGACACTTCAAGAAACTGCGTTACGCTCCGCTCACGTTATGCGCTCACAATGAGAGCGAGTGAGAGGCACGCGTCCCGCCTAAGAGCGAGAGAGACAGACATAAAAAGTGAAAGGCACGCGTCTTTCATCCTTCTTCCTACTATACGAATGAATATTAGCAGCCTTAGATGAACTCCTATCCCCAATTGTTCATATTTTAAATTTTTCACTCATGTCTGGCGTTTTCCCCTCGGTATGGCGTAAAGCCTATATTCGTCCTCTACCCAAGGTTCCTAACCCCACTTTACCTAGCCATTTTCGCCCCATATCCATTCTTCCTTTCCTATCCAAAGTGCTCGAGGCTTGTGTCCACCAGCAGCTGACCCGATTTGTACATATTAATAACCTGTTGAGTCCTTTTCAATCGGGATTCAGATCGGGACACAGCACAACCTCAGCCCTCCTTAAAGTGACTGGCGATATTAGAGCGGGAGTGGAGGACACCAAGGTCACTGTGTTGGTCTTGGTAGATTTCTCGAACGCTTTTAATACCGTCAGTCACGATATCCTCCTCTCCATACTATCCCACCTTTCGATCGCACCTGAAGCTTTGGAATGGTTCTCATCCTATCTTCGTGGGCGTCAACAGTCTGTTCGCATTGATGAGTCCTTATCTCGTTGGTGTGATCTTGACTCTGGCGTCCCACAAGGCGGCATTCTTTCTCCACTTCTTTTCTCTCTATTTATTAATATCTTAACTCACAATCTTCGGTGTTCGTATCATCTGTATGCAGACGACCTGCAGCTGTATTCTCAGGCGAGGGTTGAGGACCTAACACGGGCCATCAACGATGTGAACAAAGACTTAATGGCCATAAAGCATTGGTCTGATCAGTTTGGGCTATCAGTTAACCCGTCAAAATGTCAAGCCATTATCGTGGGTGGTAACCGCATGATGTGCAGAGTGGATACTGCAGCTCACCCTCCAATCATCTTTGATGGGTTAAATATTAAGGTCACTTCAAGCATTAAGGACCTGGGACTACACATAGATAACACCCTTAACTGGAGAACGCAAGTCACTAACGTGTGTCAAAGTGTCACTGGGACCCTGCGATGTCTCTATCGTCTGAAGAATTTCCTCCCCTCCAAAACAAAGACTATGCTAGTGCAATCGTTAGTGTTCCCTGTCATCGATTATGGTGATGTGTGTTATTATGACCTGAATGCAGACCTTCTCAATAAACTCGACCGGCTTCTCAATAACTGCATTCGATTCGTTTTCAATCTTCGCAAGTATGACCATGTATCTACTTATCGTTCTCAACTGAGATGGCTTCCCATTCGTCAACGCCGTAGCTTGCGTGCTCTCACTACTCTCTACTCGCTACTTCACTCACCCACTCCTCCAGCTTATCTTACTTCTCACTTTCAATATCTATGCTCTTCGCATGATAAAGCTCTTCGTTCTTCCCACAACCTTTTACTTCTATGTCCTCAACATAGCTCTGGCCTTGTACATTCTTCCTTCTACGTTCAAGCTATACTCCTATGGAACGCGCTCCCTCTGGAAGTCAGGACGGCAGACAGTCGCTGGACATTTAAAAACAAGGCTCGTCAATGGATTCAACGTGGGTTATTGGCTGAATCATCGTAATCATCACAGGATTATGTATGTATATAGAATATTTTATTGAATATTTATGTATATAAATATAAATATATATGTTATAATATATTAATATATATAATATTATAAATAGTATATTGTATTAATTATTAAATTTATGTGTATTGTATAAGTGTGTTATGTATATTATTTACTAAAGTATCTAGTTATATATAAATTCAATTATAAAGTACTTCCACCTAATACCTGCCTTAACCATCTCTGCATCACCCTAAGGTAGACTGTTAGACAATGCCTAAGGCATTAAGTCCGCCTATGTACAGTATTGTGCAGGAAGTTTAATAAAAAAAAAAAATAAAAAAAAAATATATTCACATTAAAATTATTTTACCACTCAAAGTCGTTGTCACGTAAAACTTTCGCCCGTATACCGACTTTACAGGCAACCAATATTTTTTTTAGGTATGACATGTTTGTTGTGTGTAGGTTACTACTACTTATGGTGTACTAATGGTGGATCAACAAATATTTGAAGAATTTATATATTAAACACATTACTGTCAGGCAGCCTGCATGAAAGAATAACCTACAAATCAATGTTGCAGCATAACTTGTCTATAAGTTAAAATCATCTTGACTAGTAAAAAACAGTCAATTTAGGGATTTCAGCATGCAGTCACAGGTGGCATAGAATGTAAATTGTATGCACAATACCATGTGATATCACAGAAATATAATGGGCACTGAATACTGGATATCATAAATGCTTGGCAGTGCCAAGAAAATGGAAATATGAATATTCCTTAAAAAATTATAACCAAAATTAGTTCATGTCCACTGTGTTGATGTTTTTCTTTCTGAATCATTGTAAATTTGTAACAGATTTATCATAGTTTTATTTTTAAGATATGAATTATACAGTAAATGATTTGCTTTTGACAGTAAAGATTAAACTAACAAGCTCTACTGTGGCTGATTTTCACTTTGTCTTAACAAAACAGATTTAGACTATGCAAAATTATCATACCTACTTACCTTCATTTTACAAATAAATAAGTGTCGGCTTCACCATGCCATAAAACCTATTTTTAATTCATAAAATTTGAATACATTTATGTTTTAAATCAGCTGTGCTAAATGGTTAAGTAAATTCTAAAAAATTCTAGAATAAACATCTGTTACCTTTGTGCGTTTGCCGTCATTTTCGTTTTCTATGTCTTCCATTCTAACAGCTGCGCATAAAACTAGTTACACAACAGAAATATATCTGCCCTCAGCACGATTTTTTTCACAAATAACGTGGGTTTGGAATTTATTTATTATATTCCGACGAACATTACCACATTGAAACAGCAATAGCTAAAGAGTAAAGACGTGAGACGTCGATGACATTTAGCTCGTATGTCTTTGGCATAAAGACTATTTCTTCTTTTTCTACCGCAAATATTTCTGCAATACACAAAGCGTCAGGTTGACATTAGTTTCACGTTTCGTTTCACCTGTGCGACATTTCACCACATGAATTTGATCACAAATGCAAAGCAGAAAATGAAATAGCAAAAAATAGCAAATTAGCAATTGCATGCAGGCAAAGTTACCACTTTTAAAATTATAATTACTTACTTGTCTTATAATAATAATGGACTATGGCCTTACCGTTCTCATAGCGAGAAGCATAGATTATACAGATATACTGGTAGTGAGAAGTGAGAAGAGGCTCTAGAGGCTGGGCACGGGCCCAGCAGTGGGACAGTATAAACGTATAAAGGGCTGATGATGATAATAATAATTATTTTATTATTGGGCCCTAGTAGGTAGTGTAATAAAATATCTTTTAATTTAAAAGCGTAATAGCGACTTTATTCCGTACAACAGATGGAACAGTTTCATACGTGGGGTAGATTCATATCACAGATCACTACTAAATTATACATACAGCCGCGGCCGCCTTGAGAGACAAACAATTGCAACCCTGTCTAAAATTATGAGCCCCATACACATGCATCCCATAAGATTTTAAGGTTTTCGGCGTTTTGGCCCTACTTTTAGAATATAAAAATAATCTTACTTATCCACGTACCTTTTATGCTTTGTTAATTTTCTGTGTCACACGAAGTCATAGATGTGTGAATAACATGGATTGGACGTACCTACGAAGTTAGCGTGCATACCTACGAAACGTATGCAAATAAAATGGCGTCCATTAGGGTTGGGCGCATATTAGGCAACGCAAAGCATATATCGACAAGTTTTTTTGTTATCGACAAAGTATAGCACCTTTAGGCATCATTCGCACGAGGATTTAAAAAACGATTGCGTTGAACTCTGGCGTAAGCACTTTTAAAAGCTTGCGATGAGAGCGTTCATACCAGCACTAAAATCACTGTTGTCTCGGTTCAGTAAGAAGTCGAAATTATTAAAGCTAATGTACTAGCGAATGCGATTTGTGTTGCTAAACGTTGAAAAAGAAAACTATATTTTTTAGGTTTTTGAAGGGTTCTTACTTTTTCTAGTAATAAACCACAGATCTGTGAATAACATGGATTGGACGTACCTACGAAATTAGCGCGCATACCTACGAAATTATGTGGAAAATAAAATGACTGCCGTTGGGTTAGACCATAGAGATATTAAGAATAGAGTGGTAGAGTGGGGCCTATTCGTGTCCGCCGGTGGGAGAGAGAACGCAACATTAAAGGCCCCCTGCATTTCTCTCTAACAATACATGCACAACATCAACATTACGCAGTGGCGTGCTACCTGTAACTATTATTTAAATCAGTTTATTAGTAATCAATTGTTTAAAAATTGTTTTTATTGATACACGAAGATAGTTTGAAGTGACAAAAAAGTTTATATATTTTTAATATATAAACTTTTTTGTCACTGCCCCTTCAGCTTGGCTATCCGGATAGCTGATGGCCGGCGCCGACTGACGGCATGGCATGGCACGGCGCGGAACGTGTTTCGTTAGCCCGAAAGACGCTTCGGCACCTCGCAGCATGCCGCGTCATACCGAGGCGTCCAATTGACTGGAATTTAGTATCAATAGCACTTCTTGCTGAAGATGAAGAACGACAAATGCAAACTGATCTGTCGAAGAGAAAACAATTCTTGATACATAATTTATGAGAACAAGATTTACTAACGGTGAATTCAGGAACTTATTTACCTACTGATTACGTCGTGGCACACTGCAAGACGCCATGGCATGCCGCGGCGTCCAAGTGTGCCGCCGATGCCGCGACGTGCCGCGACGCGCCCCAAACGTCCCGTGGCATGCCACGGCGGGCTGCGATACGATTGTATCGAAAAAAAGTAATATGAATTCTAAACTCATTGAAATAAGAATGAAAATGACTTGATCAGTAATAAAATCCTTTGCCATGCCGCGACGTCAGTGCGCGCCGGCCTTATGTCGGCAATTTCTGATTTGCACCATACATACCGTAATGAAACACACAGCTACACTGAAATATCATAAGGGGGTAAGAAAAATCATAATTGATTAATACATGTTATTTATTTGTTTTTTATCTGTATAATATATAAAATCCTTGCGTTACTGCTTGCCTGACAGATAAGCTACAGCCAAAATTATAAGGTGCAGGAAGCTGAAATTTGGCATGAATGTTCTTTGGGTATCGCAGGAGTGCACTAAGGACTTTCTTGAAATTCCCACGGGATCGGACAGAAACAGTTGAAAAAATGTGCAGGTGTAGCAGCGGGCGTCCTCTTGTTTATAAATAAAATTATTTTCTACAACGTTTCATTGCTAGGAATTCTCGCATACAGTTGCTGTTCATGTTATCTGTTGGCAAAAAACATAATATAATTATTTTAACTGCTTATTTTCCTCAACATAGAGCAGGATGCAGCGGTTTTGGGTTTTATGTAATCAGGTCTAAGTAAAGTAAGTTTGTCAAATATCGCTTTTCCTTTACTAGGTACAGACAAAATTGGTTCAATGTTTAATTTATTTCCATTTACAGACACGAGATAGTTTTAACAATGTTATCGTTTGTGGAAGTCTCTATACATTATCTATATATCGATAACCCATATCGACATTAGCAGTAACATCACTACTAACCTCTAATACGTAAATATGGAAAATTCCAAACTACGAAAATAACAACATTTAGGCCATAACGAAGCTAAAACCTGTTAAATTAACTATAAAAAGAACCTCTTGTAACAATATTTTGTACAAATACTAATCCTTTTCAACAGTATAAATCATGACTTGTTACTTACTTGTGAAGAGTACATTTGTGTTGATTATAGCTTTATCTTGCACTGCACAGTTCAAATCAACACTTAGGCATGATTTTACGATCTCTAGGAAAGCTTGAAGCACTGATTCATCTGGTTTTTAGACATATTTATGCACAAAATCAAAATTATTATGTTCGATACACAACGATTTGACAGCAGATGTACCAAAAACACTTGGCAAGCAATATGGCGACACTGGCACGATTGACATTTCTGATAAAAAATCACTACGATCAGTGTATTCAGTAACCTATGGCTATCTCTTTTTTCTAACAGAGATATCGCTAAGTAAAAACGAGACAACACTATGTTTGGTGGTTTTATGTCGATTTCATATATATTTCTATAACGTAAAGTATCCATATGTATTATTTGTCCACTCCATATTATATTCTTTTCTCA
Organism: Euclidia mi; assembly: GCA_944739405.2. Lineage (NCBI taxonomy): Eukaryota > Metazoa > Arthropoda > Insecta > Lepidoptera > Erebidae > Euclidia > Euclidia mi. The sequence continues at coordinate 49,108,789 of OX123203.2, forward strand.
AAGCACGAAGTACCTCTTTCTCAAAGGTCATAGTTGTCAACTACTCAACTGTCAAGAGTGTCAAGTCAAGTAAAAAAAGCAAAAGCACGTCGATTCCAAGTGGTGGTGTTTTTATGTGTAAAATAATTAATTAAAATGGTGAAATTTGGCAAGAATAAGTTTAAAGCATTAAACAAAATAGCCAAAAATCAGAAATTAGCGGCTACGTCGCCCGGTGTATCAAACAAGATACTAAAGAAGAAAATAAATGCAGACAAAAAGGTTACTTTTCAAAAAGAGATATTACTGAAGGAGTCTGTAGTTGGAAATAGTGCTCTTGTGAAAAATGTAACAGCAAAAGAAGTAATCTTAAACGAATTATCGAAGAAAGCGGAGAAGAAACAGAAAGCCAAGCCAAGCCCTTTACCACAGAACACACAGAAGCCAAAACAGAAACCAGTAGAAAAACATAAAAAGCGTCAGAAAACACAACTGAACGATACTAAACTATTACTAAGTTTAATGAAGAAGAAATAAATATTATAAGTATAATATTAGGTTTAATTTCCAGGTCCTACCTATTTGTCTGCCTTCTCACTTGGTTATTTAATCTTATATATACAAAACTGAATAAACCTTATATAGAAGGTACAAAAGCACTAGAAATTTGTTTATTTGTAGGTACAAGAAATACAAAAATAAATAATACTTATTCATAAATACTTATCCATGGGATTATATGGCATCTAAGGAACATATTGGCGGGGTGAATGCATTGATTTTGTACCTAATTAGAAAAAATCCATACTAACTTTAAGCTTCAATATCTCCTGAACCAGTAGTTTCCCAGGTATGGTGCCAAAGTAAATAATGTTTGTAGTGATTGCCAATCACTACAAACATTATTTACTTTGGCACCATATGATTGGTACATGGGATTTCAGTTTTCGTTAAGGGTCTTTTTACACCCTGTATGTAGAAGCAAATAAATAGAAATTCTGAGACAGAACTGATATCTCAACATCAAACCATCTGGCCATCATGGTATAGTAGGCCAAATCCTATTGAATCACTGCTGTTGATCACAAGATGCAAATTAAGCGAGGCCCATGTTCAACAGTTGACTGCAAAATGCTGGATGATGTAGTGCCTCCATATCATATTATGAGAGGAATAAAACAACAAAACTAAAGCTGATTATTTTTATTGAAATCCAAGTCATATTACAAGTCATCAACATCTATATGATTATTTACTATTCGGTTTGTAGTAATTTGATTAGAATCAACTAATAGCTACACTAAAGACATTATTCTCTAATGCCTATAACTAACCATTCTCAAACTGTGCTCCGCAGAGCCCCAGGGTTTCACGAAGCATCTCTAGGGGCTCCAGGAGTATGTATGTGTATATCAAGAACTCATGTAACATATATGGTTGTGTAGCGCTCATCAGAGACAGTTACCCCAATGCCTGCAGCATCTTCAAAAAAATAGGATCCAATCACTCTTTCTGCACAGATGTCACATCACACAGTTACTTTTAGTGGATGTAAAGGTGTTTGTTGAATTATGCGCGGATTTTCAGTGCCCCAGAAACAAGTATTCTGCTTATTGAAGTGCCCCGAGAGATGGAAATGCGCTTCGTCCTTCATAATCAATTTAGAAGAAAAAATATCCTCTTCAAGGTTGAGGTTTATGACGCGCTGGCTGTACCTACTCTAGACGATCTCGGTGATCAGTAGGCAGCAGCTGATGAGTCATCAGTTTTATACGGAAACCTCTTAAATTTTTTTACTAAAAGCTGCAGAGTCCGCCTGGAGATCCCCAATTGCGTGGCACGTCGGAATGTCGCCTCGTTGACGTTTCTGGACACTCTTCCACATTTTCGCGCACAGCTTCAAAATTTTCGGCTGAATGGCCTGTTCTTGGTCTGCCAGACATACGTCTATCCAATGTTGAGCCAGTTGCTTCGAGGCGAGTGGCACGGCGTGGAATAGTGCGACCAACCGGTGCCGGACGGTGGGGAAATCGTCGACGAAATTCACGTTGTGTTTTTATTACTGATGAATTATTCCGTAAAAAAAGGCAGCGATAGCCGAGTGGAGATACTAACGGACTGCCGTGCAGAGGGTATCGGGTTCGAATCCACGGCGCGCACCAATGACTTTTTGGAGTTATGTGCATATTGAATTGTTAATTATCGCTTGTCCCGTGCCTCGGTGAGCACGTTAAACCGTCGGTCCCGGTTGTCATGAGGATCTTTGACAGTCGTTACAGGGTGTCAGTACCTTCTAAATAAACTGACACTAGTCTAAACCATGGAATATTGCTATCCCTTCGGGTTGCGGAGGTCAGACAGGCAGTCGCTCTGTGGAAAAGCTAATATTTAGCCAAATCCGGTTAGACTAGTAAGCGGACCCCAGATTGAAAACTGGGATAAAGCTAAAAGGATGATGAGGATGATGAAGACAACCGAAGGCTAAATATTGAATGATATTTCACTTCGATAACATTAAAAACTTCAATGTCAGAAATTATATTGACGCATTTATAACTATTTGTAAAGCAATATTATATACCAGCTCCATTCCAACTTTCAAGCCCGTGGCGTCTTAAGACACAGAATATACTGTTACTAAGTATTCGTCCGAGATTCATTCATAAAAACTTTTTAAACCCAACGTTTAAAGACGGCATTAATGACTGCACGGTTGGAATAGCGCTTGACACTGTGTTGTGGGTTCGATACCCACACAAGACAACACTTTGTGTGATTTATAAGTTGTTGTTTTGAGTCTGGGTGTTTATTGTGTCCATTAGTTGTATGTTTGTAAAATCCTCCGCGACACAGCACTGGATTTAGTCATAGATTTGAAAAAAAATTATCATAGCCATTGGCATTATCTTCAAGTCTACCGTAGTGGTGCAGAGAGAAAATAAGTAGATGTAATATACATAAATAATATAGTCCATAGAGATATTAGAATTCCTAATATCTCTATGCTATAGTCTAAACCGTGGAATATCGCTCTCCCTTCGGGTTGCGGAGGTCAGACAGGCAGTCGCTCTGTGGAATTAAAGCTAATATTCAGCCAAATCCGGTTAGACTAACAAGCAGGCCCAGATTGAAATTGGGATAACGCTAGGCTAGGAGGATTATGAATTATTCCGTAAAAACAATGACACGATTATTCCACGTTGCGCGCTAATCTCAGGAACTACCGGTCGGATCTGAAAAATTCTTTTTGTATACGATAGCCCAGTTATGGCGGAAGGTTACAGGCTATATAACATAACGCTTCGACCCTTTGGGGCCGGGCAAAAGGCTAAAACATAATGTCGGCTAATCTCAGGAACTAGCAGTCGGATTTTAAAAGTTGTTATTGCCTATGATGGCCCAATTATTCCGAAAGGCTATAGGCTATATAAAATTACGCTACTACTTTTAGGGGCCAGACAAAAATAATAAAATGGTCAAACGAGAAGAGGGGGGTTGGGTCAAAGGCAAAAAAAGGCTAAACGAATAGGATAGAATCTATATGGGTATAGTTTTCGAGATTTTCGGGACGCTGATTAATAATATGAAATTTATTTAGTGATCCAAGATGGCGGACGGGAAATCAAAGATGGCGGATGAGAAATTTTTAAAAATCAATATGGGTATCGCCTTCGATATTTTAAGGGGTGAGGAATCGAAATACAACATCTATTTCGTGATCAAATATGGCCGATGGGAAATCAAAGATGGCGGATGGGAAAATTTAAAAAAAGTCAATATTGGTATCGTCTGCGATGCTAAAAGGGATGGGGAATCCAAATACAACATCTGTTTCGTGATTCAAGATGGTGGATGGGAAAAATTAAAAAAGTCAATATTGGTATCGTCTGCGATGCTAAAAGGGATGGGGAATCCAAATACAACATCTGTTTCGTGATTCAAGATGGTGGATGGGAAATCAAAGATCGTGGATGGCAAAAAATTAAAAATCAATATGGGTATCGTCTCTGATGATTTAAGGGATGGGGAATTCAAAAACACCATCTATGAAGTGATCAAAGATGGCGGATAGGAAATTTAAAATAATCTATATGGGTATCGTCTTCGATGTTTAAAGGGATGGAGAATCGAAATACAACATCTATTTCGTGATCATAGATGGCGGATGGGCAATCAAAGATGGCGGATGGGAAAATTTAAAAAAATCAATATTGGTATCGTCTCCGATGTTTAGAGGGATGGGGAATCCAAATACAACATCTACTTCGTGATTCAAGATGGCGGATGGGAAATCAAAGATGGCGAGTGGCAAAAATTTTAAAAGTCAATATGGGTATCGTCTTTGATGATTTAAGGGATGGTGAATCCAAATACAACATCTATTTCGTGATCAAAGATGGCGGATTGGAAATCAAAGATGGCGGACGGGATTTTTTTTTAAAGTCGATATGGGTATCGTCGCCGATATTTAAAGGGATGAGGAATCCAAATCCGACATAATCTATTTCGTGATCAAAGATGGCGGATGGGATTTCTTTTTAAATCAATATGGGTATCGTTTCCGATGTTTAAAAGGATGGGGAACCCAAATACAACATCTATTTCGTGATTCAAGATGGCGTATGGGAAATCAAAGATGGCGGATGGGAAAAATTTTGAAAATCAATATTGGTATCGTCTCTGATGATTTAAGGGATGGTAAATCCAAATACAACATCTATTTCGTGATCAAAGATGGCGGATAGGAAATCAAAGATGTGTGGACGGGATTTTTTTACAGGTCGATATGGGTATCGTCTCCGATATTTTAAGGAATGCGGAATTCAATATTGTATAAAAATCTATGTTTGTTTGTTCATCATTTATAGACTCTGAAATGATAAGAGATTAAGCGCTAAGTCAATGGTAACTTTGGAAAAGGGGCTTGGAAAAAGGGAATTAAACAAAAACTCTTAAAAAGGCGATACGGAGTTCGCTGGGTCAGCTAGTAGCTAGATAAAGACTTTCTGACTGATTTCACTCGGTTGCTGTTTGAATAGAGCGCGAGCGTGTATTGGAACTGCGAAGGTTGGGTCTTACCATCGCTAATATCCTTTATTTATGCGGTCCTACTACCGATATTTATCGCGAATTAATTTTTTGCCGCGAACACCCCAAAATATATAGGGTTGAGTCCAAAAATTTACACATGGCATTTGTAATAAGCTATATAGTCGGCGAAAGTATCGTTTTTTATTTTAACGCATCAACTCATAAAAATTAGGGTCAAAATTCAAATAGCGTACAGTTAACCGTAAACACAGGCGTAGGTGGTGGTACCTTTAGGTATTACCTATTCAACTCTAAAGAATATAGATAGGTATTGTATTTTGTAGTATCATCATATCAGTCGAAAGCACTGTTGGACATAGGCCTCCTCATGTGGAGAGCCACATTGACCGATCCTGAGCCACCCGCATCGATAGGCTGCCCACGATCCCAACAAGATCGTCAGTCCACCTTGCGGGAGTCGGGTGGCCTACTTCTGCTACGACGTCCGGTACGTGGCAGCCCAGTTATATTAGTCTATGGTGACAGCCACTGAAATATTCTGCTACAATGGCCGTCGGTTCTTCTGGCTATGTGTCCTGCCCAATGCCACGTCAGCCTGACTATTCGGAGAGCAATGTCAGTGACTTTGGTTCGCCTGCGGATCTCCTCAAATCTGATTCGATCTCGCAGGGAAACACCGAGCATAGCTCTCTCCAGCGCCCTCTGAGTGACTTTGAGATTTCTAATGAGGCCCATAGTGAGCGGCCAAGTCTCCGTCCATTTGACAACACTGGTTTTCATTTTTTTTTCTTTAAAGACAACTCCCGCACTAGGAATAAATCCTGTGTCGCGGGGAACTTTACAAACATACAACTAACGGACATAATGAACACCCAGACTCGAAACATCATCACATCACACAAAGTGTTGTCTCGTGTGGGAATCGAACCCACAACACTCGGCGCAGTGTCAAGCGGCGAGGCGACCACTTAAACGACTACGCCAGCGGTGCAGTTGATCTTGAGCTCAGAACAGAAAAAACATCTCTTCCGTGATCTTGAGACTTTGTAGTAGGTATTTATTTTATTTTATTTAGGCAGCTATAGCCTAGTGGAGATAGCAACAGACTGCCATGCAGAGGGTATCGGGTTCGAATGCACGGCGCGCACCAATGACTTTTCGGAGTTATGTGCGTATTGAATTGTTAATTATCGCTTGTCCCGTGTCTCGGAGAGCACGTTAAGCAGTCGGTCCCGGTTGTCATGAAGACCTTTGACAGTCGTTACAGGGCGTCAGTACCTTCTAAATAAACTGACACTGGTCTCAACCATGGAATATCGCTATCACTTCGGGTTGCGGAGGTCAGACAGGCAGTCGCTCTGTGGAAAAGCTAATATTCAGCCAAATCCGGTTAGACTAGGAAGCGGGCCCCAGATTGAAACTGGGATAACGCCAAGAGAATGGTGATTTATTTTATTTTATTTATTTAGCAAGCACTCTTCGATATAAAAATAGCTATAATATGTCAATAAAACCTTACAACCATATCCCTCGTTATTTAAGAGAACTACCCTTACGGCAATTCAAATACAGACTAAAACGTGGGCTGATCGAAAAGTGTTTTTATAATGTAACAGAATTTTTAAACTGTAAGGAATAATATTTATTGTGTAATTCTATGATAATATAGTTTTTAAGTATCAACATTCGTATGTCGGACTACATATAATGATGTTTAACACCTCAATGAACCATGTTCTGCCGAATAAATATCTTTATCTTATAGTCTCTCGCAGAGGTGTAAACTAACCACTGGACCACGGAGGTGAAGTCAACTTTGTAGTAAGTATAACAAATTATTTCAAAAATTATACTGGTATTTCATTCGTCACGCGGTGCCCCTACTGCCCTGTCGCCTGTGTGCACCGCATACATCGCACACAGCGGCGGCTCAGAGACCTGATAGATACCTATATTATGTGTAGGTAGGTATGTACTTAGTAGTTTTTATGAAAGATATAAAATTAATATAGTTACCTACACTTTGAAGAAGTTGTTCCTGAGTTTACAGCTTCCAATGGTACTAAGAAGAGCGTTGAATAATAAAACAAACGTTGCCTAGTACCTATAATTTTTCTTTCTTACTTCTTCTAATACAATGTGATTCATAACGAATTTCATTTGATGGGCGTAGTCGTGGATGTTAGTTGAGCTTTGATTATGGTTATCGTAGGTTTTATGAAGATAATTATTCAAAAGCCGTGGGAGAACTCAGATGCTTTGCAGAGGGCAATGAGCCGCAATCCACCCGCAATGGGGTGACACTACCAACATTCGCCCCCGGTGTCACCCAAGATAGCTACCTACGCCACTGGGTTATAGGGTTATAGCTACTTTTATTTATATAGTCTATGATGTTAATGCTACACTTGCGTTAGCGTAATGCTACTGCAACACCTGCGTTCGTTTGCGTTAACTGCAATGGCTAACAACGCGTTAACTAAGCGTTAAAGATTCACCTTAACAATTTGTAATTTAACGCGTTAAAACGTTGGCCACAAACACTAAGCGCCTAAATTAACACGCTAATTGACGCGTTAAGACGCAGGTGTAGCAAACATTGTACACTCATCTTTTTTGTGAGCGCGCGTCCCGTGGAATAAGACAGCGCTAATCTCAGCGCTAATGTAGCCGACATCAATAGGGAACATTACGCAAAGCTCGACGCAGATGGCAGCACACGCGCTTTTCAAATACTGTCATCAACAAGGCAACAATATATTTATACTTATTTATATAGGCAAAACAGTAACAACAGTTGTAATTATCAATAACAATAAAAATGGAACAATATTTCTGTTTTAGTGACTTGTTTGAGATGAGATAATGAGATCGCGCATCCAAAGTTTTTTTTTTTTTTTTTTTTTTTTAGTATGGCTCCATCGTTTATCGATGATTTTGCCAATGTCAAGGTGGGAGAAGAGTTCAGATAGTTATATTAGTTTAATTTAAGTAAGAACAGCCTATTGATCGGTCGGAGTAGCAGTGGTTTCTCTTTGGAGGCTGACTTTCTAGAAAACAAACAACACAAACGTTAGTAAGCAAATTTGGGGTTGTTAGGGTTTAGTAGTTGAAGTGGTTAGGTGGGGGCTGGGAGAAAAGGCAAGAGGTGAGCTTTCTAGATTTTAATTTTATTTAGGGTAATAAATTTGTACAGACATTTTATGAGGGGAGTATGGGCCAGAGATAAAAGAAAAGCTATGTTTATGGGTCTAGGAATAGAATTAGGTAGAAGATCGTAGAGGGGGATTGATAATTTTGGGCAAGAAAAGAACATGTGCTCCAGGGTACCCTCGTCTAGGCCGCATTCACATAAAGAGCTATCCCTAACCCGAATCTTGGCCAAGAATACTGGGGAGCATACAAATCCTAAGCGCAAACGGATGATGATAGAAGTAGCCAGTTTGTTGATATTCTTGTTTTTAAAAAACCAGGGTTTGGAAGGAATAGTGGGTTGAATTGAACCATAAAATTTGCCCTTGATCAGCTTGGAAGCCTGCCACAAGTCATTCCAAGATCGAACCAACGAAGGCTGAGCCTGGGAGCGTAGATCGCGAGAAAAACAGAAATTGTATTTGAGGCAACCCGTTTGGGCTGCAGCGTGAGCACAGGAGTCTGCTATTTCGTTACCTGTGATGCCTGTGTGGCCGGGAATCCACGCGAGAGCTACCTCAATGCCAGCTGAGTGACACCTATACAAAGCTGCTCGAGATTGGAGAGAGATTACGAAATTATGGGATTTAAGGGGATTTTTCAGAAGGTCAGACAAACAACTGTGAGAGTCGGAGAGGATAAGTGCCTTATTAAGTTTGTGAGACTCAACAAACAGGATTGCTTCTAATAGGGCAATAGACTCGCCTGTAAAAATAGAATTTTCTTGGGGGGTTTTAAAACTAAGGAGGATTTTGAATTTAGGGAGCCAAACAGAAGAACCTACAGCACTATCGTTAGATATTTTAGATGCATCAGTGTATAGGGTCACCCAATCGGACCAGTTATTGGTCAAAATGTTCGTTAGTTTGAAATTAGCCTGACTACAATCCTTGCCAATACCGAAATCAAGGTAAATTCTTGGTTTGAAGGTTAATGCGGGGAATTCTGTGAGGAAGACAGGGTTAAGCGGTGACTGGTAAATGGGGGCCGACGAGGTTTGAAATTTTCTAAAAGAAATAATGAGACGAGGAGGGTGTTTATGTGTCCAGTAAGAGGAAGACGTTATTAGAGCGGCCAACGAATGCAGAATGGGGATAAGAGGGTGAGAATTAAATTGGAGAGTATTAATTAGGTATCTGTCTGATAGGTACTGACGTCGGAGTTGAAGGGGCGGGTCCAGGCACTCAACCTGAAGAGCGTTGATCGGAGAACACCTCATAGCACCCGTTATGATCCGCAGGCACTTAGACTGGATCTTTTCTAGCTTGGACAATGCAATTTTATTACATGGTTCAAGTAGAAAACTCGCGTAATCAAAATGACTGCGAACCACAGCGTTGTATAGAAGTTTTTGGCAAAAAGGGTGGGAACCCCATCGGACCCCAGATAGGGCCCGCATGACGTTAACACCCTGTTCACCTTTCCGCTCAATGTACCTCAGGTGATGAATGCCCGAAAGTTTGGAGTCCAGGATGACACCCAGGAATTTGACATGGTCGTCAACAGGAATAGGCTCGTCACCTACACAGAGTTGTATGTTGGGGATACTGCGTTTACGGGAGAAGGCAACAGCGCTGCATTTAGGGACCGAGAGGGAGAGGTTGTGGTCAAGGAGCCAATCATTAAGATAATACAGCGCGGAGTTAAGACGGGATGTGGCTTGTGAGAAAGAGTGGGAGGTAGTATACAGTACAATGTCATCTGCATATTGTAAGATTCTGCAAAAGGAGGTTACAGTGAGGTCTAGGTCGTGGGTATATAGGTTATACAAAATTGGGCTAAGCACTGATCCTTGTGGGAGACCTTTCCAAACGAGGCGAGGTGGGAGAAGGGTACCTTGATGACGAATGGAGATAGAACGAGACATTAGAAGATTGCATATGATGTCGACCAGTCTCACGGGGAGACTCAGCTGTTGCATTTTTTGCCTGAGTCGCGGAATCTGAACATTGTCATATGCTGACGCAATGTCTAAAAATACTCCAATTAGATGTTCGTTCTTGGAGAAAGCAAGGCGGATTTCAGAGGTAAAGATACTCAGGCTGTCCAGAGTACCTTTACCCTTCCTGAAACCAAACTGCGAATGCGATAATAAGCCCCTGTTCTCCAGGATCCATTCAAGGCGGTTTTTAATGAGGAGTTCCATGATCTTAGCAAGGACTGAGGAAAGAGCAATAGGTCGGTAAGAAGAGGAGTCTTTTGGGTCTTTGCCGGGCTTAAGGATTGGGATTATAATTTGGGATTTCCAAGTAGGAGGGATTTCATTTGCGAGGAATATGGCATTGAGAATGTTGAGGAAGAAGGTCTTACAGGTAGTGGAGGATTTGCAAATGAAGGAGTAAGGGATACCGTCGACGCCAGGAGAGGAGTCGCGGAGATGGTCAAGGGCACAGGTAAGTTCAGAGAAAGAGAAAGGATCATTCATGGGATCAGAAGGAGTAGGAGTAGAAAGGTTAGGGGGAGGGAGGCAGTCCAACTCGGGGGCGTAAGGTGGGGCTAATTTACAGTGAAAATCATGGATAAAGGAGTTAGGGTCGTTTGTTGTGATCGTTGGATCTTGAACGCTATAGCGAAATGATTTGATCCTTTTCCAAACGAGGGATATTGGGCAGCAGGGATTTAGGGATTCACAGAAATTTCGCCATCCCTGAGACTTCTTTTTAGAAAGGAGTCTTGAAGTGCAGGCAGCGATTTTTCTATAAGAAATGAAGTCAGAGAGGTTGAGGGAGGAAGTAAACTTTTTCTCCGCCTCACTGCGGGAGCGAACACTTGCAGAGCATTCGGCATCCCACCAGGGAGGCGATGAAACCAGTCTACGAGAAGATTTTTTTAGGGGGATAGAGGAGTCAGCGGCGGATAGTAGGGCTGAGGTAAAGCGGTCATACAGGGAGAGAAAATTGGAAGGGTTTATAGAGGGGAAGGAACCAATTTCGATGTCTAGTTGTGCAGCAAAATGGTCCCAGTTGGCTTCAGCGAGACGGTATTTAAGTAAGGGTTGGAATTTAGGGGCAGAATGCGTAGGGCAAGTAGATTGGATATGGGAAATGAGGATTGGGAAGTGGTCACTACCAAAAGCATTCGGCAATACTGACCAGGAGAGAAGTGGGACTAAGGAAGGCGAGGCGAGTGAAAGATCAGGTACGCTAACATTTTGGATAGGAGAAACTCTGCGGGTAGCGGATCCGTCGTTTAGCACACAAAGATCAATGCTGTCAAGGAGGTCGAGTAAGGAAGAAGAGGAAGGGTCGTTACAGTGGGAACCCCAAAGCGTGTGTCGGCAATTAAAATCACCTAACACTACAATGGGAGCAGGCAAGGAGGAGAGGATTGAGGTAAGATTAGAAATAATGATAGAGTTGGGATGAGGTATATAAACAGACACAAAGGAAATGTTAGCTGCCCTAACAGCAACAACATGTAGGCCTGGGTCATGGACTGGTAACGGGATTTGTGAGAAGGCAATATATCTATTGATTAACAGGGCGCAACCCGCCCATCCATCCTGTCTGTCATCGCGGAGGAATGAAAAACCCGGTACCCTGAAATGGGAGCCAGGCTTAAGCCAAGTCTCCGAGACCGCAAAGACGGCGGGCTTGTAACGGTTAATCAAGTAGATAAGATCGTGCTTATTACGCCTAATGCTTCTACAATTCCATTGAAGGACTTGGAGATCCATTAGACATATTGTTTCGGGGTATGACGGACAGTAATTGTTCAATAAGAACAGAGACATTGTACGGTATAGAGGAGTCTGAGAATTTCGAGAGCATATTGATCAGGGAGCATAGCAATAGCTCGAGTAAGTTGTCATTGGGAGTAGGAGGAGTATTTTGAATGTGGGTAGCAAAAGCACACCCATTGGGTTGTGAAGAAGATGGGGTCGAAATTATAGCCTGGTGAGCCTGGGTGTCATAGGATTTGCCAAGCTCGGGTGTAGGTCGACGGGGAAGAAAGACAGTTTTCTTGTAGGAAGTTGTGGGTGGGGCTGTAGGAGTAGCGGTAGGAGGGATAGACAGATTTTGGGACTGAGAAAATAGAGGCGGGGATTGAGGTCTGGCGGCAACATCCGCATATGAGCGCTTGGTAAGAGGGAGCCTTACCGAAGCTTCCAGGTAGCTAACATTCTCCTCGGACATAATTGTTTTGATTGTCTTTTGTCGGGAGTGTTCTGGGCACCTGTTATCTATAGCCGTGTGCTTGCCTCCATGGCAGAGAAAGCAGGACACCTCAGTTTCGGGCACTGAACAGCTATCGCCAGAGTGGGGTTGGGAGCACTTATAACAGCGCGGTTGTGATCTGCACTGGTTGGCAATATGGCCAAACCGGCAACATTTCCGACACTGTATAGTGGGGAGTTGGTATGTGGAAACTGGGAGGGAAGCATTGTAGCAAAATACTTTTTCGGGAAGGGTTTGCCCTAAGAAGGTAAGTACTACAGAGTTCGAGGGGATCCAGGAGATTTTATCATCTTTTCTCGATTTGACATTGAGTCGCCTAGCTCTAATAACTTGACCACAGTTAATAGGGGTATGGATGTTCTCTATTAACTGTTGAAGGGACCATTCAGTCGGGATATCTCGGACAACACCCATACGGCATACTTGGAATCTAGGGATATGCGCTGAGTACTTGTTGGTCCCCAGTAGGCTTAGGTCTAGAAATTTATTGGCGTTCTCCGCTGATTTAAACTCTATGGAGATTTTATTGCGGCCAAGATTTTTAATACCGCCTTCTTTTATACCTGATATATCATTAGCGTGAAGAAACTGGGCGAATTTTAGAATTTTAAAAGAGTATCCAGAGGACGGGTCTGGCTCCGTTCTAGACACATAAATCGAGAACGGACCCTTATCCGACTCTGAGTACTTTACTTTTGCGTCCGTTTCAAAACCGGGTTTCGAATAAACCGATTGGTTCGATTCCGCCGGAGTACGGGATTTCTTTACATCGGGTGTTATAGAGGGAACAGATTCGCTGGATCTTTTCTTGCCCTTATCCGGAGGCAGGCCTCCGCCCCCATCAGGGGGTTCCTCCACGTCCATGAGCAAAAGGTAAGGGAGGGCTAACTTATAGTACTCACCTATAAAGACGACAGTTAGTAATTAACTACCACTAAAACAACACAACAAACACACACTCAGCCACAAATAAAAACAATCCGCGTGTTGGTTAAAAAGATAACCTAAAAACGTGTTTTCGAGTCACTCTTCAACCACCAAGTCCGCATCATTGACATTTATATATGGACTGGAAGTACCTACAAAAAAAAGGTGCATACCTACAGTCAGAAAAATCGCATAAAATGGCTGCCAATGCTAGGGTTGTGCCCATCGAGGATTTAACAAGTATCGATACTATGTAGGTTGTGATGGTAAGTGCGAGTCTTCCATAAAACCACATACGGGTCATGACATATAACATAGTATTATAAATTAGTTTGCTGTAACGCAAAAAAATAGGTTAACCTTATCATTTGTTATTGAAATTTTACATGTCATTAATAATTACATTATTAGCTTTACTGATAACAATAATCAAGAACTCAATGATAATCTTTTTTTTAATTTGTCGTTTATGTTCGTGTTTTAATCCGTAACGAGGTGGTCTGACAGAGAACAAAAGTGGTCGACATAGTCCTTATAATTATACCTACAGGTATATTATAACAAGGTGGACTGGCAATGGGTCGGCCATATTTGTCGGATAAACGATGACCACTGGGGTACACGTTTCTTGAGTGAAAACCGCGAATTGGCAAACGTATGGTAGCACGCTTTAAGGCAAGGTAACAACTGAATGGCAGAAACCGAGGACAGAACCAAATGGCGTGCTATTTGAGAGGCCTATGTGCAGTAATGGACTGCTAAAGGCTGATGATGATCAAAAGTCAATCACACCTTACCGCTTTCCTCAGATCAGATCGGAAGGAGTCATTGGATGATCTGGAGATCTTGGAGCTAATCTGATAATGATGCCAGTAGGCTGATTCCACGGATAGTTGAACTCGTCACTAGTACCCCCCCGAGATCGACTTAAGTAAGGTTACCTTTTCGTTTCCTACCCCAATAGATTGGGCTCAGTAACGACGGTCTGGTGGTAGAGCCCGGAGGATTCCTTTAGTAGGTACCTACTAGACTAGTTCCTCTAGACTAAGGGCCTTATCACACTAGCGGTTTGGGAGCGGTTGCGTGGCGGAGCGGACGCGCAGCAAATGCGTCGCGAACACGCCGCGGACGCGTGGCGAATACGTTACGTTTTTGTCGTTTGTTTGTAGCAAATTATCGACGTACAGTACATCCAGTAACTGTACAGCGTGTGTCCAGTAACTGGATGTACTGTACGTCGATAATTTGTACAGCGTGTGTCCAGTAACTGGATGTACTGTACGTTGATAATTTGCTACAAACAAGCGACAAAAACGTAACGTATTCGCCACGCGTCCGCGGCGTCTTCGCTGCGCAGCCGTGGCGTCTTCGCTGTGCAGCCGCGGCGTGTTCGCGACGCATTCGCTGCGCTTCCGCTCCGCCCCGCAACCGCTCCCAAACCGCTAGTATGATAAGGCCCTAACTGAACACAGTTAAGTGAAAACGTTCCAACCCACAAGTCACCCGAATTGAGATTAAGTGACCAAACTACCTTTTTTGACACTTTCTATAAGCATATAACCTTCTTCTTCTTTCTCTTAGCGTTATCCCAGTTTCAATCTGGGGTCCGCTTACTAGTCTAACCGGATTTTGGCTGAATATTAGCTTTTCCACAGAGCGACTGCCTGTCTGACCTCCGCAACCCGAAGGGATAGCGATATTACATGGTTTGACTAGTGACAGTTTATTTTAGAAGGTACTGACACATATAAGAAAATCGCCCTGTAACGACTGTCAAAGATCTTCATGACAACCGGGACCGACAGCTTAACGTGCTCTCCGAAGCACGGGACAAGCGATAATTAACAATTCAATACGCACATAACTCCGAAAAGTCATTGGTGCGCGCCGTGGATTCGAACCTGATACCCTCTGCATGGCAGTCTGTTGGTATATCCACTCGGCTATCGCTGCCTTTGCTTTCTATAAGCGTATAACCTGTTCCTCCAATTTGTTTTATCATATTGTGAATATATCTGCATATTATTAGTAACTTTAACCTTTTTGTATTGTTTTTAAATTACTTTTACTGTAGTAATGTTCAACTACAAGCCAGGGAACGATGGAATAAAAATAAAATGACTGTATCTTTACATGTTTATTGAAAAAAAAAATACAATTATTCATTTCTAAACAACACCAGTTTATTTAAAAACTGTCTATGTGACACTTTTTCGGATGTTCTTCGTCCGTGATATTTAAATCTTATATCTAAGAATGTCTTGATTATTGATTTAATAAGCAGTAACTTGTGGTTACTATTATGATCAGGATCAGAGTCCGCATGAAAAAAAGTATTTAAATCATAAAATTCACACATAAATTTAAAAATGTATAGATAATATACCTCCGGTTTCAGTTTTTTATCTAAATGGCTTTTAACGAGCCTTTCCGTCTTTTGTATTATATCAATCACGCTATAAGATGCATATTTAAGCCCCCCTCTTGATTTTACGTAAATCAGGCTGTTGATGTCCTCCTCCCCAATCAATAATGATACACAGACGTCACATTTAATAGTACGCATTAGCTTTTTAGCTACGAATCCAGATATGTATTCTACGACTCTATCCGAGTACGCATCAGCATTTGTATTCAATAGTTATTTGTGCAACAAGAGAGCAAAGTTGTTTTTTGTTTCGAGTGCTTATTTTGAGTCCCGAGCAAGCGAAGGATTCTATGATTGATTCACGAGCGTAGCGAGTGAATCAAAGTTAGAATCCTGAGCGTGGTGAGGGACTCAACAGCACGAGATACAAAAAACTTTGCTCTCGTGTAGCACACATAGCTTTTCACCACAGCAGGGAGAACACATATTACTTAGGAGACATAGAAATGAACAGGAATAGATTGAATTCTGCATAATCACTTGTTGATTTAATTCTTCTGGTGTTAAAGTACAGTCATCATCGCTAGTTTCACTCATCTTTTTAGATTATTTCATATATTATTATAATTTAACACGTTACGCTATAGGTACCTACTGTATCAGCATCAGCGAAATTTTTATTCCCGCTACTTTTTTAAATCGCGTTTTAATACCGCGTCCCTGATGTTTATTTTTCAAAGTATCATTGTTGTATTTCTAAATAAAAATGTATTGTTTAAACACTAATTTTATACTATTAATTAGACTTATTTTTATTAAAATCCAATAATAAATTAAACATGTAAACAATAACATATAAAAAAAAAACAAATATTTTTTTTTTGCGTTGCCGTAGGTGTTTTCTTTGAGGTCGAATTCCAAAATCGAATTTCGAATTCGAAGGGGTTTGTTTTTTCACTCACTTTTTATATGCATGTGAAAGAGACAGAGCACAGTAAAATTCGAATGTTTCAAATTTGTGGCTGAACAATGTCAATTCGTGGTACTGAAGATTGACAAATTAAAAAGCTACTTTGCCTCACGCTCGAATCAAAATCGCGTTTTGTTCACTGTTGTCTCGCAGCAAAAGCGGCATGTTTGAGCTGCTGTGGTGAAAAATACATTCCATATATGCATCATACAAATCACTATGATCCTCTGTGATGTCTACAAAATCTTTTTTGTCTGTAAGTTCATTTAATGCTAGAACGGGATTTTTACTAGAGCAAGTCAATATGGTGACTTGTTCCAGTGGAGTACAATTCCCAACGCCATCATCCCGAATCTCAGCTCTCACAAGCAACTTCTTATAAGCTGCACGAAATTGAATAGCGTTGGGATTGTTGTTGAAACCCCCTCTAGCTCTCACAGCTGAGAAGAAAAGCTCTATATGATCTTGGCTGACCTTATAGAATGGAATGTATTTGAGGATTTTTGTGTCTTCTACCAGATAACTGTATAGAGCCAATGCGCTTTTCATATTCACTAATAAACCAATGAAGCCGGTTTTTCTTCGGGAATTGATTAAGAGTTCACCTGATTGTAGTCTTAAACTTTTTATGTAGTTAGACGCACCTTCAAATAGAGCCGATATTATACCAATATTGGCAGGACACATCGCTTTTTTTAATCCTGGTGGACGGATAGAGTGGCTGTTTAATACATCAAACACATCATTCATTAAATTTATAAAATTTACAGTGCCATCACATTCTTCAAATTCTTTTAAATTCAATTTAAAGCGGCAATAATCCAAGGCATCAGCAACTGAGCTTCTGAACAATTGTGTCGCCAACTTGACTTTCATTTTCTGTTTTTGATAAAATATATGTGGTTTTTTAATTTTGTTACCGAGGTGAAGACCCTGTCTTTCTTGAAGCTCTAGTAATTTTTCTAAAAATTTGAAATCTACTTTTCGCCCAAGTGAGTCTATAAACACTCTTAGTTCGCCAAACGCATTTCTTATTAGTTTGATTGCGTGGCATGGGTCTATGAAAGTGTGGATGCGAGTTTTACCACACTCAAAACTAGTTACTTCTTGCTGTCGCAAAATATCACAGCCAAAAGAAGTAAACATACTAAAATTTGCGGCAGGTCCGTCGCATGTAATGCTAACTACTTTAATGCCTACATCTTCACATAATTTAAGAGCTGTGCTTATGATAATATGTTTCTGCTCGCCAGTGAGCGTTGTTATTAGGAAATAACCGATGGGGATTTTCCACGAGTCGTTTATACATGTCAATAAAACTACTAAAGCTTGACAGGCTTCTTCAATACTGTCAGTGTCTAAATTGTGACCAAAATTTACTCTACCATAAAATTTTTGCCCTCGTGGGTCCCAAGTCAGAGATTTTCTTATGGCCATTTCATCGAAAACTAATGAGCAAATTACAGGCCGTGTACTTCCCTGCACCTTGATTTTTAAAGTGTCTAATGCTTCTTTTGTGAAGCCTGGTTCGCAATCTACATGTTGGTACCATTTGCATAATGTTCTTGTATGCGGTAAACATGTATTGTAAGTCCGCCTTATGTAATTATAGGCCTTCGGGGATAAAAAATGCAATGTCAATGCAAACTTTCTGATTTCTTCGGAGTATTTACAAGGTGTAGATAAACCTTTAGACTTCATAATTTGCCTTTTTAAAAAGTCTTTCGGTCCCGCCAAATCTTCTATAGTTACAGCCTGTTCTGTGTTGATACAATTTTTTCTCCGAAGGTCTTCCACAATATCTGCCAAATTGGCTATCTTTTTGTTACGCCTTCGAATTCTCTCATTGAGACGTTTAATTTTTTTCTGCTGCGTGAAATATTTGTTTTTCAAAGCCTTCACTTTTTCAAGCAGTACAACCTGAAAAGAAATTATAACAAATTATATTAACAAACAAAAGTATGACTACTTCAATTATTAAGTTGGAAAACATGCAATGTGCAGAACAGAGAAGTTACATAAGTTTTGACAAATTCAACTATTTAATATTAACCTATCATCATCATCATCATTTCAGACCGTTGCTGTTCACTGCTAAACATAGGCCTTCCCAATCGATTTCCAACGTGACTACGTTTCATTCATCATTCACTTATTGAAAATGTTATAAACAATTAGATATCAAGGACGAATTCCTTCCTTTGCAATATTGATGGCGGATTTTTTTTTAATATAGATATGAGAAAAATCTCAGAAATGCGGATTCGAAAACAAAAACGCTTCATGCCTACGGTAATATTAAACAATAAGCTGGATAAAAATGTTTATTTCATTAAAAAGCAAACGGTACAGGTATACCATTCCATACAAAAACCGGCGTTCTCCTTTACAAATAATAATGTATTTCAATAAGCTAGCAATTTTTTATACAAATTTACTACCGTTGGAAAGATAACAAACTAGAAAATTAATTTAGATTAAAATTAAGAATTGAAACATGGGAGCTTTTTTTAATTTCAGATCTAATTAATTTGATCTCAATAATTTGTAAAGGATCTTTTTATCTTTTGAGCTTAATATCTTATTTTTTAACTCTAGTTTGAGTGATTTTTTGATGTCATTTTATCGTAAATGTTTATGACTACCATCAAATCATAAAAAAATCTTCTTCCTCTTAGCGTTATCCCAGTTTCAATCTGGGGTCCGCTTTCTAGTCTAACCGGATTTGACTGAATATTAGCTTTTCCACGGAGCGACTGCCTGTCTGACCTCCGCAACCCGAAGGGATAGCGATATTCCATGGTTTAGACTAGTGTCAGTTTTATTTAGAAGGTACTGACGCCCTGTAACGATTGTCAAAGATCTTCATGACAACCGGGACCGACGGCTTAACGTGCTCTCCGAGGCACGGGACAAGCGATAATTAACAATTCAATACGCACATAACTCCGAAAAGTCATTGGTGCGCGCCGTGGATTCGAACCCGATACCCTCTGCATGGCAGTCTGTTGGTATACCCACTCGGCTATCGCCGCCACTTCATACACCACAATCATAAAAAAATACAAAAAAAAAAACAAAAAGAGAAAGTTATGAATGCTTGAAGGTCAATTTTGGAAAAATCTGAATGAAATGAAAATCCGCATATCTCCTTAACTATCAAACTTTAGTTAGAGAATGTAGTGTTTAATAATTATCAAAAGACCTGCATAATATGTCAGTTTCCTATGGCGGGTTCCGTACCAGTCACGCTGTATAAATGTTTAAAATAACTTTAATTTTGTATGTATGTCCCTCATACGGTAATACTCTAATAGTATTATCACAGACAACATAATACCCTGTATTATTAAGAATTAGGAAGTCTAATATACAGGCTGATTTTTAATTGGTTTTGGAGCGAAAGCCATCTTATTACATATCGTTAATAGAACCTAACCAGCTAATAATATTTGAAATATAAGCTAAAAAAATCTTGATAAATTAATTAATTTAATAGTACTAGAACACGAAGTATCACTGCCGCACACTGGCGAAGTACGAGCGATCGTGTCACACACACACTGGCAGTTATTACCGCCCTCCCACTCCCCGCCCTGCAGCGGAGGGTGGCGCGTGGCCACCCTCCGCTTCAGGGCGCCAGCAGGGGGCGGGGGCGGGGCGGCGGCGCGGCGGGGTGCGGCCGTGCGGCGCGGGCGCAAGTTGACCTTCAGTCTTAAGAAATTAGGTCAATGGGACAGTCGTTTAACACGCTCCCGTCACTCGGTGTCCGTGTTACGTAATTAAACTACAATCGTGGATCCTTACAATACTGATGTGTTCGCTAGTGGATTGATAGGCCGCAACCTGACCTGACTCCATAGGGTTTTATTAGTGGATCAACGTTATAAGATTTGTGTACCTACAAAGAAGAAACGGAGTCGCGAGAACGCGAGAAACATGTGTGTGCAAATGTGTAAATTGATTGTGATGTAAGCAGAAGACTGTAAAGGTAAGTGATTTGCTATACTCATTGTTGTGAATACCATCGTTGATAACATGTTTTAAACACGCCAGAAATAAGTAAATACCTAAATTCGGCTTTTACTAGTTATTGAAAATGATTATGTACCGACGATTAATACGTAAATAACAATAAGTTCTACTTTTCGTCCACTAGTTTATTATGATTGCGTGAACCCACAGCTTATTTCTGTTGACTTACGAAGGAATAGGTAGGTACAGCTATTTAGTTACATGTGTTTATTATTTTAATTATTAGGTATGTGCTTAAAATTAATGAAGTTGTCATCGTAATTAATTTGTGTTTTGTAAGTACGTAAATTAGGTATCACTATCCATCCGTACCTACTTCTTATGCTGGGGCCTGCCTCACTACCGGCTAACGTCAATGTCTGCTAGCGCGATAACTATTGCGATATTTTTTTTAAAGTAGGTGACTAAAACGTCAACGTGAATGCCCATCATTGGCGATAAAAACGCCAAACGCTACTGTTAATGCCGTTGTCAAATTATCGCGTTAAATCGTGGCTACACCTAAGGTTAACGTACATTATAGCAATAATTAATGGCATTTCTCGTTAGTATAGCCCCAGTAGAAGTGCTTTGCTGACTGATACGTGTTTTATGGGTAGGTAGTTACCTACTGTTACACGCGCTGTACGGTACCTAAAACAGCTGTTGACCTCGCCGCGCGACGTCAACAGCTGTTTTTAGGTACCTACAGCGCGCCGACGAGTCGATCGACGATCGAGTCGCGCATTACTACGTATTTTCTAGAGCTTTGGACGTTTATAACTTTTTTATTTTACGTGGTAGGTAAATTTTGATTTTGAATATGAATAGTAGACATTTTTTCCAACGTGAGGTTTTTTTTTCCTAAACCAATAAAAAATCAGCGTGTATAATGTGAACTAAACACCTTAAACATAATTTTATTCTTTTGTTTGTATGCACACATCAACAAATCGCGGCCTAAGTAGATACATACCTCTTTGTGCTCTCTATTTACAATTTCATAGGATAACTGCAATGGGGGCAGTTCAGTTGATGTAGAAGTATCATCATGTTTTCTGGTGTTGCTGCTTTCATTTAAAACTGATGATACCTGGCGTAGTTTATTGGATGTCTGAAAAAAGTAGGTATTCGTTTTATAAGGAATATACATAATATAGCTACTGGCAGATGAGCACCGGATATGTTTATGTCCCATGTAAAAGGAGCAAGCCTGCTATTATCCACCAGGCACAAATCCAGGATCTGTAACTGTTACTTAGCAATTGAAGGGTTTTTTACAAAAACTACATAACTAACAATTTTAAGTTTTTTTTATTAATGATGGTAATATGATCTATGGAAAAAGTTACACTAGACAGTTTAATTCGATTAAAAAAAAAAAAACAGAATAATGAGCTCAGAATCACACTGTAAAAAAAACACATATTTTACAAAAACTACACAACTGTGTGCAAATTTTACAAAAACGACATATCTGAACGCAGTTAAGTAGTTTTTGTGAAAAAATAAACTTCAGTTATAGGAGAAAGCGTCCACAACCTTTGGAACTGAATTTTAGTCCGTTGTACAAGGTTCAAATTCCATTAAATCCTAATAAAGCTAAGGATATTCAGATATTGAAACATTTTTTGAGTGACCCCACAAGACGATTATTTATGATAAAATATGTGAAATTGTAGCAGAGGAAGGAGAAGATATTGATAATAAAGATGTAAGTGAAGGAGAAGAATAAATAATAATAATAATATTCTACCACATTCACACAACACCATCTAGTCCCAAACTAAGCAGAGCTTGTACTATGGGTACTAGACAATGGATAAACATACATGTATACTTTTTCTTTTGTAAATACATACATATTATACATAGAATAAGTTAATAAGACTGTATAATGTGTAATAGTGTGTATGTGTAATAGCTGCAAGTGTTTTGTGTGGCAATAAACTACTTAATTATGATTCATTTGATGTCTTTCATTGTAAAAGTTTTACTTTTATTTTTACAAAAATAACATAAATGCATTTTTTTACAAAAAGAACACTAGTACAACCTACATTTTATCATTTTATTCCATAACAGGAGATATAAATAATAAAAATGTTACATATTCAATTCAATACATTAACATGAATAAATCATCAAAGTTCTAACTTATTAAACGAAAAATATGGATTGAAGAAAGTTTTTTTTACTTCCTGTAAAATGGTTGCTTAAAAGTTGTGCTGTTTTTGTAAATAATTCCTAAAGCCCTTCAATTCATAATAGAAAAAGCCCAATAACACTTTGATCAACTTGGGAATTGACCCCAAGACCTCTTGCTCAACAGTCACATTTGTGACCGCTAAACCAACGAGGGAGTCAATTAGAAACATACAAATACAGCATTTATTTTTTATTTAACAACATAGAGCCAGGTTACGTTTTATCAGTAATTTTAATGGAGACTTACCAAAAATATTGTGGGAACAGAGTTATCGTGTAATCTCATAACGTCAAGTGTTCTATTGAAACAACTTTCTTGAAAGTGAAGCGAACAGACATACCATTCTTTATGTCTGGGATTAATATTTTCTTCACCGATAGCTTCTAACCACTTTTTCCTTAATTGGTCTTTTCTAGGAAATCTATAAAAAGGAAACAGTTTAATTAAAAAACATGATACCTTGAACTAATATGCAACCAAAACTAATAAACTACTGACGTCTTATTTTGAAACTATACAAAACTCTGAAGTAGGTAACTTCTGTTATTAAAATGGATAAGAATACGCAGAATTATAGTTGGAGATTATATCGACGCTGTTACGGCAACTGTACAACACTATGCTGTATGACATGTTATTGTAAACAACAAATTTTACTAAAAATAGTTTCTTAAACAGAAATAAAGCTTAATATCAGTACTTTTGCCATAAATTCATGTTTTCGTATAATGTTCTCTAGCTAGGAGAATTATTTTAGAAATAATTCGTGAAAACTGGCTACTTACCTGTGCAAGGACAATCGAGGTTGATTTTCGCTCTTTTTTGCACCACACTGCACAATACAACACACAGGCATCTTCTTTAACTGTTTCACTATTCAAATAATAAAGTTTTAAAAGTAAACTAGTGATTTTCTCCTAGAAAATCGCGACAATAAAAAACTTAGACACCCACTTGACAGCACAACTACCACGAACTCAGCGGCCTTTTGAGCGCTTAAGATGGCCGACATGGCACTTACCTACAGTCGAGCTAATGTCATATCGAAATGTTGCCATGATACGCCATAATTTAAATATCGTTGTCTCTTTTCTCAAATGTAAATATCTGCTTAGAAAGAGTGAGACAAAACAATATTTCATCGTTTGCTTCATATTTCACTGATATTTGTATAACCATAGATATGTCTATAACAACACGGCGCCTCCATATATAATTTCTTATCTCAATGGTCCGCATCCAAAGTTTGAAGTCTAAACGAGTTGTCAAGTTGACACTCAAATGTCATACTTGCCAAAATTCATTGTTTACTGTAGTCGGTGATACCGCCATCTGGTGGTTTAACTTGGCAGTAATCTTCCCTATTAACGTCATTCGTAATGCCATTAATATTTAACGCAGGGCCGTGAAAGTTCCCTACATGGGTAAATTGCATATAAATCAGCACCATCTACCAATGATTGTAAGAACTAAAGAAAAAGCAACAACTGAACGGTAATTTCGCCAAATTAATAAGATCTCCGTGGTGCAGTGGAAAGCGTGTTGGGCTCATATCTGAGAAGCCCGTGGATCGAATCCACGCTTACCACGATCTACATTTTGTGATTTTTATATTTTTTTACTTTTAAATTGCATATTTTACATAACAGTTGTCATTTACTTATTTATTAACACCGAAATTAAACATTTTATTCTGAAAAATGAATCCACTACTAACGCCATCTATACGATCGAATAAAAATACAATTGATTTGTACGCCATCTAGAGTCGAGGTCAGTCGAGGATGCCTATTGAACTTCAATTTCGAACTGAGAGTTGCGCATCTATACCAGTATAAGTGTATAATCTATGATTTAACGCCTTAAAACGTGGGCCCCATCTACGAAGCGCCTAAATTAACGTGCTAATTGACGCGTTAAGACGCAGGTGTAGCAGGAGCTTAATTAATATTTTGTCCATGGCTATTGGCTATGGAAATGTAAATGAAAATTCTCTATGCTTCAACAACGCCAAGCGCTGCCGAGCGCCATCTTTTACTACATTTGACGTATAAGATTAGGCTTGGGAGCTTTGTTTGACCTCACCAGACTAGTTTTATTTCAAATTATTTGATCTTATTGCGAGTGTTTGAAGCTAAGTGTAAAGTTTTACGTCTTGCTGTAAGTATTATTATACTTATCTGTATTATCCAATGAATGGTTGTATAATTCTTGTATTTTTTGCTACTCGATCGATCAATAGCGGTAGCCTCGGTACTCGGTAGGAGCTACGTAAGCAACGTTTTCGTCGTTTTGTGAACTTAACAGATTATTTTGCAGTCCTGCGCCTCACCAAGGTATTTAAACGCGTTTATAATAGGCACGTAGGCTCACTCACACCCTAAAATCAATAAGGTCGCGGTCGCTGTGAATCATTGATTCTGTATCTCTACCGGTCGGGCTCTCTACATGTCATTTTGTTTTAACTAGCCTTTAATAAAGTAAAATAGCAGTATAACACTAAATAAACGCGTGAAGGCTCCGAAATCTGTCTCGGAGGTTATTACGCGTAACCCTGATAAAACATTCACATTTTATTATATATGTTGTGAACGTGGTATTTTCTCGTGTCCTCCCACAGATAATGCTACAGTTACAGTGATTGCACTTATGATAATAACGTGGTGTCTTATTCTGGAACATCATCATCTAATGTGTTTAAATTTATACTATTCTCTCTTGGTACCTATAACTTGTATGTCTCACTTGCCTCCAAATGCATATAAGTATGACATGAAAGATCATGTTATTGTAAAAACTCAATAGAATAAATTATAAAACATCAGAATATGTTGAAATTCAATTTACAATCAGTCTTAACTTACCACTTATGTATAATGTCTATGCCCAATCTCTCTCTGTTTGTGATGCTTATGGTGTCCCATCGGACTATGAGAGTGAGGGAATAGGGAGTGCAATTGTGTTTGCACACACACTTGTGCACTATAATATATCCAGTGCAGTTGGCAAGTCTCATATATAGACAAGCCGCAGTGGCCGAAATCAGTTAGGAGGACATCATATAATAAGTACCATGATTTTATTGTGTAGATTTGACTGTAGAACAATTAAAAATAAAAGCTTTTTAGTCTTGATGTTTTTTCCTCCAACCAAGGGTTCAGTCTCCAATCGTCTTTATGTTGTTGCGTTACTAGGTACTAATTAGGTGTTTTGAGCTATTCTAAGCAATGAAATCAAAAAGAACTTAAAATGATGATTTTGAATTTTTTCCCAATCCCCTTGCACACCCTTATCTGCACTCCTACCGGCGAGCCTATTGGCATCAACCGGGCACATTATTAAGCATGATAATTAACATTATTAATGCACACAACTTCAAAAAGTCAGATGTGTGTGCCTGAGGTACCTGGGGATTGAACCCAAGACTATTCTCTTGGCAGTTTGTTATGTACACCACTAGGCTATCGCTTTTTTATGTAAAAAGTTTGGAGCTTATGGTAGGGTTCAATTTAGGAGTAGTGATACCTTTATAACATACCTTACTTGATACTGACAACTTTGTTTTAAAATATTCATAAATTTAATACTTATAGATTGCAGTGCAACCAATCAGTAATTATATGCCAAGGATTTAGGTGTTACTTTTATGAAAATGCAGAACCAGTAATCAAATCTGGTTATACCACTGTCCCATTTATCAAATTATGGCCGTTAGAAATTCTAAATATCTAATACTAACGGTCTTATTCATAAAAAGTTATCGCATGTTTAAAGGCTCGCTATAGTAAGATCCACGAAAAGTGTTATTCATAAACGCATTTTAGCACTAAAATGTTCCATAAGCTTACTATAAAGTTATAGCGCCCAGACTCCTACTATAACAGTGCTATAACGCCAAGATGGCCGACTCTCAAGAGCTGATCAGTTAGAGAATCACATTTGACCTTTGTTGTTATGGATTGAAATGTTTATTTAATATCAGATCTGTAAACATCAAACTTTCAATTCCAATTTAGGTATGTTACAATAGCCATAAATACAAAGTTGAAGTTGAACTTCATAATAACTATTAACTTCGTTTATAATTAAAATGCAAGCCTTACAAAGTTTAGATGCTATAGAAACAACTGAAGGAATTGAAAACAGTCAGCTTTGAAGAAAGGTATAGCATTAATCTATACTATAAAAAAACTCAAAGAGCACTTTGTCTGTACATTGAATATTTTTGCCAAATTTCAATTGGATTGTGACATGTTATCAATATAGAACACAAAATATTTTTTTTTTAAATTATTGTCTGTCTGTATGTTTGTTCAATCATCACTAGTGATCGGATAATCGGATGCATATTCACCTAAAGTTCATTTTTGGCTAGGATATTATGGAAGCGGCTTCTTAAAACATATTTTTTTAAATAAAAATCCCGGGATTCCAGAAAATTCGGGAATGTGAAACTACTCTGTAAAATGGTGAGGAAACGACGTCTTTAACATGTGATTTTTATTTAAAAAGAAACTAGTCTCTGGGATCACATAATTATTAATGTGTATTTACTTGAAGTTAATTTTAAGCTCCCCATCAATTTATGAGTATGTTGAGTGTAAGAGGAATGGTAGGCAGTGGGTGCTGTTGTATCTAAGTTAATAATTATTATGAGATTGAATGGTTTTTCTATGTAATTCTTATTTATTATTCGTTTGAGATAAATGTTTTGAAAATTGAAGAAAATTAAGAGGATTTTATTATTTCTAGAGCTGTTTTTTGGTACAAAAGTTAAAATAAGTAAATTTACCTACACCTGATTTGATTGTATAATAAAAAAAACTAAATTTGTCGATTCCGTAATCCCGGGATTTTTCGATTTTGAATCGAAAAATCCCGTTTTCGAGTGCATTCCATAATAGCCAACACCTCAACTTTAGGTAAATATGCATCCGATTATCCGATCTCACGCAATAACCACTGAATGGATTTTGATGTAGTTTTCACCAATATATTGCCTGAAGACCCGATTACAATCTTGGACAACAATCATTACGCTATCACCTATGGGAGCCTAGCAGTTTCATTCAATAAATTTAATAGACTTGAATTCAAGCAACACACTTTAATATATAAAGCTGAAGAATTTGTTTGCTTGAACATACAAATCTCAGGAAGGTCTGTCTCTACTGGTTTGATTTGAAAAATTCTTTGTGTTTTCGAGGAAGGCTATATAACATCATGCTATGAGCCACAAGATCAGAGACTGCTCTGAACCTTAAATAATCCGGTTGTAACCGCAGCCTCGTCAAGTATTTTATATCCATGTATCGCGTTACACATTCAATTAATTCATCATCATTCTTTAGGTAGTTCTATTAAATTCAAGAACTTCGCCTTGGAACTTCTTTTCTTTTCAATAATTGGTTACTCTATGACAAATGAAACTAAACCTCACATATCAATTATTATGACTAAATTACCAGTAGCCACAGGGATCTAAAATTAAATAAACCTATAAAATTTATAAACAAGGCGGTAATAGAGATACCAACAGACTGCCATGCAGAGGGTATCTGTTTCGAATCCATGGCATGCATCACTGAATTTTATGTAAAACATTCAAATCAAGTGGACTAGTAAGCAGACTATAATTTTATGTAGCCAATAGCTTATGTGCTGTGAATGGAAATTATATAATGTGACATGTGTCTATTTGTATTAGATTGACATGGCCAACCGAAGACCTCAAAATGGCGGCGGGCGTCGCATGGATTTTGGCCGCAACGACCGCGGGAAGAACTTTGGTCGCAGCGGCGTCTCGCCCTGGCAGGGAGGCGGCCCGGGCGGAGGTCTACCCAACCTACTGCCTCTCTCCGGAGGCTCCACCGAGGCCACCCTGGCCCTCGCCAGCAACATCATCAACCTGCTCCAACCAAGACAGAACCCTGTCCCCTCACTCCTCGACATGCCTATTAGACGGGACTTCGGCGGCCCCAATGTAGGTCGGTATGACCGTGGTTACGGACCCAATAGGGTAAGTACTCAATATTTTTCTCTCCAAAAAGTACAATTAACAAGATTTACAGAATTTATTGATAATAAATGATGTTCTAGTCCAAATTTCAATACATTTGGTGTAAATACCAACCAGCTCAATTGTAAAGTTTTTATATTATTATCCAATGTGAATATGATGATATCTCGCCCAATTTTTAAATGTTTAAATCTTTTAATTCTCTACAATTTCATGCATGATACATAGTCTGCTGCAGAACTTTTTACATTGGATTCCACGATCTTCAATAATAGTTGTTTAATATACACATTTTTAATGTAAAACCTCAAGTATTTACAATTTCAGCTTCCCTTCGTGGCTCTGAGAGCCGTGCAGCTTCCGTACTAACCACACATATGTTCTGATCAATCCCTATAGATGGGCAATCAAGGTAATTTCCGGCGTACGGGAAATTACAATCGCTCGGGTGAGCGTATCAACAACAATCGTAAACCGTTCAGGCCCAATGATGGGCAAAGGCAACAAAACAAGAGCTCCCCGAAAAAGGAGGCCGATTCAAAGGCTAAACCTGTCAAGGAGAGGTAAGAACCCTGAATGTTTCCTTCCGGTGGTGACACCGAACCTCTTGGGCCTCTTGACAAGCGAGCCAGTGCGCACTCATACCTTCACCGGCCTCTGTTTAGCCGAATTGGCATGGCGCTAGTTTCTGCCTCTGCGGTATGAATACCTGACACAAATCTCGCTATGTTTACAATGTCTTCACCGTAGCCAGGTCACTGTCTACGCGGCTAGTCGGCCGACAAGTCGCCCGACAAGCTGGCTCAGTCATTCACCGTCGGTGCAGCGCCCCTCTAAGGTGCACTTGCACCTTTATTATGCTAAATAGTTAATGCTTGCTTACTTCATAAGGATTTTTTACGGAACAATTATATTTTTTGTGTTGGTAAGTGTGTTGCGTAATAATTATGTATGTACTTGCGCGAACTTTATGTATCTACTTGTAGCTTGAAGTATATTGGTAGCAAAATGAATACCATTAACATTTTCTTAAATGAAAAGATATTTTCAAAGTGCCGGTTTCGCTAACTGGCTTCAAGAATACATATATGTATAATTTTTAGTGCAACAAAAATCTAAGTTTTCCATAATTACAATTTCTTTGACTAACTTAAATAGTGATACCTATTAAACCTCAGTATTTAATAGATTGATTGCACGTTATACAAAATAACCAACAATTTCTAGTTTAAATAAATATCTTTAAGGTGGCTATATGAGTTGTAATATTTCGTCATAAACGAACTCTTCGAAATAGTAAACCAAAATATTACAAACAAGTAACCACCTCTGAAAATCAGTATTATCGTAAGGAGGCCATTATAATATATTAAACAGTACATACTTACACAATGATAAATTTTAGTTTTAGTGGGCGTAAATATCTGTGCTTAAGACAAAATTTCCATCCTAACTTAGATGTTATAAGATTTTTTTTCAGATATTCGAAGATTTTTTCTAAGCATGGCTAAAATTCTTCAAAACAGATAGTCTTCATCAATTCATAGCGTCCCATGAATAGCACAAATATTTTCGCTTAAAAGAGACTTTGTGTCAGCATCTTCCAAACACTAAATGTCCAAGTTTCCTACAGCGAGACCGATGACGCTACAGAAGACCAAGTAGACCAAGACAAGGAGAAGACTGAAGACGGCAAGAAGGAAGGTCCCAAGACCCGCTACGATGACATCAACCCGCAGTTACTGAAGTGTCATATCTGCAACAAGAGCATGTGGGATGGAAGGTCCTTCGAGAACCATCTGAGCGGGCGCGCGCATGCCATCATGATGCAGAAGACTGCTGAGAGCTATGCGCTCACTGCTGATACTATGAGGCAAGAGTTTAAGGTAGGTCTAACATTGAATTTGGTAAGAAATTTTTTTTATACAAGTATACTGTTATACAAGTAACCATTTGGTATGAAAGTACTACACAGCACGCCGTAAGCTGCCGCACAATCAATAAAATATTTCAGGAAGAATGCGGCGCACGCTTCAAATATGGGCTTTAAGTATTGTTCTTTAGGTATTCTTTACATTGACAAAAATTAGCAGACAGCTGGCTGTGTGCTAAATGTTTCCAATGTAACGCCTCTCGACGCCACTGTGTTATACGCCGAACGGGGTATTCCGCCCCACAGAGGTATTTATACCTCAAATAACCTTAAACCAGTGAAATAAACTTGTCTGATATATTTTTTTTTCTACAGATTCGTGAAATGAAACGCACCCGCAAGGCTGGGCAGCAACCGGCTAGGGACTTCTACTGTGCTATGTGTGACATGTACGCAGCAGACGGGGCTATACATCGCACTACGGTGGGACACCGCAAGCTCAAGAAGTACCTCCACCCCACCTGCACTTCGTGCCACAAGGAAATGCCCACCAGGATTGAGCTGGATGAGCACCGTCTGACCGCTGAGCATTTGAGGAATATGCAGGACAAGCAGGAGATTATCACCAAGCCTAAGCCTGAAGGTAAGGGATTCTCATTACTTATAAATTACTAGAAGACGCCAGCAGCCACGCCTGCAATTTTTTTTTAATTTACCCGTTTTGGCCGATCCCGTGGGAGTTTCGGGTACTCCCTTCTTAGTGCACCTCTACGGTCCTCAAGGAACACACATGCCAAATTTCAGCTTCCTGCGCCCAATAGTTTCGGCTGTAGCGTGTCTGTCAGTCAGTCAGTAACGCAAGGATTTTATATATTAAGAAGATTATAACATAGCAACAGTGTACTGGTACCAACAAACTGCTACACAAAGTGCTTCAGGTGTTTTTTAAAGCCACACCACTGCCTCGTAAACAGCAATGCAAATCCACTAGTTCAAAAGTGAAACATGTCAAGATTTACTGTTGCAGTATGATTTTGCTTGAAAAATGGAGCGGTACAAAGGTCAAAATGTCTAGATTGACTAGTTATAGCTGAGTGTACAACTGCAGTTTCGATTTAAGGAATGCATTTGTAGTGTTGTTGAAGTAATAAGAATATGTTTGTAAAGTAGTGTTATTGTTCCAGTGATGGTGATATCTACCCTGAACATGGAGCAGCTGTACCTGCGCGAGGACCGCCAGCGCAGGCGCCGACACGACCAGGACAAACACGACCAGGACAAGGACGAGGAGCAGGACAAGAGCGGGGACGGAGACAACCAGGTGAACAACATTACCTTACAAGTTATACTGTTATATGTATTCTAGACTGTCTTCGAGGGTTAGTGGACAGCGTGCGTATCTGCTGATCGGAAGGTTCCGGGTCGAGCAAAAGTGCTACTGGGATTTTCTGAATTCGCAGTAGCAGCACGCTGTCTGGCAATGTGCCCGGTAACGCCACTAGGCTCGACCCCTACTATGTAGGACTTACAAATTCATAACACACCAAAATATAGGCGAAAATTACACCTCTGCCTAACCCTTCGCGGATACAAGCGTGAGTCCATAAAAAAATATTTTGGATCAGGATTTTTAAGTCCACAGAGGAGGTACTGCAGGTCCATAAAGATATTAAATATATTAACGAACCTTAATAAAGTAATTTCAAATCTAGCTTGCAACTTTAGCAGACATGCCTCAGTATTATTATACTAAGAAAAACAAAGCTTAAGATGCTGACAACAGCCATATAGGCTTGTCTCAAACAGTTTGTGACGGCGGAAAAATATATGTATGTTAAGCTTGAACATATTTCTGAGAACCCTGTTGTATTCAAAACACGTTTTTGAAAAGTTTTCTCGATACAAAAAAGCAGTAAACTAACCTCTTAAAATGATCTTCAAATAAAAATATCTGTTTTACTTATTAACATATGTTGGTAAAATTTATAACAATAATGTATCATATTTAAATACAGAACTTGGTGGTTTTTTATTTTTCACTACTCAAATTATTTTTAAGTAATTAATTTATTTTATGGTTCGTAAAAAGTTCTGAACGTCCCGGTCTCACTTCTCTTTCTTATGTATACAATCCGACAGTGACAGCAGCAGCTCAACTCAATAGCGGTTGTGAGCGCTTTAATTAGAGCTTGTAATATGACTGGTGTACAGTCTGTTTTAGACATACAAACAACATCCAATCCAAATGTTATTAAATAAAATGCTTTCAGTTAAGGCCAAAGGTATTCAACCCAATATTTCACTCTGTATAATAGACTACTTTATAACTAGAAATAAACAATTACTGAATGCCAGTACATGTATATTTTTATTGTCATACAGGAGGAAGTAAAGAAAGAGGCGGACGGTGAATCTAAAGAGGCAGCTGATGAGAAGAAGAATAGCATTGACTCTGAGAACACGGTGCTGGATTATGTTGAGGGCGATGACCTGTCCAATGTGACCCAAGATCAGTTCCCGGCTTACAGGTACATTATAGCTTATTTTCAGTAAGTTTTCAGACTAAACTAGTCGTAGGGTGATAGCTAAGGTTCATGATTTCTCAATGTTATAAATTTTTCAGGTATCGAGAATTCTTGAGGCTATTTCATAATTTCATAGACTTAATATGGTTTCTCGAGCTTAATTTTCCGCGAAAAAAGCCCAACGATTTCTCGGGAATTCTTGGAATAATAGCTAGTAGTAGTGATAGCTGAGCCGCCAGACAGAAATGCTCACCGTCTTACAAATTTTATCTCCAATCAAGGACGAATATGTGGACACGAGACGAGAGGCACTCTATGACCATGTGGCCAGTGTTAAACGTCAATTTAGTTTAAGAATGTGCATTTTGGGATTTTTGTATATATATGGTTGCGGGGACGTTTTCCACATCCAGCTACACTAGCTTGGTTAAGTCAACAAACTCAGATATCCACAGACGTCAAGGATTTCGTGGGCCGATTTCAAGTGGGGTCTGTCACCAGTTTAGTTCGTAGTTGTCGGTGCTGGCGTCTTTTCTCCGTCTCTCTTGCTCTCGTTTCTTTTGCTCTTAGAGCCTTATCATATTAGCGGATTGCGAACGTTCTCAAAGCGGAGCGGGCACGGAATGAATTCGTTATGGACGTGCAAAGAGTAAAAAGCGACGCGTAAGGAATAAAAGTAGTAAAGTCAATAGCAGTGTTTCCTAGTTGGAATCCATTTAGTTACTGGATGTATTGTAAGAGCGGTGATAGCCCAGTGGTGTACGTAACGGACTGCCGAGACGATGGTCTCGGGTTCGATTCCCAGGTACCTCGGGCACACACCTCTGACTTTTCGAAGTTATGTGTGTATTAAAAATGTTAATTATCGCTCGCTGAATAATGTGCCCGGTAGACGGCAATAGGCTCGCCCCTTATTACATTGAGACCGAAACATAACTGGCGAAGTGTGGGTGTGTAATACACCTCTGCCTACCCCTTCGGGGCTAAAAGGCGTGAAGATATGTTATGTTATGTACATCGATAATTTGCTACAAACACGCGACAAAAACGTATGTGGCACGCGTCCGCGACGTCCTCGCTGCGCAGGCGCAGGGGCGGCGTGCGAGCGACGCGTACGCCGCGCCCAGCAAACGCTCCCAAACCGCTAGTATAAGTTGATAATGCCCTTACACTGGGAGAACGACTACCACGCCGCCAAGCGGCAACTTGGCTCACAGAAAGTATGTCTTCAGAGTGCCACAGGAAATGTGCTTCTATGTAAATCTGTATTGATTGTCTAAGTGTGTGTGTTGTGTACAGTACGGAGCGAGGCGTGGGCGCGTCGTTCCTGTCGGAGTTCCGCTGCGTGCAGTGTCGCCTGTGTCGCAAGCTGCTGGACTATCTGGTGTAGCTTGTCTCATGTGTGTGTGTTGTGTACAGTACGGAGCGAGGCGTGGGCGCGTCGTTCCTGTCGGAGTTCCGCTGCGTGCAGTGTCGCCTGTGTCGCAAGCTGCTGGACTATCTGGT
The DNA here is from genome assembly GCA_944739405.2 of Euclidia mi. Taxonomy (NCBI): domain Eukaryota; kingdom Metazoa; phylum Arthropoda; class Insecta; order Lepidoptera; family Erebidae; genus Euclidia; species Euclidia mi. The sequence continues at coordinate 49,143,601 of OX123203.2, forward strand.
GTAGCTTGTCTCATGTGTGTGTGTTGTGTACAGTACGGAGCGAGGCGTGGGCGCGTCGTTCCTGTCGGAGTTCCGCTGCGTGCAGTGTCGCCTGTGTCGCAAGCTGCTGGACTATCTGGTGTAGCTTGTCTCATGTGTGTGTGTTGTGTACAGTACGGAGCGAGGCGTGGGCGCGTCGTTCCTGTCGGAGTTCCGCTGCGTGCAGTGTCGCCTGTGTCGCAAGCTGCTGGACTATCTGGTGTAGCTTGTCTCATGTGTGTGTGTTGTGTACAGTACGGAGCGAGGCGTGGGCGCGTCGTTCCTGTCGGAGTTCCGCTGCGTGCAGTGTCGCCTGTGTCGCAAGCTGCTGGACTATCTGGTGTAGCTTGTCTCATGTGTGTGTGTTGTGTACAGTACGGAGCGAGGCGTGGGCGCGTCGTTCCTGTCGGAGTTCCGCTGCGTGCAGTGTCGCCTGTGTCGCAAGCTGCTGGACTATCTGGTGTAGCTTGTCTCATGTGTGTGTGTTGTGTACAGTACGGAGCGAGGCGTGGGCGCGTCGTTCCTGTCGGAGTTCCGCTGCGTGCAGTGTCGCCTGTGTCGCAAGCTGCTGGACTATCTGGTGTAGCTTGTCTCATGTGTGTGTGTTGTGTACAGTACGGAGCGAGGCGTGGGCGCGTCGTTCCTGTCGGAGTTCCGCTGCGTGCAGTGTCGCCTGTGTCGCAAGCTGCTGGACTATCTGGTGTAGCTTGTCTCATGTGTGTGTGTTGTGTACAGTACGGAGCGAGGCGTGGGCGCGTCGTTCCTGTCGGAGTTCCGCTGCGTGCAGTGTCGCCTGTGTCGCAAGCTGCTGGACTATCTGGTGTAGCTTGTCTCATGTGTGTGTGTTGTGTACAGTACGGAGCGAGGCGTGGGCGCGTCGTTCCTGTCGGAGTTCCGCTGCGTGCAGTGTCGCCTGTGTCGCAAGCTGCTGGACTATCTGGTGTAGCTTGTCTCATGTGTGTGTGTTGTGTACAGTACGGAGCGAGGCGTGGGCGCGTCGTTCCTGTCGGAGTTCCGCTGCGTGCAGTGTCGCCTGTGTCGCAAGCTGCTGGACTATCTGGTGTAGCTTGTCTCATGTGTGTGTGTTGTGTACAGTACGGAGCGAGGCGTGGGCGCGTCGTTCCTGTCGGAGTTCCGCTGCGTGCAGTGTCGCCTGTGTCGCAAGCTGCTGGACTATCTGGTGTAGCTTGTCTCATGTGTGTGTGTTGTGTACAGTACGGAGCGAGGCGTGGGCGCGTCGTTCCTGTCGGAGTTCCGCTGCGTGCAGTGTCGCCTGTGTCGCAAGCTGCTGGACTATCTGGTGTAGCTTGTCTCATGTGTGTGTGTTGTGTACAGTACGGAGCGAGGCGTGGGCGCGTCGTTCCTGTCGGAGTTCCGCTGCGTGCAGTGTCGCCTGTGTCGCAAGCTGCTGGACTATCTGGTGTAGCTTGTCTCATGTGTGTGTGTTGTGTACAGTACGGAGCGAGGCGTGGGCGCGTCGTTCCTGTCGGAGTTCCGCTGCGTGCAGTGTCGCCTGTGTCGCAAGCTGCTGGACTATCTGGTGTAGCTTGTCTCATGTGTGTGTGTTGTGTACAGTACGGAGCGAGGCGTGGGCGCGTCGTTCCTGTCGGAGTTCCGCTGCGTGCAGTGTCGCCTGTGTCGCAAGCTGCTGGACTATCTGGTGTAGCTTGTCTCATGTGTGTGTGTTGTGTACAGTACGGAGCGAGGCGTGGGCGCGTCGTTCCTGTCGGAGTTCCGCTGCGTGCAGTGTCGCCTGTGTCGCAAGCTGCTGGACTATCTGGTGTAGCTTGTCTCATGTGTGTGTGTTGTGTACAGTACGGAGCGAGGCGTGGGCGCGTCGTTCCTGTCGGAGTTCCGCTGCGTGCAGTGTCGCCTGTGTCGCAAGCTGCTGGACTATCTGGTGTAGCTTGTCTCATGTGTGTGTGTTGTGTACAGTACGGAGCGAGGCGTGGGCGCGTCGTTCCTGTCGGAGTTCCGCTGCGTGCAGTGTCGCCTGTGTCGCAAGCTGCTGGACTATCTGGTGTAGCTTGTCTCATGTGTGTGTGTTGTGTACAGTACGGAGCGAGGCGTGGGCGCGTCGTTCCTGTCGGAGTTCCGCTGCGTGCAGTGTCGCCTGTGTCGCAAGCTGCTGGACTATCTGGTGTAGCTTGTCTCATGTGTGTGTGTTGTGTACAGTACGGAGCGAGGCGTGGGCGCGTCGTTCCTGTCGGAGTTCCGCTGCGTGCAGTGTCGCCTGTGTCGCAAGCTGCTGGACTATCTGGTGTAGCTTGTCTCATGTGTGTGTGTTGTGTACAGTACGGAGCGAGGCGTGGGCGCGTCGTTCCTGTCGGAGTTCCGCTGCGTGCAGTGTCGCCTGTGTCGCAAGCTGCTGGACTATCTGGTGTAGCTTGTCTCATGTGTGTGTGTTGTGTACAGTACGGAGCGAGGCGTGGGCGCGTCGTTCCTGTCGGAGTTCCGCTGCGTGCAGTGTCGCCTGTGTCGCAAGCTGCTGGACTATCTGGTGTAGCTTGTCTCATGTGTGTGTGTTGTGTACAGTACGGAGCGAGGCGTGGGCGCGTCGTTCCTGTCGGAGTTCCGCTGCGTGCAGTGTCGCCTGTGTCGCAAGCTGCTGGACTATCTGGTGTAGCTTGTCTCATGTGTGTGTGTTGTGTACAGTACGGAGCGAGGCGTGGGCGCGTCGTTCCTGTCGGAGTTCCGCTGCGTGCAGTGTCGCCTGTGTCGCAAGCTGCTGGACTATCTGGTGTAGCTTGTCTCATGTGTGTGTGTTGTGTACAGTACGGAGCGAGGCGTGGGCGCGTCGTTCCTGTCGGAGTTCCGCTGCGTGCAGTGTCGCCTGTGTCGCAAGCTGCTGGACTATCTGGTGTAGCTTGTCTCATGTGTGTGTGTTGTGTACAGTACGGAGCGAGGCGTGGGCGCGTCGTTCCTGTCGGAGTTCCGCTGCGTGCAGTGTCGCCTGTGTCGCAAGCTGCTGGACTATCTGGTGTAGCTTGTCTCATGTGTGTGTGTTGTGTACAGTACGGAGCGAGGCGTGGGCGCGTCGTTCCTGTCGGAGTTCCGCTGCGTGCAGTGTCGCCTGTGTCGCAAGCTGCTGGACTATCTGGTGTAGCTTGTCTCATGTGTGTGTGTTGTGTACAGTACGGAGCGAGGCGTGGGCGCGTCGTTCCTGTCGGAGTTCCGCTGCGTGCAGTGTCGCCTGTGTCGCAAGCTGCTGGACTATCTGGTGTAGCTTGTCTCATGTGTGTGTGTTGTGTACAGTACGGAGCGAGGCGTGGGCGCGTCGTTCCTGTCGGAGTTCCGCTGCGTGCAGTGTCGCCTGTGTCGCAAGCTGCTGGACTCCGACGAGACCGCCGCGCTGCATCTCAAGACCTGGAGACACCACCAGCTGTTCACGCGCCTGCTCGCTGACAAGACCAGCGGCAAACAGGTACAGCATATATACATACACCAGGTCTCACAACCGGTCCCTAACGGTGAGGCGACAACAGTGACCGCGGCGCCGACGTAGCAAAGCGCGCCATGTACATCGAAAACGCTCGCCACTGTCGCCGCCACTGTCAGCTGTGGTCGAGCGGTAAAAGTGAACTATCCAAGGATTTGGAGATGAGAGATACATATCTGTATACAGAGTGGTTTTCTAAACAAAATACATTATACAGGAAGCAATAGGACTCGGTTTAACCAACCATAAATATAAAGTATATCAAATATGCATCTCTAATCTATGGATAAGGGCCTCCGCAAACTAGCTTCTTTTAGCATCGGCGACCGGCGATTCAGTCGCTTTTTAGCATCCAGATGCAGCGTCCGAATTCTTACACCGCACACTGGAAAATGCCGATCGCGGCGACATGTCACTTAAAAGAATAACGTAGGGGTCGTCCATTAATAACGTGATTTTATGTCTTTCCAATTTTAAACATACTCTGTGATGATGATACCTGAGTAGGTTGGAGGCTTTACCACCTCTCCTCATTCTTTATCAAAAGTTTTTTTTATACAAAGTAAATAAAACATATTTTATCCAAAAAAGACATTGCGAGCTACTGGTGTCAAAATTAAAGCTAAAATAAAAAAAATATGACACTCATTATTCTCTTTATCTCTTACCTGACTTCAAAATCTTTGGGTCGGCGCTGTATGGACATACATTCTCTTCCATACTTCTCTGTCACCAGTCATCCGATCACTTCCCCCTTTTCTGACATGTCTGTTCTCACACAGTTATTCCATCTTTTATTTGGTAGCCCCCTCCCTTTTCCTCTCTACCCTCCTATTTATCACTTGTTTACCTAAATACATAATCATCCACTCTTCTCATAAGGTGTTTCTAAAATGCAAATATTTTCATCCATGGACACTACTTGCAGACTACTTTGATATTTTCTCTATTTTGGCATGGTAAAAAATATTAATATATCATGCATCATTACCTTTAAGAACGCTATTTTAAAAGTATACTGGCTCATTTGTCTTAACTTGCAATAATTGCAATTCGATCTTGCAAAATATAGTAATCTTGCAAAATATAAAAAGCATATCAAACATAAAAAAAATCCAGAACGGGATCAGAAAAGTCAGAGACCGGTGCACCTACATAAAAAGAAAATATACAGTCCAAACTGAGGACATTCTCCTTTTTGAAGTGGGTTGATTAAAGCATCCTAGAGCATCCACGAAAGATTTTAATACAGGACTTTTCTGAATCCCTGCCAATCGAACGAACGATCGTTGTTTTAGGATGCGTATAGGATAAAAATCTCTGGCTCAAGAAAAACAAGGACACTTGAGATCTGTCTACACTTATTTGTCCCTTCCACCTATTAAGACTCACGTGATTAAAGGACGACTCCTTACCAGTGGCGGCTCGTTCAAAGGAGCGCTGGAGCAGTGAACTCCCAAAATTATAAAATATATGTATACAACTCATATAAACTTTTTCTATAAACATACTCAATATTTTAATACACACCTATTCTCTTTTCTATAATGCATATCCACAAATAAGTATTTGACTACTAAGCTGTTTATCATAATTTTGTCAACACTCTTGAAACCTACATAGGTATTTTTGTTGAGTGGAGCGCTCATAACAGCGCTCTTCGTTGACGAAAGCTTAGTACAACGCTTAATACTGAAATGTAATGAGTGCGAAAGAGAGAGCGTTCTATGCGCTGGGCGCGTGAGACAAAAGATTTGTATGAGAAATAAGGCAAATACGGAGCGGCGCTCCTGGCTAGCTTGACGAGGTGCGCATGCGGGAATATATTACCCGACTAAATGATATGACCATTTGTCACGAAGAAAAATTAAAACAGGTGCGCCGTTTTTTTTTAATAGTGTTTTGCCGGTATCGAATGTAAACAAAATCAAAACATTTCTCTGCGAGTGCGATGGTAATTAGAAAAGGATTTGTGTTTAAAATATAGTTCATTGTATGTGTGATTGTGTGTATTTGGTTAAGAAAGACAGTTAATTGTGTAACTAATATGGAATATAACAGCATAAACTTTATAAAAAACTGTGAAAATCTTTAAAAAACTACAAATATGATAAAACGCTTTGGTTATGTGGTTGCAAAAATGCGAAGGAAGTAAGAAGTTGTTTTGTTTTCCGTGTATTTCGTTTAGTGGCGCCGGAGTTGATACTGCGTGGACGGTTAAGGTAGGTATCGATGATTTAGCACGTCTTACTCATTGTAAAAGCATTCACAAAATAAAGGGTAAGCAGTAATTTTTTTTTTAGTGAACACCCAATATTATCTTTCACGAGCCGCCTCTGCTCCTTACCATAGGTTGTCACTTATTTGTTAACCCTTAACCTCTCAAGGACCGCCATTATTTACGTCAACTATCCGTCAAGCACCGCGGGCGGGCTCTTATCGTAAGCGTATTCTGACCCTGGTCACAAAAACTGTTATTGCTCCGTTTCTATTGCTTCTATTCACACACTCTAAACGGTGTCGGGTTGTTCAATGATGTGGCTATGAAATACAATGTAAACAAGATTCAGATTAGACCTCAAGAAACAAACATATCCTATTGAAATCGGCGTACTTGCCGAATATAGTTATATTGCTGTATTATGTTGATTTCTGACTAAAGGGTGTGATCAATTTACACGAAATTTTGGGAACTGGCTCATGAATAGACTGGTAATCTAAAGATAATGTTATTTTACGAGTTCTGTATTCGATTCCTGCAATATTCAAACTCGAACTTCATAGCGCGCAGCGCAGTTTTCAGTTGTACTAACTTCACACTATTTTTTTATATGTTGCTTTACAATATTTTTAGTTTCTATCTTTGTCTATGGTTGTAAAGTATTATCTGCCTTTGAGAACATTCGTTTAGAAACGATTTTAAGACTTATCTTTACTACAAATACAGTTCTAAATCGGTCGGGGTTTGATGGCATAAATTTGTGCCAGCGGGGCTCAACGGTGATACTTGTTTACTGGCACGTTTTTGTGCCGCTGGGGCTCTAGAGGTTAAATAACACTGTGGGGTAATAAAATTCTTCACCCCAGGGGCACAACTTGTATTTTTTCTTGCGATGGTAGTGTCATCTCCTAAAGTTGTTATTTTTTCTTGCGATGTTAGTGTCATCTCCTAAAGTTGTCAGTCACGTGGCGTTAAAAAGAACTTCCATCTAATCTGCTTAGCTATGTGAGAAAATTACCCCAGGGTGTCAGTTACGCATGCATTAATTTCTCATTAATTCAGTCAAATGTTTGATAAACTAAGTTTACAGAGCCCTGCGAAGCTCCTTTTTTGGGTGCAGCGTCACAAGAAAACCTAAGATAACCTATTAAGTTTTCTGAGTGGATAAGTTTCCGGAGCGGACGAGACTTTTCATATCAAATGATATTTTGTAGAACGATCGTTAATTTGGTGTACAATTAGTAATTTAATGAAATAATGAAGTTTTTAACGTAAAGCACTTTAGTGTTATTTACAATTTTTGATGCTTTGTTAAAAATATCCCTATGTAAACTACAAAAATAATTTATTTTGTACAAATTTTAATAGCCGTTTGGGGTAATTTTACCCCAAAGTTTTATTTACTATTCTGTATCCGAAATTAAGGATGTTATTATAGGGTTTGACTAGTGACTGGCTTAAACAGAATAAATGTCGATAAAATTATGACAGCGCTTATAATAAATATGTAAGTTTTATTAAGGCAGTACCTACACTACCTAGGGTGATGTACTAGATTTTGAGAAGGCGAACCTTATCATAGGTTATGATAAAGCTACACTAGCTACTGCTTTCTTTATACCGATGAAAATATTAAGCAAGCTAAAGTCAGTATTTTCACCTACATACAAAAACCAGTTCTCGTATTACTTTCAGAGAGCATTCTCTATCAATTCAAACGGTAATATTAATACGAAGAAATGAGTGCAGTAATATCCATGCCATCTATTGTTTAGAACATAAAATGTAGAGTATAACTTGCCAGTTTTCGATAGTATAAGTCTATAAATAATAGAACATAATTTAACATCATTGTAACGAACATCATTTAATTATACTGGTATATTTATGTTTTTTGATAGAAACCTATATTACTGATATTGTACAATTATTGTATTACAACGATGAAAAAATAAATCAATTTATCGATAGTCGACTCGGCCAATCACCAACAACACACTACAGCACTACGGTCGCCGCGTCCGAACGCAGAGAGTCGCTAAAACGCGATGCAGCATCGATACAGTTGCAAAATCGCCGGTCGCCGATGCTAAAAGAAGCTAGTCGGCGGTGGCTCTAAGATATTATCATATATTATTGTTCGGTCACAGATAGTAAAATGTATTCAGTTTCCACGCTGTAAAATCTTATGGCCAATTGATATTTAGACTTAAAGCTGAATAGCGTTTTACAATACACTACTAGCCGTTAAATTAAAATTTCCATTGTCATCATAATTATTTAAAAGAATTGTTGCATCCATACTCCGTAGGGGATGCAACAATTCACTTTCAATAATTTGTATGATTGTACAAATTATTACACTGAATTGAATTTTATGATATGTAGTAACTTTTTTTTTTTTGTATAATTACATCTAAAACTACTAATAAAATGCGAAATTTCAATTGGATTGTGACATGTTATTGATATAGAACACAAAAAATATTTTTTTGGAATTATTGTCTGTCTGTCTGTCTGTCTCTCTGTCTGTCTCTCTCTCTGTCTGTCTGTATGTATGTTTGTTTGTTAAATAATCACGCAAAAACCAGTGAACGGATTTTGATGCGGTTTTCACCAATTTATTGCCTGAAGACCCGATTAAAATCTTAGACAACAATCATCACGCTATCACCTATGGTAGCGTAGCAGTGTCATTCAATAAATTTAATAGACTTGAATTCAAGCAACACACTAAATTGTTTGTATCGAGATACTGACAAACGCATAGTTTGTGTCTTTGGTTAATATTTAGTCTTTAGTTTATCAGAATCCGTTTATTCTATCAAAAGTTATCGCAATTTAAAATATAGATACATACACCGTGATTCTGTAATATATGCCAAAATTCTACTATGATAATCCATGGCATTAATAACATTGATGTACATAACTTTATTAATATCGTGCCGTACAAAAATGTTGAGATATTGAGCCGCAAAAATGTCTCAAAAATGTCTGAGTTTATGGACACCACGTTACCACGCGCGCTCTTACACACAGAGTACCTACTAATATGACAATAAACTGCTCCGTCCCGCTTCTTCATTTCATTGATGAACTTAACAGCATTCCTAAGTCGCTGCCTTCATACGTTATAAAAGTTAAATTTAAATACCCTCATGTACAAAAAATCTGTGGTATTATCTACGATTAACGAACAATGGTATTAATTACGTCTGTACAAAATGGAAAAACTAATAAGTAAACCAAACCCAATCATTAAAAAAAAAAATACTCACCAAATCTGATTCTGCGATGTTTATTGTGCTGAGACGACGCGGCGGCCAGCCAGGCGTCGCTGCCATCACTTCATCATTTCATTGATAAGTTGCAAATTTTTCCTTCATACTTTATACGGGCTTAGGACCGTCAAATTGCAAAAGGCCTTTGTTAACTGCGATTGCTGATTATGATTATGAAACTTAGAGATCGACGGGCCTTTTGCAATCCGGCGTATTTAAAAAAATTGAATCAACTTATGTACAATGATTAAAATACAATAAAAAATTCCTTACCTAATTATTGTCTAATCTTTTTTAAATAATTGTTCGAAGTGCAAACCGTTTCTCTCTAATCAGAGTCTCGCACGTTTTTGCACATTATGTTTTAATTTGTTAAGCACTACACGATCACATCGCACTTGGTCAAATGCAGATTGTATTTGCACTTTCAAGTCCTCGAGGCTTTCGGCCTCTTCCACATAAACACATGTTTTGATCTTACCCCACAAAATAAAGTCACATGGCGTAAGGTCTGGCGATCGCGGCGGCCATGATACTGGGCCTTGGCGGCCGATCCAGTGACTACCGTGTTCTAAATTCAAATAGTCACGTACGGCGGCGGCATAGTGGGGCGGTGCACCATCTTGCTGGTAATGGAGAAAGGCACATCGTCCATAAAATTTGATATGGTACCGCGCAACATTTCTAAATAACTACCCCCAGTTAGCCGACCTTCTATGAAATATGGGCCTAGAATTTGGTTGCCTATTATGCCGGCCCAAACATTTGCACTAAAGCGCACTTGGTGATACGTTTCCCGTATCATGTGTGAGTTTGTAAACGACCACCAATGTTCGTTGTGCTGATTATACAGCCCCACACGCGAATAACGCTTCGTCAGTCCACAAAATATTCGCATTAGGGTTTGCAATTAGCCACTCACAGAACGTTAGCCGCCGTGCTGCATCTCCGTCGTATATTTTTTGCACCTTTTTAAAGTGGTATGAGTGCATATTAGCTGAGTTCAACAGCCTCCATACGGCACTTTGACTCACTTCGAAGAAACGGCCTGAATCTCGCGTGCTTGAACGTGGATTTCTCTCAAAGAAATCCATAATCTTGTCTTCAATTTCTACCGCCAATCTCGGATTGCCACGGGCTTGAGCGTGAAATGGGGTAGTGAATTGGCCATGATCTAACAGCCTCTGGTTAGCTGCTAAAATAGTTCGACGATTGGGTATCACAGCGTTCACGTACCCTTGAGCCCGCAGACGGGGTAAACTGTCTTCTTCGTATACCCTTTGCGCTCTCTATAAGGCTCTCACCACTCAAAATGTAGCTTCGAACCATTTCATAGTACTCGCGGCTAGAATACATTGTAGGCTAGGGCGCCGGGCGCCGTCTCGCGTCGACACTGCACAGATCAATGCGGAAGTGTTTCGTACTAACACCTCGCGATGCGCGAGCGCGGCCGACTGGTGAATTTAATTTCGTTTCCTGACCACACCCCTTCCCACTACCCCCGCGGCTCACGCACTTCCCCTTGCTCATTGAAGTTTATTACGCGATTACTATGTGTTTACGTAACACTTAGTGACCACGCTGGATTGATATTTACATAAGAAAAATTATTTCGATAAGTAAATTTTAACTACTGATTTTTTTCAGAAATGTGATCTTTAAGTGATACCTAAGGCCTAAAAAAATTTTTGGCATAGCTTACAAAATCACGGTGTATATCCGCATTGGTTATTAAGTGATTCGGATTCACGCAAAATACGCGCCAAGACGTGGAGTTGCGGAAACAGCCCGTGCAATCAAGTAAGTGATTCGGACTCAATTTGGCAAAAAATTATTTCAACTTCTTTTCTGATATTTATATTGTTAGTGCTGGATCATGATGAACATGAACACCGACTTTTAATTTTGCCAGTAGTGCCTGTGTTCCATATTCTGAATTACATTATTACTGCAAATTTTAACCAACAATTGGATCAGTTGCTGTTCAGTAGTTTTTGCGTGTAAGAGATACTAATGATACCTAAACATCCATCCATAGGTACATTTATCAAAATCCCTTCATTCAATCGCATGTTAGTAGTAACATATAATTCAATGCGATATCATACAATAGCTAAGTATAAGCTCTGTTAAACCTTTCAAAGCTTTGTGAAAACTCAGGTAATAAAACTGATCTACCACTTCCTGGCTAACCAACGTAAGGATTGATTCAAATTAACTAATAATTATGTAATTCGGCCAGATAGTATTTATTAAAAGAAAGAGCTAAGAATTTAGGTGGCAGGTACAGGTTACTACTTTTCTAATACAGTAAGTAAGAAACTTAATTATGAGTGTGAGTTTCATCAACCGTTCATTATGTTATTTTACATTATCAAGGCCACAGAGAGGGACACGCGATAGCCGAGTGGATATACCAACAGACTGCTATGCAGAGGGTATCGGGTTCGAATCCACGGCGCGCACCAATGACTTCGAAGTTAGGTAGGTGTGGCCAATAAGGCCTAGCTAAGCGGGAATCGAAATAAATCAAGAAGTATTTAAACGTATCAACAAATTTTAATGTAAATTAATCATTTATACCAATTATTATGTATTGTAAGTGAAAAACGGCAACTACTGCCATTAACATAGTCTTAATTAAACATTAAAAAAATACTGTCTTTAGGCCTTATTAAACTATGGTAGTATAATAAGGCCTAAAACTTTAACTACTTAACAAAATATAACAAAATAAACTTCATGTATGTATTTGGTCATTGAATTTCATAAAATAATAGCAAAGCTCATAATGACAGCAAATACGTAAAAAATAAATATTTGTTTTTAATTAGGAAAAATCTGGCCACTCGAAATCATCATCATCCTCCTCTGACAAACCGCTTATTGAAATAGGCCATATTGTACTGCTCGGATTGCCGCAACCAGGTCTTCATCCGACAACACATACACAGCTCGCTGGGGACTAATAGTGATTATAAGTAGTCTCTAAATGCCATAAATCAATTAGAAAACAGTTAAAATTACATTTCTAAGGGCATTTAATAAACATATTCTCTTGATAATACCACAAAAGAGGGTAATAAGGCCTATGGTCGAATTTTATAGGCTTTATTAACCACCGACCACTTTGTAAAGAAAATGTTTAAAATATCATTGTTCGGTCTAATTGATACCATTCGTACAACGCAGGCCTCTCAAGCATGAACTAATAGAAAATTAAACTGCAAAATAATTACAAAAATGTAATATTTTAATAATTACTTACGTTTGGTTCGGGCGTTATATTATAATTCGAGCTAAGCGTCCATTAACCACGACGGAAGACGGAGCTACGGTGGCAGCATGAGGGTAAGCGAGACGTGACAAGTTTGGGGCCTCATCTAAGATGGTTAGCTACCTATGACTGTGACTTCGGTCGGTTGGGATTATTTTTAGTTGCTTTTCTGATACTTAGGCCTTATTACCCGACAGGCCTTAATGGCCGCAACTACCTTTATGTGCGTATTGAATGGTTAATTATTGCTTGTCCCGTGCCTCGCAGAGCACGTTAAGCCATCGGTCCCGGTTGTCATGAAGATCTTTGACAATCGTTACAGGGCGTCAGTACCTTCTAAATAATCTGACACTAGTCTAAACCATGGAATATCGCTTTCCCTTCGGGTTGCGGAGGTCAGACAGGCAGTCGCTCCATGGAAAAGCTAATATTCAGCCAAATCCGGTTAGACTAGAAAGCGGATCCCAGATTGAAACTGGGATAACGCTAAGAGGATGATGACAGAGAGGGACACTTAAGGAGATACCGACTTCCACGCGGGCGAAGCCGCGGGCACAGCTAGTCACAAATAAATGTGTTCATATCATACATAACTTGATGATGATATCGTCATATTGCTCCTCCAGGCTGGCCAGGATTCTACCAGTGGCAAGAGAGCCAACAACTCTGAAGATGACGGCAACTTCAAGCGTCGCAAGGTGGACTCGGATGAGCAGAACGGACATGAGGACGACAATGAAGACATCAAAGGTAAAGAACACTAACTGTCGCAGTATATTCTGTTGGCAAGGTAACGGTATCACACCAGCCCACTTGCTATGTTAATTTGATGTTTAATTGGCATGTCGTACACGTAATCTTAATATATAAAATCCTTGCGTTACTGACTGACTGACAGACATGCTACAGCCGAAACTATTGGGCGCAGGAAGCTGAAATTTGGCATGTATGTTCCTTGGGGACCGTAGGGGTGCACTAAGAAGGGATTTCCTGAAATTCCCACGGGATCGGCCAAAACGGGTAAATTTAAAATAAAGCAGGCGTAGCTGCTGGCGTCCTCTAGTCTCAATATAAAAAGCTTCAATATTTTAATCTTTCGTTTGCGCATTTGTTGTAAAAAGGGATGACAAAATTTCGCTTGGCGTATTTATATAAAGATGAAACTGTCTAATTGTTTGTATGATGTTTAGAGGAGACAACTGGGGAGGCAGAGGCCCTGATGGAGCAGGAGGACGCGGAGGGCGGGTCCGGGCTACCGCCCGCCGACGAGCTCGAGAACTGGGAGCAGACCGTCGACGAGATACTGGAGGACGAGAACGACAAGTCCACCGGTACGTACTGTCTAACTGTGTACACACTAATGAGGGTGTTTGATATTCTTTCTGCCACCAGACGTCGCTACATATGCGTCAGGTCTAAAGGCCCATCCACACAACACGATTTTACGTCCAACTTGACTAAATCACTTGATGAAATCGTGACGTGTAGACGCCAGTGGTCCAACTCAAGTTCATCGGGTGGGCGGTACCACCAGATTTTAACCAATCGGGTGGACGGAATGCATATCAGTGATTTGATTGTGTTGTGTAGAAGGGCAAAGCCAATTCGATTGAAAATTTGATCAGTGGTACAATTGTGCCGTGTGGATGGGCCTTAAACGCTGTCAGATAGTAATGCAGATCGGTACGGACGCTTTCACACACAGGAAACAAACACATATGTACAAATAAAAACATAGGCGCTCTGACACTTTTGACAGGTTTCTGGACCTGACGTCTCAGTGCTGCCGCCTAGTGGACGTCATTTCAGAAAACCATCATTACATGAGCTTTGCGTGTTCTATACTAACTGGCTTTGCGTTGGACCACAGATAAGGAGGAGGAAAAAGAGCCGGAGGAGGTGCCGCCCCCGGCGGAAGAGGCGCCCGCTCCCGCGCCGGTGGAGGCACCCGCGCCCGCTCCTGTCCCCGCTCCCGCTGCCGCTCCCGCGCCCGCCACGCCGGCGCTGGACGACAACCGCGCTCGCGCCTCGCCCCGCGCGCGCGGCAGAGGCCGGGGCCGCGGACGTGGCCGCTACTAAGACACGCACTGTGTACCACACCACTCTCGTCTCACACACCACCGTCTGCTCATTCATCTAAACACACATATTATACAGAAAGGACATGTTGCTAAATGTATAGGAAACTGTTCCCATCGACCGACTACTCGCAGCCGATCCACACGAGTACTAACTCTCACTAGGCATATGCTAACTTGTGATTTTCATTGTATTTATCTATTGTTTGAGATATTTATAAACAGACAGACGTGGGGTCATTTTCAATGTAAGTTGCAACTATTCTTTTCATCCAAATATTAAACATATTAATGTGGTGTGCAAATACATCTATTTAGTGCGATTCAAAGGTTCCCTTACCTATCAACTCCTTAGATCTCTACTAACACTTTATTTAACTTAGTATAAACAACTAAGGATACATAAAACTATCGGAAATGTCTCTTAACATTAGTTAATATTTGTAAACGGTTCTTAGTACCAAACTGATTAAACAAATCTTCTAATTTTGTTATTACGATAAATGAGTCTTTTATGTATATCTCTCACTCTCGATTCAAGAATCAAACTCATGAAAAAGACAAAAGATATAGAACAATAAAAATTTGACATAAATATATAGAAAGCCTGGCATGATTTTAAGTTTATTATTTTTAAGAATACCCTATTAAAAATACATTATTAATTAGTATGTAATATGTATAGTAGTATCTCAATAAACTTCATCATATTTTTTTAACAATAGAAAATTGCAGAATGATGTTTATTTTCTTCCTTAAAACTTGTAAAATGTTTGTAGACTGCTGCTTAAGATTGAGTCTTCAAAAATGAAATTGTAAAAGTGATATCCAATTACGATCACATTTTAAATGTAGGTACACTGAACATATTCTACAAATACCTACCTAACCAATTAGGTTAAGCAGCAAGAGCTAAATGAGGTTTTATTTCAAATTATATTCCTATTTTATAAAATAAAACGGAACGGCATATAAATCTTTTAATAATTTTATGCATCCATTGTGCATTAGACATTTAAATTTCTTATCTCCTTTTACCATAAAAAAAAATCCATGTCTTTCACAAGTAAGTAAATAGAAGTGTTTCGTTGTAGGAAATTAACAAATTTGTCTTAAAATTAAACCTAGGCATGATCTTCCTAGAAAATATTAGGAAAACCTTCCATTTGTAGTTAGCCTACAAAATAATACAAGCGTTCCCTACATAGGTATGTAATATAATGTATGATGTATGCGTTTTATTGTGCAAGTAATACTGCACATGTAATAATTATTAGGCTATTACAAGCGACTGACGAGCGAGAAGCATTTGTTTATACAGACGAACCTTGTTTAATCCTACAGTTGCTTAGCTATAAGTTACATTATATCCCGGCAGGCGACTGGCCTTACCGATCGGCCACAGCCTACAGCGATTTCAATGTACATGGCGCGCAACGACAACACAGCATAGGCACCTAATGTTTTCATTTCTACAAACAAACAATTATGTCAAAGCGGTGAGGTATGCGGGGCGAAGGGGGCTACAAAAATGCATTCTAATTGGCCGGTTCAAATTTGCGGTACGTCATAATTCATAACTAGTGTTGGGATTGGTCTAATGTAAGACGTATAAGTCTAACGTGTTGTCAGAAAGTGTTCGCCTTACGTCTGCCGTCTAGTAGGCTGGGTAGTCGTTGATGGCGCGCTTTACTACCTGATGCCGCGACACAGTAAACGCGCCATGTACATTGAAATCGCTCGCCGCTGCCGCCGCTGTAGGCTGTCGCCGAGACGTTAGAAAATTACACCTATAGGTATTCATAAAGTGTTTGGTAACTCTTAACATCGGTCGTCTGTAATTAACTATACTCGAGACAAGATTGTTTTTGAAATGTACCTACCGTAATAGAAAACTTTTATAAACACCGTAAGGTACTTACGCTGTGTCTTGTAGCTCTCGTAGCGTTCAAATGACAATGGCAGCGGAAATGACAAACGCTAATGTAAAGGGGCTCTATATCAAAAAAAGTTGTATAACATCTACCGAACATTATCTCGTCTCTTTAGCCTTCCTAATTAGATACCTAAATTTTATTATAAACATATTTTGGCTCTTGGAAATTTTAGGCGTAAGTGTTTAGATAAAGACTTAGTACCTATCTCAAAATTAATAATAAAATTACATTTCAGCGAATATAACATTTAGATTTAAATGCTTACATAATATTAAGTTCATAGACAAATCGTTTGTGTAAGTATATGAATGTTTTCTTTCACTATTTTCAAATAAAGTAGGAAAGTAGGTATGTTTATCTTGCTGAGTTCAAATCACAGCATTTGGTGTGTTCTTTTATGTAACGCATTATTAATTACGCTGAATTTCTACTTTATTTGTGATAATGAAACAATCTGTTAGATAATAATTTCTTCAGTGTAGCTATTAGTTGATTCTAATCAAATTACTACAAACTGAATAGTAAATAAAGTTAATCATAGATGTTGATGATGTAATGTGACTTGGATTTCAATAAAAATAATCAGCTTCAGTTTTGTTGTTTTATTTCTCTCATTATATGATGTGGAGACATCATATAGCATTTTGCAGTTCACTGTTGGACATCGCATATCTTAATTTGCATCATGATTACAGTGATCCATTATGAGGATTTATTTAGCTTACTATTCAGCCCTGGGTTTGGGTTGAGCTACACCTATCAGCACCGCATCGCACTTTTCTATGCTTCTATCCTTTTCTGTCACTTAGGACCGTCATTTACTAGAGCGAGAAAGAGAGGGAACGCGTCAGCACGCCGCGGAATCGAAAAGGCGATCCGCAACATGGAAAAAATGCGATAGCATGCTGAGAGGCGACGGAACGCTGACGCGCGCGTCGGAACGCTTACGCGCGCTATAGCATCCTTTCGCCGCCGATCGCGCGCTGACGCACGCTGGCGCGCGCGGCGGTGTGCTGCCGCGTGCTGGTGCCGATTCGTATAGATTTATCGAATTCTTTTCTTTTTACTCTTGTTATTTTGCATTTCTTACAAAATGCACGCTATTACTACTGCTCTCCTTCAGCTGTGCTATCCATTTCGAACTCGGAACTTGATACTATACTGTGACCAAAACAATGGTCAAAAGAACGCGGCGCGCATACTTCAGCACGCTATATCACACTGACGCGTGCGTTCGCCTTCCGCAGCACACAAATACGATCGCACGCTATAAGGTCGTAGCACACATCTAAACTCGGAAAGGGATCAGCACCGTATCGCCATAGAGCATAGATATTTAATAATGTGTTGCGGTAGGAAGTTTCATACAAAGAATACTGAACGGCTCCAGTTGATACGGTGCCGATCCCTTTCCGAGTTGATACGTGTGCTACGGCTACGACCCATAGAGTGCTGCAGCATGCGTCAGCACGCTATAACGTGCTGAAGCACAGGCGGAACCTATATACAAAGGTACTCTGTGGGCGAAACAAATGCGATTCCGTGCTGACAGATGTAGCTCAACCAAACAAAAATAAAATGCTCAAACTTGTTCAATAATTTATTATTGTCACATCGCCTCCATAAGACATTGCGCTTAACAGAACCATAGACACATGTAACACTGACATACATACAAGTCTTAACCTACAAATTAATTAAAAAAATACTTATTTGATAATAAATATTACAAAAAATGGGCAAAATGAATGCATTGGAAATTGCATCAAAACCTGTACCCTAATTATTATTACATGTATTTGATAACTTAATTATAAAATATTATGCACTTATTTCATTTTTTCTTACTGGAGATTCATTAGAGATTATAATAGGTATGATGTCGTATTAGGATTGCCGATAATCCTAACTAACTCATTTTGTGATGGACTAAGAAAGTTTATATGAATTGTTCAGTCTTCACTGATATTATGTATCATCATTACTACGACCAAGTTAGTCCCCAGTTGATCAAAATATTTCGTTATGCTTGATTAGTTTTTATGCATGATCTTACTTTTAGTTTTTGTATGTACCGATTTATTGATCAAGCGATTGTCTTACATTGATTAGTGTAATGGCTATAATTTTCTTAACTATTACAGCAATGGCAGCAATGGTACCTACATAAATAAGTAGGTAGGTATATTTTGAATAGTGCTTTGTCCAACGATACAATAACTGCTGATATAGGTATGTAATTTGTTCTATATTCTATACATACACCAGGTCTCACAGCCGGTCCCTAACGGTGAGGCGACAACAGTGCCCGCGGTAGACAAAGCGCGCCATGTACATCGAAAACGCTCAAAGCTGCCGCCGACTATGTAGGCTGTGGCCGAGCGGTGAAAGTGAACTATCCAAGGGTTTGGAGATGAGTGATGCATATCTGTATACAGAGTGGTTTCTAAACAAAATACATTATAAAGGACGCGTTAGGACTCTGTTTAACCAACCATAAATATAAAGTATATCAAATATGCATGTCTAATCTATGGATAAGATATTATCATATATATTTTTCGGTCACAGATAGTAAAATGTATTCAGTTTCCAGGCTGTAAAATCTTATGGCCAATTGATATTTAGACTTAAAGCTGAATAGCGTTTTACAATACACTACTAGCCGTTAAATTAAAATTTCCATTGTCATCATAATTATTTAAAAGAATTGTTGCATCCATACTCCGTAGGGGATGCAACAATTCATTTTCATTGATGATGATATCGTCATATTGCTCCTCCAGGCTGGCCAGGATTCTACCGGTGGCAAGAGAGCCAATAACTCTGAAGATGACGGCAACTTCAAGCGTCGCAAGGTGGACTCGGATGAGCAGAACGGCCATGAGGACGACAATGAAGACATCAAAGGTAAAAGAACACTAACTGTCGTAGTATATTTTGTTGGCAAGGTAACGGTATCACACCAGTCCACTTGCTATGTTAATTTGATGTTTAATTGACATGTCGTACACGTAATCTTAATATATAAAATCCTTGCGTTACTGACTGACTGACAGACACGCTACAGCCGAAACTATTGGGCGCAGGAAGCTGAAATTTGGCATGTATGTTCCTTGGGGACCGTAGGGGTGCACTAAGAAGGGATTTCCTGAAATTCCCACGGGATCGGCCAAAACGGGTAAATTTAAAAAAAAGCAGGCGTAGCTGCTGGCGTCCTCTAGTCTCAATATAAAAAGCTTCAATATTTTAATCTTTCGTTTGCGCATTTGTTGTAAAAAGGGATGACAAAATTTCGCTTTGCGTATTTATATAAAGATGAAACTGTCTAATTGTTTGTATGATGTTTAGAGGAGACAACTGGGGAGGCAGAGGCCCTGATGGAGCAGGAGGACGCGGAGGGCGGGTCCGGGCTACCGCCCGCCGACGAGCTCGAGAACTGGGAGCAGACCGTCGACGAGATACTGGAGGACGAGAACGACAAGTCCACCGGTACGTACTGTCTAACTGTGTACACACTAATGAGGGTGTTTGATATTCTTTCTGCCACCAGACGTCGCTACATATGCGTCAGGTCTAAAGGCCCATCCACACAACACGATTTTACGTCCAACTTGACTAAATCACTTGATGAAATCGTGACGTGTAGACGCCAGTCGTCCAACTCAAGTTCATCGGGTGGGCGGTACCACCAGATTTTAACCAATCCGGTAGACGGAATGCAAATTAGTGATTTGATTGTGTCGTGTAGACGGGCAAAGCCAATTCGATTGAAAATTTGATCAGTGGTACAATTGTGCCGTGTAGATGGGCCTTAAACGCTGTCAGTTAGTAATGCAGATCGGTACGGACGCTTTCACACACATGAAACAAACACAGATGTATAAAAACATAGGCGCTCTGATACTTTTGACAGGTTTCTGGACCTGATGTCTCAGTGCTGCCGCCTAGTGGACGTAATTTCAGAAAACCCTCATTACATGAGTTTTACGTGTTCTATACTAACTGGCTTTGCGTTGGACCACAGATAAGGAGGAGGAAAAAGAGCCGGAGGAGGTGCCGCCCCCGGCGGAAGAGGCGCCCGCTCCCGCGCCGGTGGAGGCACCCGCGCCCGCTCCTGTCCCCGCTCCCGCTGCCGCTCCCGCGCCCGCCACGCCGGCGCTGGACGACAACCGCGCTCGCGCCTCGCCCCGCGCGCGCGGCAGAGGCCGGGGCCGCGGACGTGGCCGCTACTAAGACACGCACTGTGTACCACACCACTCTCGTCTCACACACCACCGTCTGCTCATTCATCTAAACACACATATTATACAGAAAGGACATGTTGCTAAATGTATAGGAAACTGTTCCCATCGACCGACTACTCGCAGCCGATCCACACGAGTACTAACTCTGACTAAACATTTACTAACTTCTGATTTTTATTGTATTTATCTATTGTTTGAGATATGTATTCAACAGTCAGACACGGGGTCACTAAGTTGCAGCAATTTCTCCTTTCATCCAAATATTAAACATATTAATGTGGTGTGCAAATACATCTATTTAGTGTGATTCAAGGGTTCCCTTAATAATCAACACCTTAGATCTCTATTAACACTTTATTTAGTATAAACAACTAAGGATACATAAAACTATTGGAAATATCAGAACTAACATTAATTAATATTTGTAAACTATTCTTAGCATTCTTTTAATTTTGTTATTACGATAATAAATCTGAGTCTATTCAATAACCAAACTGATGAAAAAGACAAAAGATATAGAACAATGTTTGTTTTGTTTTTCGTGTGAGTGTGTGGCCAACTCTGGTGTCGGAGTTTTCAGACCGCCCAAAGGCCTCCGACATGGCCTAACGACCCTTATCCTTAGACAAGAGCCGGGACCGACAGCTTTACGTGCCCTCCGAAGCACGGTAACGCTCAGATGAAAATGCCACAAACGGTCACCCATCCAAGTGGCAACCTGTGCAAGCGTTGCTTAACTTTGCCGATCTGTTACGAACGGCAAGCCAAGTCTTGCTATGAGCGCTACAGAACGGCGCTATAGAACAATAACAATTTGACATAGAAAGCCTGGCATGATTTTAAGTTTATTATTTTTAAGAATACCCTATTAAAAATATATTACTAATTAGGTACTATGTAGTATGTATATCTCAATAAAATTCATCATATCTTTTTAGCATTAGAAAACTGCAGTTCGATATTTATTTTCTTCCTTCAAACTTATAAAATATTTGTACACTGCTGCTTAAGATTGAATCTTTAAAAATGAAATTGTAAAAGTTATATCCAATTACGATCACATTAATTTAAATGTAGGTACAACCAAACAAGTCGGCGCTGGACCAGTTTGAAAAAAAAATCCCTTGGATCGCTCATAGAGTCGAGGCACACTAGAAACTGTTTTGTATACGAGTGTCAATGTGCGTGTAAAGTAGCACTGGAAGCGACGATGTCTTGCTGAGCGATTTTCACCCTTTGGTGGTCTAGTTTGACTGTACTCTAAAATATCTGATTCTACAAATACCTACCTAACCAATTAGGTTTAGCCGCAAGAGGTAAATGAGGTTTTATTTAAAATTATATTCCTATTTTATAAAAACAAAAAGCAGTGAATAGTATATAAATCTTTGACAATTACTTAATAATAATATTATGCATCCATTGTGTAAAATTCTAAATTTCTTGTCTCATTTTATCATAAAATAAATGTATGTATTCACAAGTAATTAAGCTTTTAAGTAAATAGAAGTATTTCGTTTTAGGAAATTAATAAATTTGTCTTAAAATTAAACCTAGGCATGATCTTCCTAGAAACTATTAGGAAAACCTTCCATTTGTAGTTAGCCTACAAAATAATACAAGCGTTCCCTACATAGGTATGTAATATAATGTATGATGTATGCGTTTTATTGTGCAAGTAATACTGCACATGTAATAATTATTAGGCTATTACAAGCGACTGACGAGCGAGAAGCATTTGTTTATACAGACGAACCTTGTTTAATCCTACATACAGTTGCTTAGCTATAAGTTACATTATATCCCGGCAGGCGACTGGCCTTACCGATCGGCCACAGCCTACAGCGATTTCAATGTACATGGCGCGCAACGACAACACAGCATAGGCACCTAATGTTTTCATTTCTACAAACAAACAATTATGTCAAAGCGGTGAGGTATGCGGGGCGAAGGGGGCTACAAAAATGCATTCTAATTGGCCGGTTCAAATTTGCGGTACGTCATAATTCATAACTAGTGTTGGGATTGGTCTAATGTAAGACGTATAAGTCTAACGTGTTGTCAGAAAGTGTTCGCCTTACGTCTGCCGTCTAGTAGGCTGGGTAGTCGTTGATGGCGCGCTTTATTACCTGATGCCGCGTCACAGTAAACGCGCCATGTACATTGAAATCGCTCGCCGCTGCCGCCGCTGTAGGCTGTCGCCGAGACGTTAGAAAATTACACCTATAGGTATTCATAAAGTGTTTGGTAACTCTTAACATCGGTCGTCTGTAATTAACTATACTCGAGACAAGATTGTTTTTGAAATGTACCTACCGTAATAGAAAACTTTTATAAACACCGTAAGGTACTTACGCTGTGTCTTGTAGCTCTCGTAGCGTTCAAATTTAATGACAATGGCAGCGGAAATGACAAACGCTAATGTAAAGGGGCTCTATATCAAAAAAAGTTGTATAACATCTACCGAACATTATCTCGTCTCTTTAGCCTTCCTAATTAGATACCTAAATTTTATTATAAACATATTTTGGCTCTTGGAAATTTTAGGCGTAAGTGTTTAGATAAAGACTTAGTACCTATCTCAAAATTAATAATTAAATTACATTTCAGCGAATATAACATTTAGATTTAAATGCTTACATAATATTTAGTTCATAGACAAATCGTTTGTGTAAGTATATGAATGTTTTCTTTCACTATTTTCAAATAAAGTAGGAAAGTAGGTATGATTATCTTGCTGAGTTCAAATCACAGCATTTGGTGTGTTCTTTTATGTAACGCATTATTAATTACGCTGAATTTCTACTTTATTTGTGATAATGAAACAATCTGTTAGATAATAATTTCTTCAGTGTAGCTATTAGTTGATTCTAATCAAATTACTACAAACTGAATAGTAAATAAAGTTAATCATAGATGTTGATGATGTAATGTGACTTGGATTTCAATAAAAATAATCAGCTTCAGTATTTGTTGTTTTATTTCTCTCATTATATGATGTGGAGACACTACATCATCATATAGCATTTTGCAGTCCACTGCTGGACACGGGCATGTCTTAATTTGCATCACGATTACAGTGATCCATTATGAGGATTTAGCTTACTATTCAGCCCTGGGTTTGGGTTGAGCTACACCTATCAGCACCGCATCGCACTTTTCTATGCTTCTATCCTTTTCTGTCACCTAGGACCGTCATTTACTAGAGCGAGAAAGAGAGGGAACGCGTCAGCACGCCGCGGAATCGAAAAGGCGATCCGCAACATGGAAAAAATGCGATAGCATGCTGAGAGGCGACGGAACGCTGACGCGCGCGTCGGAACGCTTATGTATGTACGCGCGCTATAGCATGCTATAGCATCCTTTCGCCGCCGATCGCGCGCTGACGCACGCTGGCGCGCGCGGCGGTGTGCTGCCACGTGCTGGTGCCGATTCGTATAGATTTATCGAATTCTTTTCTTTTTACTCTTGTTATTTTGCATTTCTTGCAAAATTTATTATTATCTATTTTGATTATTGATTACTGTCTATTTTTCTGACATGATTATGTGAAAACCTTTCGAAGGGTAATTAATATCATTATTTAATGTGATGAAATTATTATAATCATTTGTGGTATATATATAATGAATGGGTAGTTTAATAAATTATGATTGTTGCTCCTCTCTAATTTTGCATGCCGAATTCAGG
This sequence comes from Euclidia mi, assembly GCA_944739405.2. Classification (NCBI taxonomy): domain Eukaryota; kingdom Metazoa; phylum Arthropoda; class Insecta; order Lepidoptera; family Erebidae; genus Euclidia; species Euclidia mi. Next base: position 49,167,792 of record OX123203.2, read on the forward strand.
TGAAACATGCTGTACGTATTATTAACAACATACTTACCATCTTGTAAAACTTTAACCGTGTTTCGAGCAAATAAATATTCTTATTCTTATGCACGCTATTACTACTGCTCTCTCTTCAGCTGTGCTATCCATTTCGTACTTACTTGATACTATACTGTGACCAAAACAATGGTCAAAAGAACGCGGTGGAATACTCCAGCACGCTATAGCACGCTGACGCGTGCGTTCGCCTTCCGCAGCACACAAATACGATCGCACGCTATAAGGTCGAAGCACACATCTAAACTCGGAAAGGGATCAGCACCGTATCGCCATAGAACATAGATATTTAATAATGTGTTGCAGTAGGAAGTTTCAAACAAAGAATACTGAACGGCTCCAGTTGATACGGTGCCGATCCCTTTCCGAGTTGATACGTGTGCTACTACGACCCATAGAGTGCTGCAGCACGCGTCAGCACGCTATAACGTGCTGAAGCACAGGCGGAACAAATGCGATTCTGTGCTGACAGATGTAGCTCAACCAAAAAAAAAAAAAATGCTCAAACTTGTTCAATAATTTATTATTGTCACATCGCCTCCACAAGACATTGCGCTTAACAGAACCATAGACACATGTAACACTGATATACATACAAGTCTTAACCTACAAATTAATAAAAAAAATACTTATTTAATAATAAATATTACAAAAAATTAGCAAAATAAATGCATTGGAAATTGCATCAAAACCTGTACCCTAATTATTACATGTATTTGATAACTTAATTATAAAATATTATGCATTTATTTCATTTTTCCTTACTGGTGATACATTAGATTATAATAGGTATGATGTCGTATTAGGATTGTCGATAATTTCCTAACTCATTTTGTGATGGACTAAGAAAGTTTATATGAATTGTTCAGTCTTCACTGATATTATGTATTATCTATAATTACTACGTTCAAGTTAGTCCCCAGTTGACCAATACAAACTAATCAAATTTTGACAATAATTAGTGTACCTTTGTCAGTATGTAACTAATTCAATTATCATTTTGTTGAAATAATTAAATATTTCGTTATCCTTGATTAGTTTTTATGCATGATCTTACTTTTAGTTTGTTCAGATTTATTGATCAAGCGATTGCCTTACATTGATGTATTATTTATTCACTATAATTTTCTGAACTATGTAGGTACTTATTACATCAATGGTAGGTATATAAATAAGTATACTTTGCATACCTAGTGCTTTGTCCAACGATACAATAACTGCTGATAAATGAAATTTGTTCTATATTTTATTGGGAAGTTTTCCATTAGCCGACCCGGCACCGGCATGGCACCGGCATGCATGACCGTGCATCGGAACCGGCGCCGGCCGGCCGTATTTCCACTGCGCCGGTGTCGATGCCGCGTCCTCCTAGCCGGCCACATACACACGCACACGGCTACAATTCATGTACAATACGCATGCACATTTGCCGGGCCGGCACCTACTGGGAAGCTTGCTACCTCGGCGACGGCGACGGCGACGGCGACGGCGCCGGCAGGACTCAACGCCGGGCCGGTACCGATGCCGGTAAGTGCAAAAGCGAGCCATACATTTTCATACATTTTTGCTTCCCCGGAACTGGCACGGCGCCGGCGCCGGTGTTGGTGCCGGTGCCGTGTCGGCTAATGGAAAAACGCCCGTTCTTTTGGAAGCTAATCAGGTAGTAAGACCGGTCTATAAAGGCATACTTACACACGTTCGTTTACAAAATCTTTACATGTTTATACGCTAAGGTGATATCTAGAAAATTTTACATCTAACACAGCTAACCAACATTTTTTTATGGCAGTTGCGATGGAATGTTTGAGTATGCTTCCATTTTTTTTTATATTTACAAAATTACTAAATTTACTAAAGTCAACTGCGATGGTGGCAGAATGGATTATCTACTTCAAACAATGTGCTTTTAAATCTAAATTACGATACATTTGTTTTTTACCAACTTTCTCTGACTCGATATATAGACGACCGGTTGGCGCAGCGGGAGTGTAAGCGACTGCTACGCCGAAGGTCGCGGGTTCGATTCCCGCTCAAGTCAAACATTTGTGTGCATGAACATGGGTGTTTGTCTTGGTCTGGGTGTTTCTATGTATAATATGTATGTATTTACAAAAAAAAAGTATTTATGTATGTTTATACATTATCTAGTACCCATAGTACAAGCTTCTGCTTAGTTTGGGACTAGATGGTGTTGTGTGAATGAATGTGGTAGAATGTGATAGGTCACGTTGATATGAAACAAAAAAGAAGTAACCAAATGGTGGTGAATTTGTATCTTTTAGATATAAACCATTTGAATTTATCCTACTTCACCACAGTCGACTAAAACAACATATCAAAAGCCATAATTTATATCAAAATCATTACCTACACACCTAATATTACATTTCAACAGTCAAACCTCATACATTATAGCAAAATAATATACCTAGGTATTCAATTAGCAAATATCATTGATATAAACTAGCTTAACATTTTATGAATGATCATAAACTAATCCAGCAGGAATGTTAGGATGCTTCTACACGGTGCATGTAGCTGGAGCAAGTAAAGGTGCGGGTTACACGCGTGGGTAATATGCGCAAGCTACTTAATCGTTACTCGCTTGTACTTGTACATGGTGCAAATAACTGGAGCAAGTAAAGACGCGGGCTACTTGCGCAAGCTGTACCTATGTACAAGTTATTTGTTCGTGGTCAAGAGCTACATGTGCATGCTATTCGCGCGGTAGCTTTATGACTTGAATCGCGTCAAATGTCTCGACGAACGAAAATTATTTTAAAATCATATGTTAAAATTACATTTTTATGTAATTTTAACAGATAACATGCGCGAGTGACCCGCGCGCGTCGCAGAGCACGCGAATTACTTGCGCGGGTGGCTCGCTTTGGTACATGCTCGAGTCGCTGGACCCGCACATTGTTTTAAACGATATGTTTACGGTGCATGTAACCCGCGCAAGTGCCTCAACATGCTCAAGCTACATGCGCCGTGTACAAGCACCCTGATAAACACGCCACAAATTTGAATAAAGCCACGACCAAACCAACGCGTTCAGCTTGCGACCGCGGTGGCGTGCGCGGTGGCGATCAGATGTTGTGTACGAACTTATAGCGCGGTGTTCACATCTACGCGTCCTCGGATTGCACGCGGCGTCCGGTGCAGCGTCTGCACGCGGCGGTGGCGATCAGATCGCGCTTGTTGCGTTAGGACGCTGCACGCAGCTATTATTTGTTGAGGAAACTGTGTTTTTGTAGATTTTATGTAGGTATGGTGGAAACGGAAAAACTTATAAATGAGGTCCACAAATACCCATTGTTGTATGATACGTCTCATTCTGATAAGGCGTTATCGAATGATGGTAGGTATTTACTTCACAGGCACAGTATATCATACCCACCTTAAGAGGAAACACCACGGCCGTTTTTCCATACAAACGTAGTCTCCTGTTTTCTCCCTGGATAATGCTAGAAGAGCAATTATTTTTTTCCTAAAGATGTATGGCCCCGATTGGCATGTCCCTATGTTTTCCTTTTTCTCATAAATTAAATATTAAAAAAGATATGGACCTTCAAATATCTCAAAAATTGGCCAGATTTTTCGCTGTGTTCAATCATCCAAAAAACAAATTTGGCTAGATTATTTCAAAAAAGGAAAACATAGGAACACGGCCAAAGCCTTTCTTTAATTTAATATGAACAACTAGTTAAATCCATGAAGTTTTGGAGAAGGAATCAGGGGAATACGAAACGTTGATTTTGTGTACATCTAATAGGTATTTTTGGTCCAGCAGTAGCGTTGTCTCTATCGCGCTCTGCGGTGGAGGCTTGAGGCTGCGCGACAGCAATAGATTTTACAAATACCTATTTTTCAATTCTCTCGCCCGTGGTGTTTCCTCTTAAGTTCACTTCTTGTTCGTCTTCGTCTTCAATAATAGCAAACAGAAGTAAAACTTCTTCGATTTCACTATCTGTATCAGACAGCGTGGTGAACGCCTGAACGAACGCGACAGTGTGCACAACTTTTGCACGCGCAATAATCGCCACCGCGCACGCCACCGCGGACGCGAGCTGAACGCGTTGGTTTGGTCGAGGCTTAAGGTACACTTTTTTAATAATGTACCATAACTAAAACGTATACGTACTCACAGCTACACGTCAACCTTTGTATCAACCTTTGTCACTTTGACTTTTGTACCGTTCTTATGGCGTAGGAAATAAGGATTAAAATCCTACTGCAACTGTCTGGCTTGACATGTTGCTGTGTGTACAGTCGAACAACTTGCCGCTAGACCACCATAAGGGCGAGAATCGCTTAGCAAGGCATCGTTTCTTCCAGTGCTACTTTACACGCACATTGACTCTCGTATACAAAAAGCAGTTTCTAGTGTGCCTCGACTCTATGAGCGAGCCAAGGGATTTTTTTCAAACGGGTCCAGCGCCGACTTGTTTGATAGTACTTGACTTTTTGTTTAAATTATTATCTACATTGATTATTTATTTTCATACTCATATATCGACTGCCGCAATATTTATGTATACTTACAAAAATTATCCCAAATTTTTACTTAATATCGAAATTAAATGTCTCTTTGGGAATGGCAACACTTAAGTTTAGCACAGCCACGCTGACAAATTAATTTTATTTAGGACAAACTACATTTATACGCATCAAAATAGCAGATGCACTGCCACTAACAGTTGTAATAATTAATATTTTATCATGTAAACGTACCGGTCTTCCCGAAATTATTAAAGGATAAAATACATTACAATAATATTAAAGTAAGGAAGTACATAGTAGGCGCATAATCAGATTATTATTGGGTAGTTTTGTGCCTTAAAAATTAAAATCAATAATAATAAAGTTAATATCAAATAGGGAACATTACGCAAAGCTCGACGCAGATGGCAGCACAAGCAACTACAGTAAACAAACTTACGTAGCGCGCTTTTCAAATGTTGTCATCAACAAGACAACAATATATCTATACTTATTTATATAGGCAAAACAGTTACAACTGTTGTAATTATCAATAATAATAAAAATGGTACACTGTTTCTGTTTTAGTGACTTGTTTGAGATGAGATAATGAGATCGCGCATCCTAAGTTTGAAGTCTAAACGAGTTGTCAAGTTGTCACTCAAATGTCATACTTGTCAAAATTCATTGTTTACTGTAGTCGGTGATACCGCCATCTGGTGCTTTAACTTGGCAGTAATCTTCCCTATTGAAATCAGTTTTGTTTTGAACTGTTACAACGGCTTTTGATAGACTTTCACATATGCTTAAATTAAACTAATTAGGTACCTATACTTATAAAAAATATAAGCTACAATAAAAGAATATGCTGCACAATTAGATGTTTAGAGATAAGTTACATCAATAATTGCTAATACACATAAAAATACGCACATTCTTACCATTCATTCACGCGATATTAAGGAACATAATATTATAAGATTTATAAGAACTTAAAAATAATAGTTACTTGGAAAACTGTGTTTGTGTGCGTGTGTATGTGTGATATACCATTCTTCCATTATTTTAATAAGTTTAGGAATAAGTATTCCTAATCATCTTGTTGAAGACTCATAAAATAAGTAGTTGAGATAAATGTAGGTATATAAGATATACCATAAAGTGAGCTTAAACGCCTGACGGCAAGCAACACTTAGATTGTGATGATATTTGGATTATACTATTTAGAAACTGATAACACATAAAGCTCTCAGTTACACTTTAATTTTTACTACGATGTAAGGGCCTTATCATACTAGCGGTTTGGGAGCGGCTGCGGGGCGGAGCGGACGCGCAACGAATTCGTTACGGGCTCGCAGCGAACTCGCCGCGCATGCGCAACGAATTCGTTGCGGTAAAAGCGTCGCGCGAGGAGTAAAAAGCGTCGTGCAACGAGTAAAAGTAACAAAGCCAACAGCAGTGTTTCCTCGTCGGAATTCATTTAGTTACTGGATGTACTGTACGTCGATAATTTGCTACAAACACGCGACGAAAACGTAACGTACATATTTGCCACGCGTCCGCGACGCATTCGCTGCGCGTCCGCCCCGCCCCGTAACCGCTCTCAAACCGCTAGTATGATAACGCCCTTATTGGGATATATGCATACAAAAGCTAAAAGCTACAAGTGCTACAACTAACAGTTAGATATACATATGTTTTATTTAACTTATGTATGGTCCATTTTAAGTAATATAAACTACTCAAATAAAATACTTCAAATGGCCCAATATTTCTGTTATAAAGCGACAGTGAATATTAAGGGCCCAGTGTAGGGCAAACGTTTAATTTTACGACATTCAGAAAACATTTAGTGAGATGATAATTTAATAGTACTGGCATGTAAAATTTCAGACTTGTTTTCATTTCTCCAAAATTGTTTTTCATAATGCGATTTCAGGTAACATTTTTAGCTAATAATTGTGGCAAGCTTGCGGCAAGGTCTATGGTCTGGCAAGAACCCACATATAATGTTGCCATATTATGATTAGTATAAACCGTTTACATAATTCAACAATACGACTAATTACTACCTAACAAAAGTAACGTATAGTATAGTAATTTAGATATTATTATGTACTAGTGTGGAATGTACTTATAGTTTGGAATGTAAAGTAATTAAAACATTTGAAAATAATTTCAGTTTTCCTCTACTTGTATAATAAAATTAAATGCACATGCTTTTAGTTTGTTTCTATGCGTCAAGTCGTCCTTTGCAATTATCTATGTTTGCGTTATTGTCCTTCACATATTTTAAAACTACCTACAAGTAATTTTACTATACATTTCTAGTCTCATTTTTCTCGATGTACAGAAACAGCACCAAAGTATGCGCACTTTTAAGATAATATTTGTAGATAAAAATAACTAAGCTTGTGGTAATCTTATGAGAAAAAGTATCATCATATTCTTAACGCCCTTCCTGCTAACTTGAAAATATGTTTTCACTGTCGTAATGGGAACATAATATGTGTTATGCGACATAGCGATTTGATGGTTTTGCATGATTCATTTGAAACTGTGAAGATGCATATGTACACATATACCATACCTAATAAGATATTTTGTTACTTTTGCTAGCATGAAAAAATAAACTTAATTAATGTTTATTAGCAATTTGGCCGACTGCTATTTAGTATAGTCTAATATAAATATAAGTCCATTATGTATACCTACCTACATATAGATACATATAATATATTTGGTAATTGAGTACATTTAATTGTAAAACATACAACAAGTAGACCTCAAACACATTGCGAAAAAAGCATTTAAGCCATTACGCACTCGCGTTTAAAAGTCGCAGATGTGTAAGAGGCCTGTGCCTAATTTAATATACAGTGAACAGTATAACAGTATTTTATATAACAGCCCGACCACACTTAACTGTTACACCACGGCGAATAGAATCATTGCTATTCTAATAACAAACATGTTTTCCTGATATTTATCTAACTACCACAACATCAAAGTTCTAAAACAAACTAAGAGCTACCATTTTGTTCATTTTTTTTTGTATGGCAACACATTTTTCGCGGTGAAACTTTCAAATGTGGAACGGCCTTACCGTTGTGGTCGGATATGTCGTCGGAATAAATCGTCGTTTATGGCGTTCACTGAAAAAGAAAATGTCCTTTTTAGTAAATAGATAATGTGTAAAATAAACATTGTATAAATATTTCGACAGCCAGGTCTTTCTTTTACTGGCACTGTGTTTGAAAGGTCGCCTCGTCGCTAACTCGTAAATAATCCATTATGTGATCTACAAATGTGTTTTTTATTAGACTTTTAATGAGTTCACCAAAAATGAATTGTTCACGAATCACGGTATTACGAGATTAAAGTCAAATTGTTCAGCATCACTTATAGACTTACCTTCATTTTAGGACGCACGGACAACGTCATCTTTTGCACTAAGTGAGTGGCGGCGTCTGTAACGGAAATAAAATAATGTTAATGTTACGAGCGAATAGTCGCGCTAGCTATGAGGCAATAGAAGAAACTGCACCAGCATATACCTACTATATAATAGATGGCGCCTGTAGTAGCCGGACCATTATAGAGTTTTCTACAAAGTTCTCGTTATCTGAATGCTGATGTGAACTGGTTAGTTGTTGGCCGCTGAAGGCTGCCAACTCGTTTACATGTAAACTAGACAACGTTTTGGCTCCTCAATGTCGGACTACCAGCACCTCAGCTTGGGTCCTCGTTGGCAATGTGGGAACAGGTCCCTTAGTCCCGCCGGTCTTACGTTATTAGTCCCCTTACGTTATTTGCGCGTCGCATATTCGCGAATGTGCTTCGCCTGGCGTGTGTGCTCGTGCTCTAATCTAAACGAGAATTGTTCGAGATGCGCTGTTTTCGCTGTATAAAAGCTTGCGAGGGCAGAAGGCAGAGGATCTCCTCACTTCTATTATCGACACAATACTTAATAGCAAATAACTCACTAGTAAGAGGGCTGAGGCAGCTCATCCTGGTCCTGGGGTGGATAAGTATGAGGTACACGGGCACGGCCGTGAGGATCATGAGGCAGCCCACTCCCGTCTCCGCGGGGGAGGCCCACGCGGGAAACGCCACCACCAGGATCGTGCAGATTATGTATATTACTGAAAAATAAAGGCATATCAGGTTAGACTGGTAAGGGGACCCCGGTCTCCATGGCGTCAGTCTTGAATGCGACTGGGATATCGCTAGGATAATGATGAAAGTCAATTACCTACTTTTAAACAACGTTTCAACAGACACTAAGTACATCCAAACTCGAAACAACATTGCAGGTTGCTGCTTAAACCACTACTGACCGTGCAAGCAAGTCAATTTAGTTGCGGTCTGCTTTTTTGTTGGTTTCAAGTTTCACTCGCAGTAAAATCTTTGCCCGTCCGTTAGAACTGTATATAATTTCCTTTTCTTAATTGATCAGAGGTCAACAACAAATTTTCTTACAATGGGGTAGTCTAGTAAAATTTGATATGTTACTTACTAGGGAAAAACAGGTTGACTTTGATCGGTCTCTCAAGGTCCGGCCTCGTGTACCTCAGAACTGGCACACATAATACCGCCGCGCCGATACTTAACTGAAATACAGAATAAAACTATGTTATTTTAGAACACAAAAATATAGATGAAGGGATTGATTACGTAACAATTTTAAAATAACTATTGATTTGCCAAAAATTGCTCGACACTTTTCTCATTATAATGAGCGGCCCACATCTAACCGCTTCTCGCAATCTTAACCAGATTTGTCGGGCCACCTTGTAGGAGCCTTAAGGAGACCTACCCCTGTTGCGTCGTCTGGTACCTGGTCGCCACTCCAGAACCATCCTGACTCAACGGCCATCGGTTCTTTGAGCTATGTGCCCTGACCATTGCCACTTCGGTTATTCGGAGAGCTATGTCGGTGACTTATGTTCTCCTGCGGATCTCCCCATTTCTGATTCTATCTCGCAGGAAAACTCCATTGCACTCTGAGTGCCTTTGAGCTTTAGGATAAATACCCATAGATCATAATTGGCAACATACACTGGTCAATTAAATACTATAGTAACTACATATTAATAGTAATATAATAACGTACCCCAGTAGCGAAGCCCACGTAGTTGATGAGCGCGTAGATAACGGACACGGTGAGGTACAGCAGGCTGAGTAGCGCCACGGCTAGAACATACTGACCCAAGTAGCGAAGCCCACGTAGTTGATGAGCGTGTAGATATCGGACACGGTGAGGTACAGTAGGCTGAGTAGCGCCACGGCTAGAACATACTGACCCAAGTAGCGAAGCCCACGTAGTTGATGAGCGCGTAGATGTCGGACACGGTGAGGTACAGCAGGCTGAGTAGCGCCACGGCTAGAACATACTGACCCAAGTAGCGAAGCCCACGTAGTTGATGAGCGCGTAGATGTCGGACACGGTGAGGTACAGCAGGCTGAGTAGCGCCACGGCTAGAACATACTGACCCAAGTAGCGAAGCCCACGTAGTTGATGAGCGCGTAGATATCGGACACGGTGAGGTACAGCAGGCTGAGTAGCGCCACGGCTAGAACATACTGACCCAAGTAGCGAAGCCCACGTAGTTGATGAGCGCGTAGATATCGGACACGGTGAGGTACAGCAGGCTGAGTAGCGCCACGGCTAGAACATACTGACCCAAGTAGCGAAGCCCACGTAGTTGATGAGCGTGTAGATATCGGACACGGTGAGGTACAGCAGGCTGAGTAGCGCCACGGCTAGAACATACTGACCCAAGTAGCGAAGCCCACGTAGTTGATGAGCACGTAGATATCGGACACAGTGAGGTACAGCAGGCTGAGTAGCGCCACGGCTAGAACATACTGACCCAAGTAGCGAAGCCCACGTAGTTGATGAGCACGTAGATATCGGACACGGTGAGGTACAGCAGGCTGAGTAGCGCCACGGCTAGAACATACTGACCCAAGTAGCGAAGCCCACGTAGTTGATGAGCACGTAGATATCGGACACGGTGAGGTACAGCAGGCTGAGTAGCGCCAGGGCTAGAACATACTGACCCAAGTAGCGAAGCCCACGTAGTTGATGAGCGCGTAGATATCGGACACAGTGAGGTACAGCAGGCTGAGTAGCGCCACGGCTAGAACATACTGACCCAAGTAGCGAAGCCCACGTAGTTGATGAGCACGTAGATATCGGACACAGTGAGGTACAGCAGGCTGAGTAGCGCCACGGCTAGAACATACTGACCCAAGTAGCGAAGCCCACGTAGTTGATGAGCACGTAGATATCGGACACGGTGAGGTACAGCAGGCTGAGTAGCGCCACGGCTAGAACATACTGACCCAAGTAGCGAAGCCCACGTAGTTGATGAGCGCGTAGATATCGGACACAGTGAGGTACAGCAGGCTGAGTAGCGCCACGGCTAGAACATACTGACCCAAGTAGCGAAGCCCACGTAGTTGATGAGCGTGTAGATATCGGACACGGTGAGGTACAGCAGGCTGAGTAGCGCCACGGCTAGAACATACTGACCCAAGTAGCGAAGCCCACGTAGTTGATGAGCACGTAGATATCGGACACGGTGAGGTACAGCAGGCTGAGTAGCGCCACGGCTAGAACATACTGACCCAAGTAGCGAAGCCCACGTAGTTGATGAGCGCGTAGATATCGGACACAGTGAGGTACAGCAGGCTGAGTAGCGCCACGGCTTGAACATACTGACCCAAGTAGCGAAGGCCACGTAGTTGATGAGCGCGTAGATATCGGACACAGTGAGGTACAGCAGGCTGAGTAGCGCCACGGCTAGAACATACTGACCCAAGTAGCGAAGCCCACGTAGTTGATGAGCGCGTAGATATCGGACACAGTGAGGTACAGCAGGCTGAGTAGCGCCACGGCTAGAACATACTGACCCAAGTAGCGAAGCCCACGTAGTTGATGAGCGCGTAGATATCGGACACAGTGAGGTACAGCAGGCTGAGTAGCGCCACGGCTAGAACATACTGACCCAAGTAGCGAAGCCCACGTAGTTGATGAGCGCGTAGATATCGGACACAGTGAGGTACAGCAGGCTGAGTAGCGCCACGGCTAGAACATACTGACCCAAGTAGCGAAGCCCACGTAGTTGATGAGCACGTAGATATCGGACACAGTGAGGTACAGCAGGCTGAGTAGCGCCACGGCTAGAACATACTGACCCAAGTAGCGAAGCCCACGTAGTTGATGAGCACGTAGATATCGGACACGGTGAGGTACAGCAGGCTGAGTAGCGCCACGGCTAGAACATACTGACCCAAGTAGCGAAGCCCACGTAGTAGATGAGCGCGTAGATATCGGACACAGTGAGGTAAAGCAGGCTGAGTAGCGCCACGGCTAGAACATACTGACCCAAGTAGCGAAGCCCACGTAGTTGATGAGCACGTAGATATCGGACACGGTGAGGTACAGCAGGCTGAGTAGCGCCAGGGCTAGAACATACTGACCCAAGTAGCGAAGCCCACGTGGTTGATGAGCGCGTAGATATCGGACACGGTGAGGTACAGCAGGCTGAGTAGCGCCAGGGCTAGAACATACTGACCCAAGTAGCGAAGCCCACGTAGTTGATGAGCGCGTAGATATCGGACACGGTGAGGTACAGCAGGCTGAGTAGCGCTACGGCTAGTACTGCGGGCGCGGGGGTGGCGCGTGCCGACACCATCGTCAGCATCTCCGGCATCTGGCCCTGCGCCGCGCCCGCGTAGAACAGCCTGAGAACCACGGACAGAATGTTTTCATACAATTTTGGTGTTTAATGCTGATACACCTGAGCATTCACTTGCAACAGAATAACGAGCCGGTTCTTGTTTTGTCGAACTGAACAACGAACAAAGTTGAACATTGCTACGATAATATTTACGATCTATCTAGCGAACACTCTAATCAGCAAAAAGGTCGAAGCAAATTTACTGTCCTTTCACAAGAATTCCCGCCACAATGTTCGGTAGAATGCTCGCCAAAACAGTCTCGTTTGTTTTTCTGTGTACATTCGCGAGAAAGCTCTTTACGGGTGAATGCTCAAGTGTACCAGCACCATTACCAGAACCCAAAACTTCCGAGACCACTACCCCAATCAAAAGCAAGAATTATGATGCCAATCGTTGCTATATTTTGGTTTACCAGAAACCTGAAAGCAGGTAGTGGTCTAACATCACATTATCTATCCGACAAGAGATTTTCGAAATCAGTTGGTATAAATAATATGTAGTCCATCGTAATGTTAATTTTTTTTGTCAAATGCATGTCAGAGGACGCAGTTTTATTTTACAGATGTGTAGGGAGGGCTAGTGTAAAGCTTACTAATGTGTTAAATAAATAGTCACGCTCGTAACAATACTGTAGTAGTCGACCTCTTGCGTGCGTGTGAAATCATCACATTTAACTTGGTCATAACTTTTCCGTTGTAGAAATAAACGTAATCTATACAAATCTGTTCACAAAAACGGTTGCATCTATAAATAAATGAATTAACAAATAAATAAATCTATAACTTACATTATTCTGAAACCTTATTATAATAATCTGCATTATGCTACCGATTTTAGTTTTATGATGGTTTTAGTAGATTTGATGAATCTACAATATGGCAATACTTAAGTGAAGATAGTAGCGCCATCTATGTAACGTGTACGACAAGGAGCAAACTTGCTCCTTGGTGTACGACCTTACATTATTATAAATACGTTAATGCTAGTTTGAGCTTATAAATTACAAAATTGCACCTATGTCATAGGTAATAATAATAAAATTGTACCTCTAAATGGGACGGACTCGATAACTACACAAAACGATTACCTTGCGACCATTTTTAACTAAGAAATCACGCAAGTAATAGTATTATTATTACTTGCGTGATTTCTTAGTTAAAAATGGTCGCAATATATGTTAAGCGATTGCCTTAAAAAATATGCAACATTGTAAAGGCCTTCGCCGGTCTCAAAACCTAACGAATCGAAATAAAAGCAAAATCGTTGAAGAGAGATCCTTACAGTACAGGCTAGTGTTACTGAATAATAGTTTTTTATTTACATACATACATAACGTCACGCCTTTTATCCCTGAAGGGGTAGGCAGAGGTGTATTTCTAGACCCACTTTTCGCCACGTAATAAGGGGCGAGCCTATTGCCGTACCGGGCACATTTCCAGACTCCGTGCGGCTACTGAGAATTTCGTGACAGAAAAACCCAATAACACTGCCCGACCCAGGAATCGAACCCGGGACCTCCCGATCCCACGCGCAAATTTATGCCGCGAGACCAACGAGGCAGTCGTATAGGGTTTGATGTCGAGTTTTCCGTCTCTACGCAAAGATGGTATTTGCATCGTGTTATCCCTTAGTCGCCTCTTAGGACACCCACGGGAAGAAAGGGGGTGGTGACACTTGTATTCTATGCCGTCAACCACACGGCTGGGCATTGCTGCATTTTTATTTATAGTTTCACGTCTGTATCCCCGAAGGGGTAGGCAGAGGTGTAAATATTACACACACATTTAGCCATGACATTTTAGGTCCCACGTAATAGGGGGCGAGCCTCTTGCCGTTACTGGGCAAATCACCAGACTCCGGGCTGCTACTAAGTATTCGGAAAAACATAGTTACACTTTTGCCCAACCCGGGAATCGAACCCGGGACCTCCGATCAGCAGTCGCATACGCTGTCCACTGCACCACGGAGGCAGTATGGTTTGGTCAGTGGCGTAGCGTGGTTTCCTGCCGCCCGGGGCCATTCGGCAATTTGCCGCCCCCTTTTTACCCCATTGTTTCTGACGTTTTTCGGGTATTGGCATGTTTGTACGTTTATAAGTATGTCTTTTAGTTTGGCTTTACACCCTTAAAGGCTTAAAGAATTGAAAAAAAAAATTGATTCGTCTCAATTGTACAATATAACTAGCGAAGTGTGGGTGTGTAATGCACCTCTGCCTACCCCTTCGAGGATAAAAGGCGTGAAGTTATGTTATGCTACAAATATCAGCGGTGTTACTGAGTCGCGCACGGCAGCGGCCGTTTCTCTGCTGCGTTATATTATTATAGCTTAGTCTAGGCCTAGACGGCTTAAAAGATTTCAATAAGTTAAATTTCGATGGATTTCCGTCATCACTAGGTGCTTTGTTGTTTATAAGAGGTAGGGATGGCTTCGGTGTAGTGGTGCGTCAGTAGATCACTGTGGTCGTCGGTACTTCAATTATTCTGTCTGCCCGCGAGGTAAACAAGAGTCGATAAAACCTTTTACCGTCTTCGAGAATCTCGAACTTTGAGTTTACGGTGGGGCCAACCGCCATCGTAGTGTCTCGTTTTATTGTGTCGCCTCAACTGCAGAGCGAAGACTTATGATCCCCGCGGTTTTCTCGACCGCAGCCTCGATGGCCCGAGTGTTAGAGCGTCGGAGGTCTCGTCGCCGTAAGCGTTCGTATTTGTCGTTTTACGGCCCGTCCTTCCGGCGAAGACAGCCGACAGGATAGCATCTCGCGTCTTTTCCTCATCATTTCGAGAGTCTCGGCTGGCAGATTAGACTCCTTGTTTTTTCTCTATACGAAGCAGATCTTTCGAGACGAATCTCCTAGTATGGTGACCACTGTGGCCGTCTTCTGCTTAATGCTGTCGGTGGGAGGGGCGGTGTATGTCTGAGAGTAGGCTTCATTGACTGGACCCTCTGTTCTGATGTTTATATTAAGAGAGCAACGTGCTCGTCGGTGATCCCTTCAGGTGATTATCGTATTGATCACCGTCAGTAAATATGTAATTTTGGTCCGTCGTGATGCAGTCTTTCACCTTATTGTCACATTATTGCGGTTTCGCCAAATCTACTGCCTGTGAGGCTTCTTCTTGCAAAACGACTTCATTAACTACGGAAATCAATATTCGATCTATAGATAGATCTGTAGATTTTAGATTCGTTTTTGACATAAGCTCCATACAAAATATGTCAAACACAAATCTCGAATGTCAAAATCCATGTATGGATCGAATATTGAAAATGGCCGTAAGAAAATCCCCTCTGCTACGATCGTCTGATTCTCGTGCCCTGCGCCATGCGCTCCGATTTTCGTTTCGCCACGTTCTTGTACTTCCACTTTCACGTTGAAGTACTGAGCTTTAGTCTTACTAGATATTGCTATTGCCTTAACAGTGTCCTGCTACATGGCCTCAGCCATCTCGTCGGGGTGAGTTGAGTTCGGGCCGCCCCGATTGGTGAGTTTAAGTACGAGGTACGCTACCCGGGCTGACACACTACCGACTGCCACAAATTGTTCCTCCTGACCAGGAAACCGACGCCACCCCAAGAGTAGGTCGCCTTCTCGATGGTAACATGTCACCTGACTCTAGACTTACCATGTCCTCCCCCTGTCTTCGGACTTCTGATAACCCCAGTATGTACCACTTCATGTGACTTAATTCTACCTCGAGCTCGGCGAGGTGTTCTTTTGTCGTAGATTGTATTCTGGGAGTCTGTCAAGTGCTTAGCTTAAAGTTAAACCGCAGCGGTGACTATTGTCTTGGGAGACTTGTATCTGCCTTCTGCCTGACTTTTTCTCTATTCAATAATAAAGATTGTGTAGTAGTTAGAAGAAGAAAATTGACGCTTTAGAAATGTGGTGCTGGAGATATAGATTAGATATATATAGATGCTTGGCATAACCTGATTCAATTCCGAACCAACGTCTCAATCCTTGAAGAACTCGGCATCAAGCAGCGTCTTTCTTCTATCTTCCAATGTCGTATTCTGACTTTCTTTGGTCATATCACACGTCGCGGAGACACATCTGTGGAACGACTTGTGGTTCAGGGGAAGGTTGAAGGCACAAAAGCGCGCGGCAGGTCACCCAAGCGTGACCGACCAAGTTAAAACTGCACTCAATGGTCCGCTCCATCAATGTTCGAGTAGGGCTGCAGTACGGGAGGAATGGCGACGGATTGTGAGGCTTGCCACCACCCCTAACGTGACGACCACGACCACTCTGCCAAGAGTGTGACGACGAAGAAGAAGAAGTAGTTAGAAGCATATCAAAAATAATCTCAATAATTAACGCTGGCATTTCATCGGCACGCGGTGGTCTTATTGCCCTGGCGCCTGTATACATCGCACACAAGGGTGGATTGGCCCTGATATGGATTAATAAATTACTCATAAGACGCTCGCATATCTCCGGAATATTACAATCCAAATAACTGATAAACAAAAACTACGGATTACCGTGACAAAATAAAAAAAACACCCATATCCGAAAAAAGTCTTCACATACTGAAAATGAGGATGATTTTGTTTTCGATTGTTGTTCTGTTCGGGAAACCTTGGGGCTTGCTAAACTTCGACAGGACTCATCTTCACCTCGCCCTTAACTAGTTCCTACAGCGCCCGCGCTGTCGCGCGGTCCTACTTGGATCGTGTCAGCGCGCGCGCATTATTATTTTTTCCGTCGCCTCTTTTGCCGCCCCCTTAAATGTGCCGCCCGGGGCCATGGCCCCCCCAGCCCCCCCCAGTTTGGTAAATAATGCGCCAGTACTGCATCAGGGATTTCCAAACCGCTTCAATGTTTGGTTGTGTACCTGCCTTCCACGAAGCGACCTATATTTTAGAGCTCTACTAATGGTCACAAGTTTGTAGAGCAGGCTCACGCTATTCCAAGAAGTTTGAGGTTGATCCGACATTCTTTTATACCTTGTCATTGCATTACTACGTTCATTTTTAAAACACCGTCATTTATTTATGATAATTTATACACATGTTTTTAAACTGGCAGCCCGGCCCAAATTTCACGGTAGGTGAGGTTCATTACGTGGCTTGAGAATCCTTTAAGTAATAAAACCTATCATCATCATCCTCATCAGCCCTTTAAACTGTCCCACTGCTGGGCACGGGCCTCTTATCACTATGAGAAGGGTAAGGCCATAGTCCACCAAGCTGGCCAGGTGCGGGTTGGCAGACTTCACATGTATTTCGAGAACATTATGGAAAACTCTCAGACATGCAGGTTTCCTCACGTTGTTTTCCTTCACCGATAAGCAAGCGATAATTAACAATTTAATACGCACTTAACTACGAAAAGTCAATGCGTGCCGTGTATTCGAATGCGAGACCCTCTGCGTAGCAATCTGTCGGTCTCTCCAGTCGGCTATCGGCGCTCATAAAAAATAAAACCCATAAAACTGCCAAACCAAAATTAGCTCCTTCCGCCCAAAAAAAAAAATCCTAGACTAAGGGACCTAAAGACCTATCGTAATAATTACAAGGTACTAGAAGGACTGCAAGATCAGAGTTCTACCAAATTAATGATTATAATTATATTCTAACACATACACAACACTAGGTATCTAGTCCAAAACATCAAAGTTTGTACTATGGGTACTAGACAATAGATAAACATGAATAGGTATGTATTTTTTGTAAAAACATACTTACACCTATTACTATTATAATAAAGCTGATGGGTTAGTTTGCTTGGACGCGCTAATCTCAGGAACTACTTACTGGTCCGATTTGAATGATATTTTCGTGTTGGATAGCTCCTTTACTGAGGAAGGCTATAACATCATGCTATGTGCCACAGGTGCGGAACAGTAGCCCGAAATAACGCTGTTGTAACTGCGAGTTCATCCAGTACATTAATAATATGCTACTATACCTTGAGGAGGTAAGCAGCACGCCATTGACGGCGCCGAAGGTGGAAGCGGCGACAAACAGCGGGATGGAGAGCGCGAACCAGCCGAACAAACGCTCCGCGAACGTCACCGCCACTGCTGCTGAACCTAACACCTGTAACAACAAAAACAATAAAATTAGGATATTAAATAAGTAGGTATATGTATATATCGGTTACGAGCTGTAAAGATACAATAATATCTTAACTTTCATATAAACTCGTGGGAGGCAATAGACTCTCTTGATCCAGCCCTTTCGAAAAATCCGTTCTTAGCGGACGCCTATCTTCTGTAGGTGTTACTGACTGACTGACTGACAACTCACAGCCAAAACTAATGGCCGCAAGAAGCTAAATTATGGCAGGTACCTATGTTACTTCGGGACCGCATAGATGGACTATGAAGGGATTGCCCGAAATCCTTACAGGATCGGACAGAAACGGTAAAATAGAATAAATGTGCTGGCTGAGTTTCGGGTATTCCATAGTACAATATAATTTGGGATATTTAATTTATACACTGGTTAGAGGCAGCGAGAACCTAGTGGAGATACTAACAAACTGCCGTGCAGAGAGTAGCGGGTTCGAGTCGCATCGCGTACCACAGAAGTTTCGGTGTCCTGAATAATAATTTATCGCTTGCCCCGTGGCTGGGGGAGGCCCTGGTTAAGAGTATATCATCTATGTCGGGGAGCATGTTAGCGAGCACGTTAGGCACTAGCCGTCGGTCCCGGCTGTCATGAAGATCTTTGACAGTCGTTATAGGGTGTCAGTACGTTAAAATAAACTCACACTAATATAAACCATGGGATCAGAAGTCAGACAAACGCTTCTTAAAAAAACTAATATTCGCCGGCTAATATTATAAAGACTAGTAAGCGGTCCCCGGGTTGCAACTGGGATAATGCTAAGCATGGATGAAACGAATCGATCTCATAGATTCCTTAGTCCAACAAGCCTAGATTAAACACATCGCGAGAGTTCACAGCTACGTAATGGGGCATCCATACCGCAGTTTGTTTACGTTGGGCAACATTTACAAATACGGCAACATTTAATAAAACGTTTAGCAACTACGATCATTGATGTGTTTTGTTTACAATGCTGTGCTCTTCTTATTCTGAAATGTTGTTAACAAAAAGTAAATGCATAAACTAAAGTTAGAAGTTTAAAAGATTTTGCGGTATTATCTTTAGCGTTTCAAGATCATTGTCAAATGCTAATCGGTACATTTTTTGATGTCTGTCTTGGATGACATAACCGAAACTTTAGGTGAAATTTGAGGATTCAACTTGATCACAAATCAATTGGCTGGTCATGATAGTTATTTGGGTTCCGTACCTAAAAGGTAAAAACCGGGACCCTATTACCATAGATAAATATAATACTTTACAGTACGAGTGAAAGTTAACTCATTGTAACGTTTTACTACAAGCTAGTACGTATTTTGGCCACCAGAGCAACGAAGTGCACATCATATTTTTCAAAAATATTCATATTCAATTAAATGTTTCATTTTTTTATTTAATCGTAATAAAGGGATTTTTTAATTAATAAATATTGTTTGAAATAGAATTAGTTTTTATTATAAGTCAAATCGATTAGATCGATTGAGTAACATTTTGTTTAGTCTATTGAAAATTTCTGACAATGGTCACACTGAACTGTCACTTCCGTTCGCCCCTTTGAGAAATTACCACGTTGTCGACTCGTACGTAAAATAATTGATCGCCTTTTGAAAAGCACATCCTTGTAGCTACGCGAATAGTTGTGAAATCTATTAGATTGCCGCTTTTTTGACTCCCGGCACGGTTTGTGACATATTGAACATTTGTGAAAAATCTTGTGAACTTGCATCGTGCATTGAAGACGCCGCGTTGGAGTCTGGTAAAGTAAAGATAATTCACTTGCTAATATTGGCCAATTTAGTCTCGTGTATGTCTAGCTTGCCTCCAGGACTCCACTCAAGAACATCACCAGGAGATATTTGGTAAGACATTAATATTAAGATTACTTGTATTCGCTGTGCAACACAGTACATTTATGTCTGAGATTTGTTGTGGCTGACAAGGGCTGATGAATAGAGTCACGCTTCCACAAATCTGCTGCAATTAATCCCAGCTCCTTCTAGCCAAATTCTAGACAAATATCATATTTTAGAACATTATTTTATTATTTATCATTTATGCATGAAAGTCATCAATAACAATCGATACTAGTAAAGCCATCTGTTGACAGAGTTAAGAATGACGGAAAACGTTCTAAGGAATGAGACCCCATGCTATTACCAGAGAAGCTATTACTAAGCCTTCGCTGTCTGTCTGTCTGTCTGTCTGTCACCAGGCTGTATCTCATAAACCGTGATAGCTAGAAAGCTGAAAATTTCACAAATTTTGTATTTCCGTTGCCACTATAACAACAAATATTAAAAATAAAAAAATATTAAGGTGTTTTTTAGGGTTCCGTACCTCGAAAGGAAAAAAACGGCACCCTTATAGGATCACTTTGTTGTCCGTCCGTCTGTCAAGACCCTTTTTCTCAGGAATGCGTGGAGGTATCAAACTGAAATTTATACTAAATACTCGAATCTATGGTTCCATAGAGCTGTAATAAAATCAAACTTCTAATCCAACGCAATCAAAAGATACAGCCGTTTATGCTGCAAATTGCAGCATATTTTCAAACTCTCATTGGAATCAAAACCTACAGGGTACTTCCCGTGAACTCAGAATCTTGAAATTTGGTACGAAGTAACGTCTTATATCACATATAAAGGAAAAATTACGAAAACCGTAAATTTTTAGTTACAGCATATAAAAAAATATTTTTAATACATTTAAAGTTACTACCCCTTTCTCTTGAACGCGTGGAGGTATTAAATTGAAATTCATATCAAATACTCAGGTATATAACACCGTTAGGCTGCAACAAAATCAAACTTCTATGTCTACGCAATCAAAAGAAATAGCAATATAATCATATTTTCAAACTGGCGTCTACTCGCAAGGGAATCAAAACCTACAGGGTACTTCCCGTGAACTCAAAATCTTGAAATTTGGTTTGCGTGTTGGGAGAGGCCTATGTCCAGCAGTGGACTGCGGTAGGCTGATTGAGATTTTAAATAACCCAGACGCTACAAACGGCCATTGTGAATGCTTGCAATTTCGAAATGTTTAATGTCAAAGTGATAACTGTATATATAGGTTACCACAATGTCCAATTAATGTTGCAATAAAATGCATAAATACAACAATATACGGCAGCAACCTCAATAGGTATAATTAATGTTCTCGTCTGATTGTCGTGGGAGACTTCATTATTGATTTTAGAATGAATCCCCAAAATGGAATTTTCACATATTTTTCATCTATAAACATGTTTCCGTTAATAAACACTAGCACAACACGAAGTAGTACATTTATAGATAACGTTTTTTCGAACTTCAATGTTCAATGTGGTACTTTCATACCTTTTTCAGTCTCCATTTACAGATCTGGTTCAAATTTGATACTTAATTCCATACTTTAAAATTTTCATTTTCTTTATATGCTTGTTTCGGTCCCAATGTAATAGAGGGCGAGCCTATTGCCATCTAACGGGCACATTACTAAGCGAGCGATAATTAACATTTTAAATACACACATAATTATGTAACTCCGAAAAGTCAGCGATTTGTGCCTGGGGTACCTATGGGGATCGAACCCGAGATCATCATCTCGGCAGACTGTTACCTACACCACTGGGCTATCGCCCCTTACTTATTTTTGTTATTTATTTAAGAATATTGATTATTGTTTTATTGTATGTGTATATAGTCACCCTAGTTCAATTTTCATCGCAAATAAATACTATAATTATTAAAAATACTTAATTAGTTAGATTACTTAATTAGATTTCTAATAGTCACTAAAACTTTGTAAATCAATAACTTTGATAAAAAATCTTACCATCATTCATCAGCAGACTTATGCAAGGCTGCTGCAAGGCTGGTAAAGGTATTTAAGATATATTATAAAATAAGCGATAATGTTAATATAAAATAAAGGATGACTGATTACAAACGACAAAGACACCTTTTTCTTTAATTTATGCTCCTCCAGCTTTCCATACTGTAATGTTATGGATTTCATTTTGCAATAAATATACCATTACTGTGACTGGTGAACTTTTACTTATATACCTACAGGTTTTTACGGAACCCTCGGTGCGCGAGTCCGACTCGCACTTGACCGGTTTTTTTTTTCGTATTTTTCCTCAATATTACTAACGGTAACAGGTAGACGCTTAATTTTAAATTTTCACAAAATATGTAGTTGTATATTACTTACCTTTCAAAATAAATAATTAAATAAAAATAAAGTAAATATTAAGGCTCCCATACAACAAACGTAATTTTTAAGCATATTTTTCTCGATCTTATCTAACTTAAAAATATTTTAGTATAGGTACATACAATAAACGTGCTTTTCTTTTATAAATGATGGTACGGAACCCTTCGTGCGCGAGTCCGACTCGCACTTAGCCAATTTTTATGAAGTATGAATTAAAAAAATATGAAAAATATCAGCGGTGTCAGTAACGCTGTTTACATAGCGGTCGGTAAGTAGAGGAAGTGATTAACTAATTATGTTCGAAGCCTAGATAAATGATTGGTATCGCTTCGCTATACGCAGAGCGAGACCAATCATTTATCTAGGGTTCGAAGGTTGACTTACTATCACCAGGTTTACAGTACCATTTGTATTGTTATACTGTAATTCTGTCACTAGCACTGAGATTTAGAAGGCTATCATAATCATACGCCCTGTATATAAACTGCCCAACTGCTGGCCCCGGGCCTCTTCTCTGTTATCGCTATGAGAAGGGTACCTGAGGCCATATTCCTCCACGCTGGCCAAGTGCGAGTGGGCAGACTAGTAAGATCATCATCATTCTCTTAGCATTATTCCAGTTTCAACCTGGGGTCCGCTTACTAGTCTAACCAGATTTGGCTGAATATTAGCTTTTCCACGGAGATTAGCTCTGTGGAAAAGCTAATATTCAGCCAAACCTGTCCGACCTCCGCAACCCGAAGGGATAGCGATATTCCATGGTTTAGACTAGTGTTCGTTTTTTTTTTTAGAAGGTACTTACGCCCTATAACGACTGTCAAAGATATTCATGACAACCGGGATCGACGGCTTAAGGTGAACGCAGACTTGGCCGCACCGCAGTCTCCGCAGTCCCCGCAGTCATTGCTTTTTGTTAATGGCCTCGCACATCTATCCGCACCGCAGTCACTGCAGTCGTTCCCGTCGCCGCACGCATCGCACTTGATTTCTTTCATTCAGTGGGTGTCATCCGCGCTAGCCGCAGCGTCCGCTGCGTGCGGGTCGGCGTTGGTGACGTCATCAGCTGCGGCTTGGGGAGTGCGGTCGTTTCAGGGACTGCGGCGACTGCGACGCGGGTGGGTATGCGTGGTTGCATAGAACTTCATACAAAGAATTCGAATGCGAATACTGCGGCGCGTGCGGTGCGGCCAAGTCTGCGTTCAGCCTTAACGTGCTCTCCGAGGCACGGGACAAGCGATAATTAACAATTTAATACGCACATAACTTCGAAAAGTCATTGGTGCGTGCCGTGGAATCGAACGCGATACCTTCTGCATGGCAGTCTGTCATCTCCACTAGGCTATCGCTGGCAACCTAGTAAGATATGCAAAATAATATGAAAAATTTGGTGTATTATAAACTCAATTATTATGCAGCTTTTCGCAGTCCACTGCTGAACGCCTATGTTTTATATTGCGTCACACTGACACACAATAACATTGTGAGTCAAAAGGAGGATTTGGCCTATTGTTTGGCGGCGACGAGTTTCCTTTCTTGCCCTAGTATAGTATATTATTTGATTCGTTTATTTTCTTTAGTTACATCTTACGACACCCACGTAATGATAGCTATAGCAAAGTGCCACACCACACGGAGACTAAAATATAAAATCAATACTCGTAAGTAATAGTCCTTATTCTCTTACTCGATTCACAAATGTATACCTACTGCTAAAGTTCCTATTGTATTCCTGAAAGTGATTTTCACTTTTGAATCTTTCAACCAACGGGCATTAAAACATTTCTTTACTAGGCATGTATAATATTATAATCGCATCGTCATCATTATGAAGGAGCACTTAACAACCAAAAGGACAATGGAAAGGGGTTCGTAAGTGGGAACACTCGCTTTGGGGTGTGAGTGGATTGTCTATTTGAGGCGTATCTACCCCTTATAAAGGTAAGGCTCAGTTCACACCGAGATGGCAGCGGCCGGAAGAGAAGCGAAGAGCCGTTTCAGTGTCATATAATTTTAGTCTTTAACACCATGACTATAATACATAGAATCACTTGAATACTTGAAAACGTTGTGCGAATGCTCGCGGCGTCGCGATCTTTCCAGTGGCGTCCGCGCAGCGTCGGCGCACGACCGCTCTGGCGGGCGCGAGCGGCCGCGAGCAAGCGCGGGAGGGCGCGGGAGGGCGCGCGAGCGGCCGCTGGAAGTATCCTACCATCCCCGCCCGCTCACGCCGCGCTTCTACCGCGAATAGGAATAGCGTGAGCCTGAGCCGTGACGTGAGTTGAGCGCGGCCGCGAGTAGTCGCGGGCGGCCGCAAGCCTTCTCTTTGAAGTCGACCTCTGCGCGTCGCTTCCAGCCGCTGCCATCTCGTTGTGAACTGAGCCTAAAGGTAGGTCTCCCGCAAGGTGGACAAATGATCTTTTTGGGATCGCGGGCAGCGGATGGATGCGCGTCGCCAGCCGATGGCCTAGAGACGTCAAGTTCATATGGAAAATGAGAAATATGTTTTTTTTTAATTGTAGGGCTCTTTGAATCTCTAGGGGGGGCGCAGCTGCCTCTCCCTGCTCTCCCCTTGGCGACCCCCGTGCGGGTGGGCTTTGGGGGAGTCCTATGTTCAACAGTGGACGTCTTTCGGCAGATATGGCGATGATAGAGGTAAAAGTATAGGGAAATACAAGTTTGGGTATGGGTGTGTTTGATTGTGACAAACAGCTGTATTGATTGAACCAGTTCCCAAGTGTGACATAATTGAGGAATGGTGGCTTAATTACATTCTTGTAGCATGATTGAGTTGAGTATTCCAAATATTTTCCATCGAGCTTTCAATGTATGTAAACATTGGATAATGGGTCTGTTTTATATCTAGGGATGTGGCAAACCTCTGTGTTTATTACTCTTGAACAAAATTTCACTTACTATACTTTTTAAAGAGAAACAATGACGAATCAAATATAATGGTCCTCATACATCTAAGCATTCTCTTGTAGAGTAAGATCCCAGGGCCGCCAGACCTTACTCATTTTCTCAGAAACGAAATGTAAAGAATAATGTAGTGTTAGTATATGCTATTGTGTACGCAAACGCATACTTGCTAGCTGGGTTCGACGCGGGCCAATTTTTAAGCAGGAGGTGCTAAATGTAGGAAAAATTCTCAGTGCTGATTTTTACGTATGTTTTAGAAAACATACATACATATATAGACTCACGCCTACTACTCGGAGGGGTGGGCAGAGACTACGGAACGCCATTTGCAACGATCCTGACACACCTACCTCTCTTGCCCCATTCACTCTTATCAAATTTCTCATGCATGCTCTTGCGTTAAGGGTACTTCTAACCTATACTTTTTTAGGATGTCTCCAATCTGGTCAGAGAACGTCCGACTAGGTCTTCCCCTTCCTCCAGTCGCATTCACACTTGACTTATATCTTCTTGGTCAGTCTTTCGTCATTCATCCTATCCATGTGTCCAAACCATCTTTTAGAAAATATTATTAAAAATCATAAATAATATGTGTATCATAGGTATCAGGTGGTTTAAGTGGCCGCCTCGCCGCTTGACACTGCGCCGAGTTTTGTGGGTTCGATGCCCACACGAGACAACACTTTATGTGATTCATAAACTGTTTCGAGTCTGGGTCTTCATTGTGCCCGTTATTTGTATGTTTGTAAAGTCCCTAGCACCACAGGATTTAGTCATAGTGCGGGAGTTGTCCTTTTTAAAAGAAAGAACGAAAAGAAAGAAAGAAAAGAAAGAAAAAAAACAAAGAAAGAAAGAACAGAAAGAACGATATACATACCTCAGTAGGCGACAGCGTGGTGTAGAACGCAACGTTAGTGAAGGTGTAGACAACTGTGACGAGCGCGCACGAGATGGCGATGGCTCGGGGCAAGTTCTTCACAGGGTCCTTTAACTCCTCGATGATAAAGTTCAGGTAGTTCCTACAAGAAAAGATAGCGTTACATATGGAATTCTTGCGTTACAGACTGACTGACAGACAAGCTACAGCTAAAACTATTAGGCGGAAGCAGCTGACATTTGGCGTGTATGTTCCTTGGGGACCGTAGGGGTGCATTAAGGACAAATTCCCCGAAATTCCGATGGAATCGGGATAAATGTGCGGGCGTAGTTGCGGGCGTCCTCTAGTCGATTATATGATCTGCTGCCCTAGTGATTAGTGACCCTGTTGGGAATCAGCAATCCACCTGGGTATCCTCAAAAAGTTACCTTAATTTAATTCTTATGTACATATCTTCTTATAATATAAAAATGAATCGCTGAATGGGTTGCTAAGCACAAATCTCGAGAGCAGATCAACCGATTTTACTTATTCTTTTTTTATAACATTCCTTGAAGTACGAGGATAGTTCTTGCGGAGAGAAAAACTAAAAAAAAAATAATAGTATCGACTGTTAGGCGGTACGAAGCAGCTAGTAGCTTATTTATTTTTATAGCTTATATTACAGCAAAGTTTTATCGCAATGGGTTCTGTAGTTTTGCGTGAAAAGTAAAAAGTAACATATTATACTTATACATCCAGCCCTCCATCAATCCTCGGCAACTTTCACGATTATATTACTTAGCAGTAGGAAGACCAGGAAGTAACTCACCATCCGTTGTAAGCGAACAAGCCTGAGTAGAAAGAGAGGGCGATAGACGTGACGTCACTGGTGGTGCCTTCGAACGTGAAGTGCTGCACTTGTCCTGTAAATAAACGGAAATAAGCATTTAGTTTAACATACCGTTTACATCTTAATTGTGCAGCAAAGCATAAGATGGTAGAACAATTTTTAAGAGGCGAAACACGTGTCGAAGCATAGTCGGCGCATACTGCATGTCAGGTATTATCTTGGAACACATTGCCGCATTATACCATATATTCCTTATCCAACCTTTTTCTTTTGCAATAGTTGGGGTTGGGGTTCCTCTTTACTTCCATTTTTTTTTTTACCTATAAAGTGTTATTCGTCTCTTATCGTCGCCTTATGTATATGATAAAATGAATTTTTGAAATAGATTTTTATCTTCGCTCTATCGTATCTACAGTTTAAACAGGTCGTGAAAACAAAAGACGTAAAAGTTGGTCTAAAGTCTGCCTACCAGGTTCCTACGCAATGCGAGCACGGCATTTGGCCTGATCGGTATTTGAAATTTTCTGGCGACTAATCACAAGCAAAAAAGAGAATTTACAGGCAATCTGTACCTACTATATATAAATCCTTGCGTTACTGACTGACTTACAGACAATATTCATCCGAAACTACTGGACCCAAGAAGCTGAAATTTGCCACGTATGTTCCATGGGGACCGTAGGAATGAACGTGTAGAGACATATGAAGCCACAGTACTCCTACAAGAATAAAAAAATCTGATCTTAATGGTTGACTTCCCCTTTCTTTAGTCGTAATCCGTTAGCAACCGAGTCCAGTAATCCCTCTTTTGTCTGTCCGAGGAACTTTAGGTGCACAATGCACAAATAACACCAATTCACACATCCTCAAGGAGTGGGCGTCACAAAGAACTTATTATTAAATGATTGCGTCTATCTAGAGCGAGCCGGCCGTGTGAATGCGGCACAATACCGAGAATACTGGGTATAGTTGGATTAACGGAGAATATCAAAGGAATATACTCGGTTGTTTGCTGATATAGAGGTGTTAGGGGAAGCAATGGATAGTCGCTTTTGTGGGAAGAATGGGTAGCTTTTTGAAATGTCTGTGGCGAATACAACAAGCGTATAACGCATGGATGAACCGATTATTTATGAAGAAGCAACAATCATTGGCGTGATATTTTAAGAATAGATTTACTTTAATAAAAGCTAAAGGCAATAAGTATACAGGGTGTCGTTGTGGACATCATGCCAAGTCATACTAACCAAAAATAATACCTGGGAAACGAAGATTTTTTTAAGTTTTCACATTTTTTAAACCGCAATTAAAAGAGCGCGCGTGCAATACTCGAAATACCTACATAACCATGGGGTCATAGGGCATCTAAAGAACATATTGGCGGGGTAAATGCATCGATTTTGTACCTAATTAGAAAATTCCATACTAACTTTGAGCCTTAATATCTCCTGAACCAGTAATTTCCCAGGTATGGTGCCGAAGTAAAAAATGTTCTAGTGATTGGTACAACATGGGATTTCAGTTTTCGTTGAGGGGTTTTTACACTCTGTATTATTGCCTTTATAAACCATCATGCCTGAGAAAGGTCTGGCATCTGATGAATTTTAAGATTACGGAGTGAATCGTTCGTCTAGTGACATTGAGGTAACATGTTATACAGATCAATGTCGAGTGATATTTGCCTAGGCTTATAGCGTCTGTTTGCGGACGTTTTTGAGATGTGCTTTGAGATTTTTTACAAAGTGACTGTTGACCGTCTCTTAAAAGCTGAAGGAGTATGCGGCAATTCAGGGTTTTACTGTCTTTAATTGTTTACTTGTAAAAATGAAACCATCATGTTGGTACTTTTGAGTAAAAAAAGGTGTCACTGTCACTCGAGCAAAACCGTTAATGAATTAAGATTTGAATATAGTACAATGAACAATGTAAATAAATTCATAGTAACCGCATATTATTCAAATCTAACTAGATCTAGGTCAAATTCAAGGCATACAGCTATGATCTTGTAATTAATTTTTGCTCATTTTTCTTTAATATTGAATTATTATAAGCAACTAGAGGACGCCAGCAGCAACGCCTGCATTTTTTTTTAATTTAACCGTCTTGGCCGATCCCGTGGGAATTTCGGGAAATCCCTTCTTAGTGCACCCCTACAGTCCCCAAGGAACATACATGCCAAATGTCAGCTTCCTGCGCCCAATAGTTTCGGCTGTAGCGTGTCTGTCAGTCAGTCAGTAACGCAAGGATTTTATATATTAAGATTAGCATTCTAGTGAGAGGTGTTTATATTAGTCATAGTTTACCGGGGTTGTAATATGTATCTGTGCCTAGAATTTGTTGGCAAAATGTCGATTTGTTATAAACTTGACTGACTGCACGTGTCGTGGGTTGGATTCTCACTCTGCTACACTAGCACTCTGTGTGATCAATGATCAACAAATTGTTGTTTCGAATCTGGGTGTTTTTTTGTGTCCGTGGATTAAATATTTGTAAAGTCCCCCACGGGCCACGGCACAGGGTTCATTCCTAGGACGGGCGTTGTTAAAAAACCAAACTTTCTTTTAGGTTGGTAAGTTGTGTTGTCGTCGCTATATGTTTGTAAGTGGATTTATTATGTAGTCCTTATTTTGTATTAATTTCTTTACGGTTTTAAAAAAGGTGTGCATCTTTGACTGCCCTTGGAAATTTTTTGTAGATGTTCTTCATCTTTATAAAGTTATATAATAATAATATAATAATATTCTAATCTTAATACAGCAATAAAATCCTTGCGTTACTTACTGACTGACAGACACGCTACAACCGAAACTATTGGGCGCAGGAAGCTGAAATTTGGCATGTATGTTCCTTGGGGACCGTAGGGGTGCACTAAGAAGGGATTTCTCGAAATTCCCACGGGATCGGCCAAAACGGGTAAATTAAAAAAAAATGCAGGCGTAGCTGCTGGCGTCCTCTAGTAATAATATAATATTCTATCACTTCACACAACACCATCTAGTCCCAAACTAAGCAGAGCTTGTACTATGGGTACTAGACAATGGATAAACATACATACTTATGTATGTTTATCCATACTTACTTTTTTTGTAAATATAATACAATATATTATACCTACATTGAAACACATGTTTGACTTGAGCGGGAATCGAACCCGCGACCTTCGGCGTAGCAGTCGCTTGCACTCCCGCTTCGCCAACCGGTCTGTCAAAGTAAGACATACCTACTTGTATTTTTTTGTTCTTGGTGTGAGGACTGTGAGGATTGCTATTAAAAAAAGATATATGCAAATAACAGTCCACGCATCAATATTATGTATATTATTTGCAATACGATTGATTTAAAAGCAATAAGTAGTCTCAATGCTACAAGTATACCGACCTTAACTTCCGATATCTATACTTAAACCTTTCCGTAAGTCAGGAAACTGCGCGTTTATTTATAAAAGATTGCAGCAGACATCAACATGTAATTTATGACAAAACGGTAATAATATATAGCTTGCACTTGCTGACTTTGTAAGTAATGTATTACAGAAGGCCAGGCCGTAAATAGAAAGCTTTAAAATGCGCACGATTGAGATGCACTAGAAAGGATGAAGATCTTGTCACCAAACATTACCTGGTCACGATGCCCGACTAGTGAGTATCTAGGTAGGTACTACATCAGTTCGCTACCGTGCTTGGGAGGGCACGGAAAGATGTCGATCCCGTTTCTTGATCTGTTTGTTGGTTTGTTCTTCTCTTCGTAAAAAACGGAGCAACCGATCGCTGGACGTTGTGGTTTTTTGTATGTTTAAGTATAGTTGAAAGCCCGGAGAGGGCCATGACATAGGTGACATTAGGCGTACACTCTTTGCGGAAATATCTAAAGGGTCACGGTCAAAATGGGCGTAAAACCAACAGCTTTAAAATATATTTTATGTGAAAGCTTATGACCATTACTTAATTTTATACTATGACGGCAGTCACCCAAACAACCGGTGAGCAGAGATATTCAGTGATGTTCAAACATATTTTTTATAGAATCCAAAACAATCGCTAATACAACGAAGATAACACGACACGATGTTGTGCAGAGCTAGGCCAAAGAAACCAATCTATTGGTTGGCAACCTAACGGAATTACTACATTCCATCCCTTTCTAACTTCTATCTTACTCAGGCGCCGACCAAAAAACAAGCGTGCGGGCAGGGCGGGCAATGCACGTCAGTCGTTATTCATATTTTATACGACTTCTGACCCCTGCCATCGCTTTCTTGACCTGTTATCGCTTTCTGATTGGACTGTTGTTATATAACTGAACTTTTCGCAACTTGTGTTCAGCTATTTTTGTTAAGTGCAATGGAAGAAAGATAGTGTGTTATGTGTCGACGCTCTGTTTACCGACAAAGACGTCATGTCGTGACGTCATGCCCACATAGTTTCAGTTTTGTGGTTTTTAGGGTTAGGACGGCACGAGCCTTTCATTGCACCCGCAGAACATTTATTAGATGTTATAGTTGATGGTAGCCATTGATATTTAAATAAAAGGTATCAATATATAGTAATTTTTAACAAATATGCGTGTTTTATTTAACTAATCTTTGGGATTTTTTTGCAGTGATACCCGGTCGATATTGGGGTCAACAAGTGTTTAGGGGGTATTTAGAAGTACAATAAAGTAAATTACAATACATTTTATTTCTGTTGGTTTTACGCCCAGCTCTCATACAAAAATGCCCATGATCCTTTCTCGGGACAACAATTCATGCTGATACCATGGGCGTGGCCAAGTGGAGCCAGCTGAGGCAGCTGAAGAGATTAAAAAAACCCTACAATTTATTCTTTTATCCATACTTTTCTCATTTTCTGTATCAAATTAGCCCCACTCCCCATAGGCCATCGGCTGGCGTCCTATAGATGCGTATCTATAGATGCCGGCCTGTAGGTTGATATACTTACTTAGATATACCTATCGTGGGAAATGCCGTTGGGTACCTATTATTTTCTCGGAGTACCAAATGCTTTATGAAGCTATGATGCCTAGTCTTGACAATTAACTGCTTCGGTGCACTGGTGGCATAATTATGTGGCGAGTAGTGGTAAGCAAGGCAAATGCCTTGCTTACCACTACTTTGTATTTCTGAAAGATATCGGCTAGCCAATATAAGATAAGAGTAGAGCATTCATTAGAAATTTGATGGCAGTGAATGAAGCAAGAGAGATATGTGAGGATCGTTGCAAATGGCGTTCCGTAATCTCTGCCTTCCCGCAGGGAAATAAGCGCGAGTCTATGTATGTACATGTATCAGTTGGCCTGTTAGGCTAGTGGTCAAGGAATTTTCGATATCATATATCGAACCCACAAACTCTGTCGAAGCTATTAGGCGGAGGTTGGAGGTTCGATGTCTACCCTGGATAAATTTTAGTGAGTTCAGCACGATTGTATTTATTTATTTATTTAATTTAGGTACACAAAACAGAACATAGTACAAGTTGGTTAAAATATAAAAGTTACAGTTAAGTTCTAAACTAACTTCCTAACTACATAAGTATGTGTACACTGCATGATCACTATAGACTGTATTGCTCATTTAGTAAAATAAAAATGAGGGAAGAGTAAATGAGGTAAATAAAGCCTAACGTTTCGTTTAAACTTCACAAATCGGTTATTGAAAATGTCCAAAGATTTTCTGATAATAAATCATTGTACAGTCGACACATCCATACTACCGGGTTGTAATATGACGTGTTGTTAATATGCACACTTAAAATAAAACTTTTTTTAAGGATTACTTGTTCTGTGTTTGGGTGTAATTTATCTATACGTATAGATAGATTACACCACATTAAACCACCATAGTGAAATACAGAAACTTCTACAGTTTTCTGTAAAATTACCTACATCATCGTTTTAGCTAATAACACATTAATTTAGTAATAAAATGTCTCCGCATAAATAATGAGTAAAACCAGTTATGTATTGTAATGTTATGACATTTGAATATTTGATTGGCGGTCGCCTGAGTTTGACATTGAACTCATGTGGAAAATGTAACGTAAAGCTTACTGTTCACTATCGCAGCCGTAAAAGTTTGCTTAATTATTGGTTGCCTGGATTGTTATCCGTGTGGTGACGGATGAAGAATACGTATTGCCACCACCCCATATCATCCCATGGGCCATGGGTGTCGTAAGAGCCGACAGAGGGACCATATTATGCAGAGAACAGCACTGTAAGAGAAGGAAAACTTGATACAAACCCTATACCAAACCGTTTGGCCAGCGTGGTATAGTAGGCCAATTCCTCCTTTCAAAGGAGAGGCCTAGTCCAGCAGTGGACTGTTAAAGGCTGATGATGATGATGGATTGTTGGTCTACTGGTTACTTGGTTATAGGTATTTACGGCCATCTAAGAGGTTTGCTTGAACGACCAATCTTTGTAGGATGATCACGAATATTTTTGTAAAAGAATTCCAGTATCTGTTAATCTCTTAAACAAATCAGGAGACTAATAAAACCTGAACGCAATAAAAATATCCTAAACATAGATAATTGATTTAAATATTTTTATTGTACAACATTCTGATACCAAAATACATATATCTAATATTATTATTACTAATAAAAAAAATTAAATCATATTAATTACGTATTATTTAATATGATTAAAAAAAATATTATTAGGTAACATTATGACATAAAACATATCGAAGCTACCACTTTTATATGATAATTTTAGAAAATATATCTGACGCATCGTCGGGCAAAAATTTACAAAACTAGTTTGAACGAAATAAAAGCTATTTCATTTTAATAAAAAGACAACTTACCTAATGTTCAATGTGCTCTAGTTTTTACCTGACATGCAAACTACAAAATAGGTAAAACAATTTAAAACCACAAATAGAAATGCCAAGCAAACAGTCAGTCTTCCCACAATTTTCTTTATTGAAATGTCTCTATTATCTGTAAAAGATAGTTTCTTCAAAACATAAAAGGAAAATACAAGAACCGTCCAACACAACAGCCAACATGCTCGCTGTTGAATGGCGCGCTTTACTGTCAATTGCAAAAACCAGTTCGTAATGTGGTTCAAGGTTCCGTTGATAAAAGAACGTTTGATAAGGCACTACTCTCGATGTCGTAGTTAATGTACACCACTCGATGCTCCCTCTGATTGGATCTCGATTGTGACGAGAAAATGAGATGATAGAAAAATGGAAATGAAGTCGATTTTTTTCGAGTACGTCTGATTTGTTGGTATAGGTTAGGTATTTATTAGTTCTACGTTTCAAGGATCTGGTAAACTAAATTTTCAACATTATTTTGTGACATTTTATGATTAGACACTATTCTGCCTTTATTTTTTTTATAGACTCACGCCTTTATCCTTGAAGGGGTAGGCAGAGGTGTAATATTACACCCATATTTCGCCATGAATTTTTAGGTCCCACGTAATAGGGGGCGAGTCTATTGCCGTTACCAGGCACATCACCCGACTCCGTGCTGCTACTGAGAATTCGGAAAAACCCAGTAACACTTTTGCCCATCCGGGAATCTAACCCGGGACCTAAAAATAAGCTAATCCACTGGACCACGAAGGCTGTTTAAGATCAAAAAATCTGTTAAACTACTTTTTATTTAGGGATTATTTTATTCGTAACTTTATACTATAAGACAATATGCTGCCTTTATGAATAGTGGGAAAAGCAGTGATGGAACCGCTTCCCGTCTTGTACTATTCAGAAGCATACTATAGCTCTTCTGACTGATAAGTGATAACAGTAGCGAAACAACGGATGCGAGGTTTGGAGCTAAAACTCTTTTTGAAGTGTAGATACTTTGTTCTAATGAGCGAACGGGGGTGGTGCTTGAGTCATCCTACAGTTGACTCAAGCACCAACCCCCAAACCATAATTTAGTTGAGTCAGCTTTGTAATCCTGGTTCTTCCATTAGTCACATATCTAACGATGCTATGATAAATTGCGTTGTCAGCAATTTCTCAATTGCTGACAACGCGGTGACATTCACAATAAGAAATTATAGACAGCTCTCCAACAGGCAGCAAGGCAGGAATAAAAAAATGCGTCCTCTTTCCGCTTTAATTTTATAAATCCTGCATCGCAAACGCCTCACATAAATACAAGCAACAACGGCCACAAATAATTCAGATTCAAAACAACATTTGAAAATGCATAAAGTGTTGTCTCTTATGAGAATGAGCAGTACTGCTCATAGTGTGACTTAGCTTGCCGCTCGACCCGTTTCTAATAGTGCGACGTAGTTAAGCAACCCGGCACTGGTCACCGCTTGGATAGGTGACCGTGTGTGGTATTTACATCAGAGCGCTACCGTGGTTCGGACGACACGGAGAGCACTGGTTAGACGATGTCGGAGGCTTTCTCATCATCAGCCTTTAACAATTCACTGTTGGACTAGGCCTCTCCTTTGAAAGGAGGAATTGGCCTCTAATACCACGCTGGCCAAACTGGTATAGGGTTTGTATCAAGTTTTCCTTCTCGTACAGTGCTGTTCTCTGCATAATATGCTCCCTCTATCGGCTCTTACGACACCCATGGGATGATATGGGGTGGTGACATTCCGTATTCTTAATCCGTCACCACACGGACTCGGAGGCTTTTAGGCGGTCTAAGATGTCTGACACCAGCGCACCACACACGAAAAAACAAATATCTTAGTATACTGAACCCACGTCACTCACCATATATCATTCCAATCATTCATCTCTTCTGAGATTACAGCATCCTATGATTCTCATTAGAGGAACGAGACGTCTCGGCCTAATTCCTAATGCACTGACCGTACATTGAGTATTGAATATTAAGATAAGCTGTATTCTAAACGACTAAATGACTATAAACACATTGTTTATTTATTAAAATCTTGAACGGTTATGACATAAAACAAAACCTTTCGATTACCTGGTGACAGATTATTTAAATTACACTTTACGATAAGCTAAACATGACTATCGGCCGGTTTCAATATTCAATCTATGCGTGGATTTGG
The DNA here is from genome assembly GCA_944739405.2 of Euclidia mi. Classification (NCBI taxonomy): domain Eukaryota; kingdom Metazoa; phylum Arthropoda; class Insecta; order Lepidoptera; family Erebidae; genus Euclidia; species Euclidia mi. The sequence goes on from OX123203.2 coordinate 49,203,965, forward strand.
AGATTCGAGATAAAGCATAATTATATAATACAACTATACATATAAATAAAATTGGAGTGTCTGTTTGTAATATTAAAATAACCACTTTTTACTTAATGCATATGGATGTATACACGGTACATATACCAAAATGTAATTTTTTACAATTTTTGTCTGTCTGTCTGTCCGTCTATCTGTCTGTCTATCTGTCTGTCTGTCTGTTTGTTCTCGCTAATCTCTGGAACGGCTGGACCAATTTCACGGGACTTTCACTTTTTTTATAGTAATAGGCGGCAAACGAGCAGACGGATCGCCTGATGGTAAGCAATTACCACCACCCATGGACACAAGCTACACCACAGGAGTCACAAGTGCGTTGCCGCTCTTTGGGGTTGGGAAAAGGGATAGGATGAGGAGTGGGGTGAGGGCTAAGGAATAGAGGATAGGGCCTCCGGCACTCTCACTCAACGAACGAAACGCAACAGTTTAAGTATACTGTTACTTTACGTCGATTTTCTGTGAGAGGGTAGTACTTCCCCGGTCGAGCCGGCCCATTCATGCTGAAATCAGCAAGGCTCTACTACTAAAAAACTGGCGGATAGCCGATGTACCAAGGAGTAACTTAGGCTATAAATTAACCGGGTACGCAAAGTAGTTCCTTCAGGACGCGGGTGAAGGCGCGGGAAACAGCTAATCTTAAAATAAAATCGAAAATAAAATGTAAAGATCAAATATTGAAACCGGCTGTATAATGATCTATTTTTCAAAGCGACCTACAGTTGCCCACAGAACATATGTATTGGAGTACATAGTTAGAACTGTGATTTATCCTGTGTCTACTGAGAGCAAAAGGTTTTGTACGTTTGGTTGGAATATCGACCATGACCGATGGCGCTGGGCAGTGCGTCTGGTTGTCCGATAGTGGAAAGGGGATGAGGGGATTAAATCGTGCAGTTCCGCTGCGCACTCTTCGAAATGTATACGGTATAAAAATTATTTTTAAATAAAAAAAAAAACAACTTCAAAAAACACTAAGGAACTAAAAAACAAAAAATAATTGGTTTTGGAACAAACATTTTTGGAGTCGGTGCCAAGCAAAGTATTTCTGATCTGACTATAAAACCTCTACACATTTTTATATAACTTTCGTTGTTGATAGAATAGGTAGTTTGTAATTTAGTAACTTTTTGCGTAAGGGCTTGGCACCGAATTCAAAAATGTTTGTTCCAAAACCAATTATTTTTTGTTTTTTAGTTCCTTAGTGTTTTTTGAAGTTGTTTTTTTTTTTATTTAAAAATAATTTTTATTTTTTGCTTTTTAGTGGTATACTAATAAAAATTGCAATAAGTGGTACATAGGATAGTGTAGGTGGTACATGATGGGGACGCCTTCCTTACGTGCCTCAATTCTGAAATGTAGACCTGTACCTTTCTGGCAATTTCAAGTATTTTTTGTTTTCGACTAAATAGCCTAAACACGTTCGTTTCAGTTCCATCATCAGATCTCGAAAATCATCCAATACCAAAGACAAAACAAACGAGCCTAAACACGATGATATTGCGTTATTGTATTACAAAGATCCCATGGCCACCTTCCTGCTCCATCATCAGAGTTTGGTAAACATTCAGCACTAAAGTCCATGTAAAGACGAATCCAAAGAGCCCAAACTCAATGGGATTGCGTCTTTGTATTACAAAGATGCCATGGCCACCTTCCTGCTCCATCGTCAGACCATGGAAATCATCCAGCATCAAAGTCTATGTAAAGACGACTCAAACAAGCCCAAACTCGATGGGATTGCGTAATTGTATTACAAATATCCCATGGCCACCTTCCTACTCCATCATCAGAGTTTGGTGAATATTAAGCACTAAATTCAGCACTAAAGTCCATGTAAAGACGAATCAAACGAGCCCAAGCTTAATGGGATTGCGTCTTTGTATTACAAACATCTCATGGCAACCTTCCTGCTCCATCATCAGACCCTGCAAAACATCCAGTACCAAAGTCCATGTAAAAGACGACTCAAACGAGCCCAAACTGGACGGCATTAGGTTGTTACGGTCAAATCGCTTCAAGTGTGCTTATAAAATTTGAAGAGTTCCTTCGATTTCTCAAGATTCCATGATCAGATCCTGACCTGATGATTATGGGACCAACTAGGAGGTATACTCTTTCAATCAAAACAAGAATTTTCGAAATCGGTCCAGGCGTCTTAGAGTAATCGGGGAACATACATAAAAAAAAAAAGATTCCGACGAATTGTAAACCTCCTCCTTTTTTGAAGTCGGTTAAAAATACCGATAAAGCAGCAACTCGTCGTCGGTGTTCGAGGCTTTGAAGTTTTGAGGTAATTTCTTCATCACCAATGAGCCTCCTGGCTTTTCTCTCTACTGAGTCAAGTGTCTCAAGCTGGTATTTGTCCGATCCATCCCAGAGATAAGAACAATACTCCATACAGGATCGGACTTGTGCTTAGTATAGACTTAGCAGTTGTCCCGGCGTGAAGTATCGTCTCACTTTGGCCAATATTCCGAGCTTTTTTGACGCAGTTGCAGCTTTCGACTCAATAACGGCCATTTTCAATATTCGAACTATAGATAGATCTGTAGATTTTAGATTCGTGTTTGACATATTTTGTATGGAGCTTATGTCAAAAACTGTCAAAAACGAATCTAAAATTTACAGATCTATCTATAATTCGGATATTGAATTACGTAGTAAATGAGCCAAAATTGAGAGTCAGGGTGAGTGTAATACCAAGAAGCTCAAGGTGGTCATGGGCCTTTCACCTTTCAAGTTATAGAGCGTGGTATGTGTGTGTTGTGTCAAAAGTGCGAAAGTTGAAAGTATAGCCCTTACTTTCAGCTGTCGTCGAGGGGCAGTTAAATAAGGCAATCCTCCGATCACAGGTATTATGAATGTCTTTTATCATCTCGTAAATATATTTTGATTAATGACATTGTAATTTGTTGGTTCTATAAAGCAGCACTTCGCCATGCAATTTCTTGTCATTTCTAGCGAGCACGACACTATCTCGACTGCAGATAGAAATGAGAAAGATTTAAATAAAAACAAATAAGTTTGAAAACTATAACCCGACTACGTAAAAAAGTTGTGTAAAAAAGGACAAAGCAAGAAGCTAGCTGTTTGAGATATAAATCCAGAAAAGTATAAGTATTGAAATGCTCAGGCTGGAGCCGCACCTATTGTTTTTCCTGGTTCTAAGCTACCTACCTCCCCACCAATTGTCTGTCAAATCGGTTCAGCCGTTCTTGAGTTATAAATGGTGTAACTAACACGACTTTCTTTTATATATATAGATATAAAAGTTAGATAAAATGTATATAGCCTATGTCACCCACCCCAATTTTACGAATCTATTGACATCCCATTTATTAAAATCGGTTCACTATTTTAGGCGCTACGGAGGAACATACAAACATACATACATACATAGACTGCCAAAAACATTACCCTTCCTTTTGGCTTCGCCGTAGCTTAGTCAGGTAAAAAGAAAACGAGTAGGCTGAATTAATAGTAGCAATACAGGAACATCTTTTTATCATTTTGACAAGACTGTAGCTCTGATTCCTTAAAATGACAGAGTACTAACTAGGCAGTAAGACGAAGATGCTCAAAGAGCAGTGTGTAGTTAATAGCGACGATACACCTGAGCATTCACTTGTAACAGAACAGCGAGCATTCGCCGTTTTTTGATTTGTCGAACCGAACACTTCCACGATCATTCTAGCGAACACTCTAAATTCAAATAGTCCGTAGAATATAGAAAAATATAGAAATCGCACTACAACTGCAGTTTTACCCCATATATTTACTTTAGTTTCACTTATGAATTCTTTCAAGAGTAAGAGTATTCTAAATAATAAAATGCAGATTTTAATTTGAACAGGTTTAATAAATCTGTGGAGGAAGAAAGGTGTGGTGTTCCTCCAACTAGAGGAAGGATCCTCTAACCAGGCTGGGTGATCGTGCCTGGTGGACTGTCAGTCCGATGGACGTATTTGAGAAGTTCTATAGTCAACTTCGTGTGCGAACTCTGCTTGTGCGATTCAGCACTTTGTTTTCGGTAGAATCGTGTCCGATAGATGTCGCCGTATGGTTGTTGTTGAGACTTCGTCATCGCTCGCTAGATGGCCTCAGTTGTATGTAACTACCGCTACATCAGTCCCTCAAGACCGGAGGTCTATCTAGTCAGCTGTCGATGCTTCTGAGGAGCGTGCCAGTGAAGTGTAGGTACCGCTACTGAGTCGGAACTGTGTGCGGTGCGCGGTGAGCAATCCCAGTGAGTCGGGATAGTGGCTTCGCAATGGTCCCACAGTGAGTCGGGGAGAGGTTGCGAAGTTGCTGCGCAGTGAGTGTCCCACGGTGAGTCGGGGAGTTGCTGCGTGGCGGCGCGTTGACACTAGTGTCTGTTCCTACGTTCAAATTGATTTATCGATATCGAGAGTTTATCGACATTCTATTGAAATTAATTCTGAGTAAACCAAATCTAAGGATCTATTGTGGACATTATCGATATTTATTCTGAGTAAGCCCATCACTAGTGAAGTTAAAAGTGTGTAGAAGTGTGAAACGTTCGCGAGAATGCTCATTACAGGTGAATGCTCAAGTGTATCAGCGCCTTGGAGAATGGCTCGCGGGCGGTCTGCTCCGCGTATCATTCGACAGCAAGACATACTCAAGAGTTCGAAAGTCTACAACCCGTGCTAGTAACACTTCTACCTCAAGACCTTATCAATTGGTACAAGGTTACAACTAAACACTTTTGTAGTATGAATTCTATTACTTGTTTGCATACGTAATCCTTTATTAATATAACATCTGTGCAAACGTACGTCGTATATAAAAGAACCAAGGTTGATTGTACTATGTGCTATGCATTAACTGTCACAGTTGTATTTTTTTATTATATGTATTGTAGGTTAAATACATAACAAGGCACTTGTCTTAATGGCTCAAGCAATGGTTTCTTTACTCATGTTTTTCGCTTATAATTTTCGTTACAGAAGATATCATTTTTAGCCGTACGGCAAGACGGAGACTTAATTGCATCTCAATATACAAGTGCAGTGTAGCAGTGAAACTTCGTGTTTTCAATTTGCCGATAGATTTTACAACATAATAACGACCGAAAGAGCTACTCAGTGCGGCCAAAAGCCAGGATTTATGATGAAGCGAAATCATATTTCGGCGTCCCTCATGTCGCCTTAAAAGACCCACACTGAGCCTGGCGATCGGCTTTTGTGCCTCCTGAAGCTTGGTATCTAAAGCGGCTACTCATTTCGCCATATGAATGGGCCGACCTTTAAGCTACTTCGACGGGACAACCAAGTCGCACAATATTCCACGGAGTGTTGAAAAGTCAAATCGCTCAAAGCACATCTTTATCAGAAGCTAAGCCTACAGAAATTGATTGACTTAATTTCTGTGGCTCAGCCAGAATAACTTGAAGTGAAGCACAATACTTTCAATATGACTGCACGGTTGGCGTAGTGTCAAGCGGCCGCCTCGCCGCTTGACACTCCGTCCAATGTTGTGGGTTCGATTCCCACTCGAGACAACACTTTGTGTGATTCATAAATTGTTGTTTCGAGTCTGGGTGTTCATCGCGTCCGTTAGTTGTATGTTTATAAAGTTCCCCGCGACAAGGATTTAGTCCTGATAGGGGAGTTGTCTTTCAAAAAAAAAAATTCATAAGATCTTACCTCTGCACAGCTGGTAGATACCGGCTGCTATGATGATGAAGAGCGCGAGGAGCTTGGCGTACGTGAACCAGTCCTGTACCCTCGTGGCGGCTCGGACTGACCAGCAGTTCACGAACGTTAATAGCACTGTAGACAAACAGAATACATGTTAAACTAATTACTGCAGCAGTGAGATACAAGTTAGGTTTCTTTAATGTCTTTTTGGCTATTTGCTTGTATTGTGATTGTGTTGTATTGTGATCAGTGTAAGTTTCATTTTTTTATATTTACATCAATATCTAAATATTAAATAGCAATAATGTATCTCACTTTCATCGTTAAAATAGGCTAAGGTAATTGATAAGGAATTACATTTGTATTTTGTTGAGATAAGATTTTAAATTATTACAGCAGACAGTTGATGCATGATAGCTTAAAACCCGAAGAATGTCTTCAGAATGGACTGTAAATCACTAACTGTTCAGTGACTGTAAATTAAAGAGCTGTTTTGAGAGACAAAATAATTAATTTAGGTTATAGAATCACTAAGTGAGCGACTGGCTGCGAGTGATGAGGAATCAACAGAACAGCAACTTACAAACATTAATTCGAGTTACATATAATAATACAAAATTTGAGTTTAATAATATTTGAGCGACTTATTATTTGTTTGAGTGCCAATATTACGTCCTGCATTAGTTTTCAATATTTGGCAAATGATTTATTTACCTATACTGAGCAGAATTTTATCTTAAACTAGCTGACCCGGCAAACGTTGTTTCGCAATTTTTTTTTTTTTTTTGAAAAATAGATGTTGGCCGATTCTCATAGATACCGGATAAGCACAAAAAATTTCATCAAAATTGGTCAAGCCGTTTCGGAGGAGTATGGCAACGAAAACTGTGACACGAGAATTTTATATATTAGATGAAGTGTTACGTAATAGAAAAACCACATTGAAAAATACTATATTGAGCAAAGTGCTATGAGAGCACATTTTTATGAAAATATTCTAAGAAAATTACTATTTGAAGAAACACTATTAGCCAAGAAATTTAATTAGGTATTTGAGGGTAGGTAATTAAATGAAACAAAGTATTCCGAAAAAACAAAGCAATATACATTTACTTAAATCAAATGTACAAAAAAAAAAATTGACGCTTCAGTCTTTTAAGCCAAGTTGACTTAGCCCTGCTTCGCAGGGCTCCTATTTTTTGGTACGGGGTCACAAGAAAACCTAACGTAACCTATTGAGTTTCCTCAATTTAGTCGCTCACGTAGGAATTTAGTCGCACGGTTAGAATTTGAATTTCTGACTTTTAGTACGCTCGTTCTAGATTTTATTATTAATCAATATTCATCGTTAGTTAAGTTAATTTTTCGCTTACTCAAATTCATGCCGCCCAAGTTATTATAACAGTATCTCAGCATCAGTCGCTTAGTTCTTTTTATTCGCTCGTTTTATAATTCCCCTTCATAATTAGTCTTAGGTAGAAGCAACTTTCCACCTCGATGCTACAAGATGTACGAGTCACTGTGACTGTTCAGTAGGAAAGTAAAGTAATACTAACAAATATCTCAATCTCGATATATAGAGTAGTAGAAAAGACAGCACGCATAAGTATGCCGATTGAGGACAAATAATAAAGCTCAAAGTAAGGGTATTTATCTATTAGGTAAAGTATTAGCTGAACCTTCGATATCGTCCAAATGGAAATCCTTGGTGAAAATTTGGTTTTTATATTGACACTACTCTTCTTTCACTACCAAGTTTAATCTGTAACCTACATCAATATTTTTAGTTGCGCTATACTTTTTACCATCAACCTCTCATCCCGAAACAAAAGTTTCAACAGCACTCAAAACTTGTCGAGTAAGCATACTCGTGCTATACTTATAAGTTCGTATCGATTCACCCACATCAGAGCATTAAGTTGGGTACGGACCTTATTAAAATTGCTCACATATTTCTTGAGGACGCTAAAACTAGAAGGACCTATGTGAATTCTTGCAGGATCGAGACGTGGAGCGCGTTATAAGTGGGTTATAAGTATGCTGTTGATGAGCTGGCTGCCTCTGTGTTCCGGCGGTAGTGTAAGCGACTGCGGATCATGAGGTCTCGGGTTCGATTCCCAGGTCGAACGAAAAGTAATGTTGGCTTTTTCTGTTAAGAATAATCGCACCTCGGAAAGCAGGCTAAGCCGTTGTTCTTGCGCCCAATCTCTACCTGGTCATCTCAGAGTCCGATGGACGCATACGGCGTCCCATCGGACTCTGAGAGTGAGGGAATAGTGCACTTGTGTTTGCGCACATAATTGTGCACTTTAGTATGTCCCGCGCAATTAGCTAGTCTTAAATAATGAGACTGGCCGCCGCCCGAAATTCGGTTTAGAGGACATTTTATTTTGAGCTCTTTTAAGAAAGGTAAGCATCCGAAGACCTCTACGAATCGATCAGAGAAAGGAACTCTATAGATTACTGAAGATCACAGAGTTTTAATTACTAGCAATATTTGCTTGGCGGCAATTTTTCCATTTACTTAGTTAAAAGTATCATATCTTCGGTCCCGATTCAATAGTTTATTTAATTACAATTTTGGTGTGTAAGAGAAATTATAGCTGGTACAAGTTGTTATAGATTCAAGATAGGAGCAAACTCAAATAGGCACATGAGTAGGGGTGGCTGCAGGGTGCCTAAGGGCTCAAGCCCTCGCCTCTCTATCGAGCAGTTAGTTTTCTAACATTGACAAAAGTGTTTCTAATGTTTCTCTAGATAAAACCTACCTTCTCAAGCCCTAAAAATATAAACTCACATAACTATACATACATCGTCCAATCTATGTATAGTAAGTCCCTGTATAAAATCTACAAGATCATAAAGTATTTTATAACAAAAAGGATAACATTGCGAATGTAAACACCATTAATATTAATACTGTCACTGTTTAGCATAATTTTATCGTTGTTGCTCGTTATCTATAAATTTAACGAGGTACCATTATATTTTATGAGCTCAGTGAGTATGCACTGATTTGAACTTGACAAGAGATTTGTTTTGATCTAATAATTCCAATAAATAATTATATGCAATGTTCTAGCAATATGGTGATTTTTATTTTTTATTTTTGTTACTAAATTCTGAGTACAGGGACTAGGCAGCGCTAGCCTAGTGGAGTGGAGATACCAACAGACTGCTATGCAGATGGTATCGGGTTCGAAACCACGGCGCGCACCAATGACTTTTCGGTGTAATGTGCGTATTGAATTGGTAAATATCGCTTGTCCCGTGCCTCAGAGAGCACGTTAAGCCGTTGGTCCACTGTCATGAAGATCTTTGCCAGTCGTTATAGGCCATCAGTACCTGAAACTGACACTAGTCTAAACCATAGAATATCGCTATCCCTTCGGGATGCGGAGGTCAGACAGGCAGTCGCTCCGTGGAAAAGCTAATATTCAGCCAAATCCGGTTAGACTAGTTAACAGACCCCGGGTTGAAATTGGGATAACGCTTGGAGGATGATGATTACTAAATTCTGAGTAGCTTAAGAAAAGTTTTATCATTACTGGCGGCGATTTCGATGTAGGCCTTTGGCTAGTTTATAGGTAAACATGTTTGCCTTAATTGACTAATCAGTGTTCCACTATCCCATATGTGGCCATATGTAAACTATGTAAGTATCGGGCCAATATGTCAAAAGTGATTGATCATGCTAATGGCTAATGATGTTTTGCTTCTATTATACCTACCTGATGATACATACTTTTAATATCATTAAAATCTTAATATATAAAATCCTTGCGTTACTGACTGACTGACAGACACGCTACAGCCGAAACTATTGGGCGGAGGAAGCTGAAATTTGGCATGTATGTTCCTTGGGGACCGTAGGGGTGCACTAAGAAGGGATTTCTCGAAATTTCCACGGGATCGGCCAATATGGGGTAAATTAAAAAAAAATGCAGGCGTAGCTGCTGGCGTCCTCTAGTACCTTATAATTTTGAAGACAATTGGTATCAGGTTTTTGTGTAACTCAATTAGGGACTACCTACTAGGAATAGGTAGGTACTTAGGTATTAAAATTTTGAGCTAGCACGAAAAACGGAAAACTTATAAAAGACATGATTTTTATTACACTGAATATTTATTATTATTATTATTATATCGATTGGAAGGAGAATATTAAACGCCTTATAATATGGCAGATGGCTGGTGCAATTTTTTTTATAGACTCACGCCTGCATCCCCGAAGGGGTAGGCAGAGGTGTAATATTACACCCACATTTCGCCAGGAATTTTTAGGTCCCACGTAATAGGGGGCGAGCCTATTGCCGTTACCGGGCACATCACCAGACTCCGTGCTGCTACTGAGAATTCAGCAAAACCCAGTTACACTTTTGCCCGACCCGGAAATCGAACCCGGGACCTCCAATCAGCAGTTGCATACGCTATCCACTGGACCATGGAGGCAGTCTCTGGTGCAATTATGACCATTTAAAAAAAAAATACATTTTAGATAATCTGTACAGTCTGGCGATCCCTTCAATTAAACTTCCCAGTTGAATTAATATGACTACAATTTTCTAGACTTTTTTAAACATAACATATGGAAATATAATTTAATTTTTCATAATATTTACTCATTTTTCATTACCGTTGCTGTTATCTTACGTTAGCCCAGAGCAGTAATGGACGGCGGGAGTGATATGAAGTTTTATTATGTAGTCTCTCTGGGGTACGTCTCACGGATTATGAAAGTGCGTAATATAATATTGGATGAAAAGAAAAAACAGGGCGTGTCAAGTGAATATCGTGGTAAAACTCTTTAGGGACTGTTTTCAATATTTTGGCAACTCATGTGTTTACCCTTCTCTCTTCATACTAGTTGGAAGAAGGCTTATTAAAATAATCTTTGGACTGTACAAGTGATAACTCTTTTTACTATCTGTAACCGGGCATATCCGGGCTTGCCAACTAAAAACCACTCAATCACATAATGACTGAATGAATTTGTCGGTGTCTGATATTCAATGGTGATCCTGCATAAACTGCACATACGTCCGTGCAGATAGTGGTAGAAACGATGGGCACGCCGCCAATGAATACAGATTTGCATAATAGAAGCGTATTTCTTAACGATTACGTGTGCCGATTCTAACTGACGCAGTGGCGTAGCGTGGGTTTCTGCCGCCCGGGGCCGTTCGGCAATTCGCCGCCCCCTTTTTACCCCAATGTTTCTGCAGAAGTGTAATGTTTTTCGGGTTTGGGTCTGTATGTTTGTATGTTTCTAAGTATGTCCTTTAGTTTGACTTAAAGGATTAAAAAAAATCATTTGATTTTAAAAAAATCATTTGATTCGTCGTATAATAATTTCACGGCAAAACGTGGCCGCTCTCAGTGGTGTTAATGGTTTACTATTGTTTGACAAAAAACGTATGACAAAAGATCATTTTACAAACAACGTTTGAAAAACTAATCATTTGACAAACTTTCATTTCGCAAACATATTACTATAAAAACAATCATTTGACAAAATACAAGTTTCGCAAATGTTTTACTTAGAAAATAATTTAACTGCTAAAATATTATTATAAAAATAATCACATGACTAAATAATTCGTTTGCCAAATTGGTGATTGTACAAAAAGTTAGAAGACAAATTATTAGTTTTTAAAAATAACTAATTTCCTAACCAATACTTACGCGAAATTTTGAAAATATTAAATTGCATGGTTACAATTTTCATCTTGGATAGATTATTTATAGGCAAGTAATAATTTTGTATTAATACTAATTCCATAGAAACTTGTCTTTTAAAAAAAATACACACTGCCTGAATTAAGCGAAATAAGTAGAATTCGGTTCTGGCACTCGCCGGCCGCTGCCGCGGCACGCTCGCTTCGCTCGCTCGGCTCGTGCGTTGTGGTCGCAGTTCTAACCTAACCTAACCAGCCATTCTTTCAGTTGACCCTAGACAAATATTGTTGTATTAACGTAGATTTTGGTTAATCAAATATTTACCAAGCAATGCATTTTGTCAAATGTTGTTTATGCTTTACGTTGTTTTGCCAACTAACATGTTTAAAAAAATAATCAATTTGTAAATTAATGTTTTAGCATAATATTTTTTTTTAGTAAATATCTTGTCTAATGAGTAGTTTATTAAACAATAGTTTGTAAAATGATAAATTTATCAAGTATAATTTTGTCACATGTTATTTGTCAAATGAAAATTTGTTATTTGTTTTTTGTCAAATGATCGGACACCGGTGTTAATGGGTTGCACACGGCAGTAGCCGTTTCTCTGCTGCAATATATAAGCCTAATTACATAATAATAATAATAATATTTATTTATTTATCTTTCTACAATAATAGTATATATAATTCTAAGGTAAGTAAGTACTAGATTATAATGGGTGCCTGTACTAGGTTGGACTTGTGCCACAGGCGGTAAGAGCACTATCATATGTTTGTTACTACTAATTAAAATGTTTATACTAATACTTATTACTGCCTACACTATTTATAGAGTTACATAATTACATGAATACCTACAAGACCAATGCATAGTTCGGAGTTATTTTTATAATAGGTATAATATGCAATAACAATGTCATGACAAAGGTACAATTTATTTTAGCACTATTAGCAAATCTTCGGTCTGCTTATAATCCAAAGATTGTAAATATTTATACACTAATTGCTTACAGTTGAAATAATTTACAGTATTAATATACAGTATTTTGTTTAGTTTGTTATATATAAAAGGCCCTAAGAAGGCATAAAACCTGTTTGTGAAGATGAATTTAGATTCGGAAAGTGCAGTACATACAATATCTTTATGCCTCTTATTGTTAGTGAGATTAGTGTCATAGGTTAGCGTGGTGTGCTGTTTTAGGACAATATACATAACGAAAAGCTGCCGTACAGTTAGTACATTACATAGTTCATATAGGCGGTGCGTGGGAAAGCGAAAAGGCCTACAGGTTGCCACTTTTAGAAGTGCTCTTTGGGCCCGTTCAATCGGCAACATTATGGATTTTGGAGCCCCGCCCCATGATGTGATACAATACTGTATAATAGACTGACATAGGGCCTGATATACACGTATGATGAGCTTATTATCTGCTATGTAACGGAGTTTTTAAAAAACGAAGAAAAGTTTGCGTATCCTAGAAGTTAGGGCCGCTATATGTTGCTTAAAAGAGAGGCAATCGTCAAGTATTACTCCTAAGTATTTAATGTTAGTGGTATTATGGATAACAGGGCAAGTGCAAAGGTTAAATTACGGGTCATTGCAGTTATGAGCATATAAGGTGTTATTACTTAACTGAGCTGGTGCCTTCCGCATAGAGAATTTAAGGAATTTAGTTTTATCTGCGTTTAGCGTTAGAAGATTATATTTTAGCCAGTTGTTTACGATGTTAAATCCGCGTTGAGCAAGATCGTGTACCTTCTCGGCCGTGTCAGCGGCAAAAAGGAGCGCTGTATCATCTGCTTAAGTAATAATTTTGCCATGATCTAAGGTTTGATTACAAAGGTCGTTAATATAGACTAGGAAAAGGGTAGATGCGAGGATACTTCCTTGTGGAATGCCATATTGAGGTATTTTTAATTCTGCGCTAAAAACCTCGCTGATTCGAACACTTTGGTACCTGTCCTTTAAATAGTCAGCAAAGAATTTTAATTGTGTGCCTCTTATGCCAATGGCTTCCAACTTTTTCAGAAGTTTAGGTATAGACACCGTGTCAGAGGCCTTAGCTAAATCAAGGAAAATTCCAATGACATGCTTTCTCTTCCCCAGTTCTTCTGTCACATAGGTCGTTAATTGATGTACCGCATCTGCTGTAGACAACTTAGGTCTAAAACCGAACTGAGAAGTGGATAGCAGAGCGTTACTTTCTAAGTATGCCATTAATCTACGGTTGACTATTTTCTCTAAAACTTTAGCTATTGATGGTAATAGCGAAATTGGCCTGTAGTTTGTTATAAGACCTTTTTTACCGCTTTTGTAAATTGGGACTACCACTGCCTTTTTAAGATATGTGGGAAAGACGCCCTCAGCAAGACATAGACGGTAAATGTGGGTCAGTGGAGGCACAAGAATATGTTTAAAATGCTTTAAGATGTTGTTACTAATGTTGTCCCATCCTGCTGCGCTGTTATTTTTTAAAGTTAGTATGACACTTTCCACTTCGATTTCATCTGGATCTAGCATAACAAAAGATCTGCCGCTCTTTAAATGGGTTGAGAAATTTGAGTGATTATCATAAAGGTTGTTGCCACATTGACTTTGTATTTGTTGTGCAAGTTTTGTTCCTGCGTTGACAAAAAAATTATTTACTTCGTCAGCCGACGATTGATACATAGCTAAGCTTAGTGCCTTAGCTAGGCCTAGGCGGTTTAAAGGATTTTAATAAATTAAAATTCGATGGATTGCCGTCATCACTGGTGCTAGCCGCCCGCACCCCACTCTGTTCGTCATTCGGGATTTCTTCGGTATAGTGGTGCGTCAGTAGGGCACTGTGTCTGTCGGTACTAAGTAGTATTAGTACTATCTATTCTGTGGTACTAGGTCCAATTTATTGTTCTGTCTGCTCGCGAGATAAACAAGTGCCGATAAAACTTTTCAACGACTTCGAGAATCTCGATCTTTGAGTTGATGGTGCGGCCATCCGCGATCGTAGTGTCGTTTGATTGTGTCGCCTCAACTGCAGAGCGAAGACTTATGATTCCCGGGGTTTTCTGGATCGCAGCCTCGATGACCCGAGTGTTAGAGTCGCGTAAGCTTTAGTATTTGTCGTTTTACGCCCCGTCCTTCCGGCGAAGACAGCCGACAGAATGGCATCTCGTGCTTTTTCCTCATCAGTGCGAGAGTCTCGGCTAACAGTTTAGACTTGTTTTCTCTCTATGCGGAGCAGATCTTTCGAGAGGAATCTCCTATTATCGCGACCACTGTGGTCGTCTTTTGCTTAATGCTATCGGTAGGAGGGCTAATGTAGGTCTGAGAATTGGCGTATTTGACGGGGCCTGTTCAGTTCTGATGTTTATATTAAGAGAGCCTCGTACTCGTTGGTGATCGCTTCAAGTGTTTATCGGCTCCAATTTTTCGTTTCGCCGCATTCATGTACTTCCACTTTTGCGGTTACCTGCGGTGTCTTACTAGGTATTGCCTTAACAGTGTCCTGGTACATGGCTTCAGCCATCTCGTCAGGGTGCGTTGAGTTCGGCGCACAAAATTTTTTTCATCACCTTTGGGCCGCCCCTATTGGTGAGTTTAAGTACGAAGTACTACGCTACGCGGGTCAACACACTACCAACTTCCACAAACTATTTCTCCTGACCAGGAAACCGATGCCACCCCAAGAGTAGGTCGCCTTTTCGATGCTAGCAAAAGTCACCTGAGTCTAGTTACCATGTCCTCCCCCTGTCTTCGCACGGTGTTCTTTTGCCGTAAGTAGATTACGTTCGTTGTAGGTCGCAAGGTATACCGTATAATTATACGGCAGGTTACCAAAATCAATTATAATTGATTTTGGTAACCTGCCGTAGCCCGGTAGTCTTAAAGACCATATGCACCGCCGTATTCGCCACCACGTGCTTGGCAGGGAATATCGAAGCTGTTGGCAATTGGGAGCCTTATATTAAGGCACTTAATTTACCTATTGGATATTTCAAAGTCAGAATAAAATTATGACGCCTTGGAATGGCTTTGAATTACCTCCGCTTGGAATGGCTTTGAAAGTCGGCTTGAATCTGGGGTAATGGTATCCTCGTCCGAATAGCGGGGCGACCGAGAACTGGTGCCGTTGTTGTGTTCTTTGGCGCTATAAAGGGCGCAGGGCGTAGCTTCTCGCACCAGTGACGTTGGTGCCCGACATCAGTTAATAACATATAAGTACTTCTACTCCTTATTTTCGCAAAAATTAGGAGTTGAGAGGCGAATTCTGTAAGTTTATGGAAAAATCCGCAGCACGTCCCACGTGGATGCGTTCAAAAATTCGCTGAAGGCGTTTGTAATATGTGAAAGAATCGGCTTTGATTTTAATGCAAAGCTCATAAATATTGAGAGTCCAAATTCAAGTGCTTAGCTTAAAATTAAACCGCAGGTGTGACTATTGTCTGGGAGATTTGTACCTGCCTTCTTCCCTATTTAACAATAAAGATAGAGGGACCCTAATCAAAAATAATTTCAATAACTAACGCTGGCATTTAATCGGCTCGCTGCGGCCCTATTGCCCTGGCGCCGCATCAAGGTTGGCTCGGCCCTGATACCTATGGATTAATAAATTACTCATAAAATGCTCGCAGATCATCGGAATATTACGGAACCCATAAAGAAGTGATAAACAAAAATTGGGCAAGTGCGAGTCGGATTCGCGCACGAAGGGTTCCGTACCATCATCTATAAAAGAAAATCACGTTCGTTGTATGTATACTTAAATACTTCATAAGTGTCTACCTGTTTATTAACATCGAGTAACAAATTGCTTAAAAATTACGTTTGTTGTATGGGAGCCCCCCTTTATTATTTACTTTTTTTAAATTTAATTATTTATTTTGAAAGGTAACATACAACTACATATTCTGTAAAAATTTAAAGCGTCTACCTGTTACAGTTAGTAATTTTGAACAAAAAATACGAAAAAAAACACGTTTTTTGTATGGGACCCCCCCTTAATATTTCATTTTTTTTTATTTTTAGTATTTGTTGTTATAGCGGCAACCGAAATACATAATTTGTGAAAATTTCAGCTTTCTAGCTATCATGGTTTATGAGATACAGCCTGGTGACAGACAGACAGACAGACAGACAGACAGCGGAGGCTTAGTAATAGGGTTCCGTTTTTTACCTTTTAGGTACGGAACCCTAAAAACTACGGATTACCGTGGCAAAATTAAAAAACAAACCCATATCCGAAGCAAGTATTTTTTTTTGCGGTCGATTTTGACGTCGATTGTTGTTCTGTTCGGGAAAGCTCGGTGATTGCTAAATTCGACAGGACTCAACTGTACCCCGCCCCTGCCTAGTCCTACAGCGCCCGCGCTGCCGCGTGGTCTGACGCGCACTGACTTGATCCAAGTAGGAACTTGGATCGAATCAGTGCACGTGCATAGTACCTACCTATATATTATTTTCGGGGCCTCTTTTGCCGCCCCCTTAAATGTGCCGCCCGGGGCCATGGCCCCCCCGGCCCCCCCCACGCTACGCCACTGATACTGACGTGTTGGCGGTTGTCAGTGTAGTACGTAGTTGGCGCCGTTGGCGGCGCTGGCGTCGTTCTCCGTCTCTCTTGCTCTCGTAGTTAAGATACACAGGAGAAACTTTCGTCTCTCTTGCACTCGTAGAGACAGCTGTCACAGCGCGACTGCCACGCCGCCAAGCGGCAATATGAGTCACAGTGGTCACAGAAAGTTTGTCTACAGAGCGTCCATAAGAAATGTGCCTCTATGTAAATATCTATGCTCTATGACGCCGCTTAGCACTGCGTAGAGCGTCGTAGGTTCGATCGATCCCCACACGAGACAACACTTTGTGAGACCCACAATTTTTGTTTGTAGTCTGGGTGTCATATTTTGTCTGTTGGTAGAATAATTGTATAGCGGACACAAGAAGGTATAATTCCTGGTGCGTGAGTTAGTATATATAGTTATAATTTTATAGACTCACGCCTGTATCCCCGAAGGGGTAGGCAGATATGTAGTACTACACCCACGTTTCGCCATGAATTTCTAGGTCCCACGTAATAGGGGGCGAGCCTAATGCCGTAACCGGGGACTTTGCCAGACTTCATGCTGCTACTGAGAATTCGGAAATACCCAGTAACACTTTTTGCCGACCCGGGAATCGAACCTGACATCTCCCGATCAGCAGATGCATACGCTATTCACTGGACCACGGAGGCAGTATTGTATATATTATTATATAAAAAAGAAAATAAAGTACTTTCAAGTCGCCTGCTGATTTCCATAGGGGTCCAAGCATATTAAAGGTCATTATTTAATCGGTAAAATATAAGAAGAGTAGTGTTTTGGTATACTTTGTATCAAGTATGAATATACTTACATATACAGCAAGCCGCCAATAACCTCGTGGCGTCCTCTGGCGGGTCACACTCAGGGAAGATCGGCTTCAGCACGTACACACTGAACGTCAGCGCTACTATAGCCTGCAGAAGATATTCATTGTCAGTTTACGATACATATAAGTTGCATGATAACTCATGTTATACAACTAAGTGAAAGTTACCCGAACTTTGAATGATTTACAGAACCAGCCTTGTTAATCGTTATGCTGCAATAAAAGGATTAACCCTTAAACCTATCATCAACATGTAACTAATAAGCACGATAAATAATTAAATTGATTCATTCAATGCGACACTGACATTCAAAGTTACGGGTAGACGGATTTTATTATCTATTCAATCATATTTTGATAAAACTTAATTCAATGGCTAAGTCAATAAAAGTCAAAACTGGTTTTCCTTACTAATCTACGTGTTCAGTTAAGAGAAAAAAAAAGATAAGAATTTAACCACTATTTATACATTTACCATTTATCTTTAATTTGCAAATACATAGCTTAACTATTCTTAACCTAAGCTTAAGATTTAATTAACAGAGTTAAATTCATCAAACGTATCGATCCCATTCACACTAGTCAACATCAATTTCCAGCCTGAACCAACAGCGACAAGAAAGAGAAAACCAAAGCAAACAATGAAAATGAGTCCCAAGGTGGGCGCCAATAAGCCTATGACGTCAACGTAATACGAAACTAATGTACAATGCAAGATGGACTTTATCCTCCAATGTACAATGCAAGATGGACTTTATCCTCCTACCATAGAACTGAAATTTCTATAAATGATCTTCTAAGTGTGTTAAGCCGGCATAGGCCTAGTAATCCATGGTACGCTACAATGGTGGGCTGTAATTTGGCGTCTTTAATCTAAAAAGCAACCATTCTTTGCTTGTAATTTAAACTTATTAGAGAATATTTTTTTAATTATCTTTTAAAATACTACAATCGGCCAATAGACGGTCTATTTATTTATTTTATTTATTTATTTATTTTTCTTCAAATAAAACGGCATTCGCCAATTACATTAAATGAACACAGACATAAAAACTTAAGGTTAACACATACAAAATACATAAAACTTAAAATATTAACATAAAAATATAAAATTTGGAAAAAGACAAAAAAAAAATAACAAAAATTTAACTTATTTTAATAAATTCGTTCATACACTCGTCTCACAGTACTCCAGACACACTGACATAATTTCCTTCCATTCGTCCGCAAACACATCACATTCAGGTTTGGTGACCAACAGAGCATTGAGAGCAGAAAGTGTACGAGGCACAGGTGATTGCGCTCGTGCTACAGTGCGGGACATGGGCACCGCAAATGTCCTATGTCTTCTGGTTCGGCTATAGTTTACCGGAGCAAAAAGTTGACACAGTTCCTCATGTAACTTTGCCGCGTCTGTTTTTCCACGTATAACTTTACACATGGTTATTATCTGGTCGTGATTTCGTCTGACCTCAAGCGAATTATATCCTAGGCAGCCCAGTAAAAATTTTGTAGGGTACATAAATGGGTAGTAACCATGTGACCTTTTATATAAATACCTTAGAAAGGCTTTCTGAACCTTTTCCATCATCAAGATGTACTTTTTTTCGTATGGATTCCAGACACAGGAACTGGACTCCAACTTGCTACGTACAAGCGCCCCAAAGACTAATTTCATAACATTAGTGCTACTGAAATCGTTCATGTTACGAAGAATAAAGCCTAAACGCTTATATGAGTCCCTTGCAACCGTCACCATATGATCATGGAACGTGAGTCCTCGATCGAACATGACACCCAGATCTTTTATACAGTCTTTTCTGGTTACGATTGCATTATTTATTTTATAGCTAAATGAAATTGGCTGTCGTGCTCGTCCAAAACTCATAACATAACATTTGCTAGGATTAAATGACATTTTGTTTTTTACGCTCCATTCGAGTACGGCATCAATGTCTCTCTGCAATGCTAAACAATCTGCTTCGGAGTCTACTGCACGAAAGATCTTCAGATCGTCAGCATAGAGAAGACTTTTAGCATGTTTTATAACTGTTGGCAGATCATTTACCATTATGAGAAACAGCATATCTATAATTTAATCTTCGATGCCAAAGCAGTCAGTATTTTTTTTTCATACGTCACTTGATACCAACTTAAACCTTAGAAGCAGAAAACCAATAAAGCAGATAATTTCCCTAATTCCATAACGCTTGTAATAAATTCCATTAAACAAATAAACCGGTATTAGTCGTGAGAAAATAAAATCCAATAATACAAAACCCGTTTATCTATCCTAACACCAGTGAGACAAACCCTACAATAGTTACAAATTGTCAGACAAGAACAAATAACATTTAAATAGATCCCACTACGGGCGCCAATAACCGAATGACGTCAATACAAGAGAATGAAAACAAATAACCATTGCAATATTTACTTCATCATGTTATAAATAAGGTTGATATTGGTTCTCTATTGGAACTGACATTTGAGGATGGGACGGTTGGTGCTCTACATTTCTATAGGAACAATGTAGCTCGCGATAGATGACCCTTTTCTAATATTTTTTGGGTACAATCAAAATAGTTGTAAGAAAATAGTAGCTATATGTTTCCACAATTATTACATAGTAAATTGACAGTCACAGAATACATAATGTTTCAGTCGAATCAGTAACCGAAAGATAACTTTTATATATTTTCGGTTCCTTTATTACTAGTGTCCGAATCAGTTGCTAAAGAATTCAAGTTTCATACGTTTCTTAAGTTGTCACAAATCAATGTCAAAAGACTCAATAAGTGTTTGAATGGAAACGATTCCATTTACATCAATAAGAAAGGTAATAAAAAGACGTCCCTCGTTGGGCGCCAATAAGGTGTCAATATAAAACCAAACAAATCCGTCCTGCAATAATGTCTTTATAGCTTCATGAAACAGACTTACTATCGTCTCTTCTATCTTTTACAGAATCCAACTCTGAATCAAGATATATTAGATGATGACTTTGTGAATGGTTTAATAATCATTGCGATGCCTATGCGAAATAAGAATCTTTTTTCTACTCTGCAATTTCTTGGCAGGTGGCCAGAAACGTTAAAGAAAGGGTGCAAAAAACTACAGTCAACAGTTAAAGATACATAGGTACATACAGCTGTTAGAATTAATTTTTTAAACATAATAAATGTCAACTTTGTTGCAAGCAGCGCGAAAAAAGATAGAGACCACCCAGATCCAGCAAGAATTGATTATTTAAGTACAATCAATTTATTTTTCTTTCTTAAAAAGACAACTCCCGCACTAGGAATAAATCCTTTGTCGCGTAGGACTTTACAGACAATCAATTAATGGACACAAAAACATTCAGACTCAAAACAACAATTTATGGATCATACAATGTGTTGTCTCGTGTGTGGATCGAACCCATAACAGTCGGCACGGTGCCAAGCAGCTAGGCGGCCGCTTAAACCACTACGCCAACCGCGCAGTCAGACCCACAATAAAAGTCCCGTACTCTTTCAACACAAAAAGGAATATAAAAGACCTTAGTTGAACGTCAATACTATCAACATTTTTTTTTTCGGCGGTAGGTGTGAAAAAGTTAACAGCTGCTAAAATTTTTCAAGTATCTTTAATAATCAAATAAATAAATTTTTAAAATAATTATTTACATTTTTGAGTGCTTTTGTACACAATTAAAGAGTACTTACATTTGTGGAACAAAATATCAGTTTATGTAAAAATACTCTAAATTTATACACCACCTGCCAGCACAACGCACTTACTGGAAATTACTCACATTCAAAGTACTACACAATACAATGGCTCAATTGGATGACATTAAAACTGCACAAATGAACCTGGAGGAGAGCTTCTCTAAGCGTATGGCCGAGCTGGAAGCACAACTGCACACTGGAGGACCAGCCAAGGACACTGTGGCCAAGGTTGCGGAGGAGTTCCGGACCTTTAGAGAACTGGTTTTCACTATGCTTGGCCTGCTCAGAAAGCAGATTAATGAATGTTCTGCAGCTGTGGACGACATGGAGACGAGACATCGCCGCAAGGCGCTCATTTTCCTGGGTGTTGCGGAGACTGAGGGAGAGGACTGCACTGCTGCTGTACTTGGTGTAATCCACAAAATGGAGCTCAGCAATATCACAGCTTCTAACATCTGTTCTTGTCACCGGATCGGCACACGCAATAAGGAGCATCACAGGCCTCTGCTAGTGAAATTCAACTGTGTAGAAACCAGGTCTGTTGTGTGGAGGAGCAAGACGAAGCTGAAGAGTTCTTCAATTGCAGTCAAAGAGTTCCTGACTAGGACACGGCAGTCCATCTTCTTCAAGTCACGCCAGCACTTCGGGATGAGGGCATGCTGGACCCAGGACGGGGTAATCGTTGTGAAAGCCGGCGACGGCAGCCGATATAAGTGCACGACTATGGACCAGCTCAATGTTCTCATGCAGAAGTTCCCCGATAGGCCAACAATATCGAACAAGACTGACGGTGGGATGCCTAGTTCAGCGGCGGTGAGCTCCAAACAGCGTAAATAAAGTAATTTGTTGTTTTAGTAGTAGCTATTTAACGTTCTTACTCTGTTATGTTATTGTTTACTACGCTTATGGATAAGTGTTATGATTTTGCGCTTCACTAAAAGATCGAACATTGTTATTCAATATGTGTTTGGTTGTTACCCACGTATAAATTAACTTTTAACGCTTTATATAAAATTATTGTAGATTAATAATTATTTTCTGATTCGAAGTCAGGTTATAAACAATCTAACCATGTCAAAATTTTTGTTATGTCACTTTGACGTTTGACAGTAATGACACGTTCAGAAATTTGGAAGCTGCTGTTCTATTTTTGTTTTAATGTGGTAATGTTGTGTAGTACGTTTTGTTTGTATTTTGCGTTTAGTTTTTTTTTCTTTGTGCGTCAACTGGCGGGTGGTGCAGGGATGTTATATGTACTTGCACCAAATAAGTAAGCAACGTATATACACTATTCCTAATCATAGTTATTTAAGTACTTCTTTTTATATATATTATCTATATTTATATATATATATATATATATATATTTAAATTATTTATTAATTCATGATTTCTGATAGCGAGTCTTTTCATTCTGCCGATGAATCCGCTGATGGTTCCCTTGATGGAAGTTTTCATTCACTGCCCGATACGTTGGGTGATTGTGTGCGTAGGACTTTCGATCAACCTTCTAGTAATAATTTTAATGTGTGCCATTTTAATGCACAGAGCATTGTAAGCCACTACAGCGATTTGCTGGAAGTTTTCACTGCTGCTAATGTTGATGCCGTTCTGGTCTCAGAGAGTTGGTTAAAACCTCATCTCTTATCTACCACTTACCCTCTCCCTGGTTTCATATTGATACGCAATGATCGAGTGGATCGGAGAGGGGGTGGTGTGGCCATTTATCTCCGCAGTAACTTTCGCTATAAAATTATTTCTTCGTCTTCTCCAAACTATACTGCAAATGCGGAGTATCTCTTCATTGAGGTTTGCGTCAAAGGCAGTAAATTGGTTCTTGGTGTCGTGTACTGTCCTCCTTCTGTTGATTATTTCTCCAGTCTCGAAACGAGTCTGGAATCTTTAGGGTCGGAATATTCACATCATATCATCATGGGCGATTTTAACACCGATCTCCTGTCTCCTTGTACCCAAAGATCCTCTAAACTCCTTGATGTAGTTAAGTCAGCCAGTCTCCACATTTTACCCCTGCAAGTTACCCATCACAATATAACAGGGGAAGATACCTGGCTTGACTTGATTCTCACATCTAATCCTAACCTAGTTTCCTTCCACGGCCAACATCCTGCACCGACGTTCTCCCATCATGACCTTATTTTCCTTTCTTATATCCTAAAATCACCCAAACCCCCGCCAAAGGTTGTGCGCAGACGTTGTTTTGGTCGTATGGATGTGGAAATGTTATGCCGGGATGCCTCGCTTATTATTTGGGATAATGTGTTCCAAGCCCCCACTCTGGACGCCAAGGTCGAGGCTTTTAATACCAACGTTATTGGTCTTTATGACAAACACGCTCCTGTTAGGCGCATCAAATTAAAGCGTCCACCAGCTCCTTGGCTCACCCAAGATGTGCGGACGGCGATGAGACGGAGGGACCGGGCCTTTCACAGATTTAGGAAGGATCGGTGTGATCATAACTGGGCACTTTACAAGGCTGCAAGGAATCGGTGTAACCAAATGATACGCAACGCTAAACGCCGACATATCCTAGTTAATATCACCTGTTCTTCCCCCGCTGATACCTGGAAGTTCCTCGGGACGCTAGGTATTGGCAAAAAGCGTAGTGTCGAATTTCAGGGGACATTTGGTTTGAATGATTTAAATCAACATTTCACCACCACTACCACGCTTGATCATCAGACCAAATGTCTCACTCTCGATTACTTAGCCAATCTACCTCGCCCTAACATCCAGTCTTTTACTTTTTCTCCAGTAGCATCGGAGGAGATTATAAGGATTATCCGCTCCATAAAATCCAATGCGGTGGGCTGTGATCACATCAGCCGCCGTATGATCACCACTATCCTGGAACACCTCATCCCAGCTATCACTCACATTGTCAATTTTTCCCTAGACTCCGGCACATTCCCAGACCTATGGCTTAAAGCCTACGTCACTCCCTTACCTAAAATTCAGAATCCTTCTCGCCTTAATGACTTCCGTCCAATTTCCATCCTACCTTTCCTGTCCAAGGTGCTTGAGGCCAGCGTTCAGAAGCAGCTATCTCGTCATATTTATTTAAACAACCTTTTAAGCCCTTTACAGTCTGGCTTCAGACCTGGCCACAGCACCATTTCCGCCCTCCTCAAAGTGACTGGCGATATTAGATCGGGCATGGAGAATGCCAAAGTCACCGTGTTGGCTTTGGTAGATTTCTCTAATGCCTTCAATACCGTCAGTCACGACATCCTCCTTGCTATCCTTTCCCACCTTATGATCTCCTCTGAGGCACTGGAATGGTTCTCGTCCTATCTTCGTGGTCGCCAGCAAGCGGTTCGCGTTGACGAATCCTCATCGAATTGGTGTGAGATGGGCTCTGGTGTTCCACAAGGCGGTATTCTCTCTCCTTTGTTATTTTCAATTTTCATTAATCTCGTAACCCAGAATCTTCAATGCGCTTATCATTTGTATGCCGATGACTTGCAGCTTTATGCTCAAGCTAGCGTTGAAAATATATCGTCTGCCATTGACACTGTTAATAGGGATCTAGAGTACTTACGTAATTGGTCTAACTCTTTCGGTTTGACGATAAATCCAACCAAGTGTCAGGCTATAATTGTGGGCAGCCAAAGAATGTTGAGCAAATTAGACAAAACTGCTTTGCCACCTATAATATTCAACGGTTCTGTCATCGAGTGTTGTCCAGCGGTCAAAGATCTAGGTTTACATATTGACACAAATTTAAATTGGCGCGCTCAGGTAACTAATGTTAGCCAAAAAGTCACTGGTACCCTTCGTGCTCTGTATCGCCTGAAGAACTTTTTACCATCCAAAACTAAGATAATGCTTGTGCACACCTTGATTTTCCCTGTAATCGACTATGGTGATTTGTGTTATTTCGATCTGAATGCAGACCTTCTCAATAAACTTGACCGTCTTCTAAATAACTGCATTCGATTTATTTTTAACCTTCGCAAGTATGACCATGTGTCTGCTTATCGTTCTCGTTTGAAGTGGTTACCCATTCGTCAACGCCGTAGTATGCGCGCTCTCACTACACTCTACTCTATTCTCATGTCTCCTAACACACCTTCCTATCTAACTTCTCATTTTCAATATCTGTATTCCAGTCATAATAGAACTCTACGCTCCTCTAATAATCTACTCCTCCTATGTCCTTCACACAGCTCTGACTTCATTCACTCATCTTTTCCCGTGCAATCTGTTCTTCTGTGGAACGCCCTCCCTCTAGAGATCAGGACGGCCACCAGCAGACACACATTCAAATCGAAAGTACGAGAGCTCTTACACTCCGAACTTGCAGGATCATCGCAGAATTGATATCTCTAGTTAATTTTATATTATATATATTTATTTATTTATATATATTCATATATAAATATTTCTCTATTTTACGTATATATGTAGGTTTATATTTTATAGTATTTACTATTGTGTATATGTATTGTATGTAATTAGTTTGTAGTTATTGATTTGTATATATAAATAATGCTATGTTAGTCCCTAACACTTCAGCTTGCACCTACTTCATATATCTCTGCATCACCCCAAGGTAGACTGTTAGAGAATGCCTCAGGCATTAAGTCCGCCGATACATGTATATTATGTGTATGAAGTCCAATAAATAAAAATAAATAAATAAACATAGGAAGTAGAACAAATATCCGATGCAATACTCTATAAAACAGCGTTGGAACATCTATTTCCTTCCATACATTGTTCCATCAATATAAACATATGAGGCAATATACTTACAGCACCTACGCCTTATGGAGATACGTCTTTCTTTTGTTTCCTTGTTTGGGTTGGTACTGGCTCACAGGGAAGTGTTTATGGAAAGACTTATGAAGGTAGCTAAGCTCGTATATTGCGAAGGGATCCAGAGCACATCAAAGAAAACTGGAGTAGAAATATGAAACTCTTTGATAGTCAGCCTCGTCAGTAAGGATTTTGGAAATAAACCGGAATATATCCTACTAAATACAAGCAAAGAATTTTTTTCATATGTTGTATCTGGTTTTATTGAAATAGAGAAGCCTTTGGACTACTACGAGAAAAGTTTAATCGGTCTACTGCTGATATATATCATAGGAAACAAAAGAAGAATCAGCGTGATGTAGGTTTTCGCAGTTCATTGTATTCGCATCTCCTAACTTGTGTCACAATAGCACAGTGAGCCAGTGTGAGGGTTTCGTCTACTATCCCGCGCTTGTTTGAAGGGTTGTTCTAGGCTTTGAAGGCGAGAGTTTCCTATTTCTTCCCAAATATACTTAAAGAAGAGTCTATTATAATATTTAATAATATGATACACTACAATAAATAGTAAGTGCGCTGCTAGACACCTACATTATTCAACATGATTTGATTTTCCTCAAATTTCTTTCTGGTAACATAAAAAAGGCCGCAAAGTGTAAGGCGACAGCCCTACTTAGATTAGTGACCGCCCGCTGAAAACCGTAATTTTACGTAATTTGTATTCCGATGGAGTCTCTTATTCGTACCAACGTACGCAATAATAATACCGCGCGAACGTCATCGCAACCCATAGACTGAGAGGTTAATAGATATGGAATATAAAGGAAAATATTGAGACGGAACTTTAACAAAGGCATGTGTTTTTATAAAAACAGAAATAAAAATGACTGAAATATATGACAAAAATATGTAAATTAAATAACTATTAAATCTATATAATTATGTATTTATTTCACAACGGATACTTGACCACAATTATTGTCGTAATAAAACTATAATGTTGTATATTTTAGTGTTACAACCACAGAATACTTCTCTCATCTGTGGTTACAACGTAGTTTTTTTTATTAAATTAGAAAAGCTAGTAGGTAAGTGATTGGGACAATATGTTATTGTTGGTTCAGTACAGATAAATATCGACTGTTGGGCGGGACAGTAAATACAATTAGTTAACATCTCACAAAGGAGCAAAAAATCTAGGTAGGTACAGTAGGTACAGAAAAAGAAAGGAGGTTCTGTATGCCGATTTTATTAGGAAAATTCGCGCAGCTTTAACCGTCAAAACGTAGCAAAAAGACTTGTCATTTGTGTAAATATTGTATGAATCTCGGTACCTATACAAATAGAACACACGGCGTTCGGGAAGTTACGGCATATCTTTACGTCCGATATCCCGCAGTGTCTCAAGACGAAAGTACGTTAGTAGGTACCTACTATCTATTCTGTGACAAAAGTCTTTGACTAAGTAGTGTGTGTTGCCAGTGATGATCTTCGGAGCCGAGACGTGGTCGCTAACTATGGGCCTTTGCCGGAAGCTCAGGGTCACTCAGAGGGCGATGGAGAGAGCCGTGCTCGGAGTTTCCCTGCGAGATCGAATCTGATGAGGAGATCCGCAGGCGAACCAAAGTCACCGATTTAGCTCTCCCAATAGTCAGGCTGAAGTGGCAGTGGGCAGGGTACATAGCCAGAAGAACCGATGGCCGTTGGAGCAGAAAGGTTCTAGAGTGGCGGCCACGCACAGGACGTCGTAGCAGAGGTAGGCCTCCCACAAGGTAGACTGACGATCTTGTTGGGGTCGCGGGCAGTGGAAGGATGCGGGTGGCTCAGGATCGATCTATGTGTGGAGAGCCTTGGGGGAGGCCTATGTCCAGCAGTGGACGTCTTTCAGCTGATATGATTGATTGATATCCACACATTAGGACTCATTGTCACCCGCTTCATATTGCGATGTCGTACACATGTAAGTAACATTTCCTACGTAGACAGAATACTTTTACAAGAAATACCGTATCATTTTCATGTTTATACGATTTGATGGTCTGTATTCCGCCCCTGTTAGATGACACACAGAACTCTATGCTATTGCGTCACGAATATATTTAAATTTCGATTCGATACCAACAGTTTTTGTCGATGGTATCTTGCAAGTAAGTAGGTTAAATATAAAAAGTTTTATGATAGCGATGTCGATAGAATATACGTTTACATAATATGTCAAGGTCTATATACCTATTTCTTTTTATTTTCTATGAATAGCGTGTTAGTTTCAATCAATAATTATTGTAGCTAAACGATATCATTAAAAGTTTGACCATTATTGGTAAACATACTTCTTCTGTGCTGTGTTTTTATTCGAGTTTAGTGACGTTTACAGTTGGTTACACGTTACGTTTACACTTTGCGTCTTTGGTTTGCTATAAAACGTATGAAGCGATACGTAGACAATTCAGGCATTAGCTCATTGTATGTTTTCTTGTTTATTAGTTACATACATAATCGACAAACTGTCTTGATTTATATGCATCATACGGATTAATCAAGTGGATCTTAATCGGGAACAATTTACTTATACAAGTTATTAATTGTTCGCGTGGCGACCACGATCGGTGCAAGACGGTCGAAACGACGGAAACACGTATGAATTTATACCTAAAATCTTTTAATTTTCACGATTGAGAACCGTTAAATAATTTTGTATGGATGGTTACATACATAATAATATTAAACACAGCGTTCTAACATATAAAGCGAAATCACAACCTACTGTCGTTATGTATTTTATGGTGGCGTCGTGTGCCATAACATGCATATATATATATATATATATATATATATATATATATATATATATATATATATATATATATATATTATATCTGTTTGAAAATGGTACACGATCTATAACATTGTTTCTATTCTCGAAACGTTGGGGCCATGGGGACCAAGTGTGAGATTTATTTTAAGATATGTTCTTGAAGTTGCGTTAACGAGTTACGAGCACCGAGTGTCACCCATAAAAAGGTGACATCCGGGTGGGATGACCACCTCAGCTGGATGACCGCACCAACTGCTGTACCAGGTGTCTCACCTAGTAGCCATGCCACTTACAGTATGAGATGACTCTAGCATGCAAGTTACTTTTTTTTTATTTATTTAAAAGAAACTCACGCACTAAGAATAAATCCTGTGTCGCGGGGGTCTTTATTAACAACCAACGGACACAATGAGCACCCAGACTCGAAACAACAATTTCTGGATCAGACAAAGTGTTGTGTCGCGTGGGAATCGAATCCACAACACTAGGCGCAGTGTCAAGCGGCGAGGTGGTCGCTTAAACCACTACGTCAACCGCTTAGTCAATCAAACTTTTCTGGTAATACTCGGCCGTAGGTATAAATATTAGTTCCAGTTACCTGTGAGCAGGGCCTGACGATCATGCACTCTATCCAGAGCCGCACGAACGCGGCGAAGGGGCCGAACGTCTCCATGATGTACGCGTAGTCGGCGCCGCTCAGCCGGATCATCGTGCCTAACTCCGCGTAGCAATATGCGCCGACCTGGGGAGGAATATCATTTATTAATTACTAGACTTTAGGTACCTGCGAATCCCCCCACGTGGGATAACCGGCTCCCAATATCGTGTAATCGTGGTGTGAAAAGACCAATTACCAAGCCGAAGTCTACTCGTTTTGCACATCTTACCAAGTCATTTAAGCAAAAATAATACCTGGGAAACTATAATAAGTTTTTAAGCCGCTATGTAAAGTGCGCGCGTGCAATGCTCGAGATACTTACCTATCCATGGGTGCTTAGGACATGTACCTATAGGACAAATTGGCGCGAGAAATGCATCGATTTTTTGTAAAAGTAAAAAATAAATGATATTTTTTTTTGTAATCGGCGCCAAACGAGCAGACAGATTGCCTGATGGTAAGCAATTACCGGCGCCCATGGACACAAGCAATACCACAGGAATCACAAGTGCGTTGCCGCCCCTTGGGGTTAGGAAAAGGGATAGCATGAGGAGTGGGATGAGGAGAAGCAATAGGGGATAGGGCCTCCGGCACTCACACCCATCGAACGAAACGCAAGTGTTTAGGTACAGTTACTTTACGTCAACCTTCTGTGAGAGGGTAGTACCACAGAACAGATAGTACTAACGTACAGAAGCATCACTTCGCAAACCAATTTATAGAAATGGCGATTCTAGGTACTAAGCAACAAATTGCAATTCAGCTCGCATAAGCACTCAGTGCCTAAGGCGATATTCACCTAACCGTTCCCGCTCTTTTCTAACACATACATAACGCTGTCGCGCTAGGGTTGTCGACTTGCCGCTGCTACTATAACATTTATTCATCGTCTATCTACCTACTTGACCACGTAATAATAAATTATTATCCTATAAGTAGCCTATCTCACTATTTGAGCTCGTAGAACAAAAACCACAAAAAATCTGGTCATTTTCACTATACTAATTCTTAGTTATTTCCTAAACGCGTGGACCGATTTACATGATTCAAACAGATAAAATGTTTTTCGAACTAGATCTTTAATTTGACACATACATATACGTTGAGATATCTCAACAAACAAAAATCAAATTATCAGGTTGCTTTCGACACACATCCGTTAAATGAGCAATACTTTGCACCAGACTTGTGATGAGACATTTTTGTTGTTCACTATTAAAATTCACGTTATAAGCAAGCCCTGCGCGCGAGCGGTGACGACGCGGTGTGGAAGCCGCGCGAAAGCACGGTAATAATATCTAACAGTATTGTAACTCTATACAAACGCACGAAACTCGAGTTATACCTACGCGCCTCGAGCAGAGTACCCCATTAGGCTGGGCGGACTGTACCTACAGTACCCGCAGCCGCTATCGTGCCGCAGCTCGCATGCGGCGCGTCTGGTAGGTATATAACTCACGAAGACCGCCGAGTTACAATACTGTTAGATTATATTACCGTGGCGAAAGTGTAGGCACTTATCCTTGTAGGTATGGCCGAGTCAAGGAGGCCTGGTAGTACTTCCCCGGTCGAGCCGGCCCATTCATACTGAAATCAGCAAGGCCCTACTACCGTGTACTACTTATTATTATTCTTTGGAGACTCAATATCTCCTGAAGCATTAATTTCCCAGGTATGGTGTCGAAGTAAAAAAATGTTCTTATTGATTGGTAGGTACAATATGGGATTTTAGTTTTCGTTAAGGGTCTTTTTACACACTGTATAATGTGGTAAAAGAAGCCAATGTCTCCAGCCTCCTAACTATCTCCACACAAAAAAATCGTTACGTTATGATGTGAAAAAAAGAGGACTACAAACGCATATTCGCATTTAAAATTTAAGTCGTATGGATAACTAGAGGACGCCAGCAGCTACGCCTGTAATTTTTTTAAATTTACCCATTTTGGCTGATCCCGTGGGAATTTCGGGAAATCCCTTCTTAGTGCACCCCTACGGTCCCCAAGGAACATACATGCCGAATTTCAGCTTACTGCGCCCAATAGTTTCGGCTGTAGCGTGTCTGTCAGTCAGTCAGTAACGCAAGGATTTTATATATTAAGATTATAGCTGTTGCATGCATTTTCATCGTGCTGGCTTCAAAATGATCAGATTGATTTGAATTAAACTTTTTACCCAATTTTCACTACCTTGAGAATATGGCAGGAATAGATCCTTAGGTACTTATTTACAAAATAACCCAATTATCCAAACACGTTTCTAGCTTCAGTAATTAAGTTTACTTAGAAATGAACATTATGCTATCGTTTATTTCAAGAGTAAAACTTGAAAATATATAGGTAAGCCACGCAGGCAACGATTTTTTTTATTAACTCCATCCCAAAACCAAGTGATTGTCATAGAATGCCAACTGAATCATTTAAACAATAGGTATTCCATTAAAACAGTGTCTACAGACAAAATCGTGCAGTCGATATATCGTTATCATAACATAGTAACTGGCACATGCGCGACGCCATCTGTGCCGATAACATTGTTTATTACAATGATACATACTTATTGCTACATGCGCCAATTATATCTACCTACATCATTTTAGAGACAGCCCATACTATTACTTTCCTCATTTACGTTTATTTCTTTTCTTCTTTCGTGTGGGTTTGTAGCTAGAGTTATTTCATCTTCAAGCACTTTCGCCTTAAATCTGGGGAACCACATTTTGGGGAACTTAGCATACGCTCCGTTACAACATCATAGGTCATAGAGCACATAGATATTTATATAGAGATTGTGACGTATGTCCGGTACCTACCGCGTCTACGTCACAGTACTGTCCATACGCTCGGCCAATCAGAGAAGGCCATCGTCTGCGCTCGCGAAGCCTGACCAAATATGGTCATGAACGGACTCCAATTCTGATGGAAGGCCCGGTATAAAAAGGGGCCGATAGAGAGGCCGGACCGCTACTCTAACGTCGCTTCTACTACCTACCTACTATAACTAAGCGTACCTACTGACCTTACGTCGTATCCACGTGTATCCTGGTCCCAGCTACAGGTTCCAGGTCTACCTTAAGGCTCCGGGCTACTCTACCTAGACCGCTACACTACCCTGCACCGTCATCGACGTCACCTCTGCCGAAGAGTCTGGCCTGCCCTGCTCATCGCACTCAGACCGCCGGCGCCTGCCAGCTGAACCAAAGGCCTGCGGGGACCTGCCCTGCACACTACCGGAGGGAACAGCGTGGGAGACTGCAGCCCTTAGTGTTCAGGCCAGTGTCGTGTTGTTGGTCGGTCATACTCGTGCAAGGGAAGTGAGACAATACTCGGCAATAAACGCATCTAGAACCTCTACTGCGTTTTAATACCAGAACCCGCCACAAGGCGCATTTCTTATGGACGCTCTGTAGACAAACATTCTGTGACCCAAATTGCCGCTTGGCGGCGTGGCAGTCGCGCTGTGACAGCTGTCTCTATGAGTGCAAGAGAGACGAACTGACGACACCCGCCAACACGCCTATTGGAATCGGCACATGCGCTTCTATTATGTAAATCTGTATTCATTAAACACCACGTAGGTTTGACAGAATGTTAACATTTCAACAGAGAACTGGTCTTACCTCCGCATCATCCGATCTTTAAACAACTGAACCTACTCCATTTTCTCGTCCTCCTTCAATAAGTGGGTAGATACATACTGGGATAAAATATAACAGACTGAGATCACCCTTCGTTTACGGCGGAACAAATTGCGGATAATTTGGTCCTTCCACTCAAGTTTAGGTAATACGTGCATTTAATGAATTTTGAACCTACTTCTTTAATCATCTAATAATCTTGACTATATTTACGTATATATATATATATATATATATATATATATATATATATATATATATATACTAGAAGACGCCAGCAGCTACACCTCCATTTTTTTTAATTTACCCGGTTTAGCCGATCCCGTGGGAATTTCGGGAAATCCCTTCTTAGTGCACCCCTATGGTCCCCAAGGAATATACATGCCAAATTTCAGCTTCCTGCGCCCATTAGTTTCGGCTGTAGCGTGTCTGTCAGTCAGTCAGTAACGCAAGGATTTTATATATTAACCTCTTGTATGCCGGAATACCAGACACAATTAAAAAGCTATTGTGTCTCGTTGAGATCTGCGTTCCGGCATACAAGGGGTTAAGAAGATTATTAAAATAAATTATAGCGGTTTTTGCAATTAAATGTTTAAGTTTTTTCTATCTATTTTGTTGTTTATAAGTTTTATTTTGTATGTTTTTATTATTATTTTAGTGATTCCGCGACGCCACTCAATGGACCTGCCAGAATACCCAGCGCTGCGGCAAAGTTTGTCACAGCATTAGCTGAAGCAGACTCCAATTTTGGCCTCACTAATGCTGTTCCTTCTAATTTCTTGTATTAGACTTTAGTATTATTTTATTTTGATTGTGTTTTCTGTTAGATATTTATTGCTGTGAGGCACAAAATAAACATTTTCTTTTCTTTTGTTTATATTATAACTAGAGGACGCCAGCAGCTACGCCTGCAATTTTTTTTAATTTACCCGTTTTGGCCGATCCCGTGGGAATTTCGGGAAATCCCTTCTTATTGCACACCTACGGTCCACAAGGAACATACATGCCAAATTTCAGCTTCCTGCGCCTAATAGTTTCGGCTGCAGCGTGTCTGTCAGTCAGTCAGTAACGCAAGGATTTTATATATTAAGATAATCATAATCATGAGAACTAGTGTGTGTTGGTGAACAGGTTACGGATAAGAAATATGAAATGCCGTGGCTGTCGTAAGAGGAAGGGAAAATACGAACTAACCCGATACATACCAAGTATCTAGGGAAAGACAAAAAAAACTTGGCATCAAACCGTATACCAACCCCTCTGGCCAGCGTGATATCGTAGGCCAAATCGTCCTATTAGCTCACAATGCTACTGTTAGGGAAATTAGGAGAGGCTTAAGCGCAGCATTGGACTGCAAAACGCCTAAAGAAGAACTTGAGAGCGCTGCGTTAACAATTTGGTTAAACTTGCTGATTTCAGCATGAATGGGCCGGCTCGACCGGGGAAGTACATACTACCCTCTCACAGAAAATCGACGTAAAGTTATAGTACCTACCTAAACTGTTGCGTTTCGTTCGGTGAGTGAGAGTACCGGAGGCCCTATCCCCTATTCCGTCTCCCTCATCCAACTCATCATCCTATCCCTTTTCCCAACTCCAAGGGGCGGCAACGCACTTGTGACTCCTGTTTTGTTGCTTGTGTCCATGGGCGGCGGTAATAGCTTACCATCAGGCGATCCGTCTGCTCGTTTGCCGCCTATTACCATAAAAAAACTTATTTTTGATAACACATCAATGAATCCAATTCAATGCTCCTGCCGCATTATGAAACGAAACCAATAATAATGTAATCCAAGTGCTTCTAAATCCGCTTCAATCCTATTAGAAGCCCAACGTAAAAAGCCTCCACTTAAAATTATTATTCTTTTGGTGGATTTGATTTTAAAAATATATTTAATTCACTATGTATACTATGTAGGCATGTATTTACAAAAAAAAACAAAGTATATATGTATGTTTATCCATTATCTAGTACCCATAGTACAAGCTGTGCTTAGTTTGGGACTAGATGGTGTTGTGTATGTGGTAGAATATTATTATTTTTATTATTATTGTATTATGCCGTTAGATATATTTATCATCGTAGCTCAGATGAAAATATAGATTTTTATAATAGAAGGTATGAAGACAATGCTTTGTGTGATCCAAAAATTGTTGTTTCGAGTCTGGGTATTTTTCGCGTCCGTTAAATTGTATATTTCTTCATTTCCCTGCACGACAGGAATTATTCCTATTGTGGTAGTTGCCTTTTAAAAATGAAAATATATATTGACGTATTTTATATGGAGGTACGCAAAGCAGCGATAACCGAGTGGTGTGACCGACACACTTCTACGCATCTCGGGTTCAAATCCACGGCACGCACTAATAACTTTTCGAAGTTAAGTGCGTATTAATTAATTATCGCTTGCTTATCGGCGAAGGAAAACATCGCGAGGAAACCTGCATGTCTGAGAGTTATCCATAATGTTCTCGAGAGACATGTGAAGTCTGCCAACCCGCACTTGGCCAGCGTGGTGGAATATGGTCTTACCCTTCTCATAGTGAGAAGAGACCCGTGCCCAACAGTGGGACTGTATAAAGGGCTGATGATTATGATTTTTTTTATATGGAGCTACGTCAAATATCTATCTCTAGTAGCCAAATCCATGGATAGATCGGATACTGACGCCGGCGCTAAGTCATTTATGGTGGATCGCTCGATCAGTCTGTCATTACCCCTTCGTATCTGTTAAGGCCTATTCAAACCTGAGCGATTTTCGCTGCCGCTGTGGGTAGAGGTACATACCGCGCGGGTTTCGCTCAGGTATTTAGTATCAAGTACCGCGGCTAGAGCGACCTAAATTTCTTACCTCTCTGAGCGAAACTCGACTACCGCGAGTTATTCTACCCACAAGGATAGCGAATACCGCTTAGGTCTGAACAGTAATATTACCGCATACCCACTGGGTTTTCCCTGCCGCAGACGGTAGCGAATACCGCTTAGGTCCGAACAGGCCTTTAAACGGGGGCCCAATTCCGCTAAATAAATATAGTCGCGATATGATGTCAGTGTCATACTTACGTCACAAAAAGCGTATTCTTCTAAATTATATGATACTAGACGACGCCAGCAGCTACGCCTGCAATTTTTTTTAATTTACCCGTTTTGGCCGATCCCGTGGGAATTTCGGGAAATTCCTTCTTAGTGCACCCCAACGATCCCCAAGGAACATACATGCCAAATTTCAGCTTCCTGCGCCCAGTAGTTTTGGCTGTAGCTTGTCTGTCAGTCAGTCAGTCAGTAACGCAAGGATTTTATATATTAAGATTTGAATGAAATTGTAACGAGATCGTATGTGTCAACGACGAATTGTTTATTTTAAATTATACGATAATGACATTAGGTAATCAGAATACCGCTTGTAAATCCATTCAAAATATATAAATAAAAAATATATATAATCAATGTCATATAAAAATAGCAGAATTGGGCCCCTGATTACAGGTTAACCGATACGAATACTTATCCAAGTATCATCATCATCATCAGCCCCTTACAGTCCACTGCTGGACTAGGCCTCTACTTTGAAAGGAGGAATTGGCCTACTATACCACGCTGGCCAAACGGGTTGGTAGTTTTTATTTAAACATATGTATCCAAGTATACATATGTTTAAATAAAAATTGGGCAAGTGCGAGTCGGACTCGCGCACGAAGGGTTCCGTACCATCATCTATAAATTAAAATCACGTTTGTTGTATGTATACTTAAATACTTTTTAAGTTTCTATCTATTTATTAAGATCGAGTAACAAATTGCTTAGAAATTATGTTTGTTGTATGGGAGCCCCCTTTAATATTTACTTTATTTTAATTTAATTATTTATTTTGAAAGGTAATATACAACGTCATATTCTGTGTCCGTGTGGTGACGGATTAAGAATACGGAATGTCACCACCCCATACCATCCCATGGGTGTCGTAAGAGCCGACAGAGGGAGCATATTATGCAGAGAACAGCACTGTAAGAGAAGGAAAACTTGATACAAACCCTATACCAACCCGTTTGGCCAGCGTGGTATAGTAGGCCAATTCCTCCTTTCAAAGGAGAGGCCTAGTCCAGCAGTGGACTGCTAAAGGCTGATGATGATGATTCTGTGAACATTTTAAGCGTCTATCTGTCACCGTTAGTAATATTGAGCAAACAATAAAAAAACACGTTACGTTATTGTATTTTTTTCATTTTTAGTATTTGTTGTTATAGCGGCAACGGAAATACATAATTTGTAAAAATGTCAGTTTTCTAGCTATCACGGTTTATGAGATACAGCCTGGTGACAGACAGTCAGCGGAGGCTTAGTAATAGGGTCCCGTTTTTACCTTTTATGTAAGGAACCCTAAGAAGACTAGTAAAAATGATTCAGATCGTGGGCATGAATAGGTAGATATGTTGCTATAAATTAAACTTATCAGTGATTTGATAGCCTTGATAGGCACGTTTGAGGCGCCAGTGTCTCGTGACCCGAAGACCTCTGGCGTAGTAACTATAACTTCATCACCCAACATTTTGTAATCTGACATAACAACAACTTAAGTATGTATGTAAAGCTGGCTGCCCACGGTGTGTGGTTATGCGGATAAAGGCGCATTGCTTCTTTTTTATGGTAATAGGCGGCAAACGAGCAGACGGATCGCCTGGTGGTAAGCAATTGTCGCCGCCCATGGACACAAGCAACACCATAGGAGTCACAAGTGCGTTGCCGCCCCTTAGGGTTGGTAAAAAGGATAGGGTAAGGAGTGGGATGAGGGAGGAGGAATAGGGGATAGGGCCTCCGGCACTCTCACACACCGAACGAAACGCAACAGTTTAGGTACTGTTAGTTTACGTCGATTTTCTGTGAGAGGGTAGTACTACCCCGGTCGAGCCGGCCCATTCGTGCTGAAATCAGCTAGGCTCTACTACCTATCAAAATGATTAAAGCACCTAACTCACGGTATAACTTCAGAGGTGCGATGCACATCCACCCTCAAAACAACGCACCGTGGACAGCTTTAAAACTAGCAGTTACTTACCTATTAAATGTTCGCGTTTCATATATTATCATTAGTATCATTACGTATAATAAACAGAGATAAAATTTGTGGTTGAGTAATTTAATTTCAATTAATCTTTTAACGTATTAGGTATTTTACGAATTCGACCTTCATTGAACTGGGGTCTTATCATCGCAAGTCATAAATTTTAGGTGTCTTAACTTACATTACCACTTACATATACAAGTGGTACTACTTGGAATAAACCTTACCGCGTATTGTAAGTACAAAGTCCACAACATGATAGGCATTCAATGCAAGGCATTTGCAGATGAACAGCATTAAAAAACAACCTTTCGAAACTCTTTTTGTCAGATAGAAAAAGCGGAGGTGCATCACGGATTCACTTTATACACTAGCTGTAATATACTTACTATTATTTATATGTACAGTGTCCATAACTTGATAGGTGGTTAACGCAAGGCATTTGCAGATAAACAACATTAAAAAACGTCCATCCATCTGATACAATAAACGAAAGAGATGAATCATAAATGCACTACGTGCGAAAAACTGTGTACTTTTTATTTTTTATTATTTATAGACTCACGCCTGTATCCCCGAACGGGTAGGCAAAAGTGTTTTTTTTTTTATAGTAATAGGCCGCAAACGAGCAGACGGATCGCCTGATGGTAAGCAATTACCGCCCGCCCTTGGGCACAATTAACACCACAGGAGTCACAAGTGCGTTGCCGCCCCTTGGGGTTGGGAAAAGGATATATATAGGATGGGGAGTGAGATGAGGGAGAAGGAATAAGGGATAGGGCCTCCGGAACTCTCACTCACCGAACGAAACGCAACAGTTTAGGTACTGTTACTTTACGTCGATTTTCTGTGAGAGGGTAGTACTTCCCCGGTCGAGCCGGCCCATTCATGCTGAAATCAGCAAGGCTCTACTACCTGTTGAGTAATATTACACCCGCATTTCGCCATGGATTTTTAGGTCCCACGTAATGGGGGGCGAGTCTTTTGCCGCTACTGGGCACAGCACCAGACTCCGTGGTGCTTCTAAGAATTCGGAAAAACCCAGTACACTTTTGCCCGACCCGGGAATCGATCCCGGAACCTCCGATCAGCAGTCGCATGCGCTATCAACTGGACCACGGAGGCAGTCTTATGTACTTATGTATATTAGTCGAAAGTAAATGCTTCTCATATGTGATCATAATACAGCCCTTCGCAGTCCACTGCTGGACATAGACCCATCGGCGTATCTATGGCTATTTCTCAGGGTGTTCAAAGTGTTGTCTCGTGTGGGGATCGAACCCACAACACTCAGCGCAGTGTCAAGCGGCGAGGCGGCCGCTTAAACCACTACGCCAACCATGCAGTCGATTCATAAAACATTGATGTGAAGTTTCTTATGTTAACCTAATGGAAGGAAAGAGGAACCCACCACGCACCCTCGGATTGACCACCCAAACTATTGCAATAGAAAAAGGTTGACAATACCGAACTCCTCTAAAAGGATAAGGATAGGAAGATAATATATAGGAATATACTATACTAACTATATAAGATATAGGAATGATATGGGTTCCAGGAAGATACCTGACTTGCAGTATCCCGCTGTATGCGCCGACTATTCTTTGACACGTGTTTCGCCGCACGAGGCATTCTCAGGAGCGATGGGCAACGACTGAGCTCGCCCCTGAGGATGCCTCGTGCAGAGGAGAGATATCCCTTATCCTTTTAGAGGAGTTCGGTATTGTCAACCTTTTTCTACAATAGTTGGGGTAATCAATCCGAGGCTGCGTGGTGGGTTCCTCTTTCCTTCCATTAGGTTACAATGGAGTTCCGCCAAGTAACGCCTGATTCAATCAACTATTTCTTATGTTTCCAGCCTAGAATTTCCGCCATTTAACTAAGATTCTGAGATGAGCACTGGACTATACTGTGGGGGGACGGCATACCCAGCCCTCTGCTATAGGTAGGTATACGCCTAAGCATAAACCTCCCAATTTGCTAAATACCATTGTGAGTAGTGTTTAGTGGTGAATTTGGTATACTTGCACGCTGCCAATGAATACAGATTTACATAGAAGCGCAGTTCTTAAGGATTTCGTGTGCCGATTCCAAGTGGGGACTGTCTCCAGTTCAGTTCGTCGTTCTCCGTCTCTCTCGCTCTCGTAGTTAAGATACACTGGAGGAGAGAGACCCAGCTGCCGCAGCGCGACTGCCACGCCGCCAAGCGTCAATTTGAGTCGCAGAAAGTTTGTCTTCAAAGCGCCCATGTGTAAATATCTGAGCTCTTTGACGCTGCCAAGTTTTCCTTCTCTTTCTACTGCTTCGTCCTAAAGAAACTATTGCTGCGTATATTTTCTTTAATTGCCTATTACGTCACCCACAGAATGAAAACCAATACCGTTAAGTAAAGTAAGGGTAAGTAGTAACACTATGTATTCTTAATCCGTCACCAACTCACCGACATTATATTATGTAGTATACCATAATTATATATTTCTTTCTGACATTATTATATTTTTTTATGTCATAATTATATTAAACTGACATTGTATTCATAAATTAGTATTGTTATTATTATTATTAATTTGTACATACATACATACATATCGTCACGCCCTTTATCCCCGAAGGGGTAGGCAGAGGTGTATTTCTACACCCACTTTTCGCCAGACATACTTTAGTACCACGTAATAAGGGGCGAGCCTATTGCCGTACCGGGCACATTTCCAGACTCCGTGCTGCTACTGAGAATTTCGTGACAGAAAAACCCAATAACACTGCCCGACCCAGGAATCGAACCCGGGACCTCCCGATCCCACGCGCACATTTATGCCGCGAGATCAACGAGGCAGTCGTATAGGGTTTGTTGTTGTTGCGAGTTTGCCGTCTCTACGCAAAGATGGTATTTGCATCGTGTTATCCCTTAGTCGCCTCCTACGACACCCACGGGAAGATAGGGGGTGGTGACACTTGTATTCTATGCCGTCAACCATACGGCTTTGTAATTAAATTATTATTATTATTATGTATTGCACGCCGTGAGGCAGATAATCGAGAAACATTTTTATATATACATTGTATACCACAACTGCTGTACCTATTATCGCAATAAATGACATTTGAATGAATGACGAATAATGTATGTGTAAAGTATAAAGTAACTATTATTTTATTACTATTTAAATAACGGTACCAATCTCATTCAGACTTGTTTCCTAAGCTGATAAGCTCGTAGCAAAAATGCGATCACGAAGAGAACAATATCAAGGCACTTTCTTGATAAAAAGTATTTTATATTCTCCTCAATAAAATACGTGCTTGGAATAAACAAGAGGCTGTACGAAACGTCAAAAACATGAGCAAACAAATTAATCCGCTTAAAAATCATGGAGCACCATATTTATAATGTTTTGAGTAATACTCCTCCAGGGCTTTCTCGGAGAACAATATTCTTAATACCCAATATGGACCAATTTTGAGATTGCTACTTATATTAAAATGATGTTTGTTTAAAGAAGAAACGCTGTAATGAATTCTATGACAAAGTACGTAAGTACGTATTGAGATAAAGGTTTGCCTGAATAGTAATAAGTGGCGGATGCACGGAAAATACACGCCAGGACGTTGAGCTGCGGAAACAGCCCGTGCTACCAAGTACCAAGTGGCGTTCTATTAAAATCTATTGTTTCTCAAGAGTCTATGCATCTTGCACATCACATTTTAGCGTATAGATACCTAATCCAAGAGACACTGACTGAAGAAAGACAGAGTAAGTGGCATAGCATCAGTATATAGAAAGAGATAAATTCTGCCGATGAGCGGATCTTTTCGCATCTAGTCTAATATTATGAAGCTGAAGAGTTTGTTCGGTTGGTTAAACGCGCTAATTAATCTTCGCAGCTACTGTTTTGCTTTTAATATTAAGAGGAAACACTACGGGCGAGAGAATTGAAAAATAGGTAGGTAAGTATAATATGTAAAATCTATTGCTGTCGCGCAGCCTCAAGCCTACCCCCGCAGAGCGCGATAGAGACAACTGCAGCTTGGGCCAAAAATACCTATTAAATGTACACAAAATCAACGTTTCGTATTCCCTTGATTCCTTCTCCAAAACTTCATCATTTTTAACTAGTTTTTTTCATATTAAATTAAGGAAAGGCTTTGGCCGTGTGCCTATGTTTTCCTTTTTTTAAATAATCTTGCCAAATTAGTTTTTTGGATGTTTGAACACAGCGGAAAATCTGGCCAATTTTTGAGGTATTTGAAGGTTCATATCTTTTTTTAAATATTTAATTTATGAGAAAAAGGAAAACATAGGGACATGCCAATCAGGGCCATACATCTTTTGGAAAAAAATAATTGCTCTACTGGCATTATCCAGGGAGAAAACAGGAGACTACGTTTGTATAAAAAAACGGCCGTTGTGTTTCCTCTTAATATACTCATTAATCAAGGAGGTCGCCTATATACATACATACATAGACTCACGCCTGTTTCCCGGAGGGGTAGGCAGAGACTACGGAACGCTATTTGCAACGATCCTGACATAGGTACCTCTCTTGCTTCATTCACTCCCATCAAGTTTCTCATGCATGCTCTTCTGTAATCTTATCTTATCTTCTTTCGCCTATATAACATCACACTATGAACCACGGGTGCGGAGCAGTAGCCCTACATAATCGCGTGTAACCGTGGGCTCGGTTGGATCGTATAAAAACATCAAAATATCAGTCCTATAGTTTTAAAATATGATATTCCAGTAAGTCTGGTATCTCTTGAGTGATTGGTCCTAATGAGTTCTGGTAAAAGCTCTCAGCTGCAGTAAACTAATCAATGTCCGGGATAATGATGTTGTTCTATACAGCTAGAACATTGTGATACGCTTGGGAGAAGGATGAAGGAGATCGGAAATATCGTGGTAATTGCTTTCAAGTATCCTTTGAAAAATTACTTTGAAGTTGACACTGATCTTGTTTTATTTGGACGCTCAGATCAGAATGGATGATAATGATAAAAACGGCCCTACCAATGTAGATGTTCATTATGAAGAGGAGAAAGACAATTAAAAAATGCGAAGAAATATTGGAAGGCAAGATTCAAACAAAACATATTTTTCGCGCACGTTGACAAGGTTCATAAAA
This sequence comes from Euclidia mi, assembly GCA_944739405.2. Taxonomy (NCBI): domain Eukaryota; kingdom Metazoa; phylum Arthropoda; class Insecta; order Lepidoptera; family Erebidae; genus Euclidia; species Euclidia mi. Next base: position 49,247,514 of record OX123203.2, read on the forward strand.
TCTCTGTGCAAATGTTTCAATCATCAGTATTATGAAAACCTAAGACAGACTCTAAAAATATTAAATGGGCAATAAAGAGCATGTTATCTCTTTTTAGGGTTCCGTAGTCCACAAGGAACCCTAACGGCCCTGTCACGACCTTGCCGCTCTGAGCGGCGGCTTAGCGCGGGGCGGCTAGCGGCAAGATCAAATGTATGAAGACGTTCGAAGCACGCCACGAGCCGCCGCGCACAGCGATAACGCGCGCGTTTTTTTTGGCGCGATTGGCTGCGCGGCGAGCGGCGCGGCGGGCGGTGCGGCGAGCGGCGGGAACAAATGTACTGCGACCGAGTCCGACGCCACGACTCCGAGCGGCACAGACAGCGTTACGCGAGGGACGAACTAGGCGGTTAAACTATTTGTTAAATATTTTGTGGCGGTAATGAATACGGAGACATTTAAAGTCGAAATTTTTAAACGGTCGCGTGTGTGGATAGCAACACATCCGCTGTATAAATACAAAAATGTTAATAAAACGTTGCGAGATGTAATGAAACAATGTTTTACAGAATGTAATGGTAGGTTTTAATATAAATCGCAAACATTAAAACATTGAGTAATGTACATAATATATGTACCTATTTAGGTACAGACACAGCTACTATGAAAGTTTAAAGGTGATTTACCTACCTACTTAACGTAATCGACGTTGTGTAGGTACCTATTCAACGCCTCATTAATTGCGAATATGTATTATTCCTTTGATATAAAATACTTGTAAGAAATGAAGATCCAATGTCGACAATTTTGTAGGTATACCGTATAGTTACACAAAGATATTTTGGTTATCGCCATATTTATGGGTAACTCCGTCGGCCCAAATACGTCCACATTTGCCGCTGCGTTTACCGCTGCTGTAGGGTCGTGGCGTGCACGACGCTCTGCCGCGCCGCCCGCCGCGACGCGCGCCGCTTAGACCGATCTCGTGAACAGGCCCTTATAGTTTCGTCATGTCCGTCCGTCTGTCCGTCCGCAGCCTAGCTCAAAGACGCCTGGTGCTAGAAAGCTGATATTTGACATGTAAATATACATACGATATTGCAACAAAACTGTAGAATAAAATTTAGGATAATATTTTTTTATGGTTATCTCCCCTACATATATAGTGGGGTAGAATTTTTTTTTGGTTGAGTACTACATTGTGTGGGGTATCATTGGATAGGTTTTAAAAAATATTATTAGTTTGCTCAAATCATTTTTCGATCAAGTGATTGGTTTGTCAAATATCAAGCTTTGAAGTGAAAAAAATTGTTAGACTCAAGTGTGTCCCCCCCCCCTCTGCCGGCTAAACTATTAACTTGGAAGAGGTGAAAAAAATCACGAATGTAGTACATATAACGAATTTAAAAGGAAAACTATCACGGCTAAGTAGACATTACTAGTTTACGAGTAATCGTCGGTTAACTTATAAATACCTATTTATGTGAGTTTATATTGGGAGCGCTGGCTTAATCTTAAAGATGCCCGTTTTTAGTCCCATGTGAAACAGAAGTTATTGGGTCATTCTTCGCGCAAGATTCTTCGCATCAAATTCGTGGCATTTTTTTTATTTCATATTTTTACAAAATTGGCTTCTGTTTATCAAACTTCAAAACAATACAAACCAAATGGTGTAATTACACCAAAATCGATCGACAAATAAAGAAAATATTCACTTTTAAAAATGTTGGTGCCACGAATCTGACGTAGCAAACCACGAATCTGACATGATAAAATTTGATGTTAAAATCAACAGCTTAAGCTCGTTTAACAGACTCATAAGCTGTAAGATCAAGCAAGCATCTAAGTTTAGATTTTTATTATGTGATATGCCTATGAAATACACACTTTAGAATAGTTTACACGTTACTGCTTGCATAGCTATTGGTCTAATCGTATCTAAGCGAACATAAAGGATGAAGGTCTATATTATAGTCATCATCCAATGAGATATTAATGTTTTCAGATTTGAAATGTCAATAGGCACACTGATATAACATTTAAGTAAGGTTGTTTGAACATTAATGAAATATCTCAAATACAATCAAAAAGTAATATTTATTTCAATTATTAACATGACTTCACTTTAATTCAAATATACTGTTCAATAATTACAATCATACTGACTTATGATGTTCCCAAGTTACAGTAGATATTTAACATGTACCTACAGTATAATTACAATCTTGCATAAGCTCACACATCACAGTGTTACTTTATAATTGTCTGATAAAAGTAACTAGCTATTTTATAAATCAGTCTTTATGATTATCGTAACATTAAAAGTAAAAGTCTTATTAATTACAATCACACTGGCATAAAGAAGGATTGAAAAAAATCACAACAAGAATATAACGTTGACTCTTCTTTTGATTAATATCTAGCACAGCTTACTAAATCACAGTATTTTTTGAAATTCACTAACAAAAACATTTTATTAAGTCTTTGATTAATGATTATTTAAACATTAATCAAAGATCATATTATCCAATAATTATTTAAATATAATTAGATTAAGTCTAAAAATAATTAAAAAGAACTAATTAATATATAGTTACAAGTGAAAAATCAAAAAATTAAAAATTAAAATTTAGAAGGCGTCATTAAACTCATCGCAGTCAATTGGAAGCCTGCCCAGAAGACTGGCAGCATTGCCTCGTTGTATGGCTATACTTATTTTTGGAGCCAAATATGTACGTGCCAGCCCTCTGGTCACGCGAGGCGTCTATGAGTCTCTTTGCGAGATCTCTAAAAAGTGATCGCGCACTTGGACCCCATGGCCCCAATGTTTCGACCCCAAACGGCTCAAATACATAATCTCCTATTAGATTTACATATTTGCGCCGTTTGAGGGTCTCCGCTGTAGCAGCAGCAACGCCCGGATAGTCTGCTGTGCTGGGAAGATGAGATAGCGCAAGGGTATCGATACATGTTTCGTCCCATACCAAAGGCCTAACCAGCTTCCACGGCAGTAACGACATCCCGTCTGGTCTTTTGCCATCGTCGCGTGCCAAGCCTTGAGGTTCAATTTGGGCTGGAACGCCAGCTGTGGCAAGAGTACGGCGCAGTATGTCATTGAGGTTGGAGTGTCGTGAAATACGACCCGCGCTCCTGCTGCATGACAGGCCATGGTGACCAAGGCTATCGACAGCCTCTCCACAGTGACAACGATGCGGAGAGACACATGACGCACCTAAACGGAGGCAAGTAGCGAAGCGAAAGGTCGTATCGTCTAACACGGTACCTATATTGGAGATACCTACAGTGCCTGGAGCCAGAGGCCCGATTCTCATTCTCCCACAGCCAGCAGGCGAGCACGCTCTGCAGTTTTGGACGATGTATTGAGAAGGTTTTGTCGTACCATGCTGCAAAGCGGCCCATCCCATTGCCTCTGGGAGGATAAGTTTCGGGGTAACTCAGTTCCTGGACAAGCATTTCTCCAAGCGTTCAAGGCATCGGTCTTAAACTGCACTTCAGAATCAACCAGTGTGGGAGCTAAAATTTTCCTAGTCAATTCTGCAGTGCTGTGGACCGATGACAAGAACGCTGGCAGGCTTACATCGGTAATTTTGCGAACGCCGAGGCCGCCCAAGCGCACAGGTAAGGACGCCTGTAGCCACACCGGGTCGTTCCGGGTCACATTCAAAATTTTACTCAGGGTATTCTGTATAATTTTGTCAATTTGAATGAGTGGAGTTGGATTTTCCAAAAAGGTGAACACCGTAATGCGTGCGTAAATTTACGGACAAAAAGACAATATCGAATAATAGTGAAAGCCGAATGAAGGTATATTAATTTTGAGTAGCCTGTCAGAAATTTCACTAACATTTTGAATTTTTTGCTGTATAAAGGAATCAAAACCGTCGTCTAAAATTGGGGACCCCAGGAGGCGAAGAGGACTTTTTTCAACTTGAGTGATATTGGGAGCCAAATATTGAAATTTTGAAAGAGTAGAGGATTTATCTAAATTGTCATTAATAAAAATTTCGCATTTGTTTGTATTCAGTTCTAAGCCTATGGATAAAAAAATTGATTTCAGAAGTGCTAGATCTTGGTACACAGACTCTACGTCACCGCCTAGGGTTTCATCATCTAGGTAATGTTTAATTTTGAATTTAGTTGGATTATAACTGGATGGATGGCCAAAGAAAGATCTAGTTTCTCCTCTTGGCTACGTCGCGGTATGTTTGACTAGATGTAGATTTATCTGTAATAAAGATAGTTTTATTGATAAGTATAATACATGTTACACAATGCATAATGAGTTACAGATATAAAAACAGCCTGCGTCGTGTATATGTTCCATCTAAACAAAGTATTAACTAAAAGGTCACCAAGACAACAAGAAATCAAATAATACAATCCACCTCCTCCAATATCGTTTTCATTTACGGCGGTAAAAAAATATCGCAAAAATGCTTATTAAATGGCTTTAAGTAGTTTTAAACCGTAAAATAACGTTTAAAATGAAATTACACGGTATTAAAAAGCTGCTAATCAGATTCGTGGTTCAATGAGTCAGATTCATGGTACTGGGAACACGAATCTGATGCCACAAATCTGATGAAATTTTTGTAATTCCTAAATAACTATTTACAGTAAAACATTATCGTAATTCAAGAACTCTTATGGCAATCTTACCTATTCAGACTATTATTACAATAAATAAGAACTGTTGAGAATCCTATGAATCATTAAAACATAGTAGCCACGAATCTTACCTACGTAGGTAAAAAAAATATTGACGTAATAATTACGTACCCCTGCTGTCGCGTATGTGCCATCGAGAATCATGTGTGGTTCCCTCAGCCGTGGCTTGCTGACTGGTGATGCGCGTGAATACAAATAAGATGCCGAAAGTCATTCAATAGTCGAATTATTGAGGGTTGAATCACGCGTTCACACGAGTGCCAAAATCGTGTGACCGATACATTTTATATGAAATTTCTTAAATATTATAACATTTATATAAGTCCATATTTATTTCGAAAACTACTACCCGGGACAAATATTTTAAGGTATAATACATAGCAATTCGTAAAGGGAATATAAAATTATACACGATTGTTTGAATTACACAATGAGTGTGACATGCGGGGAACAGCAATATTGTCCCCGTTTTCAGTCTTTGGATTTAGATATCGGCTATTTATTGTTGGTCGATATCAGTAAAACTGTTTTTTTGGTTGCCGTATTACATAAAGAAACATATAAAAAATAGTTTAAAGCCATAACTTCAATAACTATTGGCATACTGCCGTGTGACCACCAAAATCGAGGCCTTGAAGAATGACCCTATTATCAATAATGGCCATTATGGGCAACTACGGAACCCTACATTGCGCGTGGCCCGACACGCACTTGGCCGGTTTTTTCTATAAGAGTGAACAACACCAACATAAGGGTACCTATCTACATTTTCATAATAATTTGACAAATTTTAAAGGTCATAATCCAGGTCTTTTTGCTTTTGGCCAGTGTCAAACGAGAAGTCGATACCACTTTAAAAAATATCCGGATCACACAAGGTACTTAGCATAGATACACTCTTATGCTACAAAATAAAAACAAAAACACACTCACCATACTAAAAACTCCAGACGCTATCCACACCAGGAGACTGGCGTTCACCGATCCGGTGTATTTCAGCACTCCCGTAGGAGACACGAAGATACCGGATCCTATGATGGATCCCACGATCACCGTGATCCCGTTCATCAGAGACATCTTCGCCTCCAACGCGCCGCCATCTTTGACGGAATCCGCTTCCGGATCCGACTTCAGGTTTTCGCTTTCGCATTCTTCTGCCTTTATTTTTGGCGACCTGTTGGCAAAAATACTGAATTAATACGAATTTGATTATCAGTTAAGTGAATAGAGTTAATTCAATTAAAGCTATGAGAACCAGAATAGGTACCTACATCGTTCACATTTTCAAAACAATGTACCTAAGTAATCAATTTTTGAAATAATTTTAAGTGTAGTTTATTTTAAATGCTTAGGTATACATATTAAGACATTGTCGGTTTTTATCTGGTTAATCAACAGCCTGAATACACATACGCCAGAGCCATTTGTTCTTGCTATAATTATGCTGAATTATTTCAGTTCGAAATTACTCAATAACTGAAAATCACAATAATTTTTGGTGGGTAGAATATTATTGAATTCTATATTTGTTTGTGAGTGATTCTCCGAACCCTAAATTTTCGATGTCTTGAGGTTTATTTTTGTAACTAACTGACAAATCAGTTTGCAATTAATTTTAAAACATACCTCAGACTTTTGCCTATCTTGCACAAGTTATTTTTTTTTAATAATATTTATTTAAATATTTCAAAAAAATATTTAAAAGTAGTTCTTCTGACTAATATGGTGTGTCCGTAACCCAGTTTCTTGAACATTAGTAACAATAGCATTATTTCTTGTTCATAAATTGATGTGAATTATAATTATTACGAAAGCATATTAGTTGTTTCTTTACACCAAAAAATATGGTACTAATATTTACGATTGTTTATTTATAAATAAAAAAATAGTGAGTGTCCGGCACAAAAGTCTGATTCATATTCACGCGCTTCACTCGAACGTACCCAGCTAAATATGAAACATCAGGTGACCCCTCCCCGTGCTGGCGGTAGCCAGTGGCTTGGCTGACATGGTCGCGACGTGACTTGTGGCTGGTTCGTGTCGTCGCGGAGATATAAAGGTAAATATTTGATTCATATAGCCTTGGTACACATGTGTTTCTGATTAGTATGTTCGTTTTTATAATTAAGGTAAATGGTTTTCAAACTTGAATCTGCGGGAAATGTAATGCCATTGGGGAACAGAAACCTATGTATAAATAACAATCCTTAATTGCATACGTGTGATGATTTATCTATGTTAATGGGCAAAATTCTGATTGATATGTGTCTGATTCATATAGTAAAAATACCATATTAATCAGAATGTCACACATATTGTTAATGAAACGTTACATTGGCGGCACGTTACGCCTGTAACAAGTCATTTCGTATGAACCTAATGTTATTTACATGTCTAAGAACAGTAGCTGTAAATTTCGCAGCAGTCCTGATAACGTCAAAGGGGTTTCATATATATCGACGACTAAATTTTCCATAATTAGACTATACCTGAAATTAAAACAAATATATCGGCATAAAACTACGTTCGTCTAGGTAATAAAATAAAGGTACACAATGAAAAAAAAACTTCATTTAAATGATAGTTTAAAAATAAATTTAATATAATTAAATAATATAAATAAAACAATAACGAGCGGTTAATGAAACTACCTACTTACTTAACTATTTAGTTTTAGCGGTAGTTTAAAGGCTCAAACTACTGCTTAGACGAACAGGGTAATATACTGTAACAATATATTAACTTTTAAGACCATTATAACGTAACGTGATGAGTCGTGGGTTCGATTACCGCTCAAGAATTTTCTTCTTACAATTTTTACCCACCTTGTATATGAAGTGAAATATTGATTATTCATAATTGGGTTGAAACGTCAAGTCAATAATAAGGTATATAATACCACTTTTCTAGTAATTATCTGGAACATGAAATCCCTTAAAATATTGAAATTTCAGTCATATGTTCAAACAGTATTATTTCATACAATTTTATTTAAACGGGTCTTATTCGCGATATTTAATTAATTTAAGGTATAAATACCTATGTTTTACTGACGTTTCGGCCGTCTTATAACAGCCTTGGTCGCGACAGGACTTTTAATAAAATTGTATGATGTATACAAATCGCGAAAGTTTAAAATTTGTATACATACCTACTGTAGTGGCAAATGCCTGCATGTTGTCAAAATTGAGAGTCTTATTTAAAGGCATTTTTAGGAATAATTATTAATAAATTTGTTATCTTCGTTTTTATATTACAGTACACAAAACTGCCGCCAGTACTATCTAAGGAAAAAAAAGAGAGAAGAAGAAAATCGCAGAGCGTATTAGGATGGAAAATATGTATTTATTGACGTGACAACGTCTTATAAATTGGTTTGCCGGGTGACACTTCAAGAAACTGCGTTACGCTCCGCTCACGTTATGCGCTCACAATGAGAGCGAGTGAGAGGCACGCGTCCCGCCTAAGAGCGAGAGAGACAGACATAAAAAGTGAAAGGCACGCGTCTTTCATCCTTCTTCCTACTATACGTATGAATATTCACATTAAAATTATTTTACCACTCAAAGTCGTTGTCACGTAAAACTTTCGCCCGTATACCGACTTTACAGGCAACCAATTTTTTTTTTTTATCTTTATTAAATTTTTGCCATAATTTTGGTTATTGTTAAAAGTTTAAACGTACTTGATAATATTTATGTATAGTTTTAGTTTTTTTAGAGATTTTATGAAACGAGATACTTACATAAAAATATAATGATAATTAATATTGTCGAGTATCATAATTATAATTATCATGCTGTGATTGACTAGATTTAAGCTTTTATAAAACAAAACGTTCATAATAAAAATTCTTATAGATGATAATTGATATTGTCAAGTGCCATATCATGCGGTTTTTAACTAGATTTAGTTTTCATAAAACGAGACGTACAACGTTTATTAAAAAGTAATTAATATCGTGATAATTGATATTGTCAAGTGCCATATCATGCGGTTTTTAACTAGATTTAGTTTCCATAAAACGAGACGTACAACGTTTATTAAAAAGTAATTAATATCGTGATAATTGATATTGTCAAGTGCCATATCATGCTGTAATTGACTAGATTTAGGTGTTATGATAAGCATCGTGTGCATTTACTGTGATTTTAAGAAATAATTGACTGATTTTTCCAACTAGAATTTCATTTCTATCCCTTATTCTGATTCATATGTCACATATTCTGATTCATATGGCCCCAAAAGTTTTAAAGTTAATTATCTCGCAAACCATTTTATCAAAAAGTGTGCCTTCTTCAGACATTGTATCTTAGGTTATCATCTTTCGTAAAAATATGTTTTATAAGCTTAAATGTGAATAAAAAATTAGGCCATATGAATCAGACAAAGAACGCAATTTCGGAGAAACACTCTTGTGCCTTATTTAATCGAAGATCTACCGATTTAGTTACCTAAACGACAATCATAAATATCTCCTATTTTTTATATGATAGGCAACTACCACTCTACGATAAATTGCTTTATCGCTGAAGACTTTCATCATCATCTCAGGCAAAATACGTCCACTGCTGGACAGACAAATCGTAATTTATGGAACACTGAACGAAAATGTTCTCATTTTAACCGTAATAGGTACCCAGTCTTCTCTGGTAGCTAAAGTAACTGTTCAAATAGTCTGAAACCGTCCTAATTTACATTGTACGGATTGTACCTAGTCATAACTGGCAGTAACTGAATAAGATCAATTGGTCTGTAACCATCCTAATTTACGTCAAATAGGTACCTATTAAATTTTAAGACCCAAATTATACGTAAATAATCTACCGCAGACAATGCTCTCGACATTGAAATAAATTACAAATATCTTCCGAGCAATCATTGGCATTATTACTCATATTTAAAACAAAACCAAAAATATTTTGTTCAAAGCGCTATCAACAAACATTCATTTATTTTTGCATAATGTGTTGACTGCACGGTTGGCATAGTGGTTTAAGCAGCCGCCTCGCTGCTTGACACTGTGCCGAGTGTTGTGGGTTCGATCCCCACACGAAACAAGACTTTGTGAGACTCATAAATTGTTGTTTGGCCGTTCATTGTGTCCGTTAATTGTATGTTTGTAAAGTCCTCCGCGACACAGGATTTAGTCCTAAAGCAGGAGTAGTCTTTTAAAAAAGAATAGAGTATCTTTAATAACAGTGATAAAAATCACGAGATCTGAGTGTTGTTTCTTTTTAAGTCTTGTAAGGAATTCAAACATGGCAGATAAGTAGGTATTTAGGTATAAGTAAACTTATTTGGTACTAGAGAATTCCCGTATAGCTACATCCGTACATATTTTTTACTTAGCTTCAGCTTCATCTTTCTTTCAGAAAATCCCCTTAGAGCACCCCTACGGTCCCCAAGAAAAATACATGCCAAATTTTACCATTGCATCCTCAGATTATAGAACAACATTTTGTTCTAATAATCTGAGATTGCGTCTAATATCATTGCGGCTGAAGCTTGTCTGTCAGTCACTCAGTAACGCAAAGATTTTATATACCTATACATAATATTAACTTAAATTTACCTCTTAATATTAAATATCTACTGTCTTTCAATAACACCTGTTTGCCATAGTTGCTTGCTACTTGTTAAGTTCTTTTAAATATGTTAAGTTGGAGACAACGGTGTTGGTTGAGTGATTACATTAGTATATTTTAAGGATTAATACTGTATTAGAATTAAGCACATTACGCAATTGTTTGTTATCTCAAAAAAAAAAAAAAAAAAAATTAATGTTCGTAATATGCTTGACTTGCTTCTTTGGTTGAATAAAAAGTTTGTCAAAGTAAACCACAAATTCCCATTACTTATTCAATCCCCCCCGTGGGATCTTCACCTTGTCGTGGTGGGGGGGCTTAGTAACCGTGGATTTGATTTTCTCCCACGGTGAAGCTAAGCGGGATCCCGGGACGCTCCACGTGGGCTTGCGTGAGGCCTGCGTAGGATGCGTCCATAGGTGCGCGTGCGGGGGACAGTTGTCTGTCCCTCGCAGTCGCGAGCGGTCACGGGAGGAGAGGCGTGTCGGTGTTGCGTTGCCACGCGCCCTATCTCCCGCGACCAAATGGGGGCGCACCATTCGATGCGTCGCGGTAGGGTAGCAGAGGAAGAGGAGATGCGGTGTTGCGTTGCCGTCCTCCCTATCCTCTGCGGCCGCTGGGTGTTTTGGCGGCGGCGCCCAACACCTTCATCCGCCGCCAAGGGGGTTTCGTTCGGGGCCCGCCTGACCATCGGGCGAGACAATACCCGTCGGGGGGTAGCGAAGAATGCTTCGGTGAAACCCTACCCTCCGACACATGGATACATGAGGAGCACGGGTTGGTTTTTAGTCAGTAAGAGTCTGACAGTCCCCTTCGTCCTTCCCTCCAGGACGGCGGGACTCCATGAGGATTTTCCAACCCGACATAAAAAAAAGAAAAAAAAAATTACTTATTCAATAGACAAAATTTAATGTATTGCAATATCTACTTGATGTATGGCATATCATAAGGAACATTAAAAACACAAACAGTGTAGGGTATGATGGCTTATGCACTAAAGTTATAAAATACGTTGCTACTAATATTTGTCAGCATATTAGCTACATAAATAATTTATGCATAGAAGCGGGAGTATTTCCTGATAAATTAAAGACTGTAATCATAAAACCTTTGTTTAAGAAAGAAAGTATAACATGAACAATTACAGACCAATAGCCTTAGTGCCTATTCTATCTAAGATTTTCGAGAAATATATACATAGGGAACTTAGTGACTCTGACTATCTCGAAAGTAATTCTATTCTGGTAAAAGAACAAAAGGGCTTCAGATGCAATAAATCAATTAATATGGCAATATTTGACTTTTTGAAATTTGTAATGACGAATGTTGATAACAGAGTACCTGTTTGCTTCATATATATGGACATGACTCAAGCATTCGATCATGTAGACCACACTATTCTTCTGGGCAAACTAAATGCTTATGGTTTAAGAGGTAACGTGTTAAGACTTTTTGAATCCTACTTAAAAAAACGAATTCAACACGCTGAAGTCACTAGAATTAATACTGTCACAAGAAGGGAAGAGATATATCAATCTGAGCCGCGAAATATACACTATGGTGTGCCCCAGGGCACTGCCCTGGGGCATTATTATTTATATATTGGGCCCATTATTATTTATAATATACATAAATGACCTACCAAATGTAACTGATAACCCAATGACTCTTTTTGCGGATGATTCAATTAAATGTAAAAATAAGAACACATATGTAAAGGATATTAATAATGCTTTGAGATCAGCTGTTAACTGGCTGAATGTAAATAACTTGAAAGCCAATGTAGGTAAAACCACGCTAATGCATTTCAGTCAGTGTACTCTAACAGCAGATGCCCTGAAAGTATGTGTTAACAACCAAACCCTAAAAGAACTAGACTACACAACATTTCTAGGTATTATAATCGATAAGAAAATAACATGGAAACCACATATAGAATAGTTATGTAAGAGGATTAGCAAGTCAGTATATGCATTACATGAACTCGCTCAAATAGTAGACACCAATGCCCTTCTAATTGCATATTGGTCTAGTAGAATCAGTGCTCAGATATGGAGTCATTTTCTGGGGGAACTCTGAAAATAAAGAAATTATTTTTAAGAGTCGGAAACGCTGCCTAAGGGCTATGTTCTCTTTGCAAGTGACTGATAGCTGCCAGCCTTTCTTTAGAAAATATAATATTTTGACATTGCCATCTATCTACATATATGAAGTAGCAGTTTTTGTTAAAGTCAATCCGCACTTATTTATATTCGCAGCCGATGGGTCAAGTCGAGCACAAAGAGACAAAAGCTGATTATGCTTATGCAAGACAAACACCACTCTGATGCACAGAAGTGTTTTGGCCATGGCTCCAAAGATATTTAATAAGTTACCGAATGACATTAAGGATATAAATTTGAATTTATTCAATACTAGAGGACGCCAGCAGCTTTAATTTACCCGTTTTGGCTGATCCCGTGGGAATTTCGGGAAATCCCTTCTTAGTGCACCCCTACGGTCTCCAAGGAACATGCATGCCAAATTTCAGCTTCCTACGCCCAATAGTTTCGGCTGTAGCGTGTCTGTCAGTCAGTCAGTAACGCAAGGATTTTATATATTAAGATGAAGTTAAAAAAGTTTCTTTTTGAAAAATGTTATTATAATGTTTATGACTATTTATCCAAAATGTGGCACACATGTTTTTTTAAATGTATAATGTTTTAAATTTGTAATAACTATTGACATTTTTATTTTCTTTTTGACTTCTAGCATGATTTAATTTTTGTTCCTTTGACATTTAGATAACTTTACGACATCTGAAATTCTTTTATTTTTAAATTATGATAAAATCAGTGACAATTAGTAATAGAATAATTATTTTATTACCTACTTACACTATAATTTGTTACACTCTGAGGCATGCTATTATAGTATTTTTATTTGACCTTAAAATTTGCACACCTATTATGGGTTATAAATCAGCGCACTTATATTTAAATGTATGTACTTACCAACTATGTAAACCTGTTATATGCCAATAAACTCATTTGAATTTGAATTTATCCAGCAAGACTTTTATGCTATAGATACTTATCTATGTTACATTCATTGACATACCTATATTCCACATAATATCTCAGAAGTTAAGAATTTCCCCCCCCCTGTGGGATCTCCACCTTGTCGTGGTGGGGGGGCTCAGTAACCGTGGGTTAGAAGCCACCCACGGTGAAGCTAAGCGGGATCCCGGGAGGGGATGCTCCACGTGGGCTTGGTAGAGGCCTGCGTAGGATGCGTCCCATAGTGCGGGTGCGGGGGACAGTTCTGTCTGTCCCTCGCAGTCGGGTGCGGTCGCGGGAGGAGAGGCGTGTGGGTGTTGCGTTGCCCCGCGCCCTATCTCCCGCGACCAAATGGGGGCGCACCATCGTTGCGTCGCGGTGGGGCCGCAGAGGAAGAGGAGATGCGGTGTTGCGTTGCCGTCCTCCCTATCCTCTGCGGCCGCTGGGTGTTTTGGCGGCGGAGCCCAACACCTTCATTCGCAGCCAAGGGGGTTTCGTTCGGGGCCCGCCTGACTATCTGGCGGGCCAATACCCGTCGGGGGGTAGCGAGGAATGCTTTGGTGAAACCCTACCCTCCGACACATGGGTACATGAGGAGCACGGGTTGGTTTTTAGTCAGTAAGAGTCTGACAGTCCCCTTCGTCCTTCCCCCCCGGGGCGGAGGGACTCCATGAGGATTTTCCAACCCGATACCAAAAAAAAAAAAATTTGCTGAAATTCACCTAGACTTTTTTTCTACATCACTAATTAAATGTCGTGACTAAAGAACTTCTTATCGAAATCTTGCGACCGGTGCTACTTTCATAATGAACTACTTACATAAGTAAAGGAAATGAAAAAAATAAGTGTATGTAACAACTGTTTATATAAGCTTTTCAGGCAATAGAAAGGATTTGACATACTTAAGTTCTGAAGCGTTACGGATATTTCGGCGTCAATCACAAAATAAAATAAGCATTAAAATTAACTGCCTCCGTGGTCCAGTGGATAGCGTATCCGACTGCTGATCGGAGGCCCGGATTCGATTCTCGGGGAGGGCAAAAGTTTTACTGGGTTTTTCTGAATTCTCAGTAGCAGCACGAAGTCTGGTGATGTTCCCTGTCACGGCAATAGGCTCGCCCCCTATTACGTGGGACCTAAAAAATTCATGGCGAAATGTGGGTGTAATATTACATCTCTGCCTAACCCTTCTGGGATACAGGCGTGAGTCTGTAAAAAATATTACGAATGAGTTACCAAAAAAACGCCCTCAAGCAGACGCCATAAAAATTGCTGTATATGTATAGAATTGAATGACTTAATCCGAGTGTGGGTCAGCGACACAGGACGTTCGGCGCTGATTGGATAATACACATAATCGGATTCGTTACGTGCACAATGAACATCCACCACACACTAAAATTACTCTTGAAGAAGTTTGGAAGAAAGAAAATGAAATAATTTCGCGTGATGCTGAAATATCCTAAAATTAGATGTTATGTTATACACTCACGCTTGTATCCCCGAAGGGGTAGGCAGAGGTGTAATATTACACCCACATTTCGCCATGAATTTTTAGGTCCCACGTAATAGGGGGCGAGCCTATTGCCGTACCGGGCACATTACCAGACTCCGTGCTGCTACTGAGAATTCCCCAACGGAAAAACTCAATAACACTTTGCCCGACCCAGGAATCGAACCCGAGACCTCCCAATCCCACGCGCACATTTATGCCGCGAGACCAACGAGGCAGTCAAAAATTAGATGTCTCTGTGTTTTTTACGAAGAAGCATGAAAGATTAGCATGCTGTTGTAATACTCATAGAAGTGAGAAAAGCTCGTCTTTCTTGTTCTGATAGAGAACGAATGAACGAGGTGAAATGCCATTTTATTACGAACATTGTACTTTAAAGCAGAAAGCTCTAAAATAATCCTTTGTGTCATCTGTTACAGACAGCTTGAATGCGACAACCCGGCTGAACCGAGGTATGCAGTCATCAGCATTACAACCTAGAGACGTCCACTGCTGGACATAGGTCTCCCCCAAGGTTCTCCACACAAACCGATCTTGAGCCGCCCGCATCCAAACGCGCACCACGATCTGAATGCAGTATTATGTCGTTTTTCGTTTCGTGGGTAAAAAAGTTGACTTTCGAAGTCCTCTTTCGAGGATTTCCCTACCTTCCCTCCTAGTTTGTCTAATAGGGAGGGCAAGAGAAAAGGTAGTAATAGTATTTTCCAGGTAGTAGAGCCTTGCTGATTTCAGCATGAATGGGCCGGCTCGACCGGGGAAGTACTACCCTCTCACAGAAAACCTAAACTGTTGCATTTCGTTCGGTGAGTGAGAGTGCCGGAGGCCCAGTGGCGGCGCTAGGCGTCGGCGACGTCGGCGACCGCCGACGGCCTCGCGCCTGAGGGGGCCTCGCATAAAAGTTTTACAAGATACATACTTAATTTCGTTTCGCCAATCATCCTGGCTTAGGTAGCTGACACCGAACAATTCGGGAAAAAGCTAAGCAGATGATAATGACTTTAATTATTTTTGAACACGTGCGCGACAAGATCTGTGGGGTGAAAATTTTTGAATTTTCATTTATTTATTCTTACATTATTTTATAATTTGGCTCACTTAATTTAACGGTTTTTTTTACTACGAAGTAAACGGGGCCTCGCCATCGATTTAAAGGGCCTCGCGAACTTGATGTTGCCGACGTCCACATGTGGTCTAGCGCCGCCACTGCGGAGGCCCTATCCCCTATTCCTTCTCCCTCATCCCACTCCTCATCCTATCCCTTTTCCCAACTTCTCAACCCCAAGGGGCGGCAACGCACTTGTGACTCCTGTGGTGTTGCTTGTGTCCATGGGCGGCGGTAATTGCTTACCATCAGGCGATCCGTCTGCTCGTTTGCCGCCTAATACCATAAAAAAAAATTCGGGCAAGTGCGAGTCTGACCCGCGCACCGAGGGTTCCGTATGCATTTTATCTTATTTGAGGTTGGTGCTAATTACGCTAGTCCTCTAAATCTGTATGAGCGCCCATACAACTTAGAGGACTATCTTAAATGGTGTCTACTATGTATGTATGGGGACACCCTTAAATTTTCCACTTTTTTTTTTTTTCCTTTTTTGTGCTGTAAGACCCTGCTTTTGGCCAAATTTCGTGATTCTAGTTCAACGGGAACTACCATATAGGTTTTCGACCCAAAACCTATTGGGTACTTACGGTTGACCTAGAATTGTCAATTTAGGTTAAAACCAAGGTCTTACAGCACAAGTAAAGGAAAAATGCCGAAAATTAAAAAAAAGTTGAAAATTAAGGTTAATTTTGGTACTTACAAGTTTTCGCAAAAATCTAAGTTTGACCATATCTTTTTATCGATTTGACCCAGGACCCTGATTTTTATACACCTAATAGGAATCATAGACCTCAGTATCTGGTATAAATTTCAATTTGCTAGGTCCACCCGTTCCTGAGAAAATCGGTGGTGACACACGGACAGACAGACAGACAGACAGACGGACAAGAAAGTGATCTTATAAGGGTTCCTTTTTTTACCTTGTAAGGTACAGAACCCTAAAAAAGAAAGAGAAATGCTACAGGCTAAAGCTTTTTAGAAATAAGTCATTTGCTCTTTCCCTTGGTTTATGATTACTAGAAACGAAATGTTGCTACAATTAGCCACATAGCTTTAGGCGGGTTGATTTGTAAGTTGATTAACCAACCAACTGACCTCTCAGCTGAATGTGGATGGATAGCTCAAGGCAGGATGTAGCGATAGCCTAGTGGAGAGACCGACAGACTGCTACGCAGAGGTTCCGGGTTCGAATCCACTAACTATTAACAATTGAATGCGTATTCAATTGTTAATTATCGCTTGTTTAGCAAGCGAAGCGGTGCGGTGCGGTGAAGCGATGAAGGAAAACATCGTGAGGAAACCTGCATGTTTGAGAGTTCTCTATAAAGTTCTCGAAAGACATGTAAAGTCTGCCAACCCGCACTAGGCCAGCGTGGTGGACTATGGCCTTACCCTTCTCATAATGAGAAGAGGCCCGTGCCCAGCAGTGGGACAGTATAAAGGGCTGATGATGATGACCTCTTAGCGAAATAAATACAAAAATTGCGGATTTCCAGCAGCCATTTAAACCACTTTATTTAGAACTAGAGGACGCCAGCAGCTACGCCTGCATTTTTTTTAAATTTACCCGTTTTGGCCGATCCCGTGGGAATTTCGGGAAATCCCTTCTTAGTGCACCCCTACGGTCCCCAAGGAACATACATGCCAAATTTCAGCTTCCTGTGCCCAATAGTTTTGGCTGTAGCGTGTCTGTCAGTCAGTCAGTAACGCAAGGATTTTATATATTACGATCATAATAAGCATGACCCTAACCTTTTTGTAAACAACCAGACGATCCATCAACAAATCAATAATTCTGTCTTTCCTTATAAACAAAATCAAAACATTTGCACACCGCTCGACCTTCAAGCTAATTTGAATTCTGCGTATAAGAGAATAAATTGACGTAAATGTTTTCAAAACTTCAATTTACGACGTCCTCAATCAATTTGAGGTTTTTTTAAGCAACCGCATAATTTTTACCTGTTTCTAGCTACCAAAGTGTTAGTGCTACTTTTTCTCGCGATACGACCCGAACTGCGGGCCATCCCCTAGCCACACGAGCTGTGTTCGATCAAGTTGGGGCTGACGGACGGGACGGGAGTTTGAGACTCTCCGCCAATAAATGTGTCCGTAGCCAAGTTGGGAGGGTTTGTGAGACTCTTCGCCAAATGTGTTTTAAGCCTACTTACTAATACCACCACGGTGTCCTTCGTGGTTCCAAAGCAGTCGCCTTAGCGTTCAACATTGTACCAAGTTTAATATCAGTTTGTTCAGACAAACTTTTACACAATCAGCGAATGTTTTTACAATCTAATGAGTATTCTTTCTGCCTGACTGTCGTTTGATTGCCGTGAATTATCTGAAAACAATATTTAAACTTATTCTTTTAGAGGCTTTTTGTTACAGATTCCAATTATATTAATGTATTTTTATCAAGATATTTGAAATTTGTAAAAAAGAACATTTTCCTTATCTCATTAAAAAAAAACACTTACGTTTTGCTTTACAAGAACGAGGAACATTTAAAAGTCAAGGTTATACTATCAAATATATTGTTATAAGGAAGTTACCAACTAGTTGGTTACGTTAAACTGTGTGTTCCGGACTCATATTGCACTTTGTCGGTAGTTACGAGTAATTTGATTAAGACAATTGAGAATGCGTTTCATGAAGTCACGTGCCTACGAAATTGTAGAGCCGTAGCACTCCTACGAAGATTGAACAAGCGGTAATGACATAACAATCTTGTATCTTGTTTAATACAGTCAAACCTGAACGAAGTCAGAAAATATATCTTGTATCTTCTTTCTTCTTCTTAGCGTGTCGATGAGTCTGAACCAAAACTGTATCTTCTTTAATTCACTGAAATGTGAACGAAATCAAGAAAATCTAATCTTAATATATAAAATTCTTGCGTTACTGACTGACTGACAGACACGCTACAGCCGAAACTATTGGGCGCTGGAAGGTGAAATTTGGCATGTATGTTCCTTGGGGACCGTAGGGGTGCACTAAGAAAGGATTTCCCGAAATTCCCACGGGATCGGCCAAAACAGGTAAATTAAAAAAAAATGCAGGCGTAGCTGCTGGCGTCCTCTAGTAGAAAAATAAATTGTTTGTTTGTTTTTGTTTTTCGTGTGAGTGTGTGGCCAACTCTAGTGTCGGAGTTTTCAGACCGCCCGAAGACCTCCGACATGGCCTAACGATCCTTATCCTTAGACAAGAACCGGGACTGACAGCTTTACGTGCCCTCCGAAGCATACGGTACCGCTCAGATGTAAATGGCACACACGGTTACCCATTCAAATAGCGACCTGTGCAAGCGTTGCTTAACTTTGTTGATCTGTTACGAACCGCAAGAAAAGTAAATTCAAAATGTTTAAATCATCGATTATACAGACAGATATTTAGGTAAACAAGTCATTTAAATAATTGGGCAAACAAATCATTAGCATCATAATTTATTTGTTGCTCTTAAATTAATTATTTTATGAGAATACTATTAAGGTCGGCAATGCAATGCGTAGAGTTCTGAACTAAGAGAATATTATTGCAAATTAAAAAACTTATAATGGCTCAAATGCATAGTGAATCTCATTATCTTATACTAATATATAAAGCTGAAGAGTTTGTTTGTTTGTTTGGTTGAACGCGCGTATTGAGATATTTTTTAAATCGGACCAGTACTTCCTGACCTGAGGAAGGAGGTCAGGAAGTACTGGCCCGATTTAAAAAATTCTTTCAGTGTTAGATAGCCCATTTATTGAGGAAGGCTATAGGCTATATAACATCAAGCTATGAGCGACGGGAGCAGAACAGTAGCCTTAAATAACACGGGTGTAACCGCGGGCATCCTCTAGTATCATATAAGCTTTTTAACCCAATATCTAGTGCACACTTAAGTAACTATTCAAAGTTCTATTCGAAGAGATTTTAAAAATAAGCTTCACTGGTTTTAAATTCATTATTGATTTTTCGATATCCATTGTATTTTATATATGATTGGATATCAAAATTCTGGAATACAGTATTAATCGTATTGTTTACGAAACTCATCGCTTTTTAGAAAGCAAAAAAGGCGTTTGACCACCTCGCACATTCGCTTACAACAAAAGAATAAAATGCGATTTAGAATACTACATGAGAAGATCACGGAACACTGTTCCCAGACGTCTTTTGTGCGCTCTCAAAGGACTGAGTTACATTCAAAGAGAACGCTTATGAAAGAAACGATTCGTGGGGTCACCCAAGGACGCATGCTCGGTCCACATTGTAAAATCCTCTTAGTTTAAATTCTTTCTACATTTGTAATGTAAAACATGTCAGCTAGCACACGAAAAGTTTTTTAAGAAATATAA
This sequence comes from Euclidia mi, assembly GCA_944739405.2. Classification (NCBI taxonomy): domain Eukaryota; kingdom Metazoa; phylum Arthropoda; class Insecta; order Lepidoptera; family Erebidae; genus Euclidia; species Euclidia mi. The sequence continues at coordinate 49,267,763 of OX123203.2, forward strand.
CTGGACAATTCAATTGAAATACTACATTTTACGGATTTAATTTATGGAAAATTCGAGTCATTAGATGTTGACAGCCGCAAAAAAATAAATAAGATTTATGAATGGCTTTCGTGATGCTGCGAAGTAATGACGTTACTAATGCTAATTACTATCTAAGAGTCAGTGAGAAATACGTTAAATACTTGTAAACAGAGCGATGACTGACTTAGTAATTATTTTCTACTGTTGTAATCTATATTAAATCTTTTTAAATACTCAACAGTTGGCTTGAATTCAAATTTTATTAATTAACTATTGTAACAGATTATTAAGTTTTATTTCATTTAATAAGTATCTTAATATATAAAATCCTTGCGTTACTTACTGACTGACACGCTACAGCCGAAATTATTGGGCGCAGGAAGCTGAAATTTGTCATGTATGTTCTTTGGGGACCGTAGGGGTGCACTAAGAAGGGATTTCCCGAAATTCCCACGGGATCAGCCAAAACGGGTCAATTAAAAAAAAAATGCAGCCCTAGCTGCTGGCGGGTTCTAGTCTATTATAATTACTGCAGAATGAGACATTTATTATTTCTTTCTTTTAGCTTTCTTTGCTCTACATGATTGCATTTGGTGGTCCGCTTACCGCTGCTAAGTTACCAAAGTCTTAGCCTATTTTTTGCTTATATTTCCATGAACAAACAGAATAACTAAGTAAATATTATAAGTAGATGCAAGGAAAAGATGCAAAATATTCCGGAGATGAAGTAGGGTGCATAGGGTTCCCACCAAGAACTTAGGGTCCCAAGTCAACCTCACCTGCAAGTGGTGCACCTGCCGATCAGCGGACGAGGCTCTGGCAAACAAAATATCCCGATAAGCGGCAATAGGCTCGCCACCGGGATCAAAACACTGGCGAAATGTGGGCGTTAAATATGCCTCTGCCTACCTCTTCGGAGAAAGAGGCGTGAGTCTATGTATGTATGTAGGTATGTATGTGTACGAAGTACCTACCAACCGGAAGCCGTTCTTATCTAAAATGTCAACCTCTAATAAGAAGACTGAAGAATAGACACCAACTTTGTTCTTTTGGTCGAGTGTTCTCGGACGGTACAGTTGTCAAATGACATCAATTTTATTGTGTTACCGAATCTATTAAATCAAGCTCATCCTCCTAGCGTTATCCAAGTTGCACCCGGGGTCCACTTTCTAGTCTAACCAGCTTTGGCTGAACATCAGCTTTGCCACAGAGTGACTGCCTGTCTGACCTCCGCAACCCAAAGCAATAGCGATTATACCAAACCTATTACAAAAAATATAAAAAGTCCTAGTAGGAGTACCCTAAACAGAAGTGCATGCATGAAAATCTTGATGGGAGTGAATGAAGCAAGAGAGATATGTCAGGATCGTTGCAAGTGGCTTCCGTAGTCTCTGCCTACCCTCCGGGAAACAGGCGTGAGTCTATATATGTATGTAAAAAGTCCTATGGCAAGCAGTAGCGTTGTACTTCTTATTGCGCACATTTAATATAATACTATGTAGTAGTAAGTATTGTAACTGTTTACATAGTCTATACATAAATACATCTATACATATAAATAAAATTGGAGTGTCTGTTTGTAATATTAAAATAACCGCTTTTTACTAAATGTATATAGATGGTTACACGGTACATATCCGAAATGTCACTTTTTACAATTTTTGTCTGTCTGTCTGTCTCTTTGTTCTCGCAAATCTCTGGAACGGCTGGACCGGTTTTGACGGGACGGTCACTGACGGATAGCTGACGTACCAAGGAGTAACTTAGGCTATAAATTTAATAGACTTCATACATGTAAATCATTTACAACAACTAAACTATGTTACTAACCAGAATGGTCATATATTGGACTTGGTTCTGTCAACTTACCCATCATGCAATGTAAACAAGAGTTTCAACCCAATGTCTAATGTTGATTGCCATCATCCTCCACTAGATATAACAATAGATTTTAATACTAAAGCGAGATTACCATACAATGACCTAAAACCAAAATATAATTTCTATACTGCAGATTACACGCCTATTAAAATGTTTTTAGAGAAAGTCAACTGGACTGATTTATTCAAGGAGCTTAGTGGAGTGAATGAGATGGTAGCTTGTTTTTACGATTACCTCAATACAGCAATACAAAAATATATACCTTGTCGAATTCCAAAAAAACAATGCAACAAAAATGGTTTAGCAAAAGATTAATAAAATTATTAAATTTTAGAAATAAAATTAGACTTCGATTTCGTAAATTTAAAAATCCAATGGATGCAATAGAGCTAAAACTTCTCAGTAAAAGTTGCGACAGGTTGGCAACAATCTGTTATAATGACTACGTCAGGAATGTAGAAGAACAATTAAAGTTAAATCCTAAACTCTTTTGGACATACGCGAAAGCTAAGCGGGGAGGGTCTAGTGCATACCCTATGACTATGACATACGGAAACGAGACCGCATCTGAGGGCACAAAGATCTGCGAACTATTTGTGTCGTACTTCTCATTAGTCTACAGTTATAGTTCAAACACTCATGGCGAATACATTGACTCAAACTTCTTGAAATCATTAAATAATTATTGCCAATGTTTAAATAGTCCAATCATAAGCTCTAGAGCCTTACTCGATAAGTTAAAGAACTTGGATGTTAAAAAAGGTGCTGGCCCGGACGGAATACCACCTCATTTTATAAAAGCTTGTGCGCCTCAATTAGTTTGTCCTATTAAGGACGCGTTTACGCTAGTATCAAAAATCCACATATTTCCGGTACATTTTACGACAATTTTAGATAATTACTAATAAAACTAATGATTACGATAAATTGATTACTTTTTTATCTATAAATCAATTTGAAAATAAATAAAAAATATTTAATTAATATTAATGTAAAATCGATTCGAAACGGCCTCTTAAATCAAAAATAGGCATATACTGCTATTTTTGGGTACAATTTTCTCTCTATTTTAACATTTATTTAGATTTTCAAAGATAGAATAGGGTAGTAAATATAGTCAACTCAAAAACAATTTGATTTTTTTTTTCAAAATATTGTAAATTGACTCAAAAAAAGCAAAAAATCATCTTACATTTTTCTTCTATTTTGCTCGCATACGTGTGTCTTAATGTGTGGCAATAAGGTTCGTTTTATTTAGCCACTTTCTTGATTTATATATCCAAATTCTGCAATGAGATCTCAGTCTGCGCTTGAGCGCCGTCGGGAGTGGACTCTATGTCGCTTGTCGCTGCAGCCCGAAGACGAAAAAAGCAATATACGAATACAAAATATTCGCTAAAATCAATTTGATACTTCTCGTATTCTGTGCGAATTACGTACAAGTAAATTTCTTTTGTATAAATGGACATTATTACTTTATTTTCTCCGTTATGTTGAGTCAGGATATATTTCGGTATTTAGATATTATTTTGTTTCTTGCGTTGAAATCTGGTAAGATTATCTGGACTGATGGTATACCATCCCGTTCAAGTGTTGCGACTGGAACTCATAAAAGAGTAGACCTAGTTATGCCAGGTTGGGGCTCATTTTATTTGTTTTGGTGAGACCCTACCACTGGTACTAGTGAAGTAACCTTCCAAGGTTATTAGATGAATCTTGCTGGTACTCATATGTGAGTAAAGCTACGCATGCCGAGTTTGGGCTCATTTTGTTTCTACATAAGAGACCCTACCACTGGAACTTATGAAGTAACCTTCCAGGGTTATTCAATGACTCTTGCTAGTACTCATATGTGAGTAGAGCTAGGCATGCCGAGTTTGGGCTCATTTTGTTTGTACATAAGAGACCCTAGCCCTACCACTGGAACTTATGAAGTAACCTTCCAGGGTTATTCAATGACTCTTGCTAGTACTCATGTGTGAGTAGAGCTAGGCATGCCGAGTTTGGGCTCATTTTGTTTGTACATAAGAGACCCTACCACTGGAACTTATGAAGTAACCTTCCAGGGTTATTCAATGACTCTTACTGGTACTCATATGTCAGTAGAGCTAGGCATGCCGAGTTTGGGTTCATTTTGTTTGTACATAAGTAACCCTACCACTGGAACTTATGAAGTAACCTTCCAGGGTTATTCAATGACTCTTGCTGGTACTCATATGTGAGTAGAGCTAGGCATGCCGAGTTTGGGCTCATTTTGTTTGTACATAAGAGACCCTACCACTGGAACTTATGAAGTAACCTTCCAGGGTTATTCGATGACTCTTACTGGTACTCATATGTGAGTAGAGCTAGGCATGCCGAGTTTAGGCTCATTTTGTCTGTACATAAGAGACCCTACCACTGCATTTTATAAAGTAACCTTCCAGGGTTATTCGATGAATCTTGCTGGTACTCATATGTGAGTAAAGCTACGCATGCCGAGTTTGGGCTCATTTTGTTTGTACATAAGAGACCCTACCACTGGTACTAGTGTAGTAACCTTACAAGGTTATTCGATGAATCTTGCTGGTACTCATATGTGAGTAAAGCTACGCATGCCGAGTTTGGGCTCATTTTGTTTGTACATAAGAGACCCTACCACTGGAACTTATGAAGTAACCTTCCAGGGTTATTCGAAGACTCTTACTGGTACTCATATGTGAGTAGAGCTAGGCATGCCGAGTTTGGGCTCATTTTGTTTGTACATAAGAGACCCTACCACTGGAACTTATGAAGTAACCTTCCAGGGTTATTCAATGACTCTTGCTAGTACTCATGTGTGAGTAGAGCTAGGCATGCCGAGTTTGGGCTCATTTTGTTTGTACATAAGAGACCCTACCACTGGAACTTATGAAGTAACCTTCCAGGGTTATTCAATGACTCTTGCTGGTACTCATATGTGAGTAGAGCTAGGCATGCCGAGTTTGGGCTCATTTTGTTTGTACATAAGAGACCCTACCACTGGAACTTATGAAGTAACCTTCCAGGGTTATTCAATGACTCTTACTGGTACTCATATGTCAGTAGAGCTAGGCATGGCGAGTTTGGGTTCATTTTGTTTGTACATAAGTAACCCTACCACTGGAACTTATGAAGTAACCTTCCAGGGTTATTCGATGACTCTTACTGGTACTCATATGTCAGTACAGCTAGGCATACCGAGTTTGGGTTCATTTTGTTTGTACATAAGAGACCCTACCACTGGAACTTATAAAGTAACCTTCCAGGGTTATTCGATGACTCTTGCTGGTACTCATATGTGAGTAGAGCTAGGCATGCCGAGTTTGGGCTCATTTTGTTTGTACATAAGAGACCCTACCACTGGTACTAGTGAAGTAACCTTCCAAGGTTATTCGATGAATCTTGCTGGTACTCATATGTGAGTAAAGCTACGCATGCCGAGTTTGGGCTCATTTTGTTTGTACATAAGAGACCCTAGCCCTACCACTGGAACTTATGAAGTAACCTTCCAGGGTTATTCAATGACTCTTGCTAGTACTCATGTGTGAGTAGAGCTAGGCATGCCGAGTTTGGGCTCATTTTGTTTGTACATAAGAGACCCTACCACTGGAACTTATGAAGTAACCTTCCAGGGTTATTCAATGACTCTTACTGGTACTCATATGTCAGTAGAGCTAGGCATGCCGAGTTTGGGTTCATTTTGTTTGTACATAAGTAACCCTACCACTGGAACTTATGAAGTAACCTTCCAGGGTTATTCGATGACTCTTGCTGGTACTCATATGTGAGTAGAGCTAAGCATGCCGAGTTTGGGCTCATTTTGTTTGTACATAAGAGACCCTACCACTGGAACTTATGAAGTAACCTTCCAGGGTTATTCAATGACTCTTGCTGGTACTCATATGTGAGTAGAGCTAGGCATGCCGAGTTTGGGCTCATTTTGTTTGTACATAAGAGACCCTACCACTGGAACTTATGAAGTAACCTTCCAGGGTTATTCGATGACTCTTACTGGTACTCATATGTGAGTAGAGCTAGGCATGCCGAGTTTAGGCTCATTTTGTCTGTACATAAGAGACCCTACCACTGCATTTTATAAAGTAACCTTCCAGGGTTATTCGATGAATCTTGCTGGTACTCATATGTGAGATAAGCTACGCATGCCGAGTTTGGGCTCATTTTGTTTGTACATAAGAGACCCAACCACTGGTACTAGTGAAGTAACCTTCCAAGGTTATTCGATGAATCTTGCTGGTACTCATATGTGAGTAAAGCTACGCATGCCGAGTTTGGGCTCATTTTGTTTGTACATAAGAGACCCTACCACTGGAACTTATGAAGTAACCTTCCAGGGTTATTCGAAGACTCTTACTGGTACTCATATGTGAGTAGAGCTAGGCATGCCGAGTTTGGGCTCATTTTGTTTGTACATAAGAGACCCTACCACTGGAACTTATGAAGTAACCTTCCAGGGTTATTCAATGACTCTTGCTAGTACTCATGTGTGAGTAGAGCTAGGCATGCCGAGTTTGGGCTCATTTTGTTTGTACATAAGAGACCCTACCACTGGAACTTATGAAGTAACCTTCCAGGGTTATTCAATGACTCTTGCTGGTACTCATATGTGAGTAGAGCTAGGCATGCCGAGTTTGGGCTCATTTTGTTTGTACATAAGAGACCCTACCACTGGAACTTATGAAGTAACCTTCCAGGGTTATTCAATGACTCTTACTGGTACTCATATGTCAGTAGAGCTAGGCATGGCGAGTTTGGGTTCATTTTGTTTGTACATAAGTAACCCTACCACTGGAACTTATGAAGTAACCTTCCAGGGTTATTCGATGACTCTTACTGGTACTCATATGTCAGTACAGCTAGGCATACCGAGTTTGGGTTCATTTTGTTTGTACATAAGAGACCCTACCACTGGAACTTATAAAGTAACCTTCCAGGGTTATTCGATGACTCTTGCTGGTACTCATATGTGAGTAGAGCTAGGCATGCCGAGTTTGGGCTCATTTTGTTTGTACATAAGAGACCCTACCACTGGTTCTAGTGAAGTAACCTTCCAAGGTTATTCGATGAATCTTGCTGGTACTCATATGTGAGTAAAGCTACGCATGCCGAGTTTGGGCTCATTTTGTTTGTACATAAGAGACCCTACCACTGGAACTTATGAAGTAACCTTCCAGGGTTATTCAATGACTCTTGCTAGTACTCATGTGTGAGTAGAGCTAGGCATGCCGAGTTTGGGCTCATTTTGTTTGTACATAAGAGACCCTACCACTGGAACTTATGAAGTAACCTTCCAGGGTTATTCAATGACTCTTGCTGGTACTGATGTGTGAGTAGAGCTAGGCATGCCGAGTTTGGGCTCATTTTGTTTGTACATAAGAGACCCAACCACTGCAACTTATGAAGTAACCTTCCAGGGTTATTCAATGACTCTTACTGATACTCATATGTCAGTAGAGCTAGGCATGCCGAGTTTGGGCTCATTTTGTTTGTACATAAGAGACCCTACCACTGGAACTTATGAAGTAACCTTCCAGGGTTATTCAATGACTCTTACTGGTACTCATATGTCAGTAGAGCTAGGCATGCCGAGTTTGGGTTCATTTTGTTTGTACATAAGTAACCCTACCACTGGAACTTATGAAGTAACCTTCCAGGGTTATTCGATGACTCTTGCTGGTACTCATATGTGAGTAGAGCTAGGCATGCCGAGTTTGGGCTCATTTTGTTTGTACATAAGAGACCCTACCACTGCATTTTATAAAGTAACCTTCCAGGGTTATTCGATGAATCTTGCTGGTACTCATATGTGAGTAAAGCTACGCATGCCGAGTTTGGGCTCATTTTGTTTGTACATAAGAGACCCTACCACTGGAACTTATAAAGTAACCTTCCAGGGTTATTCGATGACTCTTGCTGGTACTCATATGTGAGTAGAGCTAGGCATGCCGAGTTTGGGCTCATTTTGTTTGTACATAAGAGACCCTACCACTGGAACTTATGAAGTAACCTTCCAGGGTTATTCGATGACTCTTGCTGGTACTCATATGTGAGTAGAGCTAGGCATGCCGAGTTTGGGCTCATTTTGTTTGTACATAAGAGACCCTACCACTGGAACTTATAAAGTAACCTTTCAGTGGTAGGGTCACTTATGTCAAAAGAGAACCTAACACAACCTATTTAGTTACTTTCACATAAAACCTAAAATTACGTTCCGTTTTGCATATTTGAATAAATAATTTTTGGAAATTGTTTATAAATATTTAGAGGCAACTCCGGCAGCCAAAATTACTTTTAGGGGATTAAAAGTAACTCCCTTAAGCCCCCTACACCACCAATACCCTCAAATTCGGGCAACTCGTTTCGAAACCCCACCCCTAAGCTTTACACCTGTGCTAGATAATAATAGAGAGGTAGGTATGACTTGTGACTTGTCCACCATTACGTCCGTCGATGATCTTCGTAACAGACGCTACTAGATGTCTTTATACTGTGCTACTAGTCTGTAAATAACATGCTACATCAATAAAAGATAATGCAACTTTTCCTTTGACTGCTGGTCCAAAAATATGAAACCTGTTGTGCATAATTGAAACCTATTCCAAACGAAAGTAGGTACTAACCATTTGTTGCAACTTTTACTATGGGGCCAAATAAATCAATCCCAGTAAAAAAAACATCAGGGTAACAAATGTATTAAAAGTGTGGATATTTTTTATCACTTAATTATAGGTGTTGTTTGTTATAAACAGATTTAAAATGTTGCCAATTGCAAACTTAATGGAGATTAGAGCACCTAATGAACCTAGCGAAAATGTGTGAAAAATAGCACTAAAAAGTAAAAACTAATTGCGTTATTTTTACTTAAATTTACTTATAAACATCACATATTCAACTGAATATTATATAGGTACTTATACGAGTTATACGTATCTACCACTTAAGGACGCGTTTACGCTAGTATCAAAAATCCACATATTTCCGGTACATTTTACGACAATTTTAGATAATTACTAATAAAACTAATGATTACGATAAATTGATTACTTTTTTATCTATAAATCAATTTGAAAATAAATAAAAAATATTTAATTAATATTAATGTAAAATCGATTCGAAACGGCCTCTTAAATCAAAAATAGGCATATACTGCTATTTTTGGGTACAATTTTCTCTCTATTTTTACATTTATTTAGATTTTCAAAGATAGAATAGGGTAGTAAATATAGTCAACTCAAAAACAATTTGATTTTTTTTTTCAAAATATTGTAAATTGACTCAAAAAAAGCAAAAAATCATCTTACATTTTTCTTCTATTTTGCTCGCATACGTGTGTCTTAATGTGTGGCAATAAGGTTCGTTTTATTTAGCCACTTTCTTGATTTATATATCCAAATTCTGCAATGAGATCTCAGTCTGCGCTTGAGCGCCGTCGGGAGTGGACTCTATGTCGCTTGTCGCTGCAGCCCGAAGACGAAAAAAGCAATATACGAATACAAAATATTCGCTAAAATCAATTTGATACTTCTCGTATTCTGTGCGAATTACGTACAAGTAAATTTCTTTTGTATAAATGGACATTATTACTTTATTTTCTCCGTTATGTTGAGTCAGGATATATTTCGGTATTTAGATATTATTTTGTTTCTTGCGTTGAAATCTGGTAAGATTATCTGGACTGATGGTATACCATCCCGTTCAAGTGTTGCGACTGGAACTCATAAAAGAGTAGACCTAGTTATGCCAGGTTGGGGCTCATTTTATTTGTTTTGGTGAGACCCTACCACTGGTACTAGTGAAGTAACCTTCCAAGGTTATTTCCTATTGCTGGTACTCATGTGTGAGTAGAGCTAGGCATGCCGAGTTTGGGCTCATTTTGTTTGTACATAAGAGACCCTACCACTGGAACTTATGAAGTAACCTTCCAGGGTTATTCAATGACTCTTACTGGTACTCATATGTCAGTAGAGCTAGGCATGCCGAGTTTGGGTTCATTTTGTTTGTACATAAGTAACCCTACCACTGGAACCTATGCAGTAACCTTCCAGGGTTATTCGATGACTCTTGCTGGTACTCATATGTGACCAGCAAGAGTCATCGAATAACCCTGGAAGGTTACTTCATAAGTTCCAGTGGTAGGGTCACTTAGTACAAACAAAATGAACCCAAACTTGGCATGCCTAGCTCTACTCACATATGAGTACCAGCAAGAGTCATCGAATAACCCTGGAAGGTTACTTCATAAGTTCCAGTGGTAGGGTCTCTTATGTACAAACAAAATGAGCCCAAACTCGGCATGCCTAGCTCTACTGACATATGAGTACCAGTAAGAGTCATCGAATAACCCTGGAAGGTTACTTCATAAGTTGCAGTGGTTGGGTCTCGTATGTACAAACAAAATGAGCCAAACTCGGCATGCCTAGCTCTACTCACATATGAGTACCAGCAAGAGTCATCTAATAACCCTGGAAGGTTACTTCATAAGTTTCAGTGGTAGGGTCTCTCATGTACAAACAAAATGAGCCCAAACTTAGCATGCCTAGCTCTACTCACCTATGAGTACCAGCAAGTGTCATTGAATAACCCTGGAAGGTTACTTCATAAGTTCCAGTGGTAGGGTCTCTTATGTACAAACAAAATGAGCCCAAACTCGGCATGCCTAGCTCTACTCACACATGAGTACTAGCAAGAGTCATTGAATAACCCTGGAAGGTTACTTCATAAGTTCCAGTGGTAGGGTCTCTTATGTACAAACAAAATGAGCCCAAACTCGGCATGCCTAGCTCTACTCACACATGAGTACCAGCAAGAGTCATTGAATAACCCTGGTAGGTTACTTCATAAGTTCCAGTGGTAGGGTCTCTTATGTACAAACAAAATGAACCCAAACTCGGCATGCCTAGCTCTACTCACATATGAGTACCAGCAAGTGTCATCTAATAACCCTGGAAGGTTACTTCATAAGTTCCAGTGGTAGGGTCTCTTATGTACAAACAAAGTGAGCCCAAACTCGGCATGCCTAGCTCTACTCACATAAGAGTACCAGTAAGACTCATCGAATAACCTTGGAAGGTTACTTCACTAGTACCAGTGGTAGGGTCTCACTAAAACAAATAAAATGAGCCCCAACCTGGATTAAGTAGGTCTACTCTTTTATGAGTTCCAGTCGCAACACTTGAATGGGATGGTATACCATCAGTCCACATAATCTTACCAGATTTCAACGCAAGAAACAAAATAATATCTAAATACCGGAATATATCCTGAATCAAAATAATGGAAAAAATAAAGTAATAATGTCCATTTAGGTATTTAAAATAAGAAACTTATTTCTACGTAACTCGCACAGCCAGGCCTATAACACATAGATACATATCACAAAAAACTCTAAGTCTCAAAGTTATTTAGTTGAGCTACATTTCCGCAAGTTACCGTACGTAGTACGTACTGTTGCCGCCGTGTCGCTGTAGTGACGCGATTTTGTACCTACTAATTTTGTAAACGCGTCCTTAAGGTAATATTTGAGAAGTCTTTATCCACTGGTGTGTTTCCGTCAAAATGGAAAGAGGCCAAAATTGTCCCGATACATAAATCAAATAATGACGATAACATATGCAATTACAGACCAATCGCAATTCTTTCAGGATTTGCCAAACTATTTGAATCACTGATCTGTCCGTACTTCCAAAATCACCTAAAACTTTGTCTAAGTGAGCATCAGCACGGCTTTGTTAATGCGCGTTCTACAAGCACGAACTTAGTGCCTTTCACTGAATTATTAATAAAGGCTGTTGATTCAGGTCACCAAGCGGATGTAATTTACACGGACTTCAGCAAGGCATTCGATAAGGTTTCGCATAAAATTCTAATACACAAGTTGAGTGCATATGGCATTACAGGTAGCTTTCTGAATTGGGTAAGTTCGTATTTAGCAGAGAGATCCTTTTATGTAGTAGTTAATGGATTCCAATCCACTATGTATAACATTTCTTCAGGCGTCCCACAGGGCTCGCATTTAGGCCCAGTTTTATTCAATTATTTCATAAACGACATACCCAATTGCTTTCAGTATTCCGAAATATTTATTTATGCCGATGATCTTAAATTTCTAAGAATAATTAAAACAGAAGAGGACGTCTTTTACCTACAGGACGACCTTAACAGACTCATTTCATGGTGCAGCAATAACCAAATGCATTTAAATACAAAGAAATGTTACCATATGAAATACTCGCGAAAAAATCATTTATTCAACTCTGCATATAAGATCAATAGTGAAATGCTAGAGGAAGTAGAGACTATACGTGACCTGGGGATTACATACGATAGAAAACTGACTTTTGTTCCACATTTAGATGCTATAATTAAATAATCTTCAAAAATGTTAGGCTTCATAATCAGAACCTGTAAATGTTTTAAGAATAATAAAACTAAAATCCTCCTTTATAACAGTTTGGTGAGAAGTACATTGGAGTATTGTAGTGTAGTTTGGCGACCACATTACGCAGTACATACCTTGCGAATCGAACGCGTTCAAAAACGCTTCCTCTGGCACCTAGCATTCTCCGCAGGTATGTCAAAAAAATTACCATCTTACACAAGCAAACTAAACCACTTCACGTTGAGCAGCCTTGAGAAGCGTAGATGCTATAATGATGCAGTATTTGGGTGCAAAATATTAAAAAAGAACATCGACTGTCCTAATCTGCTTAACATCTTTAAATTCCGAGCCCCAGCAAGGGTCCCACGCAGCTCAATCACTCCACTCTGCCCTCCTCTTCGACGAACTGTTTTAGGAAGCAACTCACCATATGCAAGAATTTGTAGGACCATAAACAGCTGCAGCGATAAAATTGATATACACCATGATTCAATCGCGACACTAAAATCGAAGCTCATAGCCTTCTTGTAAAATGGATCGTACTGTAGTTGACTAACGTTGTTGTTCGTAGGTTCATTGCTTCACATTGTTATTATTTATTGTCTATCTATTACTTATAACTTGCATTTCTGTTCCATTATATGTATTATTACCATATATATATTTCGCAAAACTATGTTTGTATAGTCTCAATGCTATAGATATCTATAATATTAGCGTGTAACTGCATGCTTAGGTTAGCTTTATTAACACTTATATTTTACTCATGCGGTGATCACCTGTAAGTGATTGTTACACTCGCACTGTAACTAATATTATTGTTGTAAAAGTTATTTTTGTGTAAACAATTGTTGGTGATCCAAATAAAGAAAATAAAAATAAAATAAAAAATAAATTAATCGGGTACGCGAAGTAGTTCCCTAGGACGCGTGTGAAACCGCGGGCAACAGCTAGTTAATAATAAAATGAATGCTTAGAAATCGAATAAGGAAGAAACCAGTTGATTTGACCTATACATTATACAAGCATAGACAAAGTTCACAAGCATTAGTATAGATAAGAGACTCTGTTTATTGAAGATAGTATTAATATAGAATGGCGGATGACTTGTATTCTGATTTGCGTGTTGTTTTATTAGTGATATGCTAAAGCAAATGCTTATATAATATTTGAGTTATATTTGAGTCTAGGTTTAAGTATTTGTAACTGAGTGAGTTTTTATGAGTTGCGATAGTCTAGTGAAGAAACTAAAACCTGATTTCAGTATTCTAGCTATCGATTCCGTGTAGTGACGGATTAAGAATACTGAATGTCACTAACCCATATCATCTCATGGGTGTCGTAAGAGCCGACAGAGGGATATTATGCAGAGAACAGAGTGCTGTTTTCTTAAGTTTTCATTCTCTTACAGTGGTAAGAGAATGAAAACTTGATACAAACCCTATACCAACCCGTTCGGTCAGCGTGGTATATATAGTAGGTCAATTCCTCCTTTCAAAGGAGAGGCCTAGTCCAGCAGTGGACTGTTAAAGGCTTATGATGATGATGATGATCTACTAGTTGACCAAGCCAACTAGACAAATGTCAACGTGACAAAATTCAACAATTATAATCCAGAAATTCCTAGTACCGATTGCAGGCGCATTGTACGTTCACACGCCACATTCGCACGTTACGATAAATAATTTCTGGATTATAATTGTTGAATTATGTTGAATTTTATCACGTTGACATTCGTCTAGTTGGCTTGGTCGGCTAGTATCGATGGATTTGGCTACTAGGGATATAGGTACATACATTTGACATAAGCTAAATACAAAATATGTCAAATCTCTCGACAGATAAAGCATTTTTTTTTTAGAATCTTCCGGGGTTAAAAACCGCCCCCGTGAGGAGTTTATTGCGACATAGTACGCAATAAACCCATAACATAGCTATAGAGTATTAAAAAAACAGGAGTAAGAAACTGCTACGCAGAATTTCTCGAGATCAAACCTAGTACCCTAGTTGCAACCTACCTTGTACCTATTGTGCAAACAACAAATGAAAAAATCAGCATTTGACTACACGGTTGGCGTAGTGGTTTAAGCGGCCGCCTCGCCGCTTGACACTGCGCCGAGTGTTGTGGGTTCGATCCCCACACGAGGCAACACTTTGTGTGATTCATAAATTGTTGTCTCGAGTCTGGGTGTTCATTGTGTCCGTTAGTTGTATGTTTGTATAGTTCCCCGCGACACAGGATTTAGTCCTAGTGCGGGAGTTGTCATTTTAAAGAAAAAAAAAGCATTCAATACATTTTATCAATTGATATTCAATTTTCTATGGAGTACTTATCTGATTTTCTCGATTTTTGGTAGTGCAGCATGTCACAAAACAAAATATGTTTATAATAACGTGTGTCATCTCTAAGAGGTGTGCACCTGTAGGTACACTACAATAAAACCTTGAACTTATATAGATAACGGCGCTAGCTTTTTATCCAACATACGCTAGTTACGGTAGCAACAAGATTATTTTTCTCTCACAATCAGTTAGCTTACAACAGCAATATATTATAGGTAAACTAGACGTCATCACCGGCTTCGCCCGCGTCAATTATACATATAAACCTTCCTCTTGAATCATTCTATCTATTTAAAAAAACCGCATTAAAATCCGTTGCGTACATAGTTTTTTAAGATTTAAGCATATATAGGGACAGACAGACAGAAGACAGATTTTGTGTTATACTATGTTGTAATATAACTACTTAGTTAAGCGTGCGTTATTCAGGGCTACTGCTCCGTATCCGTAGCTCATAGTATGATGTTATATAGCCATAGGCTTCCTCCATAAATGGGCTATCCAGCACAGAAATAATAATTCAAATCAAACCAGTAGTTCCTGAGATTAGCGCGTTCAACCAAACAAACTCTTAAGCTTTATTATATTAAAATAGTACTAGATGATGCCCGTAGTACGCTCGCACATATTTTTTTAATTTCACCGTTTCTTCCTGATCCTGTGTGAATTTAGGGAAATTCCTTCTTAGTGCACCCCTACGGTCTCAAGGAATATGCATGCCAAATAGCTATATTTAGCTCCCTGTACCCAATAGTTTTGGCTGTGGCTTGTCAGTCAGTCAGTAACGCGGCGATAGCCCAGTGGTGTACGTAACGGACTGCCGAGACGATGGTCTCGGGTTCGATCCCCAGGTACCTCGGGCACACACCTCTGACTTTTCAAAGTTAAGTATGTGTGTATTAGAAATGTTAATTATCGCTCGCTTAATAATGTGCCCGGTAGATGGCAATAGGCTCGCCCCCTATTAAATTGGGACCGAAACATAACTGGCGAAGTGTGGGTGTGTAATACACCTCTGCCTACCCCTTCGGGGATAAAAGGCGTGAAGTTATGTTATGCTATGTCAGTAACGCAAGAATTTTACAAATAGAAATAGGTATACATAGGAGTATGTACTAGAGGACGCCAGCAGCTACGCCTGCATTTTTTTTTTAATTTTCCCGTTTTTGCCGATCCCGTGAGAATTTCGGGAAATCCCTTCTTAGTGCACCCCTACGGTCCCCAAGGAACATACATGCCGAATTTCAGCTTCCTGCGCTCAATAGTTTCGGCTGTAGCGTGTCTGTCAGTCAGTCAGCAACGCAAGGATTTTATATATTAAGATAATTATACTAATTATACATGTTCATTATAGATCAATGATGTTCATACAAAGCAGGAATCAATCATATGTTGACATAAATCGGTATGACGCGTCATGTCAGTTGATAAGCTATCGCGGGTCATTAGGTCACGCCTGATTACACATTACACACTCAAGTTTGGCGCTTTTCTCAGATTTAAACCACATCTCTGAGATATTCATCTGCAATATAAACAAAGATCGTGATCTATTTATTCCTAAAATTATATTGATTTCAGATATTTTTTTTCCAGGTTTTATTTGATTGCTGCAACAGCTGATTTTTGGTCGCGATTACAGCAATATCGCGAGGTCCTTCTAGGCTGGCTTCGCCTGTGAATGCTTTTATAAATAAACTAGAGGACCCGAGCAGCTACGGCTGCACTTTTTTAATTTACCCGTTTTGGCCGATCCCGTGGGCATCTTGGGAAATCCCTTCTGAGTGCACCCCTACGGTCCCCAAGGAACATACATGTCAAATTTCAGCTTCCTGTGCCCAATAGTTACGGCTGCAGCGTGTCTGTCAGTCAGTCAGTAACGCAAGGATTTTTTCTTGCGGACGCCCGCATCTACGCGCGCACATTATATTTTAATTGAACCGTTACTTCCCGATTCTGTGGGAATAACGAGAAAATCTTAGTGCACCCCTACGGTCCCCAAGTAACATTCATGCCAAATTTCAGCTCCTTGCGTCCAGCACTTTCGACTAGACATTGCTTGTCAGTGTCAGTAAAGGAAGAATTTAATATTCTATTTATTATTTTGTCAAGGTAGTAGAACCTTGCTGATTTTAGCATGAACGGGCCGGCTCGACCGGGGAACTACTACCCTCTCACAGAAAATCGACGTAAATTAACAGTACCTAAACTGTTGCGTTTCGTTCGGTGAGTGAGAGTGCCGGAGGCCCTATCCCCTATTCCTTCTCCCTCATCCCACTCCTCATCCTATCCCTTTTCCCAACCCCAAGGAGCGGCAACGCACTTGTGACTCCTGTGGCGTTGCTTGTGTCCATGGGCGGCGGTAATTGCTTACCATCAGGCGATCCATCTGCTCGTTTGCCGCCTATTACCATAAAATTAAAAAAGACATCGACAAGATAAATAAAGAGATCAGTAAATCAATACGTAAGGACTTAACACAACACAACACTAAAACGATCATTCGAACCATACAAGAGCATAGAGGACCAAAAGTATTTAGAAGAAGGACCCGTACAGGCTGTGAACAGATCGCCAAACTAAGGGACGAAAACGACAGCGTAGTAACAGATCGAGCTCAAATTTTATTAATTCTCGAACAATTCTATAAGGAGCTATATACATCTAGATACCCAGTACCCATTTCCCAGGACGATGATGCCAGGGCACCGCCTATGGAATATAGAAATACCGAAATCTTGCCACCCATTTTGAGGTCCGAAGTAGTTAAAGCCCTTACTAGTATGAAGTCAGATAAAACACCTGGTGAAGATGGAATCACGGTTGAACTACTCAGAAAAGGAGGGGTACCAGTTCAAAAGATACTGGTAAAACTTTTTAATAAGGTTATGTATGATACCCGTACCCCAGAACTTTGGAAGAATGCCATAGTCACCATCATACACAAAAAAGGTGACACTTCTAAATTAAATAACTACCGTCCTATTAGTTTACTGTCCCAAATATATAAGCTTTTCTCAAAGATCCTCACAAATCGGCTTACTCGTGAGCTTGATGAAGCCCAACCTGTAGAACAAGCAGGCTTCCGGAGCGGATACTCAACCATCGACCACATCAGGGAAGCAACTAATGGAGAAGTGCCACGAATTTAATCAACCCTTATGCATGGCCTCCATGCCCTCCATCGTTGCCACATCGATTCACGTTACGTGGATCTGCTCCGGGAGATTTACACTTCAGCCACACTGCAGGTCCGTGTACATGATTTGACCAAACCGGTTCCGCTAAAGCTAGGTGTGAGGCAGGGAGACACCATCTCACCGAAACTATTCACTGCTGTCCTAGAAGACAGTATGAAAAGCCTAGAATGGAACCATTGTGGGATAAACATCAATGGTGTGTTTCTGTCTCACTTAAGGTTTGCAGATGATCTGGTACTATTTGCGGATAATCTCAAAAACCTTCAGACCATGCTCCAAGACCTTAATGATATCTCACTGAAAATTGGTCTAAAAATGAATATGACTAAGACTAAGGTTATGGCAAATAGTTTATGCTGTAAAAACCCAACAGTTACTATTGACGGTAAAACATTAGAACTCGTTGACCGATATATCATGGATATATCTACCTTGGCCATAATCTTTCTTTTGATAAAGAACGGCAAAAAACAGAGATATCAAGGAGGATTCAGCTCGGTTGGGCTGCATTTTCGAAACAGGACGACATCTTAAAATCATCTAAAGTCCCTCAATGTTTGAAGACCCGTCTCTATAACCAATGTGTTTTGCCCACAATGACTTACGGTGGCGAGACATGGACGCTCACACAAGAGGCGGTATTCAGATTGAGAGTCGCACAAAGAGCCATGGAGCGCTCCATGCTTGGTATTCGTCAAATAGACCGAGTACCCATCGTTGAAATTCGAAAACGTACAAAGGTGCTCGACGTGGGAAATCGAATAATGACATTGAAATGGGATTGGGCAGGACATCTGGCTAGACGTGGTGACAACAGGTGAAGTTGGGCCGTAACGGAATGGTGGTCACGAATGGGGAAAAGAAGTGTCAGCCGGCCCTTGGCAAGATGGGCCGACGATATTGTTGCGATCGCGGGCCGAGCCTGGGCTAGATTAGCACAAGATAGAGTGAAATGGCATCAACAAAGAGAGGCCTATGTTCAGCAGTGGACCAAGTCAGGCTGTGGATGATGATGATGATGAAAAAAAAGGAAGAAAGATATTCATACAGATTATGTAAACATGGTAGTAAACAGTTATTGCATTAAGATAAAGTGTTGTGTTCTCGGTGTACAGATCCCTAGGCATTTTATTTGAGTGTACTGAACTGCTATGCCTGCTATCTTGTTAATTGACCCTAGAAATGGCTCCGCTTTTGATTGTACACAAGAATAATAAATTTGACATTGAAAGTTGTATTGATCTTCCAAGGTCTCCCTTGTTGGACCGAAAGGAATTTGTCAAATTTTCACTTCCCAAAACTTTTTTCGCATAATTTCATTTGCCAAATTGTTACTTAGCAAAAAAACTTTTCACAAAAAATTGGAACGCAAACCTAATGTTTGGGAAACGTACGTTTAAACTATAACTTGTTTACCAACTAATACTTTGAACATTTTTTATTTAGTCAAATATTTCAGTTGGAATAACAGTTTTTACGCAAAATCAATAAGTAATTATCCTAATCTAAATAGTTCAGTTCCGGGTAACCTACTAAAAACAATATCTTTTTTCTATTAATGCAAGTCGTTTCTAATATCACCAAACGTTTATTGTCTGAAGATTGTTTGCTGTGATAAATCATTTGATTAAAGACCAAATGCCATAATGACATTATACAACTTGGTAATATTTTGCCAAGTAAAAATTTGACCAAATAAAAATATGCGTATTAAAATCATTCGAAATATTTCAATGGTAAGTATAAAAAAAGGTTGCTAAAATTTGTTTGGGTAATTAAATTTTGGCAAAATCTTTTCGGCAAAACGGCGGGATCCCGATCTTCCATAATTCGGACACACATTCAAGCTCTAACATATAAATATAATTCATGTTAAATAATCTCTGAGAAAGACAACTAAGCTTCGAAGAACGCAACAGTTAAAGCCCCCCTGCATAGTGCATCTCTCTCTAACAGTACATGCACAACAACAACATTGCGCAATGGCGTGCTACCTGTAACTATTATTTATATCAGTTTATCAGTAATCAATAGTTTAAAAATATATAAACTTTTTTGTCACTTCGAACTATCTTCGTGTATCAATAAAAACAACTTTTAAACTATTGATTACTAATAAACTGATTTAAATAATAGTTACAGGTAGCACGCCATTGCGTAATGTTGATGTTGGGCATGTACTGTTAGAGAGAGATGCAGGGGGCCTTTAACTGTTGCGTTCTCTCTCCCACCGGCGGACACGAATTGGCCCCACTCTGCCACTCTATTTTTATATCTCTATGTTCCAAACTAACTCCACACACTCATCATTAGCCTTTAACAGTCCACTGCTAGACTAGGCCTCTCCTTTGAAAGGAGGAATTGGCCTACTATACCACGCTGGCCAAACGGGTTTGTTTAGGGTTTGTATCAAGTTTTCCTTCTCTTACAGTGCTGTTCTACGCATATTATGCTCCCTCTGTCGGCTCTTACGACACCCATGGGATGATATGGGGTGGTGACAATCCGTATTCTTATTCGCATTCCAGCTGCCCCCCCCCCCCCTGCTCCCTCTGGCGATGCCCATGTAAATAGCTTTATAAGATAATAATTTATCTTCGCTAGTTGAATCCTGCCTAAGGTGTTCATTTCCCTTTTCTCTTAACGCTTAATTGTTCCGCAATGTTAACACTAGACTTAGTATGCATTCTTTAAGACAACCATGATTGTAGACCAATTTTCACTCGCCTTTAACTGTGTCCGACACTAGTACCTCTAAAAACAAAGAAATATAAAAACATATACTTAATTTTCCACCCCAAGACTGAGTAGCTTAGTTATCCACCATTTTTCTCCCTACGCCATATTTTATTTACAAATAATTCGCAATAAGTTGTCAAGTGTACGATAGGGATCGAACCCTGTAAGTCCGTGACCTAGATCTGTCAACAGGGCAAGCAGACTATGGGGTGAGTGGTTTTGTATTCGCAGTTTATTTAGGGTACTTCTTGTTACGATTTGTTGAGGCAAAACATTCAATATTGGAGTACCGTAGTCATATTTTGCTTGTCGAAGGGTTTTGGCTGTAAGTTAATTATGGCTGCGTTGTACCTAATCTGTGCTAATCTATAGGTACCTAGTCATCTTATTATATAAAAATCCTTGCATTACTGACTGACTGACAGATACGCTACAGCACACGCTACACTGAAACTATTGGGTGCAGGAAGCTGAAATTTGGCATGTATGTTCCTTGGGGACCGTAGGGATGCACTAAGAAGGGAATTCCCGAAATTCCCACGGAATCGGTCAAAACGGGTAAATTAAAAAAAAATGCAGGCGTAGCTGCTGGCGTCGTCTAGTAAAATTATAAAAAGAAAGTTTATTGTTGCTGTAACGATATTAACATTTCGTGTTTACGTTACTTAGAGTCTTAGAATACCTAGGTACTTTTTGTATCCTACTCACAGTCTAATAGGACGTACTTATAATAATTATTTTAATGATGTTTGCCAATTAGCTAATGATTTGTTAATAAACTGCTATTTAAAGATAATGTGCGTATCAATACAGCGCAATCTAGAACGTAATTTACACTCGACGACGGCTGAATGGAAAATAATGCTCAAGGCACTATACAATAGTCCTTGTACTAAATTGAGCTCAGACGTTTAAAAAGAATACGCCATGGATGCCAGATTCAAAAAGAGAATACGACCCAAGTTGCATAGGTACATGCCAGTGCATCAACCAAAATTTAAATTAAAAATATATATCTTCTTTTTTTCGTGAGAATGTAGGTAACACGGAAATCGCAGCGATAGTCTAGTGGAGATACCAACAGACTGCCATGCAGAGTGTCTCGAATCCACGGCACGCACCAATGAC
Source organism: Euclidia mi (assembly GCA_944739405.2). NCBI lineage: Eukaryota > Metazoa > Arthropoda > Insecta > Lepidoptera > Erebidae > Euclidia > Euclidia mi. The sequence continues at coordinate 49,289,471 of OX123203.2, forward strand.
TTTTCGGAGTTATGTGCGTATTAAATTGTAAATTATCGCTTGCCCGGTGCCTCGGAGAGCACGTTATGCCGTCGGTCTCGGTTGTCATGAAGATCTTTGACAGTCGTTACAAGGCGTCAGTACCTTCTTAATAAACTGGCACTAGTCTAAACTATGGAATATCGCTATCCCTTCGGGTTGCGGAGGTCAGGCAGGCAGTCGCTCTGTGGAAAAGCTAATTCAGCCAAATCCGGTTAGACTAGTCAGCGGACCCCAGGTTAATACTGGGATAACGCTAGGAGGAAAAAGAAGTAGGTAACACGGAAGATAAGCTAGATCAATTCTGTGGTAGCTAATTAAAAGGAGGAGAAGGAAGGAGACCGCCCGAAGGCCTTTGTCAAGCAGAACACAACACTTACTTTATATTCAATGCTAAACTTTGTCGAACTATTAAGTACAAACGGCAAAACAAGTTATGCAATGAGTGCTAACTAAAAGTAATTAAAAGAATATAAATCTAGACAACTGACTATTAAATTGTACGTGTATAGGTCATTATAATTGGTCTAGTTTTCGTGTAATCGATCTCAAGATCAGCGAATGCTTGCACAAACCTTTGTTAATAAGTAATTGTTATAATGTTTCGGTTCGCTGCGCTACTATTTAGCCCTAATATCCACATTAATTTTTTTATCAAGGTTAATCGCACTAGTGGTCACGTAGCACATTTACGTTACGTGTTTAGGTACGTGTATATGTCATTATATTAGCATTAAATTAAGTCTTTATTCATTCTCGTTGGTATTCTCTATGGATCGCGTATGGGAGAGAAGACAGCAATTTCGCTGTACATGTCGCTCTCCACGCCGGTCTCTTTAAGTCACGTCAGAGTAGAACGCGCCATGGATATCTGCTATAGCGCTGTCCCACTGCTGAGCATAGGCCTCTTCTCATTATGGGGTAGGTAAGGCCATAGTCTACCACTCTGGTCAAGTGTGCGTTGAAAAATTTCACATGTCCTTCGAGAACATTATGGAGAACTTACCTAACAAGCAAGAATAACATTTCTTGACATTTCTATAAATTTAACTATTTCTTTCGATCCATTGGGAATTTTAGGAATTTCCTTCTTAGTACCTACACCCCTACGAGTCCCAAGAAACATACTCGTACATGCCAAATTTCAGCTTCTTGCGCCGAATAGTTTTCGCTGTGGCTAATCTATCAGTCAGTTGGCAACGGAAGAATTGTATGTAGGTATGTTACAGCCATAGTGATCAATATAAAATTATACATAATGACTGGTCAATATAAATAATTACCAAATTGCTTAGACAATTTTATAAATTACTAGAGGACGCCAGCAGCTACGCATGCACATTTTTTTTTCATTTATCTATTTTGACCGATCCCGTGGGTATTTCGGGAAATCCCTTCTTAGTGCTCCTTTACGGTCCCCAAGGAACATACATGCAAAATTTCAGCTTCCTGCGCCCAATAGTTTCGGCTGTAACGTGTCTGTCAGTCAGTCAGTAACGCAAGGATTTTATATATTAAGATTACTTTATCTAGATGTTATTCATAAAGCCAGGGCAAAGAATTCAAAGTAATAAATACGATACGAATTACTTGCCTTAAGTACCATTTTGATACAGCGTGGCTTGATCATCAAGTCACACTATAATGAAATGTGGAGTCAGGGGACGAGGTTTAATAAGCTCATATATTATGTCAATGAATAAGCTAAGTTGACGGAGCCCTGCTTCACAGGCCTCCTATTATTTAGGTGCAGGGTGCATAGTGGCAAAGGGGATTAAAATAAAACTTTACAAGCTTCGATTTACTTATTATATTACTTCATCCAAGAGTACTAAGATGTTATATAAAAAAGCTAGCTAATGTGATTAATTCGGTGTCAATTATTACCTTGTCCAAATTCAGTAGATATTATATAATTATAATGGCTAGATAGTATAAATAATATCTGAATTTATTACTTTGGCTGTAACATATACACAGATGATAAAATAAACACCTGTGTTTTTATAATAAAACCAGCTGATAGCTTTACAATTAGTTCAGCAATACACATTGTGTATTGAATCATTGAGATAGGGAGACCTTGAGCGGTAGGTATTGATAATGCGACCTTCTCTCGCGGTTCCTCCTATCAGCGACTTTCTCTCCGTAAAGTCCTTGATACCTTACTGTTGGCTTCAAATAAAACACGAAGTATTCATAAAAGTATATGTATGTATGTACCTATATATAAAACTAGCCGTTTCCCGCGGCTTCACCCGCGTCCTGAGGAACTACTTCGCGCACTCGAAAAACCCAAATAGGTAACTATCTTACGGAGTCCTAGTTTTCTAAAATAAAATATAGCCTATGTTACTCGCAGATAATGTAGCTTTCTAATGGTGAAAGAATTTTTAAAATCGGTCTAGTAGTTTTTGAGTTTATCCATTACAAACAAAAATACAAATTTTTCCTATTTATAATTAGTGTAGATTGTGGCGTTACTGACTGACAGACAATGCACAGCCAAAGAGTTCAGATATTTAAGTACATAGAGGCGCATTTCTTATGAGCGCTCTGAAGACAAACTATCTGTGTCCCAAATTGCCGCTTGGCAACGTGGCAGTCGCGCTGTGACAGCTGTCTCTACGAGAGCAAGAGAGACGAACGTTCCTCCTGTGTATCTTAACTACGAGAGCAAGAGAGACGGAGAACGACGGCAGCGCCGCCAACGGCGCCAACTACGAACTAAACTGGAGACAGTCTCCACTTGGAATCGGCACACGAAATCCTTAAGAACTGCGCTTCTATGTAAATCTGTATTCATTTGGCACAGCCAAAACTATTACGCGCAAGAATGAGACGAACGTTCCTCCTGTGTATCTTAACTGCGAGAGCAAGAGAGACAGAGAAAGACGCCAGCGCCGCCAACGGCGCCAACTACGAACTAAACTGGAGACAGTCTCCACTTGGAATCGGCACACGAAATCCTTAAGAACTGCGCTTCTATATAAATCGGTATTCATTGGCACAGCCAAAACTACTACGGTCCCCAAGGAACATACATGCCAAATTTCAGCTTCCTGCGTCCAATAGTTTCGGCTGTGGCGTGTCTGTCAGTCAGTAAGTAACGCAAGGATTTTATATATTAAGATTTTAAGCAATTATTGGATGGTCGCCTTAGTAGTTTGTTCTCTACATCTTGCTGTCCACTGCTCGACATAGGCTTCCATCAAACAATAAGGTACTAAGTACTATTCTGTATACTTTAGTCACTTGCGAAACTAGGAAGGATACTAATTGCTGCCTTCCCTTGTAGCCTGAATGCCCTGCCTACGCGTAGCCGACTTTCTTTCGTAGCGGCTCTACCATAGCTGTCTTTAGCAGTGAATTGTATTCAAGATGACTGTGAGTTTCTGTTGTAAATCCATTGACTAGAGATAAAGGCGACGAAAATTAACTTAGAAGACTACCTTTACCAGTTACATATACCTACAGGTAGTCTACTAATAATATCTATCGATGGATTTGGCTACTACAGATAGATGTTAGACATATTATATCATCATCATCAGCCTTTAACAGTTCACTGCTGGACTCGGCCTCTCCTTTGAAAGGAGGAATTGGCCTACTATACCACGCTGGCCAAACGGGTTGGTATAGGGTTTGTATCAAGTTTTCCTTCTCTAACAGTGCCACACGGATAGACATATTATATACAAACCTTTAATTTATCAATATTCATTAGTAACATGTGGGATTGTGTTTGTATTGCAGGAACCTATACCTACGGGGTACGGACAGTGTTCATTTATAGTGTTACATTATTCTTGGCTTCTTGCAGCCTGCAGCAGCATTTCTTCCACGCACGATTAAAACCTTTCATCGTCATCATCGTATCAGCCGAAAGACATCGACTGCTGGACATAGGCCTCCTCCAAGGCTCTCTACATGGACTGATATTGAGCCACCCGCATCCATCCGATAAAAACCTTTATTTTAAGAAAAATCGATATGTGTATATTTAGATAATAGTTCAACGCTCCAATAAACTGCTACATTAATATCGAAGCAGTGTTCCAAGATCGATATGGTTTGCTGGCAGGTCAGTAGGACATTGCAGCTGCGTCCAGATTGACTATGGAACTACAACATCTATTACATAAAATAGTAGAAAATTACTTCAAACCATTTATCGCAAGCCATGTGGTATCCTAGTTGCATCAAGATTTTTGGAACCTGGGATCCGCTTACTAGACTAACCAGATTCTACTGAATATTGGCTTTTAGCGATAGCTGAGTGGAGAGACCGACAGACTGCTATGCAGAGGGTCTCGGGTTCGAATCCACGGCACGCACCAATGACTTTTCGGAGTTAAGTGCGTATTAAATTGTTAATTATCGCTTGCTAATCGGTGAAGGAAAACATTGTGAGGAAACCTGCATGTCTGAGATTTCTCCATAATGTTCTCGAAAGACATGGAAGTCTGCCAACCCGCACTTGGCCAGCGCGGTGGACTATGGCCTTACCCTTCTCATAGTGAGAAGAGGCCCGTGCCAAGCAGTGGGACTGCATAAAGGGCTGATGATGATGATGATGATTGGCTTTTACACTCAGCAACTGACATCAGCCCTGGCATAACGCTATTCCATAGTTTAGTGTCAGTTTTCTTCTAGAATCTTTTGATAAAGTCCCCATAACGACCGTCAAACATCTTCATGACAGCCGAGACCGAAGGCCCAACGTGCTCCCCGAGCAGAGGGCAAGCGATTCACAATTCAATACCCACACAACTTCGAAAAGTCGGTTTTGTACCCCATGGGTTTAAAGCCGAGACGCTCTGTGTCTTACCACTAGGCTATCGCTGATTTTGTATTTCCTATATTAAATAGGCATCTTTGAATTAAAATTTTATTGTCACGTGCACAATGCGATGTATGATCAGATTCGTTAATTATAAACAAATTGATCATTGTGTTTTTGCACCTACCATACACTCTTACTTTTTCACTAGTTGGCTACTTTATACCTAAATATTATTCTCAGATAGATATCGCATACTCATCTTCACTACAGCACTCTACCGATCAATACTCAATGAACGAAACACCGCGTGGGCAGTATAAGTTGTAGTCCAATCAAACTACCGTTTTCGGTTGATTGAATGTTCGGAAAGCCTCCAATGATCCTCCTAGCGTTATCCCAGTTACAACCCGGGGTACGCTTACTGGAGTAAACCGAATGTTAGGTTTCCCACAGAGCGGCTGCCTGTCTGACTTTCGCAATCCGTAGGTTATTAAGAATACAAAATGATACTACCCAATATCATTCCGTGGGTGTCGTAAGAGGCGGCGCGGCGGGGTAAAATACATACATACATAGACTCAAGCCTGTTTCCCGGAGGGGTAGGCAGAGACTACGGAACGCCATTTGCAACAATCTTGACATATCTCTCTTGCTTCATTCACTCCCATCAGATTCCTCATGCATGCTCTTCTGTTCAGGGTACTTCTCACCTATCCTGTTTTTAGACTGTCTCCAATATGGTCAGAGAACGTCCGCCTAGGTCTTCCCCTTCGTCCTGTCCCTTCCACACTCGCCTTATATATCTGCTTGGTCAGTCTTTCGTCATCCATCCTCTCCACGTGCTCATGATAAAGATACATGAAGCAGATTGTATCTTGCGGAAGAAAATGAAAATGATGAATAACTCTAGGTACCTACGTTACCCTATGCCTGGCTAGCGCAGTATGGCAGGCCAAATCCTACTACTAGGTAACAATGCTATTGTGAGGTTTAAATGTACTTCAAAAAGGTCTTCTCGACCCGACTCTGTATTCTTCATCTCTTTGTAGCACTAGTAGATAAACTAAATTCTATGCGAAGTCTCATCATCAGCCTTTAACAGTCCACTGCTGGACTAAGCCTCTCCTTTGAAAGGAGGAATTGGCCTACTGGCCACGCTGGCCAAACGGGTTGGTATAGGGTTTGTATCAAGTTTTCCTTCTCTTACAGTGCTGTTCTCTGCATAATATGCTCCCTCTGTCGGCTCTTACGACACCCATGGGATGATATGGGGTGGTGACATTCCGTAATCTTAATCCGTCACCACACGGACTGTGAAATGCAAAGTCTATTAAGCTAGTAAACCCTCAATTCTAAGTCGCTAAATAGACAAGCAATCTACTTACAGACAAGCACTGACTTTATTACCTAGATTTTAGCGCAAAAACAATCAACCGACGTCAAACCTATCAGACACGCGACCGCTCTCTCGAACAAAAATCAATGTGAAGGTTTTTCTCTAACCTTCAACTCGTTCTAACTGTTTAATTCACAATGGCTGACGACACACCACAGTTAGATTGCTCCAGCATAATTTGACTCGTGGTTGTCGCAATCATAGACTGTCACTGATATGGCAAACATTTTATTTCTGAATAACCTTGCGTTGATCATGCTGAGGCTAATTACTGCACGAATATTGTTGTTTTATCTAATCTGTCGAAATTCAATCTGGTTAAGTTAGAAAGAGTGATTCGGTTCAATTCGGAGGGACAGCGCTAGGATGATGATAGGCTGGACGTTCTTTTCTTTTTTAAAGTTATTTCACGTTCAAGCAATTTACCCTGCGGTCTGACCTCCGCAACCCGAAGGGATAGCGATATTCCATGGTTTAGACTAGTGTCAGTTTATTTTAGAAGGTACTGACGTGACGCCCTGTAACGATTGTCAAAGATCTTTATGACAACCGGGACCGACGACTTAACGTACTCTTCGAGGCACGGGACAAGCGATAATTAACAATTCAATACGCACATAACTCCGAAAAGTCATTGGTGTGCGCCGAGGATTCGAACCTGATACCCTCTGCATGGCAGTCTGTTGGTATCTCCACTAGGCTATCGCTCTACAATCTTTTAAGATAGCAAAACCTAAAAATGCCGACCTGTATAAGGTCCGCTGACCAAAGAGCATCCCGCGTTTCTCACACGTGCGGTAATGCAACAATAAGTATAATTAGTTACATAATTATATGAACATTTTATGACATGGACGCTACTGTAAAAAAGGCGTGGTTTTTGTTCCGTTTGCAGTAGATTAGATATTTACAAAGTTGCAAGGAGTGATAATATATTTTTTTTATTTGAATGATCTGTATATGGAGGGTGTCACAAGACCCATCACCAAGCCGAAGTCTACTCGTTGTGGACATCATGCCAAGTCATACTAACCAAAAATAATACCTGGGAAACGAACTTCTTTTTTAGTTTTCACATTTTTTAAACCGCAATTAAAAGCGCGTGTGTGCAATGCTCGAAATACATACTTATCCATGGGGTCATAGGGCATCTAAAGAACATATTGGCGGGGTAAATGCATCGATTTTGTACCTAATTATAAAAAATCCATACTAACTTTGAGCCTGAATATCTCCTGAACCAGTAATTTCCTAGGTATGGTGCCGAAGTAAAAAATGTTCGTACTTCGTAGTGATTGGTACAACCTGGTAGTTCAGTTTTCTTTAAGGGTCTTTTCACACCCTGTATAAAATCCTTGCGTTACTGGCTGACTAACAGACAATCTACGCCAAAACTAGTAAGCGCAGGAAGCTTAAATTGGCATGTATATTTCTTGCGGACCGCAGGGGTGCACTAAGACGGGATATCCTGAATTTCCCACGGGATCGGGCAGAAACTGGTGAAAAAAAAAATTGTGCGGGCGTAGCTGTGGGCATCCGGATGACTAATGTGGAACATAAACCCCCATAGGTTTATGTTCCACATTTACACTGGGTCCAAGCAGTGTTCATAAGTCCGAGACCCATCGCTGGTTCCTTGAGGTACGCTAGCCAAAACTTCGCTTTTAAACGAAATAAAAAGAGATCTACGTAACTTATTTGATTTAACTAATAAATACAATGCCGAATGGAGTAATACGAGAACGATGTGGCCTGAAAGAAGATGTCGTGACAAGGATTGAGAATTGAGAAAGGAATGCTGAAATGATTTGGACACGTGGAGCGAATGAGTGAAGAAAGATTGACGAATCAAATATATATGGCAGAGGTGGGTGGGCAAGCCAGTTGCGGCAGAAAAAGACGTTCGTCGACCAAATTGGGGACGTCTTGAAAAACGGAAAAGTCCTAAGCACCCGTAACCGGCGAGCATGTATGAAAAGAGTAATGAATGTAGAGGAAGCGCGTGAGGTTTGCAAGGATAGAAGCAAGTGGCGATCTGTTGTCTCTGCCTACCTCGACCGGAAAAAGGCGTGAGCATATGTATGTATGTGTACAATTATCTGCATTGATAGAGTTATAAATATAGTATGTTAAGTGTTAATCTTGTCTATTTGCGAAGCAATAGGGTCGATTCCCTATATTTCTCACGCAAGGTAGAAATTTTAAAGTATCTTAATAATGCACTTATCTTATATGTAAATATAATTCAATAGGTTTTTACCTAGTAGCTAAAAAATTGTGTTGCCATGACAGTTTATATACTTATTTAGGTATAATGTTGTAATCAACACCAATAAATAAATCATAACATTAAGATAACTCGTTTGTGTGTTTTAAAAACAAATCACTTATATGTTTTTATTTCGATTTACGTAACAATATTAATAACTACTAACCGATAACCGATGGAGTTGGCAAACGTAGTGTAGGACGCCCTCCGGCTAGGTGGAGTGACGATATACGCAAAGTGGCTGGCAGCGGCTGGACACGAAGAGCCGAAAATCTGGCTCAGTGGCGTGCCATTGGAGAGGCCTATATCCAGCAGTGGACAACTGCAGACTGATGATGGTGATGAACAATATTACTTGTACACATAACTTTGAAAAGTCAGTGGTGCGCGCCAGTGGATTAAAGCCGGTCCCCCTGCATGGCAGTATGTTGATATCTCCGCTCGACTGCCTCGCATTTAAACAAGATAAAATACTTGTATGCTATTATATTGTATGTTTGTCTTCGTTTGGGTGTTCCTATGTATAATATGAATGTGTTTACAAAAATAAAGTATATACATATGTAGGTATGTTTATGAATTATCTAGTACCCATAGCACAAGCTCTGCTTAGTTTGGGACTAGATGATGTTGTGTGTATGTGGTAGAATATTATATTAGTATTATACTAGCTGACCCGGCGAACTTCGTACCGTCATTAAACCATTCTCAAGTCCCCTTGAACACACACAAAAAATTTCATCAAAATCGGTCCAGTCGTTTAGGAGGAGTTCAGTGACATACACACGCACACAAGAAATATATATTATGTATATTATTAATTTATTACTATATTATAATAATGAAGTTGAGAAATATGTTAGAAGATAATATCAATGTTTAGACACCTTAAAAAAAAATTTACAGATTGCAATATTTGAATGAATCTTTCTTAGATCTTTTGTTGTAAGAAAAGAAATCTATTTGTCTGGCACATGCAACGTTATTTTACTTTGCCGTCAAGCAATTCTCGGTAACAAGCCCTTGACTTTGACCTTGCAATCTCGTTAGACAAACTATGGCGAACCCCTTCGGGCATAAAAAAAAGGTCATAAAAAGTCCAAATATGGACCGTAATAGCCACTGAAGCTGAATAGGACTATAGAAGGGGACCTTTTCAGAGCATAAATGAATTGTCTGGAAAAGCCACGGTCAAAGAGTCGGAATCCTTAAAACTGCTAATGAGGCCTAATCCTTAAAATAAATGGAGCATACTCAAATGATTAAGGTGTGGTGAAATTCTATTACTATCATCAATTATATTATTATATAAAACAATGTAGAAATTATATTTCATTTTATAAAATTCTTCCTTTATTGACTGACAAACATCGCACAGTTCAAACTACTTACTACGCGCAAGAATTTGTTTCGCATGTATGTGCAATACAACTCTGCCTACCCCTTCCGGGATAAAGGGCGTGAAGTTATGTTCTTGTTGTAGGTATGTTCCTTGCGAGAGCTAAGACTGCACTAAGAAGGGATTGCCAAAATTTTTACGTTTTACTACTGACGAAATTACGGAAAGAAAAGAATAAATATAATAACTCGTTGGTATGGTACGGCATAAATGTGCGCGTGGGATTGGGAGGTCTCGGGTTCGATTCCCGGGTCGGGCAAAGTGTTATTGGGTTTTTCCGTTAGGAAATTCTCAGTAGCAGCACGGAGTCTGGTAATGTGCCCGGTACGGCAATAGGCTCGCCCCCTATTACGTGGGACCTAAAAATTCATGGCGAAATGTGGGTGTGATATTACACCTCTGCCTACCCCTTCAGGGATATAGGCGTGAGACTATGCATAAAAAAATGAATAAAGAATCTTACTGCCACAGATGTTTGTTGCTTTGTCTTGCAAATCTACTGAACGTATTTTGATGAAACTTTGAAGTAATTAGCTTATAGATTAGGTAGAATAGCACCGATTATTCCCGGTGTCCACCCCCTGCTTGTCCACCGCGGGTGGACAGAGACACAAATATTTAAAAAAATTCTCGCTGTGCACCCCTGGGGGACAGCGAGAATTTTTTTAAATATTTGATTTTTAATAAACTAAGTTGACGGAGCCCTGCTTCGCAGGGCTCCTATTTTTGGGTTAAGGGTCAAAAGAGAACCTAACATAACCTATCTACCCGAATCAGAAGTGATGAAAAAACTCGTGTCTTTGTCCACCCGGGGTGGCCAGCGAAAATAATTTAAAATTAATTCTCGCTGTCCCCCAGGGGTGCACAGCGAGATTTTTTTTAAATATTTGTGTCTCTGTCCACCCGCGGTGGACAAGCAGGGGGTGGACACCGGGAATAATCAGAATAGCACATAGGCTCACTCACAGATGAGAGAATTATCAGATGGAACGCGCGGCACTGTTGCGTGCGGCCACTAAAGCAAATACAAAATTGAAAAGCGAATACAAACTCGTCTCAGTGCGCTACGAAGCATCGTACAGTTCACGCGTCACGATCACTTCAACTTTTAAATTCTCAAAATGCCGTCTTGTGTTCTTAAACACTGTAAAAGTTGTTCCTAAAAACAAAAACAGGAAAATGGAATATCTTTTCACAGGTAACTATTGATAATTTGACTGTTTCCTAATTTAATTTCGATAAAATTCGTATTTGTGCAAGAAATATGTAAGTGTTGCCAGTTTTTGTCGACGCCGTTCTGCCTGAATTAGGGAAAATGCACTTGTCAATTGATTATGAGATAATGATTGTCATGTTAATGAAAAATACATTACCGTATTATAAAAGTATATTGTAGATATATCTTCTTTCTCATAAATATAGTAATAGAATTTCAATTTCCATTAGTATATACCTTACATAATATTGTTTTGAGTTCGATCCCCAAACGATCCAAATATTCGTGTACACCCTGCTACTCGTCAAGCTTATACACTTTGACCTTCGCACCGTTTTTATTGCGTAAAGAATAAGTATCAAAATCGTACAGCAAATGTTTAGCTTGACTTGGTGCCGTGTGTACATACATACTTATGGCGTAGGGAATAAGTATCAAAATCGTACAGCAACTGTTTAGCTTGACTTGGCGCCGTGTGTACATACATACTTATGGCGTAGGGAATAAGTATCAAAATCGTACAGCACTTGTTTAGCTTGACTTGGCGCCGTGTGTACATACATACTTATGGCGTAGGGAATAAGTATCAAAATCGTACAGCAACTGTTTAGCTTGACTTGGTGCCGTGTGTACATACATACTATTTATTTCTCAACTAATCGACGCCAGCGGCTTCGCACGCACATATTTTCTTATTTCTCGTTTTGCCCGATCCCCCGGGAATTTCGAGAAATCCCGTCTTGGTGCACCCTTACGGTTCCCAAGAAACATACATGCTAAATTTCAGCTTCATGCGCCGAGTAGTTTCGGCTGTAGCTTGTCTGTCAGTCAGTCAGTAACGCAAGGATTTTATATATACAGATTTACGAAGTAGTTAAAACTTAACTCGGTATCTACATTTAAGAAATGTATTTATAAAAGCATTAATTAAATCCATGGTAAATTCTTCAAAACCGCAAATGAATATAAGAATATTACATAACTATATGCAAAATACTGGGAGATTATTCATAATCTGGCAACTTTTCACACACATAGACGCGCGTGTCCGTACAGTGCCAGTCGCCAAAGGTCACGCACACATAGCTGTCAACGTGCCACGCTTAGTTGGACGAATACGCTACATCTGATTCTTGTTAATAAATCTATGGGCTCACTTATCTAGCGATAGCCGACATTGTTGATGGTTTAAAGTAAAAGTAGTTAGGTACCTAAGTAAGTATATACTTCGTTTTCCAATAGGTTGGGAAAGGTGTAGGCTATCCTACTTTAAGATAGGTAATAAAAATAAAGAAATTGGACGCACGAATATAACTATGAATTCTTAGGTTATTGCTACGGGTAGCTTATACGAATCGAAGTAGGTTGTAATAAAATTCTGTCAGCGTACTTTTTGTAAGAGCCCCCTCGGTCTACATGGCTCAAAGTGGAGCTGGAGGGGATTATCTAGCGGTGGACAGATGCGGCCACCCCATAGGGACCGTTCTCTAACAATGGCACAATCGTATTTTTGACCTTAATCTCTACCGAGAAATAGAAGTGTAAAAAGCTTTCAAAAGTTATTCGCAAAGGCCAATTTGCTCTCAATATACTACTACCGAGTATGGATGTTTTTGTGTTCGTATGGCATATCTGAAGATTTTTTTTTATAATACTCTACCACATTCACACAACACCATCTAGTCCCAAACTAAGCAGAAGCTTGTACTATGGGTACTAGATAATGGATAAACATACTTATATACTTTTTTTTTGTAAATACTTACATATTATACCTACATAGAAACACCCAGACCAAGACAATATACGATACAGAATTTATTCCTAGTGCGAGGGTTATCTTGATGGAAATAAAGTCGTAGTACCGACCACCGTATCAATTGCCTCCAAAAAAACCGAAATAAAAAATGCTATGAAAAATTTTCAAAGTGTCCGTTTTTCGTTATCAACAATTTTCTCCATATTGAGATCCAAAATACTCCACATAGCGTAGTGATGAGCACAACCGTATCCATTGCGTCATACGTGCTGTAAACACGTAGCGATGATTACGTCAGAAAACAGGTTAAAGGGTAAGAATGTGGTAGCGATCCCAACTGGACCCAACACCCCTATTAAACCGTTCGATGTTTCGGTTTCCCGCCACTAAATCTTGCATGATACGTAAATAATTTGTCTGTCATTGGATTTTTTTGTACCAACCCGCAGTCTATGTATCTATAAAACCCACCCTGTGGTACAGATATTGCTTCATGCGAGGTCAAAAATATTTTGGACACTGGGTTCTGCCTGCGACCTGGTGCAATCCGTGCAATACATTGATAAAAATAATTGGATGTGTTAAGTTACTTCAGCCTATAAGCTACTTGGGTACCAAGTTGAATCGAAATCGATTGAGTCGTTTCTAAGTTACTTACTAACAAATGAAAACTTTGACATTCATAATATTGAACAAGTGCTGGACTGGCAAATTGAACGTAATATCATGCTTAACGAATTAGAGGTAACTTCTGGAGTAGTGTACTATACGGATCTTGTGGCAAGTAGGACGAATTTCCGTGCGTTTAGGCGTTTCTGCCATACATATTACTGGAAACAGGCATAGTTCACAATTTAGGCCCCTTTAATGCTCATGTCCGTGGTGCTTATCTTTTCTCATCACTATATCTCTTCGTTGCTTGTCTCCCGCTTTGTTAAGGAGGGAAGTGGATTATTCATTTTCCAACTCCTCCAATATACTTCTGATTAAGTTCGTTGCGGGTTCCAAGACAGTTTAACTTTCCCCGGGACTTCACGAGTGTCAAAACTCGTTGTCATCAATGGTCACTGCTGCTGAACCTGGCTACACAGGTGACACAGTAGTGGGAATGAGGGTGGGATTAGTAAAAAAGAAAAAAAAAAAAAAGTGCTGGACTGAAACATGGGGATTAAAAATCAAATGTGCAAATATTTTTTTTAACTTTCGTTTTAAAATTATTAACCGTGTGGCTTAGACTTTACAAACATTCAAATAACGAACATAAAGAACACCCAGAGTAAGAACATCAATTTGAGTGTTATACAAATTGTCTCGCGTGTAAATTGAACCCACAACACGCAACGCGAACGCACCGGCAAACAGAAGCAAGACACTTAAATCCCAAGCACTTGCAATGAAATAAATATATCACATAAGTTCGACACGGCACTGTATTTCCTATAGAGTAACAACTGAAGGATGAATGGATTTTTTGTGCACTTGTCAAAAGGATCGTACCTACTTCACAAAACAAAATACGCCGTGACTCTATGTGTTGACTCTACTAACTGGCCAAAGCCCACATTAGGCTCAATGTTAACACCTTTAGTGGTTAAAGAAAATTATTTGCTAATTATCGTTTGTACGCTGAAAGAACGTGTCGTGGGGAAACTTGCATGGTTTAGATCACAAAGTGACACTTATGAACGTCAAATTTAAACATTATTACTGTATGCTTCTACATTTACATTTACTGCCACGTTCGCTAAGCAAGGGCGTAGAACCATGAGAAAGAACGGGCAATAAAACTCACGGTCACTCTTTTTCATCGCCAGGTTTTTAATAATACATAACAATTAAACTTTTGTAAGGTGCTGCAACTGTTATACCTTCTATGTTACTTGTATATATTTACTTTACATGATACTGAAGCATAATCAAGTTAAATTTTGATGTTGATTTAGTTAGCCTCCTGAACATAGACATGGTAAAACAGGAGCATCCACTTACATTATGCACCTAACAATGCAATCCGCGCAAATGTTCAGAACCATGATGGAAATGATGAAGTTAAATATAAAGTTAAAAAAGAGTTCTCCTTATCCCCGAAAGTCTTCCGAGTTCTGTCAACCCTAACCTCAACAACGTTGGTCCAACCCTTGACCAACGTAAACTGTGGCATAATTCCTTTAAAAGTGAGGAGAGGAATGTGTCCATCTACGAGACAGTTTATTTAAAAGACTGATGATGATGAAAGTTTTAATACGAAGACAGACAGTTTTTTTTTAAGACAACTTCCGCATTAGGACTAAATCCTGTGTCGCGGGGGACTTTAGAAACATATAACTAAAGGACACAATGAACACCCAGACTCGAAACAATAATTTGAGAATTACACAAAGTGTTGCCTCGTGTGGGAATCGAAACCACAACACTCAGCGCAGTGTGAAGCGGCGAGGCGGCCGCTTAAACCACTACGCCAACCGTGCAGTCATACAGAATAGAGAGAATATTGGTCGAATTTAGACTTGAGGACCATTATCATACTGAATGCAAAGCTTCTAATATTATGCTGAATTAATGTTAGACCATCATAAGCCTCAAAAAGTTACCGAATTAGTAAACACTTAGCCTGATTTTCTGAAAGTCTGGCACTTTTGACGTACCTAGTATTAAAACTATAACGCGCAAAACTTATTCACAGTTGGCAATCACTTCCTAGTGCACCAATTATGCAGTCAACCTTGCATATTATTTTTAAAAAGCTTTGATAGCTCACTTTCGATGACATTTTAGTTATTGTTATTTTTTCTTTACTATTTTTATGAAGCAAAGGAAACTTTGAATAATGCTGTAAAGATTATTCAAAGCACTGGTCAGTGCATTTATAAGATAAAAAAATTAAACATTTGTTTTTCAATCTCAATTGGATAAAGACGCGCCACAGGCAATGGTCAATTGTCCACCCTCCCACACTCCACACAGAATACCTATACCTAACTTATTATAATATGCATCTCTTCCCAATCGTCTGACGCTTGGGGTCAACGGTAAAAGACATTTTGGGGTTACAGAGGGTACAGAAAGCTGTAGGATGGGGTGGGAGCGGATCGATGACGCCACGTGCGTTCATCTGACGTAACTTCCAAGAATTTTGACGCGGGAAATCATTTTCTTATAATTAAAATCGAATATTGACAAATAAGTCTTGAATTGTAAATTATCGCTTGTCCCGTGCCTCGGAGAGCACGTTAAGCCGTCGGTCCCGGTTGTCATGAAGATCTTTGACAGTCGTTACAGGGCGTCAGTACCTTCTAAATAAACTGACACTGGTCTAAACCATGGAATATCGCTATCCCTTCGGGTTGCGGAGGTCAGACATGCAGTCGCTCTGTGGAAAAGCTAATATTCAGCCAAATCCGGTTAGACTAGTAAGCGGACCCCAGATTGAAACTGGGATAACGCTAAGAGAATGATTGATAAATAAGTCTTGGGAAAATCGGCGAGTTTAAAGGCGAGAGTTTAAAGCGAATTTTATTAAAAAACGAATTACCTATTTAGTTTCGAACACGAAAAAGGAAATAAAATTGCATAGCTGTTAAGTTTGCTAAGCAGACGAATTTCACGGTATTTTAACGAAATATATCACCTATCATTCGTTTCAGAAGAGCAACTACCTATTACAAATGAGTACAAAAAATGTGTAATTAATTAGTTTTCGATAAACGGTATTAAAATTAGATCTTTTATAATGCTTTGTCTTACGAATCAATTTAGGCAACGTGATCACTGCAATCACATGGAGACGATATGGAATACTCTATAATAATGAAATAACTAACAGTGTCTACTTCGCAAAAAATAGTAACAATTAATAATTATGCTTTGTGACTTTTTTGATAAAGACAGTAGGATGATCTTAAATCATAAGAGCAAGGCTTTGCTGGCTTGAATTCAGTAATTTATTATTAAGTATATTGCACAGTATGTCTTATATTTTAATAATCTCTTATGTATTAAGAATATTCGCTAAAACATTAGGTATGCAAATAAAATGACGCGGACTTTATTAAATATTTTATTCGAAGAATTGCGAATACTTTTGCCTTGGACGGCACTTAAATGTAGAATTTGAGTATCTTTAAAATCTTGTAATCGTAAATGACTAATTATAAGTTTTATATTCACAAAAACAATAATTTAAAGTTCAGTAAATATCGCAGTTAAATGTCAAAGGTTAAACGCGTTTATCAAATAAAAAAACACACAATAATAATAAAGGCATGAAGTAGAACGATACTTACATTTTGCTTAGTAAAAATTCTCTTAAAATTCACTAAAATATATTCGCAAATAAAAGTCACTACACTGAAACGAATTCCCGCGTTTTTCTGCCGGAGCGACTAAGCCCGCCAACACGGGCCGCGAGACTGCCGTGCGCCAAATAAATGTGAGATAGAAGATTACTTTCCATGGGTGCAATAGAGAGAACCATATGTTGTAGTATTGAACGGGGGATGCAATGGGGTTGGATTTTCGGAAAATTATTTAGGCATGTCACTTTGATAACTTTCTAAATAGTACGTTAGAGTACCTACCTACCAACAAAGACTAGCCGGATTTAATAAAATAAATAAATTACTTATTTACAATATTGTGCTCATTAATATTTTCGAAATATCTGTGTTAAATTGTGCCACTAATGATAATGAAGTGAATGGCCTAGTGAAGGTCACTATTGAAGGCCTTAGGTTGGATGCACAGTAATTTATGGACAAATAAATACATATTCAGAATTATTTTCTATACCTATAAAGTGTTATTTGTATTTATTGTGATACAACTAGTCACAGAAGTAAACTCAGTAAACTAAATTTTCAATATGCATAGATTACATACACCTACATTGATGCGTTAGCTTTGGTTAGCTTACATAGGTAGTTCATTCATTATCTGTATCATCTATCATCAAGTGACAATGACACAACTAAATCAAGTGTCATCATCAAATGTCAGAATGTCAGTAAACAGCTGATAAAATTGTGTTTGTGCCGCTTTCGTACTTTTCTATTGAAATTTAAAGCCAAAAATGAGTGAACCGGGTAGACTTATCGTGTTGTATGGCAGCCAGACGTTCACGGCGCAAGAAGCAGCAGAGAGGATATGGCGTACGACGAAAATCCTGGGCTTCCGAGGGCCTGTTCAAGCCATGGACGAATATCCCATAACTCGGCTTATTCATGAAGAATTTGCGATTTTTGTGGTTGCTACGACTGGCCAGGGTGATGAACCGGATAATATGAAGAGATTCTGGAAGTTTATGTTGCGGAAAAACCTTCCTCAGAACTCTTTAGCGAAACTGAAGTATGGTGTTCTTGGTTTCGGTGATTCTTCATACACAAAGTTCAACTTTGCTGCTAAGAAGCTGCATAAAAGACTGATGCAATTGGGAGCTACGCCGTTAATTGATATAGGTAAGGTTATAAACTCTTTGTAATTTTCAATTCAGTTAATGATGTGAAAATTGTTGTCTTGAATCAATAATCCTTATCTTATCATAAATCACAAGATGGAAGAAAGAAGAAGATGCAAGAATGCAGAAATTCTGTATGCTACATGAAGTGAAGTTGATATTACACTGTTGTAGGCTAATAGGTACCCTGATATTGTTACTGTCATACACAGTTAACCTGCCTTGACATAAATTAACACAATCATCTCTTAGTTTTTTCTTTATATTTCAGAATATGTATTTCCAAAAATATCTCCTAAATATCTTAGACAAAAGCAACCCTTTGAAAAAGATAGAGCCAAAAAGCAAAAAAAATATAATATAAGTAAGTATGTATAAGTAAATTGATTCAGGTATATGCTGATATAGCTGTGTAATAGTGAGTAGACACTTAATAATTTATCACAGAACAGCAAGCTACTTGAATGTGTCACCTTTTTATGAATAAACATCAGGTCAATGTTTTGTGGCACCATTATTTTAGTAACCAATAAACCTATCAGTGTAACATTTCGTTGAACATTGGATGTTACCTGCAGTTTCACCCGGGTTAGTTAAATTATTTTGACAACAGCACTGCCTACCGGGTCAAATTATAGCATATATGTATCCCTACAAAGTCCTCTACTTTCCGGTGTAAATTCTATTAAAATCGTGTCAGCCATTTCAGAGATTACCCTGGACTGACAGAGGCAAAATTTTAAAACTGTTCGTTTTGCCTTGGTATTGTGTAGCTAATTCTATGCACTTGATAGTTATTCTTAAATCACAGACAGACACTTCAATTTTATTTATATGTATAATAGCTGTTTCCCGCGGTTTCACCCGCGTCCTGACGGAACTTCTTCGAATACCCAGTTAATTTATAGCCTAAGTTACTCCCTGGTACATTAGCTATCCGTCAGTGAAAGTCCCGTCAAAATTGGTCCAGCCGTTCCAGTGATTAGCGAGAACAAACAGACAAATGGACAGATAGACAGACAAAAATTGTAAAAAATGTCATTTCTGTATATGTAGCATGTATATGTCCATATAGTATGTGTATGCATTTAGTAAAAAGCGGTTATTTTAATATTACAAACAGACACTCCAATTTTATTTATGTGTATAGATGTCATGATGAATGATGTTAAAATAGTGTGTAAAATAATACTAACAATTGTTTCAGGACTATGTGACTACCAACATGACTTAGGCAATGACGCTGTTATGGCACCGTGGATCAAAGACTACTTCTTGAAACTTAAGCTATTCTTCCCTTACATAGAAACAGACAACATAAAAAATACTTTTGTACCAAGATGGAAAGTATCACTGATCAAAGACAATACAGATATTGTTCTCAATGGACTTACCAAAGATATTTATTTTGATAAAGGAGTGAAGGATACATATCTAGGAGCCTGTCTGTTTGAAGTGGATGCTAACATTCGGACTACGAGTGAGACACATTTTCAAGTAAGTAGTCCTAGATCAAAATATTATATTGACTGCTAAGTGCTATGACATGGTGGTTTAACGGTTATCTCGCCGTTTGGAATGTCGTGAGCCGTGGGTTCGATCCCCAGATCTAAGTAAGTTTGTCATGTCAACATATTTGTGCATTACATAAACCACTGTAACTGTACTATGTCAACTAAACTTCATCCGACCACAAAAATATGCTTTACATATTTTGTTAAGAAATAACAATAAGTTGTTATTTCTTGACAAAGTGGCGACCGTGACAGGATATTTTTTATAAAAGGTGCTGCCTCCGTGGTCCAGTGGAGACTGCCTCCGTGGTCCAGTGGATAGCGTATGCAACTGCTGATCGGAGGCCCTGGGTTCGATTACCGGGTCGGGCAATAGTGTTACTGGGTTTTTCCTAATTCTCAGTAGCAGCTCGGAGTCTGGTGATGTGCCGGGTAATGGCAATAGGCTCGCCCCCATTACGTGGGACCTAAAAATTCATGGCGAAATGTGGGTGTAATATTACACCTCTGCCTACCCCTCCGGGGATACAGGCGTGAGTCTATAAATTATAAAATGTACATCGCCTATCGCCTGTACTAGAATATATAGTTATCGAGGGAAAATATATCCTGTACAACCTGTACTATCAAACTTACACAAGGAACGCCCAGAAACAAAACAACAATTTTTGGAATACCAAAGTTGTGGTTTCGTTATTGAATTGAATCCCACGACACTAGATGCAGTGTTATGCAAAGAGCCAACTATGTAAACCACTGCACTGCACCATATGTGCAGTCAACATCCACAGATCAGCTAACAGATCAGTGTGAGTTGCCCTGAGACATTAACATTTATTTATTGGCTACGTTAAAATTTATAAACGCTAATAACTAACGCTATTACGGCATAATACCTAAGTATTCAAATTTGTGTTTTCTTGCGCACGTGACTTTAAATGTTTCCCCACTGCTGGGCACGGGCTTCTTCTCACTATGAGAAGGGTAAGGCCATAGTCCACCACGCTGGCCTAGTGCGGGTTGGCAGACTTCACATGTCTTTCGAGAACATTATGGAGAACTCTCAGACATGCACGTTTCCTCACGATGTTTGCCTTCACCGTTTAGCAAGCGATAATCAACAATTAATATTATTTTCTAGAATAGAAAATACATCGTTGTTTTAATTAATTTGTACGTTGATCAAAGGTTACATTCGACGCATTAATGCAGATAACAAACTAAAACCTGCCATCAAAACCAGTTCAGTAATATTTGCATGATGCGCAAACAAACCGATAAACAGCCAGGCAATTATCAATGTAAAATTTGCATCATACATTGTTACTTATATAAGGTATTTTCTGACAATGCGGAAATAGAGCTTAAAGCTGCGCATTTTCTGCAGTATGATACAATAGTCATAAACTAAGTAGGTATGGACGTATTCCATTCCATTACTTGTTGCATAAAATTGCGTATAAAGTAGGTAAGCAGGTATAGATCGGTACCATACATACATATACTCACGCCTTTTTCCCGTTGGGGTAGGCAAAGGCAACAGAACGCCACTTGCTTCTATCCTTACAAACCTCACGCGCTTCCTCTACACTCCTTACTCTTTTCATACATGCTCGCCGGTTTCGGGTGCTTCGGACCTTGCCGTTTTTTAGGACGTCCCCAATTTGGTCGAGGAATGTCCGACGAGGTACCACTTAAGTAAAAAAAATATTTTTCGGCAAGGAGTAGGTGATTTTATTATGATTCGTAGGCCAATATGCCAATGTACGGCCTGGTTAGTCAAATGAGCCAGTAGCATACGCAAGCTCGTTCTTTGTTTTCAGAATGAGTTTTAGTAGGTAAATCAAATACTGGAATTAGATACCTACCTATAGTTCGACTACACATAGTATTGTATCGCATGCGAGTCGAGTAAAATACCCCGAGCGCTTAGTAAGCAATGTGCGCTTACTAGTCTAACCAGAAATGACAGAATATCAACCTAAAATCTTTTCCTCAGAGCGAGTGCCGTCGTCGTCCCTTCACAACCTAATGGATAGCGTTATTCCATGGTCGGCTCTTAGTTACAACTGTGAAAGATCTTCATGACAGTCGGGACCAACGGTGTAACTTTCTCTCCAAGGAACTTCAAGGCAATTGTTAATTATCGTGAGCCACGTGCCTAGCCATAATTAACTAGTTAACAATTCAATACGCACATAACTTCGAAAAGTGAATTGTGCGGGCCATGACTTTGAACCTGATACCCTCTGCGTGGCAGTCCGTTGGTATCATCTCCACTTGGCTATCGCTGCCTTTTAAAAGCAACTTTTTACGTACAAAAACAAATTACAGCCTCGATAGAACCTTCCATCATCAGATCCAAACCTCATGTAAATGGATAATATGGAGATTTGTAATAATTTTAATAATTTTCAGGATGTCAGATTAATATCACTAAAGACTGCCAGCGATACAG
Organism: Euclidia mi; assembly: GCA_944739405.2. Taxonomy (NCBI): domain Eukaryota; kingdom Metazoa; phylum Arthropoda; class Insecta; order Lepidoptera; family Erebidae; genus Euclidia; species Euclidia mi. Next base: position 49,311,738 of record OX123203.2, read on the forward strand.
AATTACATTACAAACCAGGCGATGTGTTCAATATTCGTCCACGGAACTCGAGAGAAGATATAGCTGATCTGTTCAGCATATTTGAGGAACACAATATCGATATCAAACCTCATTACAGGCTGCTGGTTCAAGAATTGCACCAAGGTATGTACTTAGCTTTGTTGCTTTTTATTGAATGGAATTTTACTGGAATATACCTTTACCACTTTACCTAGTAGTTATTTTATAACATTCAGATCATATTATCCTACAGTACAGTATCTACCTAGCTCAGATTAGAGAAGTATCAGATGGAACGCATTCGTCCAACTAAGCGTGGCACGTTAACAGCTATGTGTGCGTGACATTTGGCGACTGGCACACTGGACACGCGCGACTATGTGTGTGTAAAGTTGCCAGATTATGAATAATCTCCCACTATTTTGCATATAGTTATGTAATATTCTTATATTCATTTGCGGTTTTGAAGAATTTACCATGGATTTAATTAATCTTAATATATAAAATCCTTGCGTTACTGACTGACTGACAGACACGCTACAGCCGAAACTATTGGGCGCAGGAAACTGAAATTTGGCATGCATGTTCCTTGGGGACCGTAGGGGTGCACTAAGAAGGGATTTCCCGAAATTCCCACGGGATCGGCCAAAACAGGTAAATTTAAAAAAAATGCAGGCGTAGCTGCTGGCGTCCTCTAGTGCTTTTATAAATACATTTCTTAAATGTAGGTAAGTACCAAGTTAAGTTTTAACTAATTCGTAAATTGAGAAATGAATAGAATATGTTTTGTGATTCATAGCTTCGATCCAGAAGAAATATATAATACTAACTACATATATTTACGAATACCAATCATGAGGTTCAGATCTTAGATCGGCGAATATGTTGTTTATTTTTTGTTTAGAAATTCTCAGTATGGTATCTGGAAATGTTTGGTTAAGTGCAATAGGCTTGCTTCCTATAATTCCTATAATATTATTTAGCTAAAAATGTACACATGTATTGCTGTACGATTTTGATACTTATTCCCTACGCCATAAGTATGTATGTACACACGGCGCCAAGTCAAGCTAAACAGTTGCTGTACGATTTTGATACTTATTCCCTACGCCATAAGTATGTATATACACACGGCGCTAAGTCAAGCTAAACAGTTGCTGTACGATTTTGATACTTATTCCCTACGCCATAAGAACGGTACAAAGTTCAAAGTGTATAAGCTTGACGAGTAGCAGAGTGTACACGAATATTTGGATTCTTTGGGGATCGAACTCAAAACAATATTTATGTAAGGTATATACTAATGGAAATTCTATATACAATATACTTTTATAATACGTTAATGTATTTTTCATTAACATGACAATCATTATTACATATCTAATCAATTGACAAGTGCATTTTCCCTAATTCAGGCAGAACGGCGTCGACAAAAACTGGCAACACTTACATATTTCTTGCACAAATACGAATTTTATCGAAATGAAATTAGGAAACAGTCAAATTATCACTAGTTACCTGTGAAAAGATATTCCATTTTCCTGTTTTTGTTTTTGGGAACAACTTTTACAGTGTTTAAGAACACAAGACGGCATTTTGAGAATTTAAAAGTTGAAGTGATCGTGGCGCGTGAACTGTACGATGCTTCGTAGCGCACTGAGACGAGTTTGTATTGGCTTTTGAATTTGTATTTGCTTTAGTGGCCGCACGCAACTGTGCCGCGCGTTCCATCTGATACTTCCCTAATCTGAGCTACCTAGTATTTATTCTATTCTGCAGTTACTACTCCTACTTGTTTTTCGGTATGTTATAGTTTATTTACTATGTAATAGCTAGAAGTTACTTAGTGGATAGTGTGGTTTAATTTAATTAACAATTTTAAATATTTTATCAATTTATCAACGGAAACAATTCTAAAGGCCCTGAGAAGTTTCTGAACGAAAATGTTCGGTACGTTTTATTTTTGCATAAAACATTTTAGCCATAACGAAGTATTTTAAAATCACGAAAACTGATCGGAGCTCTGCATATATTACAAAATTATTACAATCAGAACAAAATCGTCAAAAATTATTTTGACCTTTTGAAATAATAGTTTCCTCAATAAAATATATTGCTATCTCGTGTGATACCGTTTACAACTAAACGCAAACTGTCACTGTCAAAACCAACACGTGCGGATTTGACACATGACATTAGTGTCGGACATCGATGCGCGGTATGTTTATCATACGAAATTAGAAAATATTTAACATTTTTAACTAAATATAACATAACTTAAGACCATGCTACGACGGCAGGCGCGTTTGCGCCGCGAGTATTTATACAGAAAGTCAGTGGAGGACAAACAAAAGAGTATTCAAGCTAAAAAAGACCAACTGAAGAGATGTTTGGAAGAAAACATTCCTATCCACGGCGATTTGAGGAAGGAAGCGCTTGCTTTACAGAAGAGAATTGACTATGAAGACAAAGGTAAGTGTTTAGTCCCTAAAATTTCACGTTATTTGAGTATCTACTTATAGTTTTGCCCTCGCGACCGTCAACTATGTTTTGTAGATCATGAAAGAGGTTACTTGCATGTTTTGCGTGTATAATATACTTATAGTCTTATATATTGTTATCATTTCTTGTAAGAACAATCAAATATGTGTGCAAACAGTTCTCACATCCCTCTACATCTTTATTAACCATTTTTTTCCATCTTGAAATATTCTTTTTACATTGCAGTAGCTGAGAAATATTGTACTTTTTCGAATGTGTATGCTGAATCATTAATTCATGAGTGTGAGGTTTAATGGCTTGTTATAGTTAATTTATGAATGTTTTATTTACATATGCTCATGCTGATTACAAAATGTTTGTCGATTGTAGGCCCAGAAAGAGCAGCAGTAATAGGTGGTTTCAGTGGTGGAGCAAACACACAGAGTGCACAAGATGATGAATACAGATATGCAGGAGTTGAGGACCCTAAGATTATGATCACCACTTCTAGAGAGCCTAGCGCCAGGCTTAAGATGTTTGTCAAAGAACTTAGGTAAGTAAAACTGTCAATAATTTTTTCACATCATAATATTTATAGGAAATAAGTTTAGCTATCATCACTTCCAGTGTGAGTTTTCTTTTGAATACCTTATACAAAACAGACTACTTAAAGTGGATTTCTAGATGACACCTAGTAAACTTTTCTATCTTCACGCCTGTCCCATTGGGGTAGGCAGATACTTTGGAACAACAAATGCTCTGGTTCAAACACACACAAACACACTTCCTCAATATTCATTAACTTCATCATGAATGCTTGTCACTTATGAGGATGCTTATGTCATGCTCTATTTCAGCAATTTTTCGAATATTTTATTATGTAAACAACAAAAATATACTTATTTAATTTTAGTTGCCACCACTAGTGCATTTATACCATTAATTGTATTCTCATAAACTACACTTCTCTGTGATGTCACAGTCTTTTGTAGTTAAAGTTACAAATTGTATCATTCAAATATTTATTGTTTCCAGGCTAATTTTCCCAAACAGTCAGCGCATGAACCGTGGTGGCTATGAGATGTCACAGTTGATACATGCCTGCCGCGCTAATGAAGTCACAGACTTTATTGTGGTACATGAACATAGAGGAGTGCCTGATAGCTTGGTGAGTTAGATATTGCAAATTCTTCATTGATAGATTGTACTGTATTGCGTAAATTTAAATACCTACATACATGTACAATGTCAACAAATTTATATCCAGTTTCAGGATAATAGGGTTATGAGAAGAACCTGGAAGAAACTCTTGCCACTATTTTAAATAGTAATAGTTGATCAATGCCGGGGTATAATTTTTTTTATGGCACCTGTATGTCTGAAAGACTAGGCAGACATGGAATAATACTGCCACATTTCGCCTTGTGAATTGTAGTCCCACATAATGGGAGGCGAACATTGGTAGACTCTGTGCCGCTACTGAGATTTCGGAAAACTCAATAACACTTTTGACCCTCACGGGAATCGAACCTGGGACTTCTTAATCAGCACATGTTATACACTATCAACTGGACTACAATATGTGAAAAACTTTGTCAAATATATAGCATAGTTTTCAATGTCCTTATCTCTATAAAAAGACTTGTCAAAAATCTTTTTATTGGTTGTATCAGTGCTGTCATTACTTAGCAGTAATAATAATATCAAATACAGTAAGCAGGCCGTTGTGGTGGTATCAACAAAATTCCTCTTTTTACTTTGGACTCGCGCCTGTATCCCCGAGAAGATAGGCAGAGGCGTAATAATACACCCTGTTTTCTATTTGCGTTAGTGCTGTAATATCATTACATAAAAGTATTATATTTTCTATTGTCAACAGGTGATCTGCCACTTACCGTACGGTCCGACCGCGTCGTTTACTCTGTCCGGGGTGGTAATGCGCCATGACATCCCCGACATCGGGCCCATGAGCGAGCAGTACCCGCACCTAGTGTTCCACAACTTTAAAACTGACCTCGGTGAGTACAAGCTAATACAGTGGTGAATTGAGGATTTTGTTTATTTAGTAAATCACTAAAAAGTCTAGATCTGAGGAAGGCCAAATAAAATAACAAGTATGGTCTATATATTTTCTGCCAGTTCTGAGATTTTTATCATCACCAGCCTTTATCAGTCCACTGCTGGACTAGGCCTCTCCTTTGAAAGGAGGAATTGGCCTACTATACCACGCTGGCCAAACGGGTTGGTATAGGGTTTGTATCAAGTTTTCCTTCTCTTACCGTGCTGTTTTCTGCATAATATACTTCCTCTGTCGGCTCTTACGACACCCATGGGATGATATGGGGTGGTGACAATCCGTTTATCTATAAATTTGGTACCTCTGTGCGGAATACCTCCTACAAATCGAATTTAAAAGCTGTAATTATAGTAACAAATGCCTGACTTATTTTTGTGTATCTTCTCTTTTGAATACCTTTCATCACATACTACAAAAGAAAAATATACAGTAAATAAAATTATATTTCAACTTGTTCCAGGCCTAAGAACGATGAGTATACTTAAATACTTATTCCCAGTGCCAAAACCTGACTCTAAAAGAGTTATCACCTTCGCCAACCACGATGACTATATTTGCTTCAGACAACACACATATAAAAAGGTAATACTTGTGATCATGCAACTAAATTAAATTTGATTTATAGCTTTCTCATTCTTTTTCTTAAAACAAGAAAGAGATCGAAACAAATATGATCTGTCAAATTTGATTTTCAGACCTCAGAAATGTTTAATCTAAAAATGACTCTCAAATAGTCCCATAATCCCTATATCGACTATCAGAGATTTTCATGACATCCGGGACCGACGGCTTAACATGCTCTCCGAGGCACGGGACAAACGATAATGAACTGGTTAATGCGCACATTGCTTCGAAAAGTGGGTAGTGCGAGCCTTGGGTTCGAACCCTGGTGCTTGCATTGCTGCCAGTTAGGCTCCACTAGGCTATCGCTATGGAAAAGGTCAAAATCGAGGGTCTTCTGTGGCAACAGCTAATATCAGGAGCGGATCCAGAGATGGGCTGAGAGGCTCAAGACTCCTTTCCCTCAAAGCAGAATAATATGAGTAAGGACTCATGTACAGTAAATGTAGGCAATTACTAACGATTTTTGTGGTTTCCTTAGACAAATCATAGCCTCGCCGAGATCGAGTGCCTCCAAATTAAAATTAACCCTCTCCCTAACTCATTCCACGCAAATTGAAATCGCATAATATCCGCCACCAATTATGAAGATGTATTAGTATTAGTCACTTGCGGCTGCGTATTGCTTGTTTTTGGTGAAGTGTACATGCGCGAACTTATTATAGTGAATAGAATAGAATATCTTTTATTTTCAAGAATATGGTGACTAACTTCTTTATAATGAGTGACTAACTTCCTAAAATGTTTCTCTTCCAGGCAGGTAAAGACATCGAGCTCTCAGAGATAGGTCCCCGCTTCCAAATGAAGCTGTACAGCATAAAGCTCGGTACTATGGAGGCTTTAGAAGCGGCCGATACTGAGTGGGCTCTCCGGCCGTACATGAACACAGCCGCTAAGAGACGATTCTTGAGCGATGATGACGGATGGCAGGAGGATGTCGAATAAATAAATATATATATTTTATTATATTCTGTTTTATTTTTAACTAGATGATGTTACATATGCGTATAGCCTTCCTCGATAAGCTAACACAAAAATAATTATTCTTTACTACTGAGGGTAGATGAAGAATTCATATACTTTAATTCTATGCCCATAAATTCTAGCGCCCTCAGGTAGCGCTCATGCCGGACCTGTCTGTCCGTTCGTAATAGATCGCCAAGGGTAAGCAGTATTCACACAGGACACCATTTGGATGGGTGATCAATTTTGTCGGGGCTCCTGTATGTTATATCGTCTTCAGGTGAACTATGAACTCCTATAATAGACCACCATTCACCACACACTACGAAAAAAAATCGAAAAGCGTCCTCATAAGTAGGTACATATGTGATCGCTATATGAGTCGGTCAGATCCGCTATTGAGTTGGTATTATCTATACATATAAATAAAATTGGAATGTCTGTTTGTTATATTAAAATAACCGCTTTATACTAAATGCATATGGATGCATACCCGGTACATAAACCGAAATGTCATTTTTTACAATTTTGTCTGTCTGTCTGTTTGTTCTCGCTAATCCCTGGAACGGATGGACCGATTTAGACGTGACGTTCACTGACGTATAGCTAATGTACCAAGGTGTAACTTAGGCTATAAATTAACCTGGTACGCGAAGTAGTTCCCTCAGGACACGGGTGAAACCGCGGGAAACAGCTAGTATTATAATAATGCGCTGCGCGCTGTTCCTGAGCACCCTTAAGCACAGCATGAGGCACTGTCAACCAAAGATAATAGAAAAAGTGTAAGATAATAGAAAGGAATGCCCCTTACGTTGAGTAAAAAATAAGGTGCCTCCGTGGTCCAGTGGATAGCGCATGCGTATGCTGATCAGAAAGTCCCGGGTCGGACAAAACTGTTACTGAAATTTCCCGAATTTTCGGTAAGAGCACAGAGTCTGGCAATGTGCCCGGTAACAGCAATAGGCTCGCCCCCTTTTACCTGGGACCAAAAATTTTAAAATGGCAATATTTGTGTGTCTGACAGAGAATCAAGGTAATCGACATACTTAGCTCAAAGAATTAGCAAGCTGAAGTGGCAGTGGGCCGGCCACATTTGTCGAAGAACCGAAAACCGTTGGAGTAGTCGTGTTCTAGAGTGGAGACCGCGCCGCGCGCAAACGTAGTGTAGGACGCCCTCCGGCTAGGTGGAGTGACGATATACGCAAAGTGGCTGGCAGTGGCTGGACACGAAGAGCCGAAAATCGAGCTCAGTGGCGTGCCATTGGAGAGGCCTACATCCAGCAGTGGACTCTTGCAGGCTGATGATGATGATGATGAATATTTGTGTGTAATATTACACCTCTGCCTACCCATTCGATGATACAGGCGTGAGTCTAAAAATAATAATCATCACATACCCGTAGGTACCATCTTCGCCTACCATATCACCATCCTGGTTCACAGACTTCCTTCTATATTCGATGTGTTTTCTTGATGTAAGATAGGCAAAAATATGTATGGGTAGTTTGAGTCTAAGGTAAGCAAAAGTCTGTAGGTACCTGCCTCCGTGAACCTGTGGATAGCGTATGCGACTGCTGATCGGAGATCCCGGGTTCGATACCCGGGTCGGGCAAAAGTGTTACCTACTGGGTTTTTCCGAATACTCAGTAGCAGCCCGGAGTCTGGTGATGTGCCCGGTAACGGCAATAGGCTCGCCCCCTATTACGTGGGACCTAAAAAGTCATGGCGAAATGAGGGTGTAATATGTAAATATTACACCTCTGCCTACCCCTTCGGGGATACAGGCGTGAGACTATACAAAAAGGTACCTATGTAGCCCACCAGTTCCTACGTACTAGTCTGACTGAAAGATTATCTCGAATGATTCAAGTAAATACATAGGTATTTGAACATATCCGAGAACATTATTTTTGAAAATCTTCTGTAATACTTAGAGGTCACTATACACCCAGTTGAGTGATTGAGTCACTAATGCTATAATTCATTTAGTCCACTGAAATGTTAAATTTTTTGGGCTTAGCGTGCATTTGTCAGAGGACGCAAATATTTTATAGACGTCTAGAGGGGGCTAGTATCATGTTTTTATTTTACCAAAAAACATATAATAATACAATGTTTTCTTAACCTATAGTACATTTACTGCTTTTTTATACTATTCAGTGAACTCTGACGTCTAAACTAGGCCGAGGCTGTGTCTTAGACGCCAGAAACCTTCCAGAAACAACATCATTAAACAGACGTAGTACTACAAATCTTAAAACACTAGAAACAAAAATTAAATAATAATAATAAAAATTGGGCAAGTGCGAGTCGGACTCGCGCACGAAGGGTTCCGTACCATCATCTATAAAAGAAAATCACGTTTGTTGTATATATACTTAAATGTTTTTAAGTTTCTACTTGTTTATTAAGATCGAGTAACAAATTGCTTAAAAATAACGTTTGTTGTATGGGAGCTCCCCTTTATTATTTACTTTTTTTAATTTAATTATTTATTTATTAAAGGTAATATACAAATATTCCGTGAAAATTTTAATATTTTCATTTTTTTTATTTTTAGTATTTGTTGTTATAGCGGCAACCGAAATACATAATTTGTGAAAATTTCAGCTTTCTAGCTATCACGGTTTATGAGATACAGCCTGGTGACAGACAGACAGACAGACAGACAGACAGCGGAGGCTTAGTAATAGGGTTCCGATTTTTACCTTTTAGGTACGGAACCCTAAAAATACAATAATTAAATGTGGGTAGGTAAATTATTAGATTATATGACGGTAGGTACCTAAACATTCCTACAAAGTCAGTAAAAAAGTAAACACCTTATTGGTTTGCTTATGACGAACACCAAGTAAAAACACGATGAATGTGAAGGTGAACTAAAGCAAATTACGTTTTCGTTAAGATTTTAATTTAAAAATGAAATGTTATTATATTATATTTGGTTAATGAAAAACGTACCCACTTATAGTAAAGTTTTTGTATCTGTGCATAGTCATCTCTCATTGTTTTTGTTGTCTTACAAGATGATGTGGATTATTTGTAATTTTTGGATTTAAGCAACGATGTTACGAGTTCTTCGAGTCCGATGTTGAATCCAAGTTTGTGAGGTCGCAGGGGCGTCGCCAAGGGGCGGCAGCTGTCCCACAGCACACACATCTCTAAAATAAAATTGAGTCCTCTGATAAATGCAACCCCAAATGTAACTTTTCAATGGACTAATTTTATCATAGTTTTCAATTACTCGTTCTCGGTTCCACCTTCAATCATTTACTGGAGGCGCTTGCTCAGCTACCAGCCACTTAAAAAAATAACTTTGGACATACGATAATATAATAATACGTATTCTACTACTAGAGCTTGTCGATTAGGACAGGAGTTTGGCATACTTTTCTTTTTGTATACATACGAGTACTATACTTTGTAACACCCAGACCAAGATAAATACCCATGTTCACGCATACAAAGCTCAAAGCTTTGTATGCGTGAACATGTGACAAGCTTTCTAGAGTGAACGAAATAAAAAGCTTTGTCTTCTTCTTTTCAGATTTACCAGTCCCTGAATTCCTTCAGCAACAGCTCACAGTATATGAAATCGCAGAACAGTACTGGGATCTAAAGTGCTATCCCACACAATATGTCTTCTCTCTTCTCGCACAGGTCTCTGAGGATAAGTTAGAAAGAGAGAAGTGTATTGAGCTCAGCTCCCCCGAAGGCCAGGAAGACTGGTTGAATTATTGTCGAAGGCCTAGGAGAACTATACTTGAGGTAATATTCTGTAGAACTATTTGTATTATTAAGATATAATTGCTGTTTTATCCGAGTTATAATTATGTATTGCTACTACTCCGCCCGAAACAAAAATCTACTATCCAAAACAAAAATCTTTTTCAATTTCTGCCATTAGTTCCGGTGTGAAATAAGCGCGTTCGATCAAACAAACTCAGCTTTATAATATTTTATGACATATTTTAGCATTAAGCTACAAATCTGTAGGTAGCGCTTGCATCGTCTTCTATGAAGTCGCGGGTTGCATTCCTTTTTCATGACTCTATACGGAGCGTGTGTGCTGTGTGTGTGTGTAACTAAAACTATCTCACAACATACAGTCGAACAACTTCCCACTAGACCACCATAAGGGCGAGAATCGCTCAGCAAGACATCGTCGCCTCCAGTGCTACTTAACACACACATTGACACTCGTATACAAAACCAGTTTCTAGTGTACCTCGACTCTATGAGCGAGCCAAGGGATTTTTTTCAAACTGGTCCAGCGCCGACTTGTTTAATTGTACATAGCATTGACTCACGCCTTTTACTCTGAGGGGTAGGCAGAGACTACAGAAAGCCATTTACAACGATCCTGACGAAGAGAGATCTCTTGCTTTATTAACTTCCATCAAATTTCTCATGCAATAAATAGTTCGTACCGTAAATGCTTCGACAAACAGAACGACATAGTACAACACAGTTTGATGATAGCATCAAACTGTGTTGTACTATGTCGTGCTGTTCTGTGCGTAGGTACCTACGCATTCTTTTTGACGAAGCCTTTATAAACTTCAGAATATTTTAATAACATTACACCTTCTATTTCCAGGTACTCCACGACTTCCACAAATCCGCCTCCAAACTGACTCTCGAAGTGATCTTCGAGCTATTCTCGACCATAAAGCCTCGCTCTATGTCCATCGCCAGTAGTTCCCTTCCATCCCACGGCCACAGTATAGAGATATTAGTCGCCGTTGTACATTACTATAGCAAGCTGAAGAAGCCACGCTTAGGCCTCGCTTCCAATTGGCTCAAGGACTTGGTTGTGGGAGATAAGGTGTACGGATGGATTAAGCAGGGGACTTTTGTTTTTCCTGATGACTTGGTAAGAAATAATTACATATTTTTTAATGATCAGATTAATTTTTATCTGCTCCCACAAAGGTTGTGTGAATGCGGCGGATACTCAATATTGTTAATTCATTCATTATAGTCGTCAAGACATGATTTTGATTGACTCGAGGTTACTGCTTACGATCAGGTGGGCCAGTGTTTAATTCAACTTATACAACAAAAATGTTGTTTCTTCACGTTTTATACGATTTGTATCTCTATAAAATTAATTATATTCGAATTAAAACAAAATGGAAGTCAGCAATAGCCTAGTGGAGAGATCATCAGACTGCCATACAAAAGGTATCAGGTTTGAATTCACGACGCGCACCTCCGACTTTTCGGAGTTATGTGCGTATTGAATTGTCGTTTGCCTTATACTTTGGGGGCAGGTTAAAACGGAGATGAAGATCTATGACAATCGTTACGGGGAGTCAGTACCCTGAAACAAACGGTTACTGATCTAAACCATGAAGTATCGCCATCCCTTTGGGTTACGGAAGTCAGACGGCACTCGCTCTGTGGAAAATCCGATGTTCTGTAATATCTGGTTGGCCTACTAATTGGATCCCAGGCTCCAGGATCTTGGATGGAACCGGGATAAAGTTCGATGATGAAATGTTCACAAAGAATACTATACCATTCAAATAAGCCCTTTATGGATCCCTTAATGACTTGCTAACAATCACAACATACAAAAAACACAACTATATTCTTCCAGAACATTCCCCACATCCTGATCGGCCCCGGCACAGGTTTAGCACCATTCCGCAGCCTCCTCCAAGAGCGAGAGTGGCAGCACACAGCCTCCAAAGACGTGTTACATCTGTTCTTCGGCTGTCGGTACAAGGACAGAGACTTCCACTGTAGGGGCGAGCTGGAGAGAATGGTACAGGAAAATAAACTGAGCCTCTACTGCGCGTTTTCGAGAGACCAGGAGAATAAGATGTAAGTAGAATTAAAGTATGTTCTTCTGTTTCACCTACAAATCTGATAATAAAAACTGTCCTTCTTCTCTCGTGTGAGTGTGTGGCCAACTCTGGTGTCGGACGATCATTGTCCTGAAACATGAACCGAGACCAACAGCTTTACATGTCCGCCTAAGCACGGTAGCGCTCTGATGCTAACGCCACACGTGGTCACCCATCCAAGTGGCGACATGTGCAGCGTTGCTTAACTTTGCCGACCTACTAAGAACGGCAAGCCAAGTCTCGTTATGAGCGCTACGGTTTCCGGTACTTCGGACCTTTCCGTTTTTCAGGACGTCCCCAATTTGGTCCTCGAATATATCCCTCTACCACTTATCTAAAAAATAAGTAGAAGCAGTAAGAACACATTCTTATAGTGGTTTCTCTTTCTAGCTACGTCCAACACAAAATATCCGAGCACGCCGAGTTATTGTGGCATCTGATCAACATCCACGCCCACATATACATATCTGGCAACGCCAAGAACATGCCGGACAACGTGCGGGACGCCTTCGTAGAGGACGTTATAGGAAAGTGCGGCGGGTACTGCGTGGAGGACGCGAGGACTATGCTCAGGAAGATGGAGGATATGGGCAGACTGCAGATTGAGACTTGGTAGACTAGAGTCTAGGAGACTATGGGGCCTGGTAGACTCCCTTAACCGATTCGTTGTATGCACGCATGGGCGCCTAGACTAGTTGTAACCGTTCCTATTTTATAATAATACTATGGATTGGTTGCCATAATAACATAAGCTATTCGTTCTAATTCGACCGCGGGACATATTGAAGGCGTATGCGAGATCTATTCATTGTTGCAATAAGCGAATCGCGATATTGTCTAGGCCCTCGTCAATGAATACAGATTTACATAGAAGCGCAGTCCTTAAGGATTTCGTGTGCCGATTCCAAGTGGAGGCTGTCGCCAGTTTAGTTCGTAGTTGGCGTCGTTTGGCGGCGCTGGCGTCGTTCTCCGTCTCTATTGCTCTCGTAGTTAAGATACACAAGAGAAACGTTCGTCTCTCTTGCTTTCGTAGAGACAGCTGTCACAGCGCGACTGCCACGCTGCCAAGCGGCAATTTGGGTCACAGAAAGTTTGTCTTCAGAGCGCCCATAGGAAATGCCCCTCTATTTAAATATCTTGAGCTCTTTGCCCTCGTAGAGGGACATCGATATTTTTGCTGTATATGACACACTATTCGTGTCCAATTTACAATTGTTGTATATCAACTGAAATTAAAGAGATTTATACAGGTCAACATTTATATCTTGCTATATAACAAAATATTTTTTCGTCACCATACACAGAAGTTTTCGAAACCGGGAATCGCAACGAATCGGTCGATACACTTTTTGAGAGAGATTTCTTATTGAGGCCCGTTAGACTCCCTTATTAGACTCTTGCCAGAGACCTCAGACACTTCTGAGGCCTGGTAGACTCAAATTTTCTTATAAGGCATGTTTTCTTCATTCTTATTGTCACAAATTTATTCCTAAATTATTATCAACAAAATACGTTTGCCACCCCTTTTTATTTTCAGTAGAGTCTACTTAGAATCTCCTAGTCAAAATATCGGTTTACATAATTTAAATGACAGTTCATATTTTTTACAAGCGCATGATTTTGTGTACCTATATTTAGTTGCTTGTTCAAGTTTCTAATTGATTATGTTGCAAGTTGTATTTAAGTTTTTAGAAAACTTTTTTATTAGTAAAAATCCTTCAAACATTCAATCAATGGTCACAAAGAATGACTAGACTCGAAGCTGAGCTCTCATCAGTCTCCGCGACCACGACCGATGCAAGACGATCGAAACGTCGGACACAAATAGGTATTTATACCTTAATTAAGTTAATTTTACGCGATTAAGACTCGGTAAATTATTTTGTATCATTAGCTTTAGTTACCTAGTACCTGTTCAATCAAGTTTCTGTATATAATGTTTCAAATTGTATTTTATTTTGTTCAATATATTCTAATTGATTGTATTGTCAATGTATCATTGTATTGTCAATGTATCACAATTATTGTAATAAGTATTCACAAAAGACAGGTTACAGTATAATGTAGGTATCTGTGATATTATACCTATTTTTTCTAAGGCATTGAATAAAATAAATCAACATAATTTTGTGTTTAATTTCTTCATATTGGTCGAGTACCATTCAAATATTATAATAATAATAATATTCTACCACATACACACATCACCATCTAGTCCCAAACTAAGCAGAGCTTGTACTACGGGTACTAGATAATGGATAAATAAAAATATAATAAGTAAATACATACATATTATACATAGAAACACCCAGAACAAGACAAACATCCATGTTCATGCACACAAATGTTTGACTTGAGCGGGAATCGCACCCGCTACCTTCAGCGTAGCAGTCGCTTACACTCCCTACGTCTATACGGCGTTTATATCATTTTTTACTTAAACTGAGTGTCTATAACTGATTTGATAAGTAAGAACAAAGCCTAATTATTGTTCATTGTCGTTTAACTGCACCGGCCCTTACACAATTTCCAAAGACTGCGAAAAAATTAAAATATGTGAAACAAAAAAAATAAAACACAAATCTGTTTTTACGCATTTAATATAAACAAAATAAGGTTTCTTCAAAATCAGTACTACCACAAATAGGACCATTATTGATATGAGATGCTGTCATTTGTAAATTGCATAATGGCCGGCGCTCACTGACGTCGCGGCATGGCACGGCATGGCAAAGGATTTTATTACTGATCAAGTCATTTTTAATCTTATTTCAATGAGTTTAGAATTCATATTACTTTGTTTCGATACAATCGTACCGCAGCCCGCCGCGGCATACATCGGGACGCCGCGGTATGCCACGGCGTCCCGCAGTGTGCCACGACGTAATCAGTAGGTAAATAAGTTCCTGAATTCATCGTTAGTAAATCTTGTTCTCAAAAATAATGTATCCAGAATTGTTTTCTCATCGACATATCAGTTTGTATTTGTCGTTCTTCATCTTCAGCAAGAAGTGCTATTGATACTAAATTCCAGTCAATTGGACGCCTCGGTATGACGCGGCATGCCGAAGCGTCCTTGGGGCTGCCGATACATGCCGTGCCATGCCGTGCCGTGCCATGCCGTGCCGTGCCGTGCCGTGCCGCAACGTCAGTGCGCGCCGGCCTTAAGTACCAGATGCCAATTTGATATCATTGCTTTCTTTACTGTAGCACTAAGATATTAAACTGTATCGATGTGTCCCATTTGCTATATTTCCATAGAGGAAAACAAAATAAACATTTTGCTACATTTCCATAAAGAAAAACAAAATAAACATTTTGCTATATTTCCATAAAGGAAAACAAAATTAAACTAAACATAGGAGATTTAATAAAGATACCAGTATTGAAATCAATATCTCAACCATCAATTCTACTATTTTATGGTATTACTGATATAAAGACAATCTTAATCACTATTGACTTTCTTACAATACTTTGCCATCATGAGCGGCCGACAACCAGAACAATACCGTCTGATCCACACAATAAGGTTACTTTTCGCTTGGCAACCCCCATAGCTTGAGGTTTCCTGCATCCCTCTTCCTTTCTGGCGGTTCCTTGTCTTCACAGGCGAATGCTACGAGATAGCGGGACGGATGCCATGCCACTGTGAATGTGGATGCTTGTACCGGAATCTCTGCTACTTTTTCACCTAAACCAAAAATAATATTAGTGCGGAGAAATAAGAGACGAGTTTTCCTCCATCTAGAGGGAGGTTCCTCTGACCAAGCGGAAGTGATTATTTATTTTCCAACTCCTTCAATCAGATTAAATCTAGGGCCCAATTCTCCTAAATAAATGTCATACTTACGTCACAAAAAGCGTATTCTTCTAAATTATCTGATATTTGAATGAAATTGTAACGAGATCGTATGTGTCAACAACGAACTTTTTATTTCAAATTATACGATAATGACATTAGGTTATCAGAATACCGCTTCTGAGTCAATTCAAAATATAATTTCAATGTCGTATAAAAATACGAGAATTAGGCCTCAGTTGCGAGATGCAAGACAGTTTAACGTTCCTCAAGACTTCATAAGTGTGAAAACTCGTTGTCATCAATGGTCACTGATGCTGAACCTAGCTACACCGGTCACACAGAAGTGGGAATGTGGGTAGAAATAGTAAAAAAAAAGTATATAGACGAGAACTTTAATATAACGCGATGCTGTATCTAGTTCCGTGGTGCTCGGTAGATGTCGACAGTGTTGATTGACTTCGCTATTGAACGATATTTAGGATAATATGGGTCTAGTCTCACCACTCTCTACATTCTACTCTCTACATCTGGATTAGCCTTATCTTCCAGATAAATTCTAACGAAATGAGTTATCTGACAAATAAATGTATCAGTAACTTATCAGACAGCGGTGAAACTGACCAATAGCCTCAGTTTTATGTATCTACCGCTACCGCTAAGTTAGCCATTATTGTTAACTGTCCCAGCGCTGGCCATGTGACTCTTATAACTATGAGAACCAACAGCTAGTCAAAGTAACAATTTTGTGGCAAGTCCACTTAGTTTACATACCAGTCTCAGTATCTCCAATGTCGATAATGTGATCTTCGCTGGCAGACGCGAGTAGTCTTCCGTCGAAACTGAACGACAGTGTACGGACTGGCCATTCTAACCTGTAAGTATAGAAACAATTATTATCATTGGAACAGTTTTGGGAGGCTAAAAAGGGGTATGTACAATCGAACAACTTCCTACTAGTACACCATAAGGGCGAAAATCGCTCAGCAAAACATGGTCGCTTCCAGCTTAAAACTAAAAGAAACTTTTTTAAACTGATCGACCGCCGACTTTTCTGACTGTACAGTGAGCCGTACATTGCTAACAAAGCCGTAATGTAAATGAAGACTGGCACAAAAAAGGAACAGCGCAACGCATTCAACACGTCATTCACTTACACATACAGGGTGTAAAAAGACCTTTAACGAAAACTGAAATCCCGTATTGTACCAATCATTATGTAACATTTTTAACTTCGGCACCATGCCTGGCAAAATAAGAGATATTGAGGCTCAAAGTCACTATGCAATTTTTCTAATTAGGTACAGCGTTGATGCAATAGGGTAGTTTCCAGGGTCAAAATAATTACATTTTATTTAGTCCGTATTTTAGATTATAAAAAAATATTGGACACGTATTTTTTCTTTTTTCGATTAAATAAGAAATAACAAAGATATAGCCCATTAAAGTTACGTGTGACGTCATCTAGTGCGAAAAAATGTAGCACGGTGTGACGTTATACGTAACTTTAATGTGCTATATCTTGGTCATTTTTAGTTTAATTTACAAATAAAAAAATACGTATCGCTTATTTTTGAATAATCTAAAAGACGGACTTATAAAATTATTTTTGTCAACTAGCCTATTACCCCGCCAATTTGTTCTATAGATTTCCTATACACCCATGGATAAGAAGGTATTTCGGGAATTGCAGCGCACTTTTATTTTCAGTTTTAAAAATGTTTCTACTTAAAGAAATCATTTCCCCGATATAATTTTTGCTTAGTATGACTTGGCATGATGTCCTGAACGAGTAGACTTCGGCTTGGTGATGAGTCTTGTCCTGTATAATTATGTAGAAAATCGATTCACTTTTTATTTAGCGCAAATCATCGACCTTTTTTACTAAATGGAAGGGCGTGTATTTTCTTGAGGAATTATTTTTTAGGGTTCCGTACCTCACAAGGTAAAAAAGGAACCCTTATAAGATCACTTTCTCGTCCGTCTGTCTGTCCGTTCCTGAGAAAATCGGTGGTGACACACCACCGATTTTCTCAGGAACGGGTGGATCTAGCAAATTGAAATTTATTGATACTGAGGTCTATGGTTCCTATTAAGTGTATAAAAATCAGGGTCCTGGGTCAACCCGATAAAAAGATATGGTCAAAATTAGATTTTTGCGAAAACTTGTAAGTACAAAAATTAACCTTAATTTTCAACTTCTTTTAATTTTCGGAATTTTTCCGTTACTTTCCTCGTGTAAGACCTTGGTTTTAACCAAAATTGACAATTCTAGGTCGACGATATTTTTCCGTGTATTCGAGAAGTTGTATTACAATCATCGTATGTGGTATTTTCGATAGCCCAATTCAGGATCTTCAATAGTTTCTTGCCTTTGTAGTTCCGGCGGTGTTCGTTAGATGTTTATATCTTCGCCATTACCTTTTTTTTTGTTTCGTGTGAGTGTGTAGCCCAAGGCCTCCTACATGGCTTAACGATACCTACTTGTCCTGTTACAAGAACCAGGTGCAACAATTTTACGAGTCTTCCAAGACACGGTAACGCTCTGATGTAAACGCCACACGCGGTCACCCATCCTATTAGTGACACGTGCAACGTTGTCAAACTATGTACACCTATTAGGGGCGATCTATTAATTACGTCACACGAATTTCGTGTCTTTTCGTCCCTTTCCCCCTCCTTGTTCGAGCTGGTCTCATACATTCTCATCTTATTCTTCATACAGTGTCACACTTCATTGACCCCTACCCTCCTATATATATGTGTGTCGTAATTTGTGGATGACCAGTTACCATCCAAGTGGTGACCTGTGAAACTTTGTTTAACTTTGCCGAACGGCAGCTAAGCCACGCTATAAGCCTATATTGCTTACCTAGAGAAGACCCGGAGGCAGGCGAGCTCGTTGACGTCCCAGAGCGAGACGAGCGCGTCAGCGGAGCCCGTGGCGAAGTACCTCCCCGAGGGGTCGTGCTCGATGCAGATACACGTGCCTGGGTGAGCCTTCAGCACTGTCTGCAGCTCCAGAGATGGGTAGCTAAGGTGGACAAAATAATTTCGTACATATTTCATTTTTGGACGAGATCAAACATCAAGAAGAATACTTTCAAATTAAACAACAAGTCATTTCGTTGCGGGGAGCTTTCAACAATTCAATTAACGAACACAAAGAAAACTCAGAATAGAAACAATAATCTGTGAACGACACCAAGTGTTGTCTCGTGTGGGAATCGAACCCACGACGCTCGACGCAGTCTTAAACGGTGAAGCGACTAAGCAAACCACTAGTAGATGATGTAGTTCACAGGATTAATGCAAAGCAAAAGGTAGCAGGAATATTCTTAGATCTTAGATCGGCCTTCGATACTGTGGATCATGGTATTCTTTTGGCAAAGTTGGAACACTATGGCATAAGAAATAATGCTTTGAAACTGTTCAGTTCATATCTAAGCAAAAGGCGGCAGTATGTAGAACTCAAAACAGTTATAAATGGTGAAGAAAGGATACAGAAGTCTTAAGTAGTTACTGTGACTAGAGGTGTCCCTCAAGGCTCTGTTTTGGGACCAATATTTTTTTATTCTGTTTCTTAGTGTATACTCACGATAATATGTGCACACAGCCAAGTCCGTTAGTTAGGTAGAACAAGTCCGATGTGTTGTTCCAAGATATCTCGTTCACTTCGAAGTTGAATTGTTCTTCTACAACCTACAAACATTCATTTAAATTTAACTAACAACCTGACAATAAATATAATTTTGATTCTAACATACTAGAATCTTTGATAACCACTCTAGAGGCTCTGCGGAAAGAGAACAGACTTTTGATTTGGGGGCGCAAAAATACGTACTTACCGTATTTCTCATGTTGGCCACATTGTTAATTTATAATAGTGCGACTAAAAATCTTGATCTGTTGAGCCTTTGTTACTCAGACAGACAGAAGGGTTTTCAATCGTACGTACAGTTAAAAATTACTAAAGGTGCAAACCTTAATGTTAGTTAAAATTTTCGCCACGCCCATTCTCTTTCTGCACAGACTATAATACTATTTTTGACCACTCTACTTTTATACAAGATTATTTTGCAGGTCTTACTCGCGATTGGCGATAAATATAATAATAATAATAATAAAGCCTTTTATTTCTTGCGTGTTAGGCATTCTATCAAAGTTTGATAACATTATTGTTGAGTCGCAAGAACCCCTTCACGGGTGAAGGCCTCCTCCAAAGCAGCCCATTCAACTCTATCAAGAGCTACTTCTGTCCACCTCAAGCCTGCAATCCTGGTGATGTCGTCCTGCCATCTTGCATGAGGTCTACCTCTGTATCTCTTTCCTAATGGACCATTCCACAAGGAAACTGTTCTTGTCCACCTGTCATCCTTTAGTCTTGCTACATGGCCAGCCCATTTCCACTTTAGTTTTTTCGCATGTTTTAAGGCATCTGTGGCTTTGGATATCTTCCTTATTTTTGTATGTCTCATTTTTTGCCTTTTGTTGATGTTTAGCATACTACGTTCTAAGCCTCTTTGACAGGTAATAATTTTGTTCTTGACTTCGTTAGAGAACTTCCAGGTCTGACAAGCATAGGTTAGGCATGCCAAAAGGCATGTATTCATCAATTTAGTTTTTATTGGTACTGGCATCTTACTTTTAAATATTTCTTTCATACTCCAATATTTGTTCCAAGTATTCTGTGCCCTTCGTTCTATTTCCATGATATTGTTTTTTCTGTCAAAGCCAATTTGCTTCCCAAGGTAGATATATTTGTCTGTATATGTAAGTACTTCATTATCCACTATATTCTTATTTCTGTGCTGTTTTTCATTACCATTGTTTTGGTCTAGTTCATTTCTAGGCCAACTTGTTTACTAGCTTTGTTTAGTGAATGAATCATAAGTTGTAATTGTGTGCCTGTTTCTGATAGGAGCACCAGGTCATCAGCGAATCGGAGGTGGCTAAGGAATTTTCCATCAATGTTTAAGCCATGATGTTTCCAGTCCAATTTCCTCATTATTGATTCTAGGATGGCTATGAATAATTTTGGAGATAGCGGATCGCCTTGTCTCACTCCCCTTTGAATGGGAAAATTTGGGCCAACTTTTTCTAGTTTTACTCTGCCTGTATTGTTGCTGTATATGCTTTTAATAACCTTTATGTACCCATTTTGAACTCCCTGGTCTTTCAATGTTTGCCAAATGCTTGAGTGTGACACGGTATCAAAGGCTTTTTTGTAGTCGATGTAGGCAATATACAAAGCTCTCTGCTTTTCCTGATATTTATCCATCAATAGTTCCAAGGTGTGAATATGGTCTATTGTTGAAAAGCTCTTTCTGAATCCGGCTTGTTCTATGGGTTGCCCAGCTTCTAAAGTACTGCTGATTCTCTGATTTATAAGTGATGAGAATAGTTTGTACAAGCATGGCAGCAAGCTTATTGGCCTGTAGTTACTAATATCATGTGGATCTCCTTTTTTATATATTAATATGATGTTTGACTCTGACCACTGAGTAGGAGTTTCAGTAGTTTCCAGTATGCGGTTGAACAGAGCAGTCAAGGGTTGAGCTAGTAGAGTGTGGGCTGCTTTGATTGCTTCATTGGTGATGTTGTCTGATCCTGGACTTCTATCTGTTTTGAGTTTTTTGATTGCTTTTATAATTTCCTGTGCTTCAAATGGCTCTGTACATTCTTCGTTTTCGTTGTCTATAATGTTGAAGTTGCTTTGAACTGTGCTCATCTGTTCTTTAGAGGCATAAAGATTTTTATAAAATTCTGTTGCAATATCGATGACATCTTTGCGATTATTCAGTATTAAGTTTGCTTGATTAAGTCCATCAATCCATGTCTTATTTATTTGTAGTTCCTTATAAGCCTTTTTTGAACTGCCTGCTTGTGCCATATGTTTCTGTATAGTGTTGTGTCTGTATGTTGTACAGTCGTTTTTAATGAGTTTGGCTACTATCTTGTACAGTGCTGAGAGTTCATTCCTCATGGAGCGGGTTTTATTCCTGGTTTTTTGTAGTTCTTGTCTTCTTTTCATTAGCCTTATTGTGCGTTCTGATAGGATATTTTTGCTTTTGGTTTCTCTACTAGATAGGCAGGCACTCTGAAGGCTTTGGGAAATAATGTTTATCATGCTATCATGATATGCTTGTACAGAAGTGGCGGTGCAGTCAGGTAAATCTAACAGTTTGGTTGCAATAGACTCCTTGTATTTTGTTATTTCTTGTTCGTTCTTCAGCAAAGAGTTTTGATTTTTGTTGAAACTAGACCTACTTTTCTTAAGACATGTTAATATTATTGTTGCTCTAACTGGTCTATGGTCTGTAGAGAAGTTGGTATTTAGTACTTCCACATTCTGTACCATATATGGTTGGTTGGACATAATAAAATCAATTTCGTTTTTATATTCTCCATTTGGTGAACGCCAAGTCCATGCTTTACTTCGCTTCTTTTTGAAAAAAGTGTTGAGAATGGAAATTTTGGAGTTCAAGAGCAAAGTCGATTAATCTTTGTCCTCTGCGGTTTCTTTCGCCATAACCATTGGGTTTCATTATTAAGTACTCTTCTTGTTTTGGTTACCCTATTTTTGCGTTTAGATCGCCCATTAATATAAAGGTTTTATGTGCTTGTTTGAGAGCTTTGCTAACATTTGAGTAGAAAATATCAATTTCTTCTTCTTTAGCCGCTTCAGTGGGAGCATACACTTGTATGAGTGACAGTTTATTTCCTTGTATGTTTAAATTTAATAGGGCAACTCTATCAGTAAAACCTGTAAAACTTTCTATGTTTTTCTTATGTTTTTTATGTATTAAAAAACCAACTCCATACTTTCCAGGTATCAGTCCTGTGTAGCATAGTACACAGTTGTCATATTCTTCTATATTTGTGCCTTGACGCCTTGTTTCAGATAGACCAATTACGTCAAATTTTATATCCTGTATGGCTTCACTCAATTCCAATAATCGTTCATATGTGGACAGTGTTCTTACATTGTAGGTTAATATGTATACCTTTTCAGGTGTTTCTTGCTTTGGAGGGTGGTGGTCTAATGTCCCACGGGGACCAGCCGGATTGGGACATATCCAAGTCACTGTTTCTAAGTTCTGATTTGGGTTATTTTTATAATTAATAGTTGTTGTCCGACTTGGGAAAGTGGATTGGTTGTGATTATTTTTGTAATTTATCTGGTTGGTTGTTGTATTCCGGATTCTAGTTTGAGTTGTTAGTCATTGTTTGCTTGTTCCTGGGCTTGAGTTAGCATTTGCGTAACTCATGAGTCCCAATGGGTTTGTTTTATTTATTTTTGAATGGGCTTTTCCCTCAGTTTTCTCGTCACTATTGTACTGGTTAGGGGAGTCTGTTGGTATCCTTTTCCTCTTCTCAGATTCTTTGGTTGAAGAGGTTTTGTCTTTCACCACCAGCTTATCATATTTAATAAAGGCAATCTTTCCCTTCTTTATTGCTTCTTGTTGTTTAGCTTTCAACTCTTTCCTAATATTAATAACTTCCTTAGGGTAGTCTTCTGTGATGTAGATATTTTCAGGCAGGTTCTTGTTGATACGAAGAAGTTCTTGTTTACGCCAAGCCAGGGTGAGTGAGATTAGAATGGGTCTCGTTTTCTTAGTGTCATACTTTCCCAGTCTCCGGGCACTGCTTATTTCCCATTTGTCCGCGATAAATAAGATATTTAAAACATATATAGCTCGGTATTTGCCAACGTTCCTTGTATAATGTACTTATACTTATCGCTAAAGTTTAAAATCATTCACTCTACTTTTTATAGTCTTTTTAATGTCAATCCACTGGACATAGGCATCGCGTAAATTGCGTCACAATGGCATAGCGGTTGGTCTATTATACCACATTGCCCAGACGGGTTAACATAGTGTTTTATAGAATTTGCTTCCAATAGTTTCCTCATATGAAACCCATAGAATGAAATGTGATGAGTAAAGATTGTGAATTTTTACTGAACTCAACAATTTTTATAAACTGTTTTTGGATATATTTTGTAGGGCTGATGAAGTTGTAGGCAATTTTTTACGCCCCTAAATGATAAAGGTACTCCCAGATTCTTTTCATTCATTTTGGATTATTTTTTCATTGCATAATAATTTTGGCCTGATCAGCTAGTATCATTAACATATCTTACCACTTTGTAAGTCTTAGTGTCTATGAATGAGACGAGGTCCTCCTTGTTGCCGACCGCGATGGTGCTGCCATTGGGAGACCACGCTATGTTGATGTTCTCACCCTTCGTAGTTATTGTTGCTGCGCATTTGTGCGTTCTACAAGCAGCGAAAAGAATATTGTGAGTAAATAAATATTAAATATGAGCCACACAGTTAAGACAAATGTGCCTTAAATTATAATAGTGATAGATTCAACATAAGACTAGCTTTTTCCATTTGCATCCAAGTCTTGCAAGGCCTTGGAGTCCAGTCTTCATGGCTTAGACCAGTGCCTATGCTTAGGCTCTTTAACCTTTTGAATGCCACAATACCAGCTACAATAGAAAATCTATTAGTCTCACACTGATTAGTGATAGACTGCCTCCGTGGTCCAGTGGATAGCGTATCGGAGGACCTGCTGATTGGAGGTCCCGGGTTCGATTCCCGGGTCGGGCAAAAGTGTTACTGGATTTCGCCGAATTCTCAGTAGCAGCATGAAGTCTGGTGATGTGACCGGTAAAGGCAATAGGCTCAACCCCAATTACGTGGGACTTAAATTCATAAGGTGAAATGTGGGTGTAATATTACACCTCTACCTACCCCTTCGGGGAAACAGGTGTGAGTCTATAAAAAAAAAGATACCTGGCGAAATGTGGGTCTAAAATTGACACCTCTGCCTACCCCTTCGGAGTTACAGGCGTGAGACTATATATACTGATTAGTGCATTGGCTGTTGACGAGTTAAGGCACTGAGCGAGTGATCACGAACAGCATAAAAATTGTGATACAATATTGAAGCGTAACAAAAAACATGTTAACTGAATGTGAGTACATGAATTATACAGACCTAGTATCCCATATTCTGACAGACTTGTCACCGCTAGCTGTGCTCAGCAGGTCGGGGTGTGAGGCATGCCAACATAGCTGATCTACTGAACCTGTGTGACCTCTGAAAATGGAGTCTTGCACCTACAAACAACAAAAACATTATTAACTCATTTCTTAGTAAGCAGCTTTTTTGTGAGATACCAAAGTCACAGTACTATCAACTTTGGAAAGGTAGCCAAAATTATGACGTTCACTACAAAAAACTTAAGCATCATTTGATTCATCTCTTGATTGTTATAAAAATATGGACAGGACACAGCTTACAGTTGTTACTGATAAACATATAATCTATAATGAAATCATGGTAAAATGTTTCATGATCATGACCATATTAAAGAGAATTAACATGATCATCACATGCTGCAATCCGTAATCCCTAACATGAAATAAATAGCACGGAGTGAGATGTAAACATAACCTAAAATCGAATAAATAACATTTTACTATGGTTCTCCAAAATGTACTTACCAGTCTGTTCCTCTCCAGATTAAAGATAGCTACGCTCTTATCAAACGAGCCGGAAGCCAGCCGTCTGCCATCACAAGACCAGCCCACAGAATGCACTTTAGAACTATGAGCTACGTATTCACGAACAACGTTATGCGTCAAAAAATAATTGCGCAGTTCTGTTAGATCTTCTATCGGAGTTTGAGTTTGCTTTGGCTCTTTCATCTTCTCTCGTTTTTATTTATTTACCAAGCAATAACAAGCCGCAAAGCAACAATAAACAATCGCATTCGCGGTTCACGGATATTTCTTGTCAAATTTGACGTTTTCACGTTTGGCACCTATCATTTAGTGTGCTTACTGCTTACATTATTTTTGGAGACTGATTTAGAAAAGAAAGAAAGAAAGAAAATAAAAATTTATTTTGAAACAGCACATAGGACACATAATAGAAAGCAAGTAGGTAGTACATATACAACAATTAGTAAACTTAGAAAATTTATATAAAAGAAAATAAATAAATAAAAACAAAAGAAAAGAAACAAAACCAATTACAATAGAATATAGTAAGGTATATGTCCCATCGCTGGCCAAAAAAGGTGGCTGGATCAGCACTATATCCAGTGATGCTTGTGCATACCGGACGCTGGTATTCTTCCAGCCCCTTCCGGACATCCCGGATGCGCAACCATCGCCGTGCCGATCACAACATGCAATCCGTGTGAGGTGTTTCAGTGAATGTGTATTGTGTAATGTGTAGTGATTTATATATATATATATATATATATATATATATATATATATATATATATATATATATATATATATATATATATATATATATATATATATATATATATATATATATATATATATAGATTATCTAATTAGTGAAAATATACACACATACTTAGTTGCATAAATAAAATAAAATAAATAAATATACCTATGAATGATATAGTTACATAATATAATTATAGAAGAGGTACTCTTTAGAGCGGCTAACTTTGATCCACGTCTAGTAATAACTTCTGCCCTTATTTTTTGCTACCTACTAAACTGCAAGTTGTAACCACCCCAATTTAGAGGATTATCATAAATATTGTTTTATTGCATTATGTTAAATGCAATGAACACAAACTGATCGGTCAAATTCGCAGCATAAACGCTCTAAATGTCGCAAACCTGGTGCTCCCGTGCGCCTAATCATCATCCTCTTACCTTTATCCCAGTTTCAATCTGGTGTCTGCTTACTAGTCTAACCACCAGGCTGATTCAGAATGTCACGATAAGTAATCGTACGATATGTCAAATTATTGTCCTCGTCTTTTAGCCGCCTATCAGAAATATTTTGAACAAATATTCATTGAATTCAGTTTATTTATTAATTTACTTCATACTGAATGCATAAAATTGATACGAAATGCGATAGTTTTGACAAAAAATGAGGTAGCCCGTTTGACAATTAACGGAATCGAATGTCAAATGAGATATCGAACGATTCTGAATCGACGCCCAGATTTGGCTGAATATTAGCTTTTCCACGGAGTGACTGCCTGTTTGACCTCCGCAACCCGAAGGGATAGAGACACAGAAATAAATAGTAATAGAATGGTGAATGTCACGTCATCGCGTACATTTCGCGCGTGCCACATTTCAGCAAGCCCCGCCCACAGTGACGTATAGATAGTGAGGGGACACTAAGGAATTATTATCGATGTGTGTGTGTGATGTAGCTGTGGAAAATGAAATTATGTTATTGTTTATATAAAAACTGACCATTGCTGATTGTCAGGCAGAATAATGTTGTACAACATGTGTAAACACATGCACTATAGTGCAATAGTTTGACACGCGCACCACGCCCATGTCACCGTTCTATTACTATTTATTTCTGTGGATAGAGATATGCCATGGTTTAGAATAGTGTCAGTTTATTAGACGGTACTGATGCCCTGTAACGATTGTCAAAGATCTTCATGACAACCGGTACCGACGGTTCACATGCTCTCCAAGGCACGGGACAAGCGATAATTAACAATTCAATACGCACATAACTCCGAAAAGTCATTGGTGCGCGCCGTGGATTCGAACCCGATACCTTCTGCATGGCAGTCTATTGGTATCTCCAGTAGGCTATCGCTGCCTATGCCGCTCCCATGCGCCCAATGTGATTATATAAAAGCCTCACAATATTATTAGGGACGTTTTACCTTACAATAAAACGTTTATTAAATTTACTTATAAGTATACCTTCTGCCAAACCTACCTAATTAAACAAGAGAGCAGCGTACTTGACTTCCGGTCGGTTAAACATGTGGGTAACCTATTGGCGATGCTAAGATTCTAACTAGCGACTTTAGCGGCGCATTTGGAAGTTGTCCGGGTACATGAAGTTATAGATAAACATGGAGACCGCACTCCGAATACCTACTTGAAGCTCAAATGATGTATCGCTATCTCGCTCACTGTGGTCATACCATCTCTTTTCAACCAACCACTGCCATATTGACAAGATTTACTTGACATATGGTGGCCAATGTTGCCACATAACCTAATCCTTAGGAAATGGCATTATAATTCACTGTCTCGCCAACCATGATTATAAGCGTTCGAGACCTACAATATTGGGAGTTTTAACAAGTAATTGGATTTCAACTCTTGATTTAAATACACATTAATTGACCGTGTAAACTTCTGATTTGCTTAATATGTCGGCTCTTTTTAAGAGCTTACTCGGAGATTTTAATAAGAAGATAGCAATACTAAATCCACGCTAAAATGAGAGGTCAGACCACAGAGAGTGAGATAGAGAAATGTAAGTATTTGACTCAAGGCTTTGTTCCAGCTGTGGCCTCCATGTTTATCTATACCTTCATGTCCGGGTACGACATTTTTGACAGCTCAATAAAATTACTACTATTACCGCCAAGCAAAGTTGTATTGAAAGCTGTCAAGCTAGCTGGCTAGAGGCGCGCCGCGCGCGGATAATCTTTGCATCGCCAATACCTATCAGTACCTACATAGTGACTTTTGAATGTTCATGAATAGAAACATGGATACACACAGCCCTGAAAAGGACTTAGCATTTGAATAGAAACAGAGATATTACACTCGCGTGCAAGTAAATCGTGTCAAGGCTCAAGTGCGCATAAAAAGTGATATAACTTAAAAATGCCTTATTTTACCTCTATATAATGTTTTACATAATTAAAGCCTAGTAATTAGGCTTTAAAATGGTATAATTATATATACATAATTTCAGTAATTTAAATAAACACATGTCCTTAGAATGCAACTGAACGCAACCTCCCATAAACTGCTCTGCGCTCTATACACAACTTGCGCGACACAACCCGCTATAAAAACCCCCAGTAATCGTTTTTTCTTATCAGCCCGCCGGCCGTCGTAGCGAGTTGACGTCGTTTCTCGCAGCGCTCGGGTCTCGCGAATCGTAAATTCCGTGTGCGTTACATCACGCTCACGCGGGGACGCCATAATAACATAATTGTGCACCTACCGACTTCTGAGGATTATCACACGGCTCACTACTGTTTTCGGTCCTCGGTCTGCCACCAGCGGCAAGCCCCGGGGGCCGTTTCAGTGGGGTTCTTGTGCCGAGGAGGTCGGCAGAGACCGCGCACGACAGCCCCCCAACCGCTCCACGTGTACTACCGCGCCGCGTGCATAACCGCGTCGCGTTCGACCGTCGCGTGCCGTCCGCGTATCGCCTCCGCGTCGCGTGGCTGACCGCGACGAGCTAACGCGCCGCGCTGCGCCGCAACCGCACCGCGCAGTTAACGCAGCTCGGCGTTTCAACCGCCGCGTCTGGACCGCGGCGTTTATTTATTTTTCACCGCGACAAGGATGTGGCGTTGAAAGATGCCGCCACCCCAACAACAGTACCCTCCCTCGAGGAAGGCAACCCGCTCGCTTCCTCCGAGACGCAGCATATGGCGCTCGCGTGTCACTCCACTCGCCACCATCCAGGCGGGCGTCGAGCGCTTGATCAGCGACCAGCAGGTCAGCCGAGCGCCCCGCACCACCCCACCTCCCCTCAACATAACACCCAGTAATGGGGGTGAGGAATACTTTGCGGGCAGTCCTCTGCCCGTAACGCCAACACCGACGCCGACGCCGAAGACGTCGCCAAGGTCGTCTCCGGCACCACCCAGGCTCTCGGCGCCATCGATGCCTCCGATTGGCGTCGCCCCGGTCGCCGACCCCCCGCAACCCGCGCAGCTCACCAGCGCCGCGCACCCCTTTGTGTGGCCGCAGGCAAGCTCCAGCGCCGCACCACCGACCGGTGCCATGAAGCCATCCGGCGCCGTGACCTCATCCGGCGCCGCTCCGGCATTCACTGCCGCTGTTCACGCTGCACCACCGGCGGGTGTCCCACCCGACCACCGCATTGCAGCCCTGCCCCCGCACCTCGTCCCTCTGGCGACATCAGCTGCCCTCCTGCAGATGGCGCCTCTGCCACGGCGAGAGAAGAGGCCACTGACGCACAGTGCACTACCACTACCGGACAGGCTAGACCAGCCACCCTGCGCGCCGCGATACACGGCCCCACCGGTGACCATTTCTCCGCAGAGGTTTCCCTCACCCCCCCAGATGGCTGAGAAGAGGCAGGCGATCTTCACGACGCCGCCCTTCAGCCTACACAGCACGACCTCAGTCTCCCCCATGGAGCCCGGGCCGTCCTACGCCGCCGTTACCACCGTGACCGCAGCGGGTGCGTCTACCTCTGCAGCACCTAATGCCGCCACCGCTGCCGCAGCACCGCTGCCCACCCCAGTGGCCACCACCACCTCCGCTCGTCGCCACTGCGACGACCACCACCACCTCCGCTCCTGCGAAGACCAGATATCCGCCACTCGTGGTAGAGGTACTACCGGACTGGCCGACGCACCTCAAGGAGCTCAAAAAGCGGCTTGGGTACGCGCCGAACAGCCGCGCATACCTACGGGAAAGGCATCCGCTTCATGCCGAAGTCGGAGGCCGAATACCGGACCACCCAGCGCTACCTCACACAGCTGGAGAAGGATACCAGAATATCCTGGTACTGTTATTCTCTCCCAGCCGAGCAGAGTGTGAAGGTAGCAATAAGAGGCCTGCCTTCAAACACCGACCCCGGGGACATCGAAACGGAACTCCGGGAGCTCGGATACATCCCGGAGTACGTCCGCGCCATACGGGCGCGCACCGGTCGCCCCGGCTGCCTGTTCCACGCGCAGCTGCAGCGGACCCCAGACATAACGCCGGGCATATTTGACGTCACAGAGTTACTCTGTATGCCCGGCGTCAAAATCGAGGCATGGCGCGGCAAGAAAGGCCCCGCGCAGTGCCATAGATGCCAGCTGTTCCGGCACTCTTCGCACAATTGCCACAGGCCCCCAGCTTGTGCGCGCTGCGGAGAAGAGCACGCCGCGAAGGACTGCCCACGCCCACTCGAGTCGCCATCCACCTGCGCGAACTGCGGAGGTGCACACACGGCGAACAACATTGCCTGCCAGGTGTTCCGCAAGGAGGCGCGGAACAAACGAGCCGGCACTGTGTCTCGTACCTCCGCAGCCACGAAACCACAAGCACCCACTGTAGCTGCCGACGAAAACGCCCCCGGCTCTCTCATGGCCGCTGCCAACCCTGGCCAGGCGGTAGCTGGTAGAAAGAGGAGGAGGCGAAGGAGACCCCGGAGCAAGTCTGCTGCGACAACCACGCAGCAGACCAAGAAGAAGGAGCAGTCTACTGCACCTGTGGTCGCTGCCCCTTCAAGGGGAACGAAGGCAAAGCAGGCTGCTACAGGCCCTGCAGGACGGGCGGGATCCGGTCCCGCTCATCCTCAAATGCGTAGGCGAACTATGCGCTTATGGCCGCTAGTAGCCTACGAATTGTATACTGGAACGCCGACGGAGTGTCCCCCGAGAAGACCAGGCTCTTAAGGTTGCTGCTCTCCCAGCGGCAGGTTGACATTGCCCTCATCAACGAGACGCACCTTAAGGCCAGCTCCTCCCTCAAGATGCCAGGGTACCACGTGTACCGAGAGGACCACATCTCACCAACTGGGACTGCGTATAGGGGATTAGCAGTCCTAGTGAAGAGAAGGATCGTTCACCAACCGCTGCCTGTACCAACGCTGCAGTCGTGGTACGCCCTTGGCGTAGAAGTTTGCATAGATAGCCGCCCCATCCGTGTGTTTGCTTTCTACAAGCCGCCCAACAACAGACTAGCGACGGCTGATGTTCACGCCCTGCTGGACTCGCCGAACGCGACCATAGTCGCGGGCGACTTCAACGCTAAACACACGGCTTGGAACTCAACCACCACCTGCCCTGACGGCCGCCGTCTATTGGACGATGCAGACCGCAACGGCTACGACGTGCTGGGGCCAGAAGTCCCGACGCACTATCCGTACCAGGCAGCCCTCACACCAGACGTCATCGACGTGACGGTCATCCGCGGCCTGCCGACCGCACCATTGATCGACGTCCTGGACGACCACCTCCTCTCGGACCACCAACCCGTACTACTCACACTGTCGAGAGCTCCGGCTCGAACAGTGACACCACCCTCTCGACACCGCCAGGATTGGCAAGCATTCGCCGATTACATGGCGAAGCACGTGCCCTATCGCCGGATCGAGACCCACGCAGACGTCGACACACTCGCTGAGCAACCTGGACGCTGCGTCGACACGCCGGCCTCCCCAACTCCCGGCCCACATCATGGCGATGATCGAGAGGAAGAGGAAGCTGAGACGCCAATGGCAGCGCACCCGATGCCCGACTATGAAGTCCCAGCTCAACGCTCTGGCTGCGAAGATCTCGAGTGCACTAGAGACAGTCGCCACCGAGTCCTGGCACCACACCATCGAGCGAGCAGGTGAAGACTGGTCAGGCATTCACCGCCTGTGCCGCCAGCTCTCTGGGAAGCAACCTCCGATTAGGCCCCTCCTGGCTGGTGACGGTACCCCACGTTACCGCCCTGAGGACCGAGCGGAGATCTTTACCGACCACTTGGAGACCCAGTTCCAGCCGAATCCAGCTTCCGACTTGCAGCATGTAGAAGCTATCCAGCAGCGTCTGGAGTCTTACTTCCAATCGCCGATAGCCCCCACGGAAGACCCAGTAGTCTTTTCTCCGGGTCAGGTGCAGCGAATGATTCGCCGCACCAAACTGCGAAAAGCCCCAGGTCCCGACCGGATCACCAACGAAGCCCTGCGTCACCTACCTCCGCGAGCAATCGCGACGCTGACGCAGCTGTTCATAGGCATCCTCCGCACAAGCCACTTTCCCGCAGCATGGAGACTCGGCCGAGTCATAATGCTGCCCAAGCCCGGGAAGAACATACTGAAGCCCGAAAGCTATCGGCCCATCACGCTGCTGTCGACACTCTCGAAAGTCTTCGAGAAGCTTCTACTGCTGCATCTTGTACCGCACATCCAGCCACGCGACGAGCAGTTAGGGTTCCGAGCCGAACACTCCACGACGCACCAGCTCGCGAGAGTACTGCACCACATGACGGTGGCCCTCAACAAGAGAGAGAACGCTGTTGCAGTACTTCTCGATATAGAGAAGGCGTTCGATCGCGTCTGGCACTCCAAGCTGTCCACGTCTACTACTCCCCGCCGAGTAGTCAAGACTGTGGCCACCTTTCTTCAGGACAGGCGCTTTCAAGTGACAGTTGACGGCGTCCTGTCAACAGAGCGGCCCATCAGAGCCGGCGTACCTCAAGGAAGTTGCCTCTCGCCCGTGTGCTACAGCAGGTACACGGACGACATCCCCGTCGCTGGAGGCGCCATGCTGGCGCTGTACGCAGACGACGCTGCCTACATCACCACCTCCCTTAACCCCGTTCACGCAGCGGTTAAGATGCAGCGCGCACTGGATGCACTCCCGCCCTGGCTGGAAGACTGGAGACTGACGGCCAACGTGGTGAAGACCCAGGCAATCTCCATGGGTAGACGGAGACGCCTCTCACCATGCTCGGACACCACGTCGACTGGTCCCCGACGGTGAAATACCTCGGCGTGACCATAGACCGTCGTCTCACGATGGCCCCACACGTGAAGAACGTTGTTGGCCAAGCGCGAACCGCTCGAGCTATCCTGCGTCCTGTCTTGGCGTCCGGACTTCCCCTCCGTGCGAAGCTGGCTGTCTACAAGGCATACATCCGCACCCGCCTCACCTATGCCTCACCAGCGTGGTACGCGCTGGCTGCGGAGACCCTCCGCAAACGGCTGCGTGCGCAGCAGTCGCTCGCCCTACGCGCCGTTGTAGACGCCCCTCGCTACGTGAGGAACGACATCATCTCCAGGGACCTACGCATGGAGAGCCTCGACGACTTCATCGGTCGCCTGAGCGCCAACATGTTCGCCCGCGCTGACAGGTCATCCTTCCGCCACCTGCGGGAGCTGGCGCCATACCATCGGCGCCCACCGGACCGACCACTGCCGCGGGACTTGATCCCCGCAGCAGTCACACTGGATTGACTCCAGCTCGCTCACGTCGGCTGACGGACGCTTGCTGGGAGCCTCCCCGGCAAGCTCGACCTCGCCAACGTAAGCGAAGCCCCCACCGAACAAGCCGCCGCTGGCTCGTAGATCGCTCACCGGATGTTCCCCTCCTGGGAATACTGCCGGTGGGGTCAGGTCTCGCTAGCGGCGTGAAACACACCCGGACTAGACGCCCGGATACGACGCCAGTGGCAAGGACCACACCCCCGTGACCCGTCTGCAGCTGCAGGCGGCGGCCGAACCCACTGAGACAGTCAACCACCTGCATCAGTTTCCCCCCGGTTCCCTTAGGGGAATCGTGAGAAGACCCGGAACTTTTTTTTTTCTTATCAGTCGCTCACTAGACGTTGACCTGAACACATCTCTGCAAATTGAAGCCGTCATTTGAAGAAAATTATGGATACAACACCTGAAGAAGCCGCTCAAGTCGTTGCCCTGTTGCAAGAAGGGTTGAACCAGCGAGAAGTCGCTCGTCGGTTGAATATGAGTCAGTCTGCTGTCTCGAGAGTGTACAGGAGGTTTCAAGAGAGTGGTGCCTTCACTCGGCGGCCTAATACCCTCCGACGCCGGTGCACCTCGGAGGGTGACGACCGGTTTTTGGTCTCGACCTCTCTCCGAAATCGACACCTTACCGGCGTGGATGTGCAGCAGGAGCTACGTCAAGTTCGCGGAGTAACTGTCAGTCAGTGGACAGTTAGAAGAAGGTTGAAGGAAGCTAACCTTACTCCGAAAAGACCCGCTACAGGCTCGAAGTTGACCACAGCCCACCGTCAAGCACGCCTTCACTTTGCTCGAGAGCACTTGGATTGGAGCATAGAGCAATGGCAGTCGGTCCTGTCCACAGATGAGACGAGGATGTGTCTCCATGGCAGCGACAGGAGAGGTCGGGTGTACCGGCGTCCTGGTGAACGGTTTTCACAGTGCTGCTTTGTTGAAACCGTTGCCATATGGTGGCGGTTCTTGCATGATGTGGGCTGGAATTTCCTTAGAAGCAAAAACGGACCTTGTTTTCTTTCCTGGGGGAGGCCGGGGAGGAGGTCTTACCAGTGATCGTTACATTGAAAATGTTCTACTGGATCAAGTTGTCCCTTATCAAGGCTTTATTGGGGATAATTTCATCTTGATGAATGACAATGCCCGATGTCACACTGCTCGGGCCACACGTGAGTTCCTGAGTGAAGTTGGAATTCACACTATGGATTGGCCAGCGCTCAGCCCCGATTTAAATCCCGTTGAGCACATATGGGACGAGCTCAAAAGTAAAGTTAGGGCGAAGAATCCAGCGCCGACAAACATCAATGAACTCAAGACTGCGTGGGTAGAAGAGTGGGGCCGAATACCACAATCATCAATTAAAAAGTTGATAAGGTCGATGAAGAATCGCTTGAGAGCAGTGATCAGGGCTAGAGGAGGGAACACCAAATATTGACACAATCATCAATTAAAAAGTTGATAAGGTCGATGAAGAATCGCTTGAGAGCAGTGATCAGGGCTAGAGGAGGGAACACCAAATATTGACACGAATAATTTTTTTATCTTATGCACATTTTGTTTCATTTATACCCAATAACCCCATACTGTGAAAATGTTTGAATTTTCAAAATTGTTTACAATTTCTTTGACATTCACCTTTTTTACTAACCTACTGAATCGATTTTCATGCAACTTACATCATTTTAAAGCTCAATTGCTAGGCTTTAGTTATGTAAAACATTATATAGAGGTAAAATAAGGCATTTTTAAGTTATATCACTTTTTATGCGCACTTGAGGCTTGAGTCGATTTACTTGCACACGAGTGTAGTTCTGACAAGGACTGTTCAAGGACTTTTGTTATTGTTCTGAAAATGAAATTTTATAGACATTTTTAACGCAGCACGTGCAGAACTATGGTTATTATGTGCAGACTAATTTAATCAAATTGGGTTATGGGAATGGGTGTTTAATGGATAGGTAAAATTATGGCTATGGATGAAAGACTGCACCTGCCAGTAATACTCTAATAGTATTCGTCTGCATGGCAGGTGGTGATTCGCCAACTCACTGGATGGGCCCTCTCTAAACAGCCGCCCAAAGCAAACAAACTCTGCCATAAGGGCAGCCAGAGGGCAACATCGGTGCGAGTGGCTAGGGGTGTCGAGCGGTGCGGCACCGATTTCGCCATCGCGGGTTTAGTGACAACGGAGACCCGGAGCGGGTTTCCCCGTAATTACGCCCTTGATAATGACACTTCCACCCCCGAGCTAATAGCTTTTGCGACTTCCCTCTGGCCGGCTGACTAAGACAAGCCAGAGTCGAGAGTCCTGCAGGCACTCTTGGAAATCCACTCCGACCAGCCAGTAAAGGAAAGTCGGAGACGAGGCCCTGACCGACTACCTGAATAAATTATTCGGGACCGCGTGACATCGTCGCTCAGGGCTGTAGCCAGAGTCGAATTTGAGGTAGGGCATCATCGGTAACAGGTAGGGCGGCAGCAAAAATTTATTATATTTTATCTGCTCCGAAGCACGGACCTCTAGTTCAGTCAGTTATGTACATTCAATAGCTATTCTGTAGATATTTCTGTGACAGAACATGAGCATGGATCTAAGAACTATTTGCCATGGAAAATGGGTAGGCCTTTGGTGTGGGACGCAACCTGCGTAGACACCCTCGCGCCATCCCATGTTCCAAGCTCGGGAGGTCATGCTGGCGCTGCTGCTGCATCTGCGGGAACCCTCAAACGGCACAAATACAGTAATCTAGTAGCTAATTACGTATTTGAGCCGTTTGGGGTGGAAACGCTAGGCTCATGGGGTCCGAGCGCTCGTTCTCTATACCGAGAAATATCTAAACGGTTAGTCGACGTCTCACGTGACCAGAAGGCTGGTTTATTCTTTGCTCAGAGAATCAGCATTGCCATCCAGCGTGGCAATGCTGCCAGCCTTCTGGGCACGTTACCCGATGATATTGATGCGGAGGCATTCTACGACGCCTAAACACACCTGTACATATGTATCTATTTTTACTCTTTATTTTTAGTTTTATGTACATATATATTCTTAGACAGTATGATTATTTAAGATAGTCATGTATTTAGTTATAATTAATCATCTGCAATGTACCTTATAAGAACTATTAGATCCTCAATGATGAAGAACAAGCGAACAGGATGGCTGAACTTCCAGAATTGGATGTAGAGATCCACGTCTGAGTGAGAGTGAGGTAATAATAATTAATAGGTGGGTGGGGTAAATGGGGGTGAAACGAGTAAATAGATACGATCAAAAATACCATATACATTCAGTCAAAAAAGTATCAGGAATGAATTATTTGTTGATTGTTCCAAATGCTAATTTTTGATCTTTTTGTTGTTGTTAGATTGGCACAACGGTTGTCCATTTTGGCGCGGACTTTGACTTGCATCTGTTATTTATATTAAATACAGTGCTGTTTTTAGTTATATCATATCTAGTGTGTATTGCGAATTTCATAATGGATAAAAGCATCGAACACAGAGTTTGTCGTGTTTGGAGTCAATGAAAATGTAACAGAAGGCTATGGTGAATCTACTTTATCAAAAAAATCGTGCTTATATTGTGATACAAAGCGTTCAAAAGCGGTCGAGATGTGATGGAAGATTTACCTCGCTCTGGTAGACCATCAACGTCTGAAACTGAAGTTAACATCGCAAAAGTGAAGGAAACAGTGACTGAAAATCCTCATTCAACTTTGAGAGAGATAGCCGCCGAACTTTCTGTATCTCACGTGTCGATCCGTACTATTTTAACTAATCATTTGGGTATGAAACATTTTGCCGCTCGGTTAGTCCCAAAAGATCAGAATTTTCTCCAAAAACTCAATCGCGTGAGAGTCGCTGAGGACATTCCGACCCAACATTCATGAAACGCATTGCTACTGGTGACGAGACGTGGGTTTACTAGTTTGACATGCAAACTAGTCAACGAGCTGCGGAGTGGCGCCTTCCAATTGAACCGAAACCGAAAAAAGAACAGACACACACACACACACACACACACACACACACACACACACACACACATTTCATATTAAGCCAATAAAAATATTATTATTATGATTTTTTCTTTTATATTGGAATGAAGGCGTTGCACGTTGTTCGCACAACGCCTTCATTCCAACCATCCCATGGCACGTCTGAATCTGAGGCATTTCTTGTAGCTTGATTTGGCCGCTTTATATTCGTCCCAATCTTCGTCTGCGCTTGTGTTCGTTGCCCTGTTTAAAGCCCTTCTTACCTTCTTGCGCTTGCGTTCAAGCTCAGCGCTCCACCAGGGCTGTTTGCCTGGGGTTGAGGGTAGAGTGGTATCTGGGCAGGCTGCGTGGTAGCTGTCTAGCATCGACTGAGTCAGTGTACATACCTGCTCGTCGATCTGTTCATTGTCACCCAGTAGCGTCGGCGTAGCAGTAAGGGTAAGTTTCTCTGTAAGTAATTGGACATCCTTTGCTTTGTCAGTGTCGTGTGGTTTCCTACGTGGCTGTGTGGGTTGTATAACGACTTCCATGGAGAAGCTGATCCATCTGTGGTCCAAGCACGATGCCTCTTTCGAGACGTGCCATTCCTTGATGCGTACAGCCACTCCTTCTGTTGCGAGAGTTAAGTCGATAATTGTATGAGTACGTCTTGTGACGAAGGTGGGCTCCGTAGGTAGTGTAGGTACCTGTGTTTAATAGGGTAAGATTAGTGGTGAATAGGTATTCAACCAGTGATTTACCTCTGTTGTTATTGCAGTTCATGCCCCACATTTGGTGGTGGACATTGGAGTCCGTATTGGTTCTCTTGCACTGGTTAACCAGACGCGTGAGGTCGAACGGAGGCGGGTCTTCGGCCTCGGGCATGTAGACCGATGCGAAAGCAACCGCTATACTCCTTGGCTGCTGTGTTATTTCAATTTGTATCGCTGTGATGTCTCTGGAGCAGAACTCCGTTAAAGCTTGGGCTCTGATGTTTTTAGTAGTTAGTATACAGGTTCTTGGATGTGTGTGGTCAGTTGAAAAATCTTACCTCCCAGGCTGGAGAGGCTACCCCTTATCCAAGGTTCCTGGATGAGCACGATGGCTGATTGTTGGACCTCCATCCATTTGCGCAGTTGCGCAGTAGCCGTTTGACTGTGGTGGAAGTTGGTATGAAGGCAGCTGACGTCACTAGGCGGAGGGTTCAGCTTTGGATGATGTTCCCTCCTCCTCGAACTTCAGCTGCATTAGGCCGGCCAGGATGTCGCCAGCCTCCACCCCGTCACCGTCGTCCCGCCGCACCGGACTCAGGAGCAGGCTCTCATCTTCCGAGTTACCCTCGGCTGATGGGCCAGCCCCCGAGCCAGACGCGGCCGGCTCTGACGGGCCGGGTTCTGCATCGCACCCTGACTTGTTGTTTGAGTCCTGCTTGACCCGTGTGGAGTTGTCGTCGCATCCCCGAGGATGGTCGACAAACTTAACTGAGGGGTCCCGGAACCTGACGTAGACGGCATCTACCCCCAACGCGAGGTGGCGCTCGTTCTTCATCAGGATCGGGACTTGTTCCTCCGGGACGCCCACCACCAGAAACCACCCACCTGACTGGCTTTCGGAATGCAGCATCGGCCATTTGTCAACCTCCAAGGGGTTTTGGAACTCCAGAGCGCGACCCACGTCGCGCACGTCACCCAAGACCCCCTGTTCGTCGGGTACGGCAATGCCGCACCGCACCCTCTTCGGGGTCTCTTCCTGGCCCCTGACCTCCAGTTCGAAGCCCGGTGGTGGGACCAGAAGAGAGACTGCCTCCGTCAGCCAGGTACGCGTTGCCTCGTCGGCGCACCAAAGTTTGAGGACCCAGTCTGCGTGCACAGGTTTCCCGGTGAACGCTGGAGCAGGGCGTTTGGGAGTTTTGGTCGACCAGGCATCACTCAGGATCTTCCTCTGGAGCTCCCTGAGTACCTGGTCCACCAACTCCTTCGGCAAGTTCCCTGTGCGTTTGCATGTTACTGCAACACCCAGGGATGCCTTGGAGGCCTGTGCGTAGGACTTACCTACTGTCGTCCTGGAGGAGTCGAGGCGGGGCTTCTTGTGGTCCCCCTCCGAGGCGGACTGTTCTCGTTGAGAGCACGTTTGACCTCACCTCTGTCCTTGTTTAAGTAGGTTACTATTCAAAATATGTAAAAAAAACAGGCCGTTGCAGTTTAGAAGAAACAAATAAATAAAATCAATTGACATAAGTTGTCAGTCAGTTGCAAAGAGCAAAACTTGAAGAAAAACAATGCTTGTAAAAAAGTGCGGCAGGTTACTGAGATCGGCGTTATTGCCCAATAGTGTATTTAACCGCAATTTTGCTCAAGTGGGCATCATCATAAGTACTCCGCCACGGGTACCATGCTCTTGGGGAGTGAGTATATGTTTCTATCTAAATAAAACCAGTAGTCTGTAGGTAACTGTTTGTTAATTGTATATTAAGAGAGTTTCTTGACGGAGCTAGCAGTAATCTTGCAGAAGTTGTAGGTACCAACACGAATGCATGATTTAATGTGTAAGAGCACTTCCTTGACTCACCATCCTCTGTGCCATAAATTATTAGTTCCTTCCGCCTGAATTGATGAATGATGGGATGGATCTCCTTAAAAAATAGGATAGGATGAATCTCCTTTTAGGAATTTTATTCGATGAAGAATCATCATCATCAGCCTTTAACAGTCCACTGCTAGAATAAGCCTCTCTTATGAAAGGAGGAATTGGCCTACTATACCACGCTGGCCAAACGGGTTGGTATAGCGTTTGTATCAAGTTTTTCTTCTCTTACAGTGCTGTTCCCTGCATAACATGCTCCCTCTGTCGGCTCTTACGACACCCATAGGATGAATTGGGGGTGGTGACATTCCGTATTCTTAATCCGTCACCACACGGACAAGATAATACACACGGCGAAGAATAGAACCAATAAATTCTATTTCTTCTTTTGTCACACATCTAATAATATATATTATTTTCCAGGAAAAGATTGGTCATATACTATTCATGTGGACGGTGTGGCTCATCCCGATAGCCTACTTTCATACTCAAATTAAGGTCTGGAGACGAGAATACCGTTCATAGAATCTACGGTTAAAATACTTGTGATGATGTTTATTGAATAAATTGTTTCATTCAAGACAACTATTTTTTTATCCTCACGTGTAGGCATTAGGTAAATTTATACCTAATTTGATATTATCTTAATGCGCTCAAGGTGCTTTACCACCTGACCAGATATATCCCATGCTTGTTACGTGTAAGCTACTATGCAGCTATGAGGTAGTTTCCCTAATGTTAAGCTATGTAGTGGGTCTGCTTAGGGAGACTCACTGTTGCGAAGTAGTTGAGCGAGGAAGATGCGTAGCTTAGCCAAATTCGGTTAGACGCACAGAGCAGATACAAAGAGGAGATGGCCTAAACAACTGTGCACTGTGATTTTCAACTAGGTCCTGACGTCATCACGTGGGCGTGGCCTAAGTCAGTTTGTTGTTGGCGTTCGCCCTGTGCACATCGTAAACGTTCCCTTTAAACAGCATTACATTCGCGCTAAAAGAAAAAAAAGATGAACTTTTGTGTTTTGTCATGTAAAAACTACTCGGATAGACGTTCTGGTGCTATGGATGGCATCACGGAAGAGAAAATACACTGGAAATGGTAAGTAGGCGTGGCACGCGTGTCACAATTAAGCGTTGTAACGCTTAACTGGCCCCAGTCACGTTCTTACATCGCGTCGAATTGCTCGTTTCGTGACACATTCACATTTCTCTAGCTATGCCGTTTTGTGCCGTTTTGGAGTGCAAAAATGATAGTAGGAGAAAAAACCTTAAAAATGGATGTGTTTCGTACCATCAGTAAGTACAATTTTCATTGTTTTCAATAAAAATCTTAATTTGTTTCAATTAACTAATATTTAATAGAACGGTTAGTAGAAATGAACCTTATGCAACGAAGATAAAGTTTATTTTGGATTGATTCTATTTAATAGAACATTCTCGAAAATTCAGCGCTACTCATTTAGTGATGTGGTCAAGTCGAATATTAAATTTATCGATTGATATCGAAACACGGAAATAAATAATTTACGAAATGTACGTATATAAATGTACGTAAATTTACTTTGTTGCAAAAATATAATCAATGTTTGGAATAGTAACGTAATTATTATAATTTATCAATTTAGTCAGGATCACTTGGCTAACAATGACCCAACTGCCAGACAATTTACATCTGCCTATAAAAAAATATTAATCCATGTCCAATTAAAAGATACTAACAGAGGCAACTGTATTGCGGTAGAAGAAATATCAATATTAAACTGTTCGTCAGCTGTTGAAAGGATAAATAGAAGTAGTATAGTACAAAATTTGTCACAATACGAACGGGCGATTCAGAAATTGAAGAACTAGGAGGGCACTTTTTTGATTTTAGTAATCAAGCAATAGGCCATATTGCTGGTAACATTGCCCGGATATTAATAAAAAAAATAACTGTGATGTCTGTGCTGATGCATTAGTGACACATTATTTTTAACCGTTCCACAAATTCATTATTGCAAAAGATCAAGGTGGTTTGTTGTATCCTTCGCCAGATGTCATAAAAATATGCCAAACAGCGGAAACATTTAAAAAAAACGTTGACATAATAGGTTTTTCGTAAAGAAGTGGCGATAATACAAATAATGCGAAAGTTCATAGGAACTCTTTTATTTAACGATATTGCCTCCCATCAAATTGGCGAATTTCCTGCGGCCAATCACGTTACCGATTTGATGAAGGCAATAGTTGAAAAGTTGTAACTGTTCGCATACACCATTTATTAAAATAAGACTTTCCAAACGCCAATTCCTTAACAAATATTTTTTTAAATATTTATTGCACTTTTATTTAATTTTATAACTACTTGTCTGTCGGTCTTTGTGTCTTTATGATTGTTTAAAATGTACAACTGTTTGTGTGCCAAATAAAAAATATACTCCCGACAAGTCTTATTTTTTGCATATTATATTGAACAAAATATCGCATCATCTATCGATACCGATAAAGTAATCCAATGTGCTACGTGGTACGGCCCTAACCGAGTAGAAGCAGAAACCGACCGATCACGCAAATGTCAACCATACCTATGCCTTATGCAATTAAGATTATAATTGCTACAACTGAGAAAACCGCCATCTATGGTTGAGTAGCGGAATTGACTCGTAAATCGAATCTAGTATGACATGAGTATGACTATAGATCGTAAATACGTTCTACCGCTAAAGCTAAATAAATCTTATTTGTAGGTTAGCAGGGTTTATTTCCAAATCTGTGAAGTAGGCTAGTTTTGAATAAACTTAAACTACGAATCAAACGAATTGTTTCTTTGTAGTGCAATATATGATTATCGGTTTACTTGTGTGAGTTTGGCGACAGCGGTTCCTATAGTAATTTGGGTGCATACCATTTCTAATGTTTTTTCTGTTCTGAGGATGGCATCACATTTCATTCATAAGTAATTTTATGCGTAATTTATTGAAATAGTTCTAGAAAAATCTCTTAGCTTCGGCGCTTTCAAGTATAATTCTCCCCGACATAAGATGGCGACACTTTCTGCTACGTGAACTTAGAATATTTAGGTATGTAGAGCTCATCATTAATTTATTTTAATAATCATATGTACTGAAATTTGTTAAACTTTAATTCCTAAAGATTCTTTAATTGCCAAAATATTGTTTTTTTTAGTTTTTATATCATTATTTAAACAGGCCGCCATCTTTCGTCAATTATGAACATTAAACATGAAATGTCAAAAAGACAGGGCAGGAATTAGAATCCAATCCGATTGTCCCGCGGCTGTATCATACATGGAAAGTACTTAAAACATTAAATACGCTAGACATAAAAATACAATATATACAAATCTATACATCTATACGAATAAATAAAATTGGAGTGTCTGTTTGTAATATTAAAATAACCGATTTTTACTAAGTGGTTATGGTTGTATATTATACGGTACATATACCAAAACAACTTTTTTACCATTTCTGTCTGTCTGTCTGTTTGTTACAACTAATCTCTAAAACGGCTGGACCGATTTTGACGGGACTTTTACTGGCAGATAGCTGATGTAACAGGGAGTAACTTAGGCTTTAAATTTAGGGAAAAAATAGGATCTCCCAAAAAAAACTAATGAAAATACCACGCGGACGAAGTCGCGGGTAACAGCTAGTCTC
The DNA here is from genome assembly GCA_944739405.2 of Euclidia mi. Taxonomy (NCBI): domain Eukaryota; kingdom Metazoa; phylum Arthropoda; class Insecta; order Lepidoptera; family Erebidae; genus Euclidia; species Euclidia mi. Next base: position 49,355,767 of record OX123203.2, read on the forward strand.
CTATAAACTAAATATTTTATCAACAATAATTTATTTAACTAAAGTACTTGCCCTCCGTGAGACAACTGGTATGGTAGTTGTTATTTAATTAATTACGGGTGAGGCTAAATGAACGTCATTTTGGGAGTCGCGTAAAATGAGACGGCGGAATTCGGCTCCATACTAAAGTCCAACTCACTTTGCGTCGCCGTGTAGTACAAACACCCTGAAGTTGCGAGTGTATTCTACTCCATATCACCTAAGGACTTACGTTATTCCCGAACCCGAACTAAGAATGAATTCTAATAGTTAGGTGATACGGAGTAGGATACGCCGAATGCAGCGTAAATTCCGCCGACTCATTTTACGCGACTCACAACTCACAAAATAACGTTCGTTGGGCCTTACTCTTAAAGCACTTAATGCCCACCTAGTTTATTTAGTTAAATTTCAAATGATGTACCTATGTTGTAGATTTCTATCCGAAAATGATCTAAGACAGCAGTGGATTACAAAAATTAACAGACACAATTGGTCTCCGACTAAATATACAAAAAGTTCTTGCCATTTTAATGATGAAGACTTCATAGTGACAAAAAAGGGCCTTAGAAAATTAAAGAAGGGAACTATTTCGTCATTAATCAAAAACCATTTTATTCAAACATGTTTTTTGTTTTCATTTCAATAAAAAGTACGTATCAAGATGGCCTACTAAAATCCTGAGTACGACCCTGTTGCATCCTGCACTTTTAGTGACACCTAGTGTATGATAGTTGCGTAACTACAAAGTAAAATCAACAGAGTTAGCGAGTAGTTTTGCTATTGAACGGTAGATGGAAAATAAAGAAATGGGCGAGATCTAACACCCCCTCACCCCGTAAATTGTCACGCGTTTTTTCCTAGGGAAATTATATTACAACATCTCCTCTTTGTATCTGCTCTGTGGTTAGACGTAAGCGAATCTCAGGTTGAAACTAGGATAACGCTAGGAGTAAATTATTTTGTAGGTATGATGCTAAGACTATAGAATAAAAGGCAGACAGAGCGCGCGGAACACTTGCGTGAGGCCACTAAAGCAAGTACAAAATTGAAAAGCGAATACAAACTCGACTCAGTGCGCTGCGAAGCATCGCACAGTTCACACGCCACGATCGATCCTGCTTTTAAATTCATAAAATGCCGTCTTGCGTTTTTAAACATTGTAAAAGTTGTTTCTAAAAGCAAATACGGGAAGATGGAATATATTCTTAAAGATAACTATGGATTATTTGACCGTTTTATAATATTATTTCGATAAAATTCGTATTTCTGCAGAAAATATGTAAGTGTTGCCAGTTTACGTCGACACCGTTTTCCCTGAATTAAGGAAAATGCACTTGTCAATTGATTATGTAGGTAATAATGATTGTCATGTTAATGAAAAATACATTAACCATGGAAGAATAACTAAAGCATGGAATGAACGATATTTTTATGAACAAATTGAATATAGCTACACTCTTCACTCATATGACAAATTAGAGTTGCCAGAAGAAGATGGCACTATGTTTGTCAGTTAGGGCTAAAGACAATTTGAACACAAATTTCGTAACTTTTTAATTTTTTAGTGATTGAGCAAATCCGCTATCGATATCGATCAAAATTTCAATAATATAGGTTCAAAATCAAACAGACTTGTAAAAGTAAGTATGTACATGTTATACATTCCGTAAGTTTGTGTCCACAGCAGTCAGAACGCTAGTTACATACATACATACATAACGTCACGCCTTTTATCCCCGAAGGGGTAGGCAGAGGTGTATTTCTACACCCACTTTTCGCCAGATATACTTTAGTCCCACGTAATAAGGGGCGAGCCTATTGCCGTACCGGGCACATTTCCAGACTCCGTGCTGCTACTGAGAATTTCGTGACAGAAAAACCCAATAACACTGCCCGACCCAGGAATCGAACCCGGGACCTCCCGATCCCACGCGCACATTTATGCCGCGAGACCAACGAGGCAGTCGTATAGGGTTTGATGTCGAGTTTTCCGTCTATACGCAAAGATGGAATTTGCATCGTTTTATCCCTTAGTCGCCTCTTACGACACCCACGGGAAGATAGGGGGTGGTGACACTTGTATTCTATGCCGTCAACCACACGGCGAGTTACAGAACGCAGCACGCACAAATGGATAGTATTTATATAATTATTACACAAACTTGCATTTTTAAACGGAATCTATATTTTTTTGTTTCAAATGGGTACTCAGTAGCACATAATAATGAAGCGTCACAGCATTTTTTTTAACTTCAAGCTAATCTCACGTGTTTTGTCACCAGCCGCGCGTGAAAGGTATTTTTAATAACACTTATTTTTCACGTGATCTAAAATTGTCATGTCGTATAAGGTGGCCAAACATCTTTCCTCTTCGCCTTTCGATTGTCGCCAATATGTTGCGTTTTTCTTGGACGATTCTTAATACTTCCGCATTGGTATTTTTTTCTGTCCAGCTAATTTTTTCCATGCGTCTCCAGCACCACATCTCAAATGCCTCTAGTCTTTCCCGGTCTTGTTGGGTCATTGTCCATGTTTCGCTTCCGTACAGAGCAATGCTCCAGACGTATGTTTTGATGAACTGTATTCTTATGTGTTTTGCTATTTTAGATTTAAAATATGTTTTTGTTGTTAAATGCTGTCTTGGCTATTGAAATTCGAGCTTTAATGTCTTGGGTGCACTTCGAGTCATTAGTAATGTGGCTTCCTAAGTATTTGAATGATTTTACTTCTTCTATAGGGATATTGTTTAGTTTGATTTGATTATTGTTGAGCTGGTAACTGTTAAGGTGACGACTTCATTAAAAACATCATTGAAGGTAAAATAGACGGAAAGAGAGGAAGGGGCCGACCCAGGAGAGCATATATGGACCAGATAAAAGAAAGGACGAAGGTCATGTCGTATAAGGAGGTCAAGGTACTGGCCGAAGATCGTGAAATATGGCGTTTACTCCACCGACAAGAGCGACGCTCTTAAGTTTAGAAGAAGAAAATTATCAAATCCTTCTTCACGATATTTTCGTTTTGCAAACTATCAAGTATATATGGGCGCAAATTTATATATAATGATTATATTGTTACGAAAATGTTAATAATATTTAAGATTGATATTTAAATAACTATTTGTGAACACAGAACTGAGAACTTCACTACTTTAGAATATTAGACACTGTATTGACTGCTTCACTGTTTTATAAATATTGGGTATTTAATTTATCGCTTAATAATTATGATAACTCCAGAAACTTTCAAAGTAAAATCAATTAGTATTAAATAACATTATTCTGATACTTTTATGTTAACGGTAATAAATAGCCTGCGCTTATATTTACATCCTGTTGATAGCGCCATCTGTTGCGAATGTTGTAAAGCAGCGTTTGATTATTACAATAGATTTGTTATTCGTATAAAATAAATCATATGGTGTTGTGCAATATTCATAACAATATTAATGTTGATTTTTGATAATTAATTGTACAGTAATTTCAATTATATGTTGAAAAGGAAGTGGCGGTTGTTAACATTAAGTGTAATGACGGTTAGTTTATAAAAAGGATTGTAGGTCACATTTTAATTCAATTCTGTGCTAGAAATCGTCTGAAAATAAACCAAGTAATATTACGTGAGTCTTTTTATTATAATGGAGTCTGGACTGGACACGATAACCCTGGCGTATCGCCGACATATACGTGAATTCATAGCAATGTTCTTTTTCATCAGACGTTTAGAACGTTGTCTTAAATAGGTAATTATTTTTTAACAAACGTCTTTTAACAAGCTGCTCAAGGTGAAAAACTACTTTTTGTAGTTTTTCTATTGTACGTAAGTATTTAGCGCACACGATTTTCATCGCTTCTGTACCTACTGGCGGAGAAATTGTAACTAACGTAGGCGCTTTAGTGCTGGTTGTCAGAGAAACAGAAGATGTCTCATTTATGGAAGGCGCACGCGTACACTAAAGAAAGAAAAAAGCCACGTTTTAATGCAAAGCAGTATATTAAAATAAATAAGCATACCCTTTGTGTTTGCCACCCTAGCAATCACTGATGATACCTTTCAATGTTCATGCCGCTCTCTATTCTGCCGCCGGCGCTGTCACCTCAGTGCAGAACTAAACTGCACAAATAAACATCGAAATCGCTTGTCGCTTAGCGTGTCGTGGCTTTTCGTGGCAACAGTGTAACTGCAGGTAGCTGGCTGAATATTGTTTATAACATACATACATAGGCTCACGCCTGTTTCCACGAAGGGGTAGACAGAGGCATATTAGACGCCCACTTTTTGCCAGACTTTTGATCCCACGTAATAGGTGGCGAGCCTAATGTTTTATTTGCCAGAGCCTCATCCGTTGATAAGCAGGTACACCACTTGCAGGTGAGGTTGGCTTGGGACCCTACGTTCTTGGTGGGAACCCTATGCACTGATAATAAAATTGTAGAAAATATTAAAATTAAATTATTCCTTTGGTCGAGACATCGAATGGAGCCCAAAATCCGACTCCTGTTTGCTTGGAACAAATTTTATGGTGCTTTCTAGGCACTCAATTTTCTCCACGACATACTGCAGCAATCCACTTATTTTATAAATCTTTATCACATGCACAAAGAATCTAAAAAATAACGAGATAAAAATATACGGTGGATAGACATATCGATAAGATTTCTTACAACACTTGAAAAGTCGATATAAATATTATACGGCTAAATTCAAAATCATGATAGAACTGTCATAAAAGATGAATCACTAAAGTTATATAATTTGATGGCATTCAATTGTCTAAATTGTATCTTACATGTCAGTTGACTGTGTTAAATTTTTCAGTACTAGGGCTACCTCTATGTATTATATATCCAATCTCTTTGACATTAACGTATTGTAAAAGTATATTGTAGATTAAATATACTAATAGGATTTCCATTAGTATATACATTGTTTTGAGTTCGATCGCCAAACGATCCAAATATTCGTGTACACGCGGCTACTTGTCAAGCTATACACTTTGACCTTTGTACCGTTGTTAGACATTTGTACCGTTCTTATGGCGTAGGGAATAAGTATCAAAATCGTACTTCGACTATTTAGCTTGACTTGGCGCCGTGTGTATATTAAGTACAGAAACAGAAATTATTGATTGTAGCCATTATTTATTTTTAATTGCAATTTTTTTTGGTTACGATTTATGATTATGATATTCATAATTTATTGTATGCATGACAAAATGTTTTTAGCTAATTAATATTTATGACGCAAGCCTATCTATTTATTTCTCAATTTACGAATAAAATTAGTTAAAACTTAACTCGGAGCCTACATTTTTTAAGAAATGTATTTATAAAAGCATACTTTAATGGTATCTTTTATTTTTGAATAATTTTCACAACAGCATTACATATTAAAAGCATTAATTAAATCTATGGTAAATTCTTCAAAACCACAAACGAATGTAAAATATTACCTATGTAATATTTTTATATTCGTTTGCAAAAACTATTTGCAAAATAGTGGGAGATTATTCACAATCTGGCAACTTTACACACACATAGACGCGCGTGTCCGTACAGTGCCAGTCGCCAAATGTCACGCACACATAGCTGTCAACGTGCCTCACTTAGTTGGACGAATACGCTACATCTGGTTCTTGTTTGTTAAATCTGTGGTATGATGTATGCAAATCTCGGAAGTTAGAAAATCGATTATACCTATCAGTTCGCTTTTTACGATTATATTTTTTTATTTCAAAGGTTTGAAAAAAAAACGCTTATATTATTTTTATTCATTTATTTACAAAACAAAACATTTATAGTTTTAACATAACATCACATGTCGTAAACATTTGGTTTCTTAAGTCAGTCGTCAAAAATATATTTACCTACATACTACCTATTTAGATCGATTTGTACTTATTTTTTACACTACTTACATAGTAGTACGAATAAAGAACTTGTTAACTGAATATACTTAAAGTTAAACAGCAATTAATATTTACGACCAGTGTCACAACCTCGTAGGCACTGTCATTCAAATAAATTCATAACTTGTACGAAATTTGTTTTAACCGGCATTCAAAATCCTCAAATCTGCCAAGTATTTTGACCAGTAGGTACTTATCGTTAAGTGGCAAAACTGGCCCTTTGTACCATAGTTTACAGGACGGATAAATTATCTTTACCCATGTTTTATAGAAAAAGATATAAGTACCGACTTATCTTAAAATGTTCTACACCTTTTAAAAATAAAATAACTTTGTTCCGAGCGATGCACAAGCATACGCGTTAACTAAAAAATAAACTACCAAGTAGTAACCCATCGAATTGGTAACTTCGACGTCGGAGATTCACACTGACTAGCAATGACAGTTGGAATATTATTTTGAAAACTAAGTTCTATGTAATATGAGACTAAGGCCCACTTGCGTAACGTTTGATTTAAGTCACTCCTTAATTTAATTTTTTTGAACAGAATTAACAACATAAAATAATTTAAGTTAAAAGTATTTAGCGTCCTCTTGCACAACGACAATAACGCTTAGATTTAGTTAAACATTTTATGAGGTCGGTAAAGTAGTTTCTACGTTTTGTTTCATGGTATGAAGCCTTTTTGTTACGATTTTAACGATGTTATTCGTATGCTTTCGCATAAAACCTTAGACTATATATACTTTGAGCATAAAACAAAACGCATTGTCGTCGCCTAGCAACTAAATGACAATTGACAAATAATAACTAGAAACTTATGAGCATTAACCCTAGAACCCTACATGGGGTGCAGGTGCACCCCACACCGATTTGTTTTCTAAATATCTCAATTTTTTTAATATCCAAGAATTCGCGCGTCGAAGTATTTTAGTTTGGTGTCAACCGCTCGCGTTACGTCAATACCGTGACGAGGGCCGCGTTGTGAGGTCGCATGTATAAGTGCTGTGGGGTACGCCAGTACCCCAGTCTAGTAAAATCGTAAGATTGTTTATTTATTACGATTGATGCATTTATATGTAATAAGTTATTAAATTTGATTATTTATTAAAACAATAGTCTTATATGAATTAAATACAGATATTAATTTTTAGATATATTTTATTAATTAATTTTTAGATATTACGAAGGTAAAATTCAATGAAGTTTATTTATTTTGTTTCGGATGGCTGTCAGAGGTTTGAATTACGAAGAAATAAGCTCTATTCTAGACCACAAATCTGGCGAGGAAGAAATAGAAGTTGGGATCAGTTGTAATTCCTGGGTTCTTTACAAGTGTTCAAGATCAAATAATAAGCCAAATATAAAGTTTCAGCAGACAGTTTTGAAATTAGGTTTGGAACTGATACATGAACATTTGGAGGATGCCAACTTAGTCCATTGCAGTGATCCTCAAAAAAGGACCAAATCCTACAAGCGCTGTTGCTCAAACTACATTTAACTTTGTGTAATAAGGCTGATTTGTGATCTCAAGTTACCGACTCTGTTTAGTAAAACGTATTTTCATGAATTGTTTTTTTTATTTTAAGGATCACAGTCATTTTAGTATGGGGTGTTCCAGCACCCCAGTGTAGGAATAACATGTGCTCCAAATAGTGTAGAATTCTAGGGTTAACAATAACACAAATAGGTACATTGTTATCAGTTATATCATCATCATCATCATGTCAGCCTAGGGACGTCCACTGCTGGACATAGGCCTCCCCCTGCTGCGTCGTCCGGTCCAGTTATATAATTATTGATAATTTTCGTCGCTAATGACAAGGTGCCAACATTACAAATGTACAAATTAGCCACTAAACAGCCGATTTTCTGTGATTAATTTTGACAGTTCTTAAATCATATTACTCGACAAATTTTTCGTTGTGCAAGACGCTAGTGGTGTTTAATATTTTTTTTCTCGTTAAATACATCTTAATTCAATTTAAGAATCGTTGTGCAAGTGGGCCTTAATCGGTAAACGTTTTGAACAGAGTAGGTATTACACTGGAAAAATAGCACAAACAAAAGATAATAAAATTAAAAAGAAAAAGAGACAGATTTGTACCACCATGGTACCTAGCTTAAAACTTGAATATTCCAACTGAGAAAATACCTACACTGTTTATATGAATGGTCACAGCCGAGTAAACATTGAAAAGGAAGATGAAATACCATGTAAGAAAATACTTTACCACAGGCTCGATAAAATTATTATACCCTGTCTTTTCTCACAAATACCTGCCTATTTTCGTATTAAAGAAACGTTTATAATATTCTAAACATAACATAAACAAATATTAATTTTGAGTTAACAAACATTATCACTTTCGATCACAGTCATCCACATATCAAATATAATCAGTATCTCTAATGCCTTTTTGACATCTGTCCCGAAAATGGCTCCTTGGATAAATCAAAGCCTCTTTTATTCAATATTTGGTTGGACGGATCATGGATTGATAACATGTTGAGAAAGTCTCGGCATTTTACCAATTCATGTCCTACTATTTATGTCTATGTTCATAACATTCTGCAGCACGTATGTACAACGTACATAAATAGTAACAAACACGAAAAAACATAGACGGAGCATTCGCTTGAAAGCTGTCAGTAAATTATAATCCAAAAACATGCGCCTTTATAAGATGGTGTTGTTCTCTTTTTCTGGAACTTTGAAAATCATCTATTCTCGACGATATGGACTACAACAGCCGTGGTCCGGAGATTAATGCATGGTAGGACTTCTCGTGATCACGGTATGTATAAGGTGTTTTATCTTTTCTTTTTCAAATAATTACTACAATTAAGTAACTAGATTTGTCTTTTTATAGAGGGATTGCACACTCCATGTATCTATGTCCACAACTCTCACTATGTAACATACTCTTAAGATTTACTGAGGTAATCATCTCTATTTTTAGAACTTTATAACTATCGTATCAAAATCTGACCGAAAAATCTAAAACACGCGTCCATTTCGATAATACTATAATATATTAGCCTTAAATTGTATAAAACTAATATTATATTGCAGGTGTACTAATGTAGCAAACTATTTATTTTTCAAACTGCCACTTATGGTTGAATCATTGGTTGGACTAAAGTCCTCGGGCTTCAGGACAAACTAACAATGACTTCCAGTTTAAATACACATATCCGATATAGAGTCACTAAGATGTATCACAGGTACAAGATTCTAGTTAAAATAATTCTGATTTATCATATTACTCTATTTCATCATCATTTGATAAATTAAAATTTGTATCTTCGACATTAGAACTTGGATGTTTAGCTTTAGCAACTAGATATTCTTCTAAATTTTGCATATTTTTGTACAAGTGGAACTTGGAGCAGTTTAAAATAGACGCACATTCCTGTAGAACAAAATAGAAACTCGTCGGTGTATTTTCTTTTAATTCTTCGTCAAACTTGGTGTGCTTGTCCTTAGACCGCAGCAAAAAGTCGCGATCATAATGTCTTATCCAGTATTTGTATTCAGATTTAATTTCCATTTTAATCAGTCTCTCATATTTATCTTCTTGCCGAAACCTTTCTTCTATAACCTTTAACTCATCTTTAATAATATTTAAAGGTATTTCATCCTCTGAATCACTTCCATTCTCAACGATAGGGTATTTTGGTTTAGGTTTTAAATTAGCAAATTCAGTACTATTCTTACACTGCTCGATCTTTCTCAAAAGTATTTGATCAATTTCAGGGTCATCCTTAACAACGAAAACCATTCCACCATCTTCTGGTTCTTCTTTTATTTTCATGTACAATTGATTAGTATCGTATATATTTTCATCAAAGTTGGGATCACCCTTTGGTATCAAATCATCTAATTGCATTTTTTCATCGTCATCAAACAATGTATCTTCTAAGTTTTCATCTATATGTCCTGTGTCATTGTTAATGTCAGTCCTATGAGTTGTATCCAAATCATTAACTGGCTCTATCGTGTTTTCTGCATCACTGTGAGCTATGGGACTATCTACTCTATTATCTGATCCGTTTCTTTCTACTACACTTATTTGTAAATTACTGCATGACAAGTTATTTTCGTGTGCCATTTCGTTTTGAAGTTCAGCATTGCGAACAGCTAAGCTCATTTGTTGTTGGACTTTACTAACAAAATCTGACTGCATATAGGTATTATAGTCACTTAGTAATTGTTGCACGTTTAGTCTTCCTTCGTATTTAGTTCTTTTTGTTCTGTTCCCTGGAACATCGTTATTGAACATGTTCACTTTTCTTTTCCTAGGTTCTTTAGTTCTATATTCAGATGGTACAGTAATTTTATATTTCTTACATGCATGCAAAATTAGTTCTTTGATCGTTCTACTTCTGTCAAAAGTCTCAGGATTGAATGTAGGGTACCATGGATCGGACATATCACTTCTTCGGTCAAAATCTTCGTCTGGAACTTCATTGTTTTCTATTTGTATGTTACCTTCATTGCCGTCTTCATGTATTTCACAATCGTCAATACGATTTTGTTCACATTCTTCTTTTAGCGTTAAATCTTCAAAACAATCGTCAAATATATTCTTACAGATATCTTCTTCTTCGATTATATGTTGTGTTTGTTCTGAATTAGGGCTGCTCTTATCGTTAACGTTTTTAACAATTTCATGCGTTTCGGTTAAATATATATTATTATCGATTTCATTGTCATTATGAATGGAATCACTATCTGCCGCATTATTATCATTTTGTGAATCATTATTATTATTAGCGAGTTTGTTTATTGAACTGCTATCAGAAAATCGCTCATCGCGGACACTTTCTAAGAATTCATTTTCTAAATTATGACGTTCGGGACTATTTTCCTGTCTAGGTTTTATTCCAGCATTATTTTCGTCTTCAGTATTATTTTGCCCTTGATTTTGATTATTTATACTTCTATCTGTATCGCTAACAGGTTTTACCCCTTTTAACACATTTTTAGAAAAATTATGTTCTTGACTTATGCTGTTCCCGTGTTTAATGCTACCACTATCATTATTTTCAGTGTTTGCTTCTACTACACTTGGATCATTTAAGCTCTGGTTTGTAATATTTTCAAGATCTTTTTCTTTCGACGTAATTTCTGAGTCATAACCATGGTCACTTTCTTTATCATTAGTTTCATTTTCAGCCTCGTCCGTACATATGACGTGTTCTATAGTTGGTGGCTTAGTTTTAAGCCAATTTCTATTTTCACAGTTCTTGACGTAAACCATTTCTTTTTTAGCTTTTTTCGTAACTATTATACCTAGAATCTTCTCACATGAGGTTTTGTTATCATCACTGACGCCTTTGATAACGTTTTCCATATTTGAATCTAATAAACATAGATTTTCGCAAACATATTTCAAAGAATACCTTCTAAAATCTTCAGCAAGTTTTTGCTTTATGTCTAGATCCTGACAGTACTCTATTAATATATCAGCATAATCTGACAAAGGGGTTAATGTTGGTATAAACATGTCTTTTGGAATAACACCTATATTACGTTCCTGTGGTAATCTATTAATTAATTCCATGGCTATTTTGTCAGATAATTGTTCATTATTTTTAGGCCTTTCTTCCATATGTTCTAAGTAAACATAATCATCGACATCTAGGTAATTTTTTTCAGCTATTCGTAAGTTATGTTTGCTCAGCATGATTTTCCTGAACTGCAAGTAATTGCACCATTCTCTGAAAGAGAACAACCTGTCACTAGGCTCTGAATACTTACCTATTTTAATTGACTGTGGAAGTTGTTTATCCAAATTAATTTTATCGACTACATCAGAAAGTTTATTTTCATATTCAGAGTCTAAGCCGAAACAAATTTTAATTGCCACTAGAATATAACTCATAGCAGCACCTTCGTAATCAGGCATTCGACGCAAAATCTTTTTAGTTCTGTTATCTATATCAAGATAGTCACATCTGTGATAGTGCATCAAAGAATAAATTAACGGTTTCAAATCATTTGGTAAACAAAGTTCAGTTAAAAAGTTGTGAACAATTTTCCTTAAATCAGGCGCTTTGGGTGTACCTAAGTCTAGTTTTCTTAACAATGCCATAGCTAAAGCTCTTACTTGGTGTTGGTTGGTCGGTTTACTACGAATAAAATTTAACCACTGTGGTATTTTTTTCACATTTACATCTTCAGGCACAAATCTCTTTATGTTCCAAACATCTAAGTGCTTTTCTTGTAAGAACCTGTATAAATGTGACAATTGTATATCACTTTCGTCTAAATTCAGAGCTACATACAACATGGCTATTATGAGTCCTTTAGAAAAGAATGTTATGTCATTACTAGCGCTATCTGTTACGTAACATTTACTTTTCATTCTCTTTATTTCTTCTTCTTTTGCTGCGTCGTCTTCCTCTGCTGGATTGCTATCTTCTTCGACCGCCATGAAACTGGGAAGCGCTGATTGTTCATACTCGTCCTGCGTTTGATTCATCCTGAAAATAAAGTTAATACATACATGATTTTATGATGGCATATAATCCTTATTTCATCGATAAAGGTATAAATTCGGGGATTTTCATGATCATTTGTAAAATATCATTACGTGACTACAGCCAAGGCGCAGCGGTCAAAACTTCGGAAAATGAAAAGGAATTTATAACTCCTTAACGCTACTTGATTGTGCATAGAGGCGAGCTGGCCGTATAAAGCACTGCGTCATAAATGCGGTCAAAGACCCTTTAAGTAGCAATTTAATAATAGTGATGTGGTGAGTCTTTAATTCTTTCATATGTTATCTAGTGTAAGAATAGCAATACAATCTATCACAAGGTAATTATGTTACTAAACCATAGGGCCAAGGACTCACCCTTAAGGTACTCCAGTGCTATAAAATAGTGTGTTTTTGTTAATGCATTGTTTAATGGAAAATTCTGACTACAACTAATACTAATAAATAGCTAGTCTTGACTTTGAGGTCAAATCCATAGTGCACACTGCACACATAATGGAAAGCATTAAGAGGAAACCTGCATGCCTGAGAGTTCTCCATTATGTTCTCTCACTCCTCACAGTGACTGAGCCTTTATATCTCCTGAACCAGCAATTTCCTAGGTATGGGGCCAAAGAAAACTGTTCGTAATCATTGGTACAATATGGATTTCAGTTTTCATTAAGGGTCTTTTTTTACACCCCATATAAATAAATTATTTTCTTTTCTTATCTTTCAAATAGGCAACTCCTGCACTAACAATAAATAATGTTTTATGGAGGATATTACAAATATGCAACCAAAAGACACAATGAACAACTCGACTCAAAACATAATTATGTTACATAATGGTATACTTGCATAAGTTCAGTTTTGTTCTGGTATTTCTTTATATATTTGGTCCAGATCCACAACAGCTTTTTCTTAAATGTAGGCTTGGCTCCCAGTGCAACAAGGTCATCAGCTAAACCAGCAATCATAAAGTTGTATGCATGCCACCTGTACCATTCTCCACTCACTGAAATTAGAAAAAATATAGATACATTTGCCAATATATTTTTACCGTCAGGGTAGGCAGAGAACACAGGATACCACTTGATTCTATCCTTACTAAACTCAAGGGCTTCCTCTACATTCACTACTCAATAAAAACAAATATACAGGGTGTAAAAAGACCCTTAACAAAAACTGAAATCCCATGTTGTACCAATCACTACGGACATTTTTTACTTCGGCACCATACCTGGGAAATTACTGGTTCAGGAGATATTGAGGCTCAAAGTATGGAATTTTTCTAATTAGGTAAAAAATCGACGCATTTACCCCGCCAATATGTTCTTTAGATATGACCCCATGGATAAGTAGGTATTTCGAGCATGGCATGCACGCGCTTTTAATTTCGGAATAAAAAATGTGAAAACTTAATTAATTTCCCAGGAATTATTTTTGGTTAGTATGACTTGGAATGATGTCTACAACGGGTAGACTTCGGCTTGGTGATGGGTCTTGTGACAGCCTGTATAAAAATATACATATACTTTTTAACTAACAATGCCGAATGTGTTGAAGAGAACTTTACAAATATTTTATCAACAGACACAAGGACACACAGAGGATCTAGGTGATCCACAAATTGATGTTTGGAGTCTTATTGTCCCAAGTGGGGTTGGAACCTACAACATGGTAAGCATCTAAGCAGTGAGTGCAGCAGCTTTTTTTTATAGTATTAGGCGGCAAACAAGCAGATGGATCACCTGATGGTAAGCAATTACCGCAGCCCATGGACACAAGCAACACCACAGGAGTCACAAGTGCATTGCCACCCCTCCTTGGGGTAGGGAAAAGGGATAGGATAAGGAGTTGGATGAGGGAGAAGCAATAGGGGATAGGGCCTCCAGCACTCTCACCAAATGAAACGCAACAGTTTAGGTACTGTTACTTTATGTCGATTTTCTGTGAGAGGGTAGTACTTCCCCAGTCGAGCCGGCTAATTCATGCTAAAAACAGCGAGGCTCTACTAGGCTATGATGGTTACCATGCAATCAAATATAAATTAGAAAGTCAGCATTTTCTCAGCCAGAGAGTGGGATGTACAACTGTATGTGCTGACAATGCCAGGAGGACATAAAACCATTTAAAGTAAGTAAGTATTGTACTTAGTTCAGTTATGCAAATATAAATACTTGTACTTTTTACAAATGTAACACCTAGCAAATCTGTTTTATATCCCATAACTATTTAACACATAGATATTTGCCAGTAAACAATGCCTGAACCCCTTAGGGATTCACTTTAAGAAACTGGCAATGGCTTAGCTACCACTCAACAAATTTATTTGTAATTTGTCCATTAGACTATGGCCTTGAACGAACTCGCAACAACGAGTGTCCGGCGGCAAGTGATGTTTAATACAGATAACACTTGTTTTTATCCTAAAATATTCATTGGTAAGGATCAGTGGAAATATTTTCATTCTGAAAGTGGTCCAATACTGCAAAAAGTTTAAGAAGCCCTGAGTTACTTAACAATTGTTTGTTCATGACTGATATCACAGAAAACTTTCAATTTATCTACATGAATACATAATTAGGGCTGGACTCAGTTAGGGATTACTAGTCTAAATCAATTGGTGTACATTATGGAAACATAATTATTTTCAGAATAGGCTTTGATTCACACTTTGCTTTTAATATTAAAGTGCCTTTAATTTACTTCTTCATCTACAGTATCAGTTTCTAAAAAGAATGTATAACTTACTTTCAATTCCATCTTTCTTTAGATGAATAATTTTCCTTTTAGCACTTTGTGCAAAAGTTCCATCGCCCAATGCTTTTTCTTCCAACACTGTTTCTCTAACATCAGTATTTTGTGTACCGCACTCAATACAGTAGTAGTACCCGTCCTTTAACTCAGTCTCAGTGCCTCCACACACATTACATGGGTCAGCTTCCATAATTTATAATTCTCAATGACTCCAATCTAAGTTTAGATTCTATTGTTTACTGATTACAACTCGCGCAACAAAACATAAAAACAGAAAGTACAGAAACACATGCTTGCCTGTTCGCGGTTTCCTTGTACATCTGTCAAATATGACATTGATATTTGTCAGCTGTACTTAGTTCTACTGACATTCTCGTTATTCTCAAATAGATAACTAGTGGATTCATGATACAAGAACATCAAAATTAAAATACAATTTTCAATCTGAGTTTTGAATATATTTTGTTAATTTTAATTCGTACAATGCTTTTTAAAAATAGTTCCATCCAATAAGACTTTTAATATCTTTTTTTGTTGTTTTATTTATTGCACTGGCAATTTTGCTCCTGAGAATTGACAACTGATTTATTACCAGTATAATTAATTTAGAACCTACCAAAATAGTAGAAAATGTATAGGTGTGACGTAATTATCATAACATTAAGGCATCTTTTGACGCAACCTAATGATAATGCATTAAATCTATTATTTTCTCATCTTACGTAATAAATAAAAAACACTTTATTACGTCTTATGTGTAGATTAACACATCTAATATTACAATGACTGTAATGTACCTACCTATACTTTGTAATCGCTACAAACGCGTGTTATTACTCGTTATTTATTCATATATTTTATATTTATATACTCATGCCTGAATCCCGAAAGGGTAGGCAGAGGAGTAATATTACACATTATATATACACATACATTTGATCATAACAATGAGCGCTTGAGTTTGTACCTAGCCTTGTGTAGGCTTTGTTTTTGTAAAGCACTCATTAATACATATTGCCGTTATTATAATCAAAGCTTTGTTGTCAAAATCATAAGTTCATCAATAATTAGGTCACAATGTAACGCCTATGAATCTATACCTCTATTATAAAACTGAAGAGTTCGCTAATTTCAAGAATAACTGGTTCGAGTTTAACGATCATTTATTTGTTAGATAGCCCATTTATCCAGACAGTCTATAATCACATTGTAAGCCATGAGTGTGGAACCGTGGGCTCAGCTAGTAACAAATAATAGTAGTAACTAGTATAATATAATATTTTTCCACATACACACAACATCATCTACACAGACTACACTCATCATCATCATAGACCTCATTACATTTATTAATAGCAGACGATTTATACTGCATCAAGAGTTATCGAATCGATAGGTACGCCACGGTTATTGTTTATTAATTATCTAGTGATAATGGATAAACAATTAAGCGTACCTACACACATATAAACTGTTTTTTGTAAATACCTACGCACTAAATATATAAAAACATCCAGACCATGACAAACATCCATATTGAAACACACAAATGTTTGACTTGAGCGAGAGTCGAACCCGAAACCTTCGGTGTGGCAGTCGTTATCACTCCCGCTATGCCAAATATCTTAAATTTGTTACAATATAGGTACTTATTTACTAATTGATTGTTCTGAATATATGCTATTGTAATGTTTTATGAAAAACTTGAAACAATATTGTGGATTGTTCTGTTATTTAAGAATAACATGACAGAATTATATTCAAGCATAATTATGTTTATAAAACAAAACAGACATTTATTCAGTTAGCATCCAAGCTGTTAATTATTGTAAATACCTTTAATCTTTTAGACAATTGTTACCTAGTATATATCTAAAAGAAGGGACTTTCGAATACAATGTAATAATTCACTTTTAAGTTTATAATCGCCTTTTAATGGAATCACTATTTATAATTTTTAAATCGGATAAAGTGGCTTGGTAGTTTCTCCAATAATATGATGGCAACTGGAAAGACTTAACACTGTAAAAGTAGTAATTTTCGTAGCGTATTGCTGTCCGTCATCAATAACTCGCGTAATTCGGGCGTGTGCTCCTTTTAGGCATATATTGAAAGAAACTAGCCGTTTATCACCGCCGTCGACGTAGTTGAGCGTTCACGCCGCCGTTTGCCGCTAGCAAAGTGTGATGATACCGTTCTTTCCACCACACCCTTGGGTATCGTGAATCGTCGACGTGATCTGTCGCGTGTTTATCGCCGACGGCCGTATTAGTGGCTGTTGTGTCGCTCGGATTGCGTTAATCTGTGTACGGTGTAGTGTTATGTGTAAAAGTTAGCCGGTTGAATCGTTGTGTTGACGCCCGCGGGACTCATTGATGGGCTGTGTCGTGCTTGCGAGGGAAGCGGCTGTGAGGCCGCACCGGCGGGTTCTTGCTTCGTGGAGGGTCTACGATAAAATCAGCCACACTGGAACTGATGGAATTAGAGAATATCGTCGCGAACACTGTCTACTTGAAAGCCAGAGAGGGTAGGTGTCCTTAGCTCTCATGTTATGCCTTGTTTTCATTACTTTTAGTTGATAAACGATCATTAGCGCGATGAATACACGCTATGTTTATGTTATTTCGTAACATCGGCTCCACATGACATAAATTGATGTTTGTACAAAATAAAAATTGTGCAAACATAGTTGTATGTACAAATGTTTGATTAGTTTCGTAATGAACTGCGAAAACTTGCTATTAACTAGTTATGTGACTACTCTTAATATAAGAACTTGTAGTAAAATACCTAATCAATTTAGGCACCTGGTTGGAATTTTCCTCTAAATAATTTTAACTAGTAATTTGATAGTAAAACCGAACAGACTTTACTCCATATAAAGTTCTTTTATCAGAACTTTTATAGATTTTTTGTCCATTTTTATTATAAATTTGGTGTGTAGGTAGGTACTTCACTGTCCTTCTCATAATAGCAACAAATTTGATGTTTATGATCAATAGAAAATTAAGTAAGTAAGTATTTAGTAAGTTCACAAGCTTTTAATCCAAACAAAATACCATGTTAAGTTTATTCAATCATGCATATTCATATTTATTATCTAATATCATTAAAATATATTATACTTAGGCATTTCCTATGTGGTCGGGAGAGAACAAAAATACTGTTAAGGTCAATCTGTTCATTTGCGTAATACGATTTGCATGTAAGTGATAACATTGTGCTTCTATTTACATGCATATTCAACGAGTTGAACATTGAATGCATAAAAATCATAACTGGTATTTGCAACTATAAAATACCTTGTTATGTTAATGCAAAAGTCGTCAGCATCATTATTTACTCTTTTTAATGTTAAAGACATGCTTTATATCTTTACTTGAAGACGCTAAAAAATGGTAAATGATGCTGGTCGCGAATTGCATGTATGTAATAAATTTGCTTTTGTATTGGTTGTATGGGATTCTATTTAAAGATAATTATACTGCCCATTTAGCTATTTTGGCTATTTGCTTTTACTATAGACCATACCTAGTATTTTATTGAATGAAATTAACCCTTGAGGTGCGATCAAACTAAAGGCAAAGTGCCACAAGTGCAAAGGGTCACGTTGCTGCAAATTTTCATTGGCATAGGTTACCGGAAAAAAAATAATTATGACACCTTAATATAATTATATCACATAAATTGCATATCATTGTGTTGGTTATAAAATCAGCTATGATATTAATAACATAAATTACTGCTAAAAACTCACCTTTCCGGCAAAACAAGCTTACAAACTTAGAAGTTTGTTTTTTTTCACTGGTTCGCACAAACATTTCATCGCATATTAATGAATTTCATTACTTGTTTGGTTCATAAACACAAAAACATTATCACATATACCTTTAGGTTTACACACAATACATTATTTATTTGTAACAAATGAATCTAACGCCACTAAAAAAATTATAATCCAAACGCGTAACAAAAAGTTCGCCGTGCCGGGCCGCCATGTTACTGTAGCGAACACTGTGGCTGTGAATTATTTACCATTTGAAACACGATAACAGTGAAAACGTACAACAATACTAGTATTTAATTAGAAATAGCCGTTCTTAAAAGTTTTTGCCTTTTATCACTGTATTTCTTGTCTCTGTCACGAATAATGTCACTTCACAATTAATATTTATTTATTTCTGAGTAAATCCATATAAGTATCTTTATAAAATATTAACCGGTTTCTGCCACAAGACAACTTTTATTATAAAGATCGCGGAACAAAACACAACAATGGCGGACGCTTTCGCAACTGAGACACAGATAATTATATTTCAATATTTTTTGGCACGTTTCGTTTCCCTCACCCTTCTAAAACGATTTAGTTGCATAGAATATGAACTATTCTAATAGTTACTACTTTCATTTCTTGGTTTAAGTAAAACAAAACGTAAAAAATCCGCGACCAATAGGACGACTTTTTTAGAGCACGACCATGCGTGCTGTAAACACATGGGACCACTTGAATTAGAGCACGACCGTGCGTGCTGTAATCACGTGGGGGGTTAAACTATATTTAGTACTGGACTTTGCCAAACAAATCCTCTCTGAGTGCTCCCCTAGGCTAATAATATTTAGCCTTGAACGCTACAGCCATATCGAGTCAGTCATAGACAATTCAGACTTTGAGACACAGAATGTGAATACAACATTTTCAGCCAGTGTTAGATTAGTAGTAGTAGGAAACTTAAATTAAGTATTTCCCATAATAATAGTAAAATTAGACTTAACAAATATAGACAAATTAGACTTTACCCACAGCTCTGTCTTGAACTGTACTGTACTGGTTTCCCCAGGAGGCATCCTATATATTGGTGAATGCTGTACAAAAATCCTTTAGACTACTAAAGGATTTTTGAATGTGATAAAGTCAAGAACTATTTTGAAAAGCTACTAGGCAACTCTGTCTGTTTCTAAGTCTTAAAAAAGAAGTGCTACTTGGCAGTCATTGCACTGCACATACAACAGTACTCTTAAGTAAACTGTTTAAAACATAAAAAGTGCACACAAATTACAATTTCTTTTTAACAAGACAACTGTTCATTGTAAATTAAACCTTATTACACAATAAACAAGACAGTATTGTTAATTCAAAACGTCGAGCATGATTTAAATTTATAATAGAATTCATTGACGTTGCAAGATTGTTGGTGTGTGACTTAGTTGTGGAGGATTCTTTGTTTCAAATTCAAAACAAGGCAAGGTTATTTATGCATGCCATTGTTGTGCGATGTTATGCAATTGCCATGATTGAGGGGAAAACTATACTACTATGTTTAATGTTGTATGAGTTTCAAAATTTTTTTTTTCTAGACTCGCGCCTGTATTCCCGAAGGGGTAGGCAGAGGTGTAATATTACACCCACATTTCGCCATGAATTTTTAGGTCCCACGTAATAGGGGGCGAGCCTATTGCCGTACCGGGCACATTACCAGACTCCGTGCTGTTACTGGGAATTTCCTAACGGAAAACCCAATAACACTTTGCCCGACCCGGGAATCGAACCCGAGACCTCCAAATCCCACGCGCACATTTATGCAGCGAGACCAACGAGGTTTCAAAATGTTTACTTATCTTAATATATAAAATCCTTGCATTACTGACTGACCGACAGACACGCTACAGCTGAAATTGGGCGCAGGAAGCTGAAATTTGGCATGTATGTTCCTTGGGGACCGTAGGGATGCACTAAGAAAGGATTTCCCGAAATTCCCACGGGATCGGCTAAAACTGGTAAATTAAAAAAAAATGCAGGCGTAGCTGCTGGCGTCCTCTAGTTTATGGAAATAATGCCAAAATTTGCTTCTGTACATGTCATGTTAAATTCATTTAAATTATATCACAGTACCTACTACCTAGTTACTAAAAGGTTGAAATTAACAGATTTAATTGAAAATTAAATATTTTCCTCTGTAGTATGTCTATATTTTTTCCTTCTAAATACCAAAGACTAAACTATGAACCTGATAGTAACTCGGTTTCTCTAGGATTTTGTGGCAAAGCTACTGCATAGATTTTGAAGAGATTTTTGAACAGATTAAGGCCTGATAGAAGAATATTTATTTCGAGGAATGCCACCTCAAAATAAATATTCTTATTTGAATATCAAGCCCCTAATGGCATGACAAAAGAGATACATGTGATACATTTCTGCTTGTACTCGTGAGTTTAGCACTATTTATCCAGAGCAGCTAGGTGGAGTGTGGAGTGGCTGGCAGAAGTTGGACATGAAGAGCTGAAAATCGTGCTCAGTGGCGTGCCATTGGATAGGCCTATATCCAGCAGTGGACTACGACAGGGTGATGATGATGATCCAGAGCAACAGGTTCTGTTGCTAACTATGATAACCTTGCAATCATACATTATGGCTTTTCCTAATATATTCCTAGAATAAATCAAAAACGGTTTACCTGTTGTTTCAAAATAATAAATACATAAGCCACACTCACATTTTCCCTGAAGGATAACTGTTAATTATTTATTATATTGTAATGGGTGCACTACCTTTTTATTCCATTTATTTGTGCCACATCCTGAAGGGTTAGGTAAATGTTATATACGTATGTAGGCATTCGAATCACTGGGGATAAAAGCTGTTTAAATGTCAATCCATACACCGGACAGAATCTGGGACGTTTCTACCTAGCTACTGTGCCTCGTCGTAGCTTCAGACATGTGTTAATGTTTCACATAAAATGCATGTGTAGATAGGCCTTTATAGACTTGAGTCCATGTTGACATGAAAAACACGGCCATTCAATTAATATTGCCTATGCTCTCTTTCTGGCTTTGTGCGTAAAATGCGTAAATACGTAAACGGTTTTCCGTCAGCTATACCTTAAGTCTCCCGCAGTGTCTCAAGACGAAAGTCTTTGACCAGTGTGTGTTGCCACTGCCAGTGATGATCTACGGAGCCGAGACATGGTCGCTAACTATGGGCCTTATCCGGAAGCTCAGGGTCACTCAGAGGGCGATGGCGAGAGCTATGCTCGGAGTTTCCCTGCGAGATCGAATCAGAAATGAGGAGATCCGCAGGCAAACCAAAGTCACCGACATAGCTCTCCGAATAGTCAGGCTGAAGTGGCAGTGGGCAGGGCACATAGCCAGAAGAACCGATGGTCGTCGTAGCAGAAAGGTTCTGGAGTGGCGGCCACGCGCAGGACGTCGTAGCAGAGGTAGGCCTCCCGCAAGGTGGACTGACGATCTTGTTGGGGTTGCGGGCAGCGGATGGATGCGGGTGGCTCAGAATCGGTCTATGTGGAGAGCCTTGGGGGAGGCCTATGTCCAGCAGTGGACGTCTTTCGGATGATATATGATGATACCTTAAGTCGGACCTGTGGCATAGTAACAGGTGAGCCAGTCTATATCTAGCTTATTGAAGATACTAACATTACCAACAAACTGACATGCAAAAGGTGTCGGTTTCAAATCCAAGGCCACCAACACCGACTGTCATCAAGATCTTTGACATTCGTCATGGAGAGTGGAAGTACGTTTGAATATACTCACCATAATCTAAGCCATGTATATTGCTTTTCGTTCGCGCAGTCCCTCTGTGGAATATCAAACTATTCTATCAAAGCTGGTTAGACTGCCTCCGTGGTCCAGTGGATAGCGTATGCGACTGCTGGTCGGAGGTCCCGGGTCGGGCAAAAGTGTTACTGGGTTTTTCCGAATTCTCAGTAACTGCACGGAGTCTGGTGATGTGCCAGGTAACGGCAACAGCCTCGCCCTCTATTACGTAGCGTACGTACCTAAAAATTCATGGCGAAATGTGGGTGTAATATTACACCTCTGCCTACCCTTTCGGGGATAAAGGCGTGAGTCTATAAAAAAATACATATAAACTAATATAAAGACTAGTAAGGTGACCTAGAGGCTGCAACTGGGAAAACGCTTCGACGATGATGAGTGTTATCGCTATTCCGTTGGATTGCGGAGGTCAGACGGCAATTGCTCTGTGGAAAAGCTATTCCGTCAAATCTAGTTCAACCTGGAAACGGACTCCAGGCTCTTTGATGTAAAGTCTTTGATGCAACCTGGATACCGATAGGATGACTGTGAAATACTTTTATATTGTTGCCCACTTAAACATATTACTACAAGGACTGAAGGAATGTTATTACAAGGAAATATTTGTAAATAACTTAATTACCGGTTAGGTGATCGGTGAGGTTAGAGCGAGTGTATAAATCCAATGATATTTTGAGTAAGCGTGCGGTAGATGACGCTGTCCGTGCTTGTGGTGACGGATTAAGAATACGGAATGTCACCACCCCATATCATCCCATGGGTGTCGTAAGAGCCGACAGAGGGAGCATATTATGCAGAGAACAGCACTGTAAGAGAACGAAACCTTGATACAAACCCTATACCAACCTGATTGGCCAGCGTGGTATAGTAGGCTAATTCCTCCTTTCAAAGAAGAGGCCTAGTCCAGCAGTGGACTGTAAGGGGCTGAAGATGAGATGACGCTGTCGAATCACAATAAACTAGAATATATTTATTACTAAGTAGTCGGCCTACGGTCGACCTCAACTTTTTGTCGTCTATAAAGCTGAAGAGTTTATTTGTTGGTTAAACACACTAACCTGTACAAACTACTGGTCCAATGACCTCTATAGTCTACAGCAGCCATCCTCAAAGTGTGCTCCGCGGAGCCCCAGGGCTCCACGAAGCATCTTTAGGGGCTCCACGAAGATGTGGTGTTCCGCCAAATATTTGGTTACCCAAAAGGTTTCCATCCCTAAAAAAGTTTGAGAACCACTGATCTACAGTTTAGGCTACACAATATCATGCTATCAGCAAAAAGCGAAGCAATAGCCTTAAATAACGCGGGTGCAACCGCGGACACAGCTAGTACTTCATAATCTGATGTACGAACTCGCGATCGAATTTTTATAAAACATACAAAAACATCGCCTACTGTAAGCTGAAATTTAGTATCGCGGTTACTTTTCAACAAACGTCGAATCAACGGG
Source organism: Euclidia mi (assembly GCA_944739405.2). Lineage (NCBI taxonomy): Eukaryota > Metazoa > Arthropoda > Insecta > Lepidoptera > Erebidae > Euclidia > Euclidia mi. The sequence continues at coordinate 49,379,971 of OX123203.2, forward strand.
AAGAAAGGAAAGAAAAGAAAATAGGTATACGCACAGACACACAACCAGTCTTGCATTACACAAACAAATTATACATACATAGACTCACGCCTGTTTCCCGAAGGGGTAGGCATAGACTACGGAACGCCATTTGCAACGATCCTGACATACGTACCTCTCTTGCTTCATTCACTCCCATCAAGTTTCTCATGCATGCTCTTCTGTAATTCTGTTTAGGGTACTTCTGACCTGTCCTTTTTTTAGGATGTCTCCAATCTGGTCAGAGAACGTCCGCCTAGGTCTTCCCTTTCGTCCTGTCCCATTCACACTTGCCTTAAGTATATATCTTTGTCAGTCTTTCGTCATCCATCCTCTCCATGTGCCCTAACCATCTTAACATGCCTTTCTCGATGCTAGTCACTACATCTTCTTTTACCCCACACCACTCTCTTATCACACAATTCTTTACTTATTATAAAACAAATTATAGCTTGCTCAAAATATTATAATATAAACAATCGAACCCAGTTCCGCACGATCTGCTTGACAACAAACACAAACTTATGCACGAGCGCATGGTCATAATACCTAATAGTGATGTACCGGATCGTTAACAATGCATATCCGCCAACACGAATCATACAGATACGATACTGAACATATTTATAGAAGCTTTTTGAAGTAATCTTTAAGTTGATGTGGGCGTTTATCATGAAAATTTTACGTTAGAGTAGAACTTTTCAAGATCAACACAATTTTTTACCAAAATATAGGACTTCAAACTTCATTCCACAAACTTATCCGTAGACCAAACTATAAATTTCTAAATTAAAAATAGTCTTATGAATACTTAGGTTAAGAAATTACGGTGTGTTGAATTAAAGATATAAGAAAATGCTTCCGAATTGAGAATCTCGTCTTTTCATGAAGTCGGACAAAAAGTTGCTAATACCGATCTTTTTGTCTCAGATATCCGCAGATACAGATCTCTTGCACAACACTAGAGATTATTACGATAGTTATGCAAGTTTAAATGTTGTCCACGCGTGGGATGCCGGTGGGTGGGACCTTGGCCGTGAATGCCGAGGACAATACTCCCTGCTAGCTGTTCCATTTATATACATGTGCATCTGAAAGTAGGCTGGCGCGTTTTAGATTGGTTTTTAAATGGTATAGTAACAGATATTGATTTATCGAATTTTTTAAGCGGTCCTCGGGCTCCAAGGTTTCTAGTCTTGGATCGCGACCGGGACAAAGCTAGGATGATAATGATGATTGGGGTATCGAATTTGATTCCACGACTTTCGGCTATAATATAGTTATTTTTGTATTTAATCTGAGACCGACAGACTGCTATGCAGAGGGATAGCCGAGTGGTGAGACCTGACTGCTACGCAGAGGTCTCGGGTTTAAATCCACGGCGCGCACCGATGACTTTTCGGAGTTATGTGCGTATTAAATTGTTAATTATCGCTTGCCAAACGGTGAAGGAAAACATCGTGAGGAAACCTGCAAGTCTGAGAGTTCTCCATAATGTTCTCGAAAGACATGTGAAGTCTGCCAACCCGCACTTGGCCAGCGTGGTGGACTATGGCCTTACCCTTCTCATACTGGGAAGAGGTCCCTGCCCAGCTGTGGGGCAGTATAAAGGGCTGATGATGATGATTTGATTTTTTTAAAGAAAATCTTCGAGTGTCTCAAAGCTGCATGTGATTGTGATCCGTCTTATCATCCTCCTAGCCTTATCTTAGTTGGAACCCGGGGTCCGCTTACCAGTCTTACCAGATTTGACTGAATACTAGCCTTTCAACTGCGCGACTGCCTATCTGATCTCCCGTAACCAAAGAGGATGATTGGGGGTTAGTGTCCCTTTTTTCAGAGGTACTGGACTCCCCAAAACGACTACCAAAGTTCTTCTACGGTCTTAGCGTGCTGTCACACGCACGAAGCAATGAAATTAGCAGCAGCATAAAAATCAGCAGTTCAATACGCACATAACTCCGAAAATCAGTGCTGTGCGCCGTGGATTCGAACCCTAAGGCCGTGTACGTACGCTTCGAGGAACGCTGTCGCCGAATGTGCCCGTCGCTGTCGCCCGGCGTGCGCTCGGCTACTTGACAAACTTGAGCGCCTCCAAAATGTCTGTATACGATTCATATTTGGATTACGCAAATATGATCATGTTTCACAATTTCGAACGCAACTCAAGTGGTTACCCATACGTCATCGCCGGAATGCTCACATTCTTACTTTACTGTACAATGTATTGTTTAACCCTTCAACTCCTTCCTATCTTAAAGGTCGATTTGAGTACCTACATGACACACATAATAAGTTTTTGAGGTCATCAGAAAATTTAAAACTGAAAATGCCGGGTCATTCCACGAGCTTTTTTGATAAGTCCTTTACTGTTACTGCTGTACGTTTGTGGAATGCTCTACCGCTACCTATTAGGCAGGCTCAAACAGTAACGAAGTTTAAAGCGATGGTAAAGGAACACTATCTGTCCTTGTAGGGTAAGCTATCATTCTACTATAATAATTTATATCATTATAAGTCGTGTTAATATATAATATTATACTTAGTATGATTATTGAGATGTATGTATATATGTTGAGATGTATATATGTTTAGTTGCAGAGGTATATATTATAAAATTATGATTAAAATTTTCGATATAATAAGTATTGATGTAATATTATTATGTATTTATGTATATATTATACATATATATATTATAAATATATATTTATAATATATTTATTTGGTACGCCTACAACCACCATTATTTTCCTCTGCAAACCATATCCATCCAAAGGTTGCCTGGCAGAGATCGCTTTTAGCGATAAGGCCGCCCACTGTACTTTTCTTATAGTCTAAGTTTATGCTATGTAATAATTTTATAGGTGTACAGTAAAGTATATAATAAATAAATAATAAATAATATTAATAATATAGTGTAAATCATTTATCTATACATATAAATAAAATTAGAGTGTCTGTTTCTGTTTGTAATATTAAAATAACCGCTTTTTACTAAATGCATCTGGATTTGGATGTATACACGGTACATACACCGAAATGTCATTTTTTAAAATTTTTGTCTGTCTGTCTATTTGTTCTCGCTAATCTCTGGAACGGCTGGACCTATTTTGAAGGGACCCTCACTGGCCTGATGTACCAAGGAGTAACTTAGGCTAAAAATTTACCGGGTACGCGAAGAAGTTCCCTCAGGACGCGGGTGAAACCGTGGGAAACACCTAGTTTATTATATTACAATAATTAACGATAAATCATTATTATAAAACACGTTGCATTTTTCTTGCGGTGACAGATTTGCATACAAAGTGTCAGTCAGCACCTATTTCATCCCGCAGGTGTCGTGGGAGGCGGTTAAGAATATAAAGCATTTTTTGTACAAACCAAGTTAAAATAAAGCGATTGACATAGCGGTGGTTTAATGGATGGGTAACCTTGGGATCAGCTTGCAGAGCCTATGTTATCGATATGAAGTATGTTGCCGATTTTTTCGTGCAAACTACGTTAAGGTAAAGCAATAGACATCACGGTCATTTTATGGATGGGTGACCGGGCTATGAGATTACGGAGAACATGTGTGGCGTTTATAAAAGGGGGCCAAAAATATGGTTATTTTTGAGCTAGGATGCGCCGTTACCAAGATACATAATAATATGTGATAGGTACGTACCTAATGCGAAGGTACTAGGTACTTATTGCATGAAATTAAAAGCACACCAGAATCGAATATTACCTTACAACGCATATTTTCTTACGTCTGCCATGTTGTTTGCGTACAATAATTGCTACTTTATTCTGTGATTTGGCCAGACATGAGATATTGTAAAAAGTTAGTAGATTAGTAGGAATGTGCACATTATTTTAAGTGGTTATAGATACATACATTTCAAAATAATATAAATAATTATAATTAATGAAATTTTCTTTTTTGGTATAAGTAAATTGATGAAATCGCAGATTTTTTAAATCCTTATTTATTTAAAGCTTTAAACAGCATAAAGAAATTCAATGTCTCACAACACAAGTCGTATGCACCATCTTGATTAGTATTCATAAGCAAATAAATAAGTAACGAACAAAAAACAAGCACGTGCCAGCCAGCCCCCAAAAACATGTACCTAGTTAGGAACTAAGGCGATATAAGTAACTAGGTACCGCTCTTCCCGCGTCTCACCTCTTGCCCCCCGCACGATTGACCCGTCTAGACGCGTTCGTCGAACGACTGTATGGATTATTTGACTGTGCTACTACGTTATTCATACCCAAATCTCTCGGCTGGGGAAAGCCGTTCTTCTTAACTGAGTTGATCTTATCGCGTATATCTGGCTGTGTGATAACAGTATCGCTTTCAGTAAGACGTACCACTCGAGATAACCCGACCTTGGCTCTTAATAGAACGAAGATATAATGTAATCCCATGTTTAATGCGATCTCACGCCTATATCCCCGAAGAAGTAGGCAGAGGTATATTGCTATAACCACTGTTCGCCAGATTTATTTTAGTCCCACGTAATAGGGGGCGAGCCTATTGCCCTACCGGGCACTTTACCAGACTCGATGCTGCTACTGAAAATTTCCTAACGGAAAAACCCAATAACACTTTGCCCGACCCGGGAATCGAACCCGAGACCGAATCCCACGCGCACATTTATGCCGCGAGTCCAAACAATCACATTTTTTCTATTAATTCAAATTTCCATTTATTTGCTGGATGTGTTATGAAATTGATGTTTTACAGATGTTTACATCATATTTGTCCTGAAATCAAAGTACGGCACTGTAAATTAGCCGAAACGTCTTATTAGAATAAATAATGTAGGCTCTAGATCATAATCATCATCCTCCTAGCGTTATCTCAGTTTCAATCTGGGGTCCGCTTACTAGTCTAACCGGATTTGGCTGAATATTAGCTTTTCCACAGAGTACTGCCTGTCTGACCTCTGCAACCCGAAGGGATAGCGATATTCCATGGTTAAGAGTAGTGTCAGTTTATTTAGAAGGTACGCCTAACGACTGTCAAAGATCTTCATGACAATGGGACCGACAGCTTAACGTGCTCTCCGAGGCACGGGACAAGCGATAATTAACAATTTAATACGCACATAACTCCGAAAAGTCATTGGTGCGCGCCGTGGATTCGAACCCGATACCCTCTGCCTGTAATGTAAGCTCTAGATCATTCGGTTTAAATGTAATCTCAATAAAACCAATATATCGCGATAAAATCCGTTAACCGTAGTTTGATTTCAATTTATAACATTCGCGTAAACCCACGAAAATACTATCGTATTACTTAGTCCTCTGTATTCTACATATTCTATCGCTTTTTTATATTTATTTTTGTTCACAACGATCGCAACTCTCCTTATGAGCCATATCAACTCGACGCCAACCCGACCAGAGTGATCGACCGGGCTTGGGACTGGCGGAGGAGGTGTGTGGAGGCTCTCCCCTAAAGGCGGGGCATAGGTACCCACTAAAACCACCGCGGTGTCCCTACGGGTCCCGTGTAGGTAGTGGCGGCGTCACGCGATTCGCCGATAGCATACTTTTCCGTGACCCCGCCCGGGATTGGCCAGCCGTTGGTGTTGGCGGGCCCCGACTCGTTATGACTTGGGAGGCGGCGCGGACACTACGCCGCCTCCTTGCCATTTGCCGGACGGGGAGCAGCCCCAGCGCTCGCCGTCCACAGGCACTAAAACGGCCGCATAGGATAGGCAACCTGACAACACCGCACCTCCTCTTCCTCTGCGGCCCGCTCGCGACGCCGACGTAACAAATTACGACGACGTAAACATTTGCGGGAGATAGGGCGCGCGGCAACGCAACACCGACACGCCTCTCCTCCCGCGACCGCGCCGAACTGCGAGGGACAGAAAGAACTGTCCCCCGCACCCGTACCTTCGGACGCATCCTGCGCAGGCCTCCATCAAGCCCACGCGGTGCGTCCACTCCCGGGATCTCGCTTAGCTTCACCGTGGGTGCCCTAACCACGGTTACTGAGCCCCCCCCACCACGACAAGGTGGAAATCCCACAGGGGGGAATATTTATCGCAACCTATCTAATTCTTTGAATATTCAGTATTTTAGTGAATTTTTGTTATACTCGCATGTAGTCAGATTTAGTAGTTAACGAAATAAGTAAAAGGATAAAATAAAATATGTGTTTAATTAATGGATGACATGTTACAAAATATCCTGTATCCATGCGTCCTCTGATAGCCGCATCCTGTGCCTATCAGTTGTGTTTTTCTGCATTAAGGTTTATATTCGCTAATATAAGCTTAATAAAAAAATACAACATAATTATGTTGTCACCAGCTGAGCCCGTGGTTACACGCGCGTTGTCAAGGGCTGCTGCTCCGCACCCGTGGCTAATAGCGTGATGTTATAATAGCATGTAGCCTTCCTCAATAAATGGGCTATACAACACAAAAATCATTATTCAAATCGAACTAGCAGTCCCTGAGATCAGATTTGATAGAATATTAGCTTCCCACTGAGCGACTGCCGTCTGACATCCGCAACCCATAATAGGGATAGCGATATTCCACGGCTTAGACTAGAAGTTCCCCTTAAGTACATCAATGTCATATTACACTAGCTGACCCGGCGAACTTCGTACCGCCATATTTTATTTCTATAGATTTTTTTTTTGGACTAAATTGTGAATCTAAACCACTCTCAAGTCCCCTTGAACACACACAAAAAAATTCATCAAAATCAATCCAGTCGTTTAGGAGGAGTTCAGTGACATACACACGCACACAAGAAGTAAATATGTATATAAAGATATTCAACAACTTAGAACATAAAATGGTGATATTCGACGAAACAACTTCGTTGTTTCAGTAAAACTAAATCTTGGAAGAGAGTAGGCCAAGGTAGGCATACGTTTTCAGTATTGGCTTATGCAGCTACTCAATGCGTCGGCTCTCACACACTGCACACATAGATACCTACAACAAATACTACTCTCCTGGTTTCAGTAAATCATTTAATCTTTAAAGGCAGTAGGCAAATGTATACTACACTCAAGTATTTGCGTTTTGTCAATAAAAGGCTCAGCACTGGATATATAAAAAGTTCAAACGCAATGCAGATTTATCAAGTTAACTTTTTAGCTCCTGATGTCAATCAGTCTTCTCGGCTGGTATTATACCGAGTTTTTTTTTTCTCTAGCCTGTCCTGTCCCACTACTGGGCAAAGGACTCCCCCAAATCTTTCCATATCTTCTTGTCACCTGCAGTCTCAGACGTTGTCCATCTTCTGGCACCCTCAGTGTCGAGATCTTCGCCCAACGACCCTCGTGCATACGGCTGATGTGGCCCGCCCAGTTCCATTTTAGGCTGGCAGCCGTTTTACCCACATCTTTGACTTTAGTTTTGGAGCGCAGCTCAGTGTTTCTCATCCTATCTTTGAGTGAAATACCAAGGATGCTGCGCTCCATAGCTCTTTGACAGACCGCAATTATACCGATGGCTGGCCGATATTCTTGGAGCAAATCATCAAGTCTCAAGATCGAGAAAATTTCGGTTTTATTTTCGGCCAATTGAATTGTCCTGACTTTATTTTGTAGCCGAAAATACTAGAACTGAGATAGAGACAGGCATAGCTTAGTGGAGATACGGCAATAAGTTATACCGATATTCAATGGTTTAGACCAGTATCAGTGTATTTGAGGGCACTGACTCTTCGTAGCGACTGTCAAAGATCTTCATGACAGCGGAGGCACGGGACAACGTCTCGAACGGACCTTACTATCGAGTACAAAATGCGGCCTATTCACTATACTCACCCAAATCTTACCCAAATGTTTATTCTCGTTTCAAAGTTTCGTAAGTTTACAGCTAGCAAGTTTAGTTCACACGGTCGACATTATCCTAAATCAACTCGAGCAACTTACTACCCTGCTTTATAGTAAGGGAGGATTCTCTTCGGCCTTCAGACGTCCTATCATAACAAACGATAGATCTATCTATCTACCTAGAGGTTGCCGTATTGTTAAGCTGGTTACCCACGACGCGCGATATTGCGACTTTATCACGCACATCGGACGAAAACACACGCAGCGTCTCATAATTTTGTCAACGGTGCATGTCGGCCCATGCGAGTCTTGAATTTTGGCTTATTCCACTTTTCCCCGTTGGATGATCCCCATTGATGGGGATTAGTGAACTTTTTGTTCACTATTCCCCGTTGACCCAAAATTTTTATTTAATGGGGATAAGTGAACTAAAAAGTTCAATAATCCCCATTAGGTAGGTACGTTAGAAAAATAAAATATATGAATCATGTTACATTTATTAATTAAAAATATAACTTTCTTATACCTAATAAAATCACAGATTGTACAATTATTAATTTAAAATAAAAAATATAACTTTCTTATACCTAATAAAGTCACAGATTGTTACAATCATTAATTTAAAATTGTAGCATGAAAATATTTCTTTCTTATACCTTGTAAAATCACAGATTGTACAATTATTAATTTAAAATAAAAAATGTAACTTTCTTATACCTAGTAAAATCACAGATTGTACAATTATTAATTTAAAATAAAAAATATAACTTTCTTATACCTAATAAAGTCACAGATTGTTACAATCATTAATTTAAAATTGTAGCATGAAAATATTTCTTTCTTATACCTTGTAAAATCACAGATTGTACAATTATTAATTTAAAATAAAAATGTAACTTTCTTATACCTAGTAAAATCACAGATTGTACAATTATTAATTTAAAATAAGAAATATAACTTTCTTATACCTAATAAAGTCACAGATTGTTACAATCATTAATTTAAAATTGTAGCATGAAAATATTTCTTTCTTATACCTTGTAAAATCAAAGATTACACTCACTTAAGTTTTTCTAAACAGTGCCCAATCGTAATTTCATTATTAATGAGTTCCATTTGGACCTCCTGTATATAATTATCGCGATTGATGCTTTTTTTTGTTTTTTCCGCTATACCTTTATTTTCAGAAACCCCCAATGCAAGAACTTCGTAATACGATGCATCTTCAGCCAACGCTGTGAGGACCTTCATAATGTTGGGTTTCTTTATTTTCACACGCTTTTTTATTTTATTATTCCATGCTTCGACTAAATTCGTAGTGCGATGAGTCTGTCCAAATACACACCACGTTTTAATAAAATCATCTTGTAGCCATTGCCTGAGCATGTAATTTCTAAACTCCTTGCTATTATCATCATCATCAGGGCTTTGAGAGGCAACATAAAACCAACCCGCAATGATTTTATCTGATGGTAACAAAGCCAAAGCAGTGCTAAGTGCAACTTGTCTTCTGGTTAATTTATCTTTTGTTAGTTTGAGTTGTTTTCCTTTCTTCCATATTGCCTGGGTGAAATGGAAATAACAGCCGCTAATAGATATATTTACAAAAACATTTCGCATTGCGTTCATCGGAGCCACTTCATAGTCACATTTAAATATTTCTGGATTCCAATCAGGTAATGCAGATTTTAGCATACTAAATAAAATTTCATATGTTTGTTGATTTTTATGGCTCATGAGGGCATAAACAAGTGGCACAATGTTTATGTGTTTTTCTGTACTGCCCAAATCCCCATGAATGGTGTAGAGTTGGTAAAAGGGAGATGGACAGATCCAAAACGTTCCATCACCCAAGAACATCTTCAAATTTTTCATTTGATGTCGGGCAAATTCAGAGCAAAAAGCTATTACACGGATACCACTGTCATTGTAGTCTGCTAAAATAAATTCCTGATGAGCTGGAGGTACTTTAACTTCTTCAACATTTTTGAACTCAATTTTACTTACTTCAAATGCTGCATTTCTGTGTTTATATAATGTTGTTTTGATAGACTTCAGGGCAGGGAATTCTTTTATTTTGTCAATTCCGGTATCTTTTAGTGAGCTCACAGCCGCGTTGTAAGCAGTGGGAATAGCAGGTGCTTCTGGATCCGCAAGTGTAGTTTTTAGTTTGAATAACCTCAAGGTAACTTCATTCCGCGCAAAATCAGGTTCACAAACATTGTGTCGTTTCTCAGCTACAACTTGATTGTCCTGTAAAATTAAGTAATAATAATTAATTACTTTACATTATTTTTTAAGTAAACAATATTGCACTTACATAGAATACAAAATTAAATAGGCTATTTAACAACCTTTAAAACTTATAACAAATTGTTGTTATCCTATCAGAATAGTTCAACAAAACATATTTCACTTTATGCTTAACTAAAATATGTAATAATAATTAAATATATACAATTCACTTCAGCTACACTCTTTTACACTAGGTGTAATAGACTTGTTTGACAAAAGAATGACGTCACACGTGCCGCCATGACAGAAACAGTGTTTAAACTTTAACGTTGATTTTTAAATTTTGATATTGATAAACGTGATATTGATAACACACATAACCTGAGTTATTATTGTCATTATTAATCACAAAATATAATAAGTAACTTACCATGACAGTGATGGATCCGGCACATTTACTTTGTTTTCTTGTGGTACACTCCCACAAAACTCCACCATTTTTATATTTGCATTTTTTACTGTATTGATGTCCGGCCCGGAGAAGTATGGTAGCTTTACCTTTTTTAACGTACTCTAAACAAACGTCAGTTGAACTACCAGCCATTTCCTTTATTTATTCCTATATTAAACTAATAACTGCGAACTGATAAGAACTGCACGCTTGAACTACACTACACACTACTAACCCTTAACGACTACGAAACAAAAACAAAAGATGGGTCGACCAATCACATACGAGCTAACTCGCACCCCGCTCCGCCACCGCCTTGCGCGCGCGCCTCTAGAAAATGAGCATCTTTTACAGTATTGTGTATCTTATTAGATAGAATAGATATAAGGTCTTATTCCCAAACATCGTTAGAACAATTTCGTTGGGGCAACAATCTGTTTTTCGTTCTAATAAAATCGTAAAGTAGGTATGTAGGTAATTTAAAATTTTGTTCTTACCTTATAAAAATAAAAGTACATGACTCATATATTTTATTTTTATATTGTTTTTATTTAACGTACCTAATTAGAAAAACTTAAGTGATTGTAATCTTTGATTTTACAAGGTATAAGAAAGAAATATTTTCATGCTACAATTTTAAATTAATGATTGTAACAATCTGTGACTTTATTTATTTATTTATTTATTAATACACTTAATTGTGTACAGGTTGACTTAATGCCTTGGGCATTATCTGCCAGTCTACCTTTGAGCGGTGCTGAGACACGTAGTAGGTGTATTAAATACTTACTATAATTACAATATTACAAATAATAGACATAATTATGTATAATAGTATAATACTTAAATAAGTAGGTATACATACATACACTATACATATATATATATATACAATATATATGCAATAAATACATACATACTATAATATAATATGAGCACTAAAGAGAGAATACATAAAGCCTCTATACAGTAACTACGTAATAATAAGTAATGTAGATAGAAATAAAGATACGAATCCTATGACACATCCGCTGGTCTTGCCAACAGGAGCTCCTTTACTTTCGCTTTAAATTTGTACTTGGTGTTGCACATCCTGATTTCTAGAGGGAGGGCATTCCAGAGGAGAATAGACTGTACGAGAAAAGAAGAATGAATAAGAGATGTGTTATGAGAAGGGATAGTAAGAAGAAGATTATTAGACGATCGCAAGTTTCGGTCGTGGTTAGAATACAGATACTGATATTGGCAAGTTAAATAATTTGGGGAAAAAGGAGACGTAAGAATAGTATAGAGGGTAGTGAGAGCACGCAAACTGCGACGATGACGAATAGGAAGCCACTTCAATTGGGAACGATAAGTAGACACATGGTCATACTTGCGAAGATTGAAAACGAATCGAATGCAGTTATTGAGAAGACGGTCGAGTTTATTGAGAAGGTCTGCATTCAGGTCAAAGTAACATACATCACCATAGTCGATTAAGGGGAAAATCAGGGTCTGCACAAGCATTGTCTTGGTCTTGGATGGGAGTATGTTCTTGAGGCGGTAAAGAGTCCGTAGGGTGCCGGTGACCTTTTGACTCACCTGGGTCACTTGAGTTCGCCAATTAAGTGTGGAATCCATATATAGCCCAAGATTTTTAACCACAGGGTACCAGTCTATGTCCGTACCGTTGTATATGATGGTTGGCAAAGCTGTTGTGTTTAACTTTCGTATCAGGCCTTGGCTACCCAAGACAATAGCCTGACTTTTATTTGGGTTTACAGTTAGCCCGAACCTTGTTGTCCAATTCTGTATTTCCGCCAAATCCTTGTTTACCATGTCAATTGCCCTAGCCAGCGACTCTACATTTACCTGGGTATATATCTGCAAGTCGTCGGCATACAAATGATGGGAACACTGAAGATTTTTAGTTATGAGATTTATAAAAATAGAAAATAACAAGGGAGAGAGAATACCGCCTTGAGGGACACCAGCTTTAATGTCAGCCCATCTTGAGTATGACCCATCAAGGTGTACTGACTGCTGACGCCCTCGAAGATATGTTGAGAACCAATCCAGAGCCTTAGGTGAAACCTTAAGATAGGAGAGGACGGATAAAAGGAGGTCGTGACTGACGGTATTGAAGGCATTGGAGAAGTCAATTAGAACCAAAACCGTTACTTTGGAGTTATCAATGCCCTCTCGAATATCGCCAGTCACTTTGAGGAGAGTGGAAGTAGTGCTATGGCCAGGTCTAAATCCGGATTGGTATTGACTCAACAAATTATGCCGGTGTATAAACCGGCCCAATTGTTTATGTACACAGGCCTCTAGCACTTTTGAAAGGAAAGGTAGGATGGATATGGGTCGAAACTGGTTGGGAAGAGAAGGATTGGAAGTCTTGGCAAGAGGGATAACGTGGGCTTTTCCCCACAAGGACGGAAAGGAACCAGACTCAAGGGAAAAGTTAATGACGTGGGAGATCGCCGGCAGGAGTTGGTCCAAGATGGTAATGACCATACGGCGGCTGATGTTGTCATGTCCCACGGCATTAGATTTTATAGAAAGGATTATCTTTTTGATATCATCCAAAGTCTCTGGAGAAAATTGGAAAAATTCAATGTCGAGTTCGGGTAAGTTATTTAGGCAATTAACTGCCAGACACTTGGTCTGGTGATCCAATGGAGTGGAAGTGGTGAAATATTGGTTAATATCATCCAAACCAAGTGTCAGACGGAAGTCACATCGATGCTGCTTGCCAATACCAAGAGTTCCAAGGAACTTCCAGATATTGGCAGGCGATGAAGAAGTTATATTGTTGAGAATATGTCGGCGTTTTGCATTTCGCACCATTTGATTACACCGATTCCTTGCAGATTTGAAAAGCGCCCAGTTTTCCTCGCACCGTTCCCTTTTATATTTCCTGAAGGCCCGATCCCTACGGCGCATTGCCATTCGGACACCTACCGTAAGCCAGGGTGCTGGAGGACGCTTCAGCTTGACCCGCCTCACCGGGGCATGCACGTCGTATAAACTACAAATCGTGCTGTTAAAAATATTTACTTTTTCATCAACCGTGGAGGTTATTAGGTATAAGAAAGTTATATTTTTTATTTTAAATTAATAATTGTACAATCTGTGATTTTACTAGGTATAAGAAAGTTACATTTTTTATTTTAAATTAATAATTGTACAATCTGTGATTTTACAAGGTATAAGAAAGAAATATTTTCATGCTACAATTTTAAATTAATGATTGTAACAATCTGTGACTTTATTAGGTATAAGAAAGTTATATTTTTTATTTTAAATTAATAATTGTACAATCTGTGATTTTATTAGGTATAAGAAAGTTATATTTTTAATTAATAAATGTAACATGATTCATATATTTTATTTTTCTAACGTACCTACCTAATGGGGATTATTGAACTTTTTAGTTCACTTATCCCCATTAAATAAAAATTTTGGGTCAACGGGGAATAGTGAACAAAAAGTTCACTAATCCCCATCAATGGGGATCATCCAACGGGGAAAAGTGGAATAAGCCTGAATTTTGCAGTGATTTCGTTATTTCAAAGTGCAAGATTTTAAAGTTCCGCATCGCACCACTAAGCACGTGTCCGTTATCAGGCACTCATCTCTTTTCTAGGAAGCGGGCTGTTGCGCGACCGTTCGTAAACTTACGCACTTTAGGATGCCAGCTTTAAGGACGCGTTTACGCTTGTATCAAAAAACCACATATTTCCGGTACATTTTACGACAATTTTAGATAATAACTAATAAAACTAATGATTACGATAAATTGATTACTTTTTTATCTATAAATCAATTTGAAAATAAATAAAAAATATTTAATTAATATTAATGTAAAATCGATTCGAAACGGCCTCTTAAATCAAAAATAGGCATATACTGCTATTTTTGGGTACAATTTTCTCTCTATTTTTACATTTATTTAGATTTTCAAAGATAGAATAGGGTAGTAAATATAGTCAACTCAAAAACAATTTGATTATTTTTTTTCAAAATATTGTAAATTGACTCAAAAAAAGCAAAAAATCATCTTACATTTTTCTTCTATTTTGCTCGCATACGTGTGTCTTAATATGTGGCAATAAGGTTCGTTTTATTTAGCCACTTTCTTGATTTATATATCCAAATTCTGCAATGAGATCTCAGTCTGCGCTTGAGCGCCGTCGGGAGTGGACTTTATGTCGCTTGTCGCTGCAGCCCGAAGACGAAAAAAGCAATATACGAATACAAAATATTCGCTAAAATCAATTTGATACTTCTCGTATTCTGTGCGAATTACGTACAACTAAATTTCTTTTGTATAAATGGACATTATTACTTTATTTTCTCCGTTATGTTGAGTCAGGATATATTTCGGTATTTAGATATTATTTTGTTTCTTGCGTTGAAATCTGGTAAGATTATCTGGACTGATGGTATACCATCCCGTTCAAGTGTTGCGACTGGAACTCATAAAAGAGTAGACCTAGTTATGCCAGGTTGGGGCTCATTTTATTTGTTTTGGTGAGACCCTATCACTGGTACTAGTGAAGTAACCTTCCAAGGTTATACGATGAGTCGTGCTGGTACTCATATGTGAGTAGAGCTAGGCATGCCGAGTTTGGGCTTATTTTGTTTGTACATAAGAGACCCTACCACTGGAACTTATGAAGTAACCTTCCAGGGTTATTCAATGACTCTTGCTGGTACTCATGTGTGAGTAGAGCAAGGCATGCCGAGTTTGGGCTCATTTTGTTTGTACATAAGAGACCCTACCACTGCATTTTATGAAGTAACCTTCCAGGGTTATTCAATGACTCTTACTGGTACTCATATATCAGTACAGCTAGGCATGCCGAGTTTGGGTTCATTTTGTTTGTACATAAGTGACCCTACCACTGGAACTTATGAAGAAACCTTCCAGGGTTATTCGATGACTCTTGCTGGTACTAATATGTGAGTAGAGTTAGGCATGCCGAGTTTGGGCTCATTTTGTTTGTACATAAGAGACCCTACCACTGCATTTTATGAAGTAACCTTCCAGGGTTATTCAATGACTCTTACTGGTACTCATATGTCAGTAGAAATAGGCATGCCGAGTTTGGGTTCATTTTGTTTGTACATAAGAGACCCTACCACTGGAACTTATGAAGTAACCTTCCAGGGTTATTCAATGACTCTTGCTGGTACTCATGTGTGAGTAGAGCAAGGCATGCCGAGTTTGGGCTCATTTTGTTTGTACATAAGAGACCCTACCACTGCATTTTATGAAGTGACCTTCCAGGGTTATTCAATGACTCTTACTGGTACTCATATGTCAGTACAGCTAGGCATGCCGAGTTTGGGTTCATTTTGTTTGTACATAAGAGACCCTACCACTGGAACTTATGAAGTAACCTTCCAGGGTTATTCAATGACTCTTGCTGGTACTCATGTGTGAGTAAAGCTACTCATGCCGAGTTTGGGCTCATTTTGTTTGTACATAAGAGACCCTACCACTGCATTTTATGAAGTAACCTTCCAGGGTTATTCAATGACTCTTACTGGTACTCATATGTCAGTAGAAATAGGCATGCCGAGTTTGGGTTCATTTTGTTTGTACATAAGTGACCCTACCACTGGAACTTATGAAGTAACCTTCCAGGGCTATTCGATGACTCTTGCTGGTACTCATATGTGAGTAGAGCTAGGCATGCCGAGTTTGGGCTCATTTTGTTTGTACATAAGAGACCCTACCACTGGAACTTATGAAGTTACCTTCCAGGGTTATTCAATGACTCTTGCTGGTACTCATGTGTGAGTAGAGCTAGGCATGCCGAGTTTGGGCTCATTTTGTTTGTACATAAGAGACCCTACCACTGGAACTTATGAGGTAACCTTCCAGGGTTATTCAATGACTCTTGCTGGTACTCATGTGTGAGTAGAGCTAGGCATGCCGAGTTTGGGCTCATTTTGTTTGTACATAAGAGACCCTACCACTGCATTTTATGAAGTAACCTTCCAGGGTTATTCAATGACTCTTACTGGTACTCATATGTCAGTACAGCTAGGCATGCCGAGTTTGGGTTCATTTTGTTTGTACATAAGTGACCCTACCACTGGAACTTATGAAGTAACCTTCCAGGGTTATTCGATGACTCTTGCTGGTACTCATATGTGAGTAGAGTTAGGCATGCCGAGTTTGGGCTCATTTTGTTTGTACATAAGAGACCCTACCACTGGAACTTATGAAGTAACCTTCCAGGGTTATTCAATGACTCTTGCTGGTACTCATGTGTGAGTAAAGCTACTCATGCCGAGTTTGGGCTCATTTTGTTTGTACATAAGAGACCCTGCCACTGCATTTTATAAAGTAACCTTCCAGGGTTATTCAATGACTCTTACTGGTACTCATATGTGAGTAGAGTTAGGCATGCCGAGTTTGGGCTCATTTTGTTTGTACATAAGAGACCCTACCACTGCAACTTATGAAGTAACCTTCCAGGGTTATTCAATGACTCTTGCTGGTACTCATGTGTGAGTAAAGCTACTCATGCCGAGTTTGGGCTCATTTTGTTTGTACATAAGAGACCCTACCACTGCATTTTATGATGTAACCTTCCAGGGTTATTCAATGACTCTTACTGGTACTCATATGTCAGTAGAGCTAGGCATGCCGAGTTTGGGTTCATTTTGTTTGTACATAAGAGACCCTACCACTGGAACTTATGAACCTTCCATGGTCATTCAATGACTCTTGCTGGTACTCATGTGTGAGTAGAGCTAGGCATACCGAGTTTGGGCTCATTTTGTTTGTACATAAGAGACCCTACCACTGGAACTTATGAAGTAACCTTCCAGGGTTATTCAATGACTCTTGCTGGTACTCATGTGTGAGTAGAGCTAGGCATGCCGAGTTTGGGCTCATTTTGTTTGTACATAAGAGACCCTACCACTGGAACTTATGAAGTAACCTTCCAGGGTTATTCAATGACTCTTGCTGGTACTCATGTGTGAGTAGAGCTAGGCATGCCGAGTTTGGGCTCATTTTGTTTGTACATAAGAGACCCTACCACTGGAACTTATAAAGTAACCTTCCATGGTCATTCAATGACTCTTGCTGGTACTCATGTGTGAGTAGAGCTAGGCATACCGAGTTTGGGCTCATTTTGTTTGTACATTTGAGACCCTACCACTGCATTTTATGATGTAACCTTCCAGGGTTATTCAATGACGCTTACTGGTACTCATATGTCAGTAGAGCTAGGCCTAAGAGTAAGACCCTACCACTGGAACTTATGAAGTAACCTTTCAGGTTTTTCAGGTTTATTCGAAGACTCTTAGTGGTACTCATATGTGAGTAGAGCTAGGTATGTTCCAGTGGTAGGGTCTCTGATGTTCATACAAAATGAGCCCAAACTCGGTATGCCTAGCTCTACTCACATATGAGTACCAGCAAGAGTGATCGAATAACCCTGGAAGGTTACTTCATAAGTTCCAGTGGTAGGGTCTCTTATGCACAAACAAAATGAGCCCAAACTCGGCATGCCGAGCTCTACTCACATATAAGAACCAGCAATAGTCATCGAATAACCCTGGAAGGTTACTTCATAAGTTTCAGTGGTTGGGTCTCTTATGTACAAACAAAATGAGCCCAAACTCGGCATGCCTAGCTCTACTCACATATAAGAACCAGCAAAAGTCATCGAATAACCCTGGAAGGTTACTTCATAAGTTTCAGTGGTAGGGTATCTCATGTACAAACAAAATGAGCCCAAACTCGGCATGCCGAGCTCTACTCACATATGAGTACCTACCAGCAAGTGTCATCTAATAACCCTGGAAGTTTACTTCATAAGTTTCAGTGGTAGGGTCTCTTATATATAAACAAAATTAGCCCAAACTCGGCATGCCTAGCTCTACTCACATATGAGTACCAGCAAGAGTCATTGAATAACCCTGGAAGGTTACTTCATAAGTTGCAGTGGTTGGGTCTCTTATGTACAAACAAAATGAGCCCAAACTCGGCATGCCTAGCTCTACTCACATATAAGAACCAGCAAGAGTCATCGAATAACCCTGGAAGGTTACTTCATAAGTTCCAGTGGTAGGGTCTTTTATGTACAAACAAAATGAGCCCAAACTCGACATGCCTAGCTCTACTCACATAAGAGTACCAGTAAGACTCATCGAATAACCTTGGAAGGTTACTTCACTAGTACCAGTGGTAGGGTCTCACTAAAACAAATAAAATGAGCCCCAACCTGGCATAACTAGGTCTACTCTTTTATGAGTTCCAGTCACAACACTTGAATGGGATGGTATACCATCAGTCCACATAATCTTACCAGATTTCAACGCAAGAAACAAAATAATATCTAAATACCGAAATATATCCTGAATCAACATAATGGAAAAAATAAAGTAATAATGTCCATTTAGGTATATAAAAATAAGAAACTTATTTGTACGTAATTTGCACAGCCAGGCCTATAACACATAGATACATATCACAAAAAATTCTAAGTCTCAAAGTTATTTAGTTGAACTACATTTCCGCAAATTACCGTACATAGTACGTACTGTTGCCGCCGTGTCGCTGTAGTGACGCGATTTTGTACCTACTAATTTTGTAAACGCGTCCTTAAGCTGTTACGCAGCGACGATTATGTTGATCGATCGATTCGTGACATTTCGCTAGTTCCCAGACTCGTAATATTTTTTTAAGGGTGTTTACCCTCTTCTGCTACCCTTACAAAGTTACAAACTACCAGCTTCTCTAAATCTCTAGTTCAGAAGTGAATAAACTTGTATGAATAAAATAAAATTGGAGACATCCTAAGAAACGGAAAGGTCCGAAGTACCCGAAACTGGCGAGCATGTATGAAAAGAGTAATGAGTGTAGAGGAAGCGCGTGAGGTTTGTAAGGATAGGAGCAAGTGGCGTTCTGTGGTCTCTGCCTACCCCGACGGGAAAAAGGCTACCTAGATGCTAAATTCCTAAAATTGAGATGCTAAGTTGTAAAAAGAGACAATAAATATTTTACTTGGTAACCATAAAGTAACAAATAAATGGCATTACAACTCTTTTAAAAAATATCCCTTACTTAGCATCTTGTTTACACGAACTAAGTTTCATAACAAACGATGTTCTACCAAAATAAGGGGACTATAAAACGCTGTTCGAAGAACTAATTTGCTTATTACTGACATTTTTTTATAGACTCACGCCTGTGTCCCCGAATGTGTGAGCAGAAGTGTAAAACACCCACATAATAGGGGGCGAGCCTATTGCCGTTACCGGGCACATTGCCGGAAGTGCTGTTATTGAATTCGGAAAACTCAGTTACACTTTTGCCCGAGCCGGGAATCGAACTCCGGATCAGCAGACGCATACGCTCTCCATTGGACCACGGAGGCAGTCATTTTAGTTTCTCATCATAATGTCTAAAACCGCTGCCAACCCCATAAAATGATACTATGCTGTGTCCAAACGCAGAAGTCAAACGTTGAAGCAATCCTTACCAAAACCGTCATGTTATGCCACATCGCATTCCGTCGAGCAATTCAAAACAAACGTCAAACGTCAATGGTTACTTGGTGCTCTGCCAAACCCGTCCTTATCGGCGCCAAGCGTCCAACATTACCATAAATTAAGGGCCTTTGTAATTCGTCGACGAAAAATACGAAAACGCAAAGAATATTGAACCCTAGAAGTTACGTAAAATGATGACTCTTTAAATGGACGCAATTTTAAGCGTCCCAGCTTTTTCCGTAATGGTAATAGTTCGCATTTAGATCTGTGAGCTAGGATATAAAGCTGACCTTGATATCCTATAAAGTAATACTAGGAGATGCCCGCAGCTACGTCCGTATTTTTTTTTTAATTCATCTGTTTCTTCGCCGTCCCGTGGGAATTTCGCCAAATTCCTTCATAATGCACCTCTACAGTCCGCAAGGAACATACATGCTTTTTAGCTTCGACCACCCAATAGTTTTGGCTGTGCGTTGTCTGTCAGTCTGTCAGTATCGCAAGCATTTTATACTATACAAATGACCAAGGCATTAGAGGCTAGGACACAGCTTTTTTATATGGCGAACAACTACGAAGTGACTCGCCGGGGGCGTCTGATTGCTTGTATCATTTGAATAACGGCCATAAAAATGGCCAGGTTCGCGGTACGCCATTCGTGCATTTCGAATGCTTGTACTGACTAGACTTTTACTTGAGTGGGCGACTAGGAAGAGACATTCAAGCCACAAATAAACTTTAGTTAGTTTCTGACACGAGAATCTTCGTCCTGGCATCCCAATTTCTCCAATTTCAAACTTCTATATCGCCATTGGTTCTTGTTCCAGTTTTGCAAGAGTTTGGATGTTTCTTAAACCTTTGGTGAGCGCTACGCTCACCAAAGGTTTACCAGAAAGTTTCATGAAATTACCAATATGTATTGAAAGCATTAATAAAGTTTATCCTTAAACCAATAGCATACTACCGTTCTTGAAGTATTAAATCATTCTAATATTTAATTCGCTGCTAATTCGATAGTAATGCAGTTTCTGGCTTTGCACAACGGATGTTAAATGTCATGACTAAGGTCGTAGCTTTGCTATCAGTCTCTGCACGGATAAAGGAAAAAATATATATTGCTGGCATGCCAGTTTTATCGTGTTGTTGTAGTTTTTGATATGATTATCCTTGGCAGGCGTATTGGCGTGTGTACTGTGTAGTTCTCAAGGCAATATTGTTGGATGTTATTTTGCCAAGGCTGGTTTCTTTTTTAGAAATGGCGACTCCCGTTTTGGTTTTTGTTTAAACAACGAATTATGTGAACTTGTAGATAGTGCGACCATTTGTGGGGTATGGCATATTTCTAAGTTTATGCACGGTATAAATTAAATTGCGATTGACAGTGTTGTTGTCATGACTATTATGTTCTAAGGTTTATTTTACACTGACCGCGCGTGAGATTTTACTGTATGTTGTTCAGATAACTCGCGTTGACTTTGGAGGAGGACTATGGACAAAGTTGAGCAGCAAGGTTCCCTGGTATAGACCGGGATTAACAATCGCCAAGCCGAAGAATAACTCAATGTATAGATTTTCTCTTGTATGTTCCTATCGTATTGAATGAAAAAAGTGCCAGCTCTTACAACCGAATGTCCATTTATTTATTCCATTTGTATAGTGACGCTAATGGCCACAAAAATATATCGTTGGAACTACTTTGATTGTACATTTTTATTTAGTTCTCCGTTCGCAAAGTAAGGGCGTAAACCGTGAAAAAGAACGGGCAATAAATCTCATAGCCCCTCTTTTCATCGCCAAGATATACAACAATTACTCTAACCAACATTTATTGTAAACTTGGCTTAGCTTTTGCCCGTAGTTTCGCCCGCGTTGATCGATTGTTTAGACAAAAAGTAGCTCATGTACCTACTATAATTTCTGATGTATTATAAGTTATTAGCAGCGATAGCCTAGTGGAGAGACCGACGGACTGCTACGCAGTGGGTCTCGGGTTCGGATCCACAGATGACTTTTCGAAGATATGTGCGTATTAAATTGTTAATTATCGCATGCTAAACGGTGAAGGAAAACATCGTGAGGAAACCTGCATGTGTGAGAGTTCTTCATAATGTTCTCGAAAGACATGTGAAGTCTGCCAACCCGCACTTGGCCAGCGTGGTGGACTATATAGTCCACCACGCTGGCCAAGTGCGGTTTGCGGCCCGTGCCCAGCAGTGGGACAAATTATAGACAGGGCCGATGATGATGATAAGTTATTTAGTTAGTTGGCCAGCGTTAGTACCCATAGGGTTTGATGTCGAGATTTCCGTCTCCTCACATAGAAATGATTTGCTTCGTGTGTCGGTTCTTACGACACCGATGCCGCGATGTAATGAAAACGGGTAGTGTCACTCTGTATACCTAAGCCGTCACTACACGGATAGGTAATAGTAGTATCTATCTATCTGTAGACTCACGCCTGTATTCCCGAAGGCGTAGGCAGAGGTGTAATATTACACTCACATTTCGCCATGAGTTTGTAGGTCCCACGTAATAGGGGGCGAGCCTATTGTCGTTACCGGGCACATCACCAGACTCCGTACTGCTACTGAGAATTTCGTGATAGAAAAACCCAATAACACTGCCCGACCCAGGAATCGAACCCGGGACCTCCCGATCCCACGCGCACATTCATGCCGCGAGACCAACGAGGCAGTCGTATAGGGTTTGATGTCGAGTTTTCCATCTCTACGCAAAGATGTTATTTGCATCGTGTTATCCCTTTGTCGCCTCTTACGACACCCACGGGAAGATAGGGGGTGGTGACACTTGTATTCTATGCCGTCAACCACACGGATATATGTAGTGTCATGTTTATTATAGTAGAAGAACTATGCGGCGAATATTATAAAGAAAAGCAGAACGCAAAAGCGAATCGCACCTATTCAGTCAACCAGCGTAAAAGCTCCCTAAAATCTGACCTTTTGTTCGCCCGATTATGCGTGTAGGTATGCCAACAAGAAATTATTGATTTTCGCGCACATCAAAACTGGAGTCCTCACATTTTCGATACTCGTCAGAAATAACGAAATTATTTTCAATATACTTAACAACTAGAACCAATCAATGATTGTTTGTTTTCTTAGTTTTTGTTCTTATGAGCTGTCGTGATGAGAGGAAATGAAAAGGTAGACATGCAGATTATGTATGCTGGATATGACAAACTTGTTAGATTTGTATAAGAGGCGCGGTTGGCGTAACTGGAAAGCGCAGTCGTGTTTTGAGATGATTTTTTTTAAGTATATTTTCTTTTTAATTTTGTCTTTTCGTATTTATTTATTTACCTTTAACTGTGCGATGGATGGTTATAAATAATTTTATTTGAAAGGGGCTCTTGAATATACTAGCATACTTTCACACGGTTCCTCTTCAGTTTCAAATAAATTGATGTAAGTACCTATATGTGCTGGGCAAATATATTTTTTTTTAATTTTATAATGTTCAAATACATTCTTTAGACAACAATATTACAATCCTTATTCTTATATCTTATCCGAATAGAGAGCTTCAAATTATTTATTAGTAGGTCATAAATACATATGTAGGTATATACCTTCATTAAACCTAGGTATTACGTCTGTTATTTCAATATAAAGCCTGAAATATTTCTAACCAAAACCTAACTTTTACAAGAAACGGGCACAAGGTTCGAAGTCAATATATCTCACAGTTTACCCCAAGCACGGCAATAACACCCCTATTTTATATAAAGTTATCGCTTCAAATCCCATAAACATATTACTTTATTAAAACTCCCCTCTCGCGTAGATCTCTTTATAGCATCGCGATTCAAATTAACCTCATATTTGAACTACAAGGAGAAAATGTGATGAGAAAATATCAAAGCGTACCTTTTTATTTTTAAATTGGCAAAGGTCAAACGGGAGGAAGAAAAAAATAACTGAATGTGACAGATATCGGGGCTGTGGTGTGGGGTAAGGGCTCGTGCACACGACGGTTTTGTCGAGTGACTTAAGTATTTTAATAATAAGCCTTTCGTATATTTTCTGGAAGCCTATCAAAATTACTCCATGCCGCATGAACTTAAGCAGTCTTGGAGACCCAAAGCAAAAATATTCTTGTCAATAAAATATCAATAATGGTAGGTTAGCCCCTACCTTGATGGCCTAGAGAAAAGATTTTTCACGCTTCGCCTAAAGGACCCGGGATCATAGGCAGAAAGGAACACGTGGGCAGTAACCCCAATAAGATTATAAAAAAATAAAGAAAGCAATTTTATTTTTACAGTCATGCAGTGCGTGGTAACATAATATTCAGAGTACAGTATTGGTTCCTTTAAAACTTATTGTATGCTTTTTTGGGTACCTAATACTTAAAAAACACAATATTTAAAATAATGAAAACAGAGTGCATAGGGTTCCCACCAAGAACTTTGGGTCCCTAGCCAACCTCACCTACAAGTGGTGCACCTGCCGATCAACGGACGAGGCTCTGGCAAACAAAATATCCCGATAAGCGGCAATAGGCTCGCCACCTATTACGTGGGATCAAAACACTGGCGAAAAGTGGGCGTTTAATATGCCTCTGCCTACCCCTTCGGGGAAACAGGCGTGAGTCTATGTATGTATGTATGTATGAAAACAGAAAGGTATAAAGCACAACTAATAAAAAATGAAACTGCAGCTATTTTTTGTCGAATTATTCCAACCCTTGCAAGCTTTATCTTGGCAATAACGTTCGTCTCTAAGTTCTAAATCATAATCTATGTTATTTGTATGCTAAAATGTATCAAATTAGACTCATTAATTTAATAATTCTCCATGTGCACACGCCTGTAATCATGTTTTCCCTATGAAAATATTATGATTGGTCTTGAGCAAACATCCCGTGATAGAAAAGTCATTACTGGCCCGTAAAAATGTTTGTTTGCCCCAGAAATAATAGTGACGATTAGAGAAATCTCGCTTGGAAAATATCATTCATTTTCTTCGCCGCTTTAGTTTATTTATTGCGTGTTAGCTACGGTCCCGTTTTGGCATCTAACTGGATAAAGTTTTGTCGTTTCGGTGACATTAATTCGTTCTAGAAACGGGCTGACATAGATATTGTATAATTTGTAAGTAGGCTTTAGAATTATGGATCTTTAAATCAGCTTTGTAGAAATGTAATTATTTAAAAAAGGCCGGTGAAATTCCTACGGCACGTCCTACACTAACATAACTTTTGACTATGTTACATAGGTTCTTATTATAGTACTTACAGGTGTGTTAAATTTACAGTAATACTGTGAAGAAACCCTCTATTTTACTGAATAATCTAGTTCGAATTAAGACCAAAAAAATGGTCTTAGCAGCAGGAATGTCATTAATATCGCATTGCGGATGTGGGTACGAATATAGCAATTATATTATATATCAGATACGGTTACGGATGTAAAATTATTTCGGATTATCCATTACTTTAGGTTACGAGAAAGGAATTTTAACAATGAAGGAAGGGTTGGTTTGGAGACTAAAAAAGTGTAATGTCTTATTTTGCTACTTACGCTCCTATCCGAAATATTATACTATCGAATTAAATTGCGGTTACGGATATCCAGATATCCGATAGTTTCGGTTACATTTACGGAGCTCTGTGTCATCCTTGCTTAGCACATTATTATAATAATATTCCTTGACAGTGAAACCATTTATTATAGGTTCGTAAGACACAGTTCACAGTGGTATTGAAACCAATGCACCATACGTATAATCTTTCAAACAATGTGTGCTTACATCGTTGAAAGCGTTGCCGCCCGTACGATTTACCTTTATTTCCCTAGGGCACCCAACTTATTGGAATTTCATCAGCAACTGGCAATACATGATGCTTCGTTTGAACTTACTTCAAGTACGAAGAAAATATTTTATAGCATAACCTCTTGAGTGTCTTTGAACACACGGGTGCTCGAATGTCGCGAACCGTCCTAAACACTTTATGAACACCCATAGGGCAGGTGTAAACTAACATTGTTTCAGTAAGGCTGGTTTCAGAGTGACGCGCGCGGCACGCGCCGTCGGCCAGCGCGTCTCAACAGCGCGTTTGGCGCGCGGACCACTGTGAAACGAGTTCGCGTTTCTCATTGCAATGTATGAAGCTTCGGCAACGCAGCCGACGCGCGCGTCTCACACGCGGCGCGTTCGAACTGCGTGACTATGAAACGCTACTACTAATCTAGTGTAATTGAAAGCGCGCGCGTGTGGCCGCGTTCGTGTGGCAGCCTTAGGCTGGTTTCAGAGTGACGCGTCTGACGCGCGCCGGCCACACGCGCGCTCTTACAATTACACTAGATCAGTAGTAGCGTTTCATAGTCACGCAGTTCAAACGCGCCGCGTGTGAGACGCGCGCCGTCGGCCGGCGCTGCCGAAGCTTCATACATTATAAAGAGAAACGCGAACTCGTTTCACAGTGGTCCGCGCGCCAAACGCGCTGTTTGAGACGCGCTAGCCGACGGCGCGTGCCGCGCGCGTCACTCTGAAACCAGCCTTAAACTTTGTTAAAGTATATTATTTTGTCTGTGTAGATTAATATTACTACTCAATATTCTTTGGCTGTTGTAAAAACTACTAATTAAAACATATTATTTGCGAAGAGACTGAAAACTCGAATGAAATAAAATACAAACCCGTCTGGCCAGCGTGGTATAGAAGGCCAAAGCCTAATTTTGGCTCGCAAGCTATTGTGATGTAAATTAGGAGGTGTATTTCCAACAGTAGACATACTCATACTCATACATAGTCTCACGCCTATA
Source organism: Euclidia mi (assembly GCA_944739405.2). Classification (NCBI taxonomy): domain Eukaryota; kingdom Metazoa; phylum Arthropoda; class Insecta; order Lepidoptera; family Erebidae; genus Euclidia; species Euclidia mi. Next base: position 49,406,779 of record OX123203.2, read on the forward strand.
TCCCCGAAGAGGTAGGCAGAGGTACCTATATAGCTACACCCATTTTTCGCCAGATTTATTTTAGTCCCACGTAATAGGGGGCGAGCCTATTGCCGTACCGGGCACATTACCAGACTTCGAGCTGCTACTGAGAATTTCCTAAAGGAAAACCCAATAACACTTTGCCCGACCCGGGGATCGAACCCGTGACCTCCCAATCCCACGCGCACATATTTATGCCGCGAGACCAACGAGGCAGTCATCATGAACTTATAGATCTATCTAGGCTTGAAGTTTGACTTTCCAGGTTCTCTAGACTAGAGTCTACTGACCATGACTTCTAAGCCGAAGGTTGTGGACTCGATTGCCATTCTGGATTAGATAGATAGATAGATAGATAGATAACATCTTTATTGCGCAAATACAATTGATTGTTACAAGTGATTTGAACATATCTTAAATTTACAAAAAATAGTAAATGCACAAGGGCGGCCTTATCGCAAAATGCGATTTCTTACAGGCAACCTTAGGATGGACAGACTGAGAAGGATAAGTTTGATGGTGTAGTGATCAAATATATTATCTGGAAACTTATAGTTATTTGAATACATACAATACAATGTACATACATATGTAGGTATATATACATAATATACAAAAACATAAGGTATACATTATCTATACATACAAATAATACATAACATACATACAAATAATACATAACATACATACAAATAAAACATAATATACATACAAACAATACATATTTATAATACATATATAATTCCATTATAAAACATATATATATTTATATAAATGCAGAGAGCACTGGTAAAGTTTAGATAACAGAGTGAAGTGACAAATAGTGCTTATTTAATGCATTTTTAAATATATTGAGTGATTGAGCTTGCCTAACCTCAACCGGAAGCGCATTCCACAAACGTACAGCTTGAACAGCAAAGGATTTGTCGTAGAAGTTTGTGGAATGGGTTGGCATCTGCAGTCTCAGGTCCACCGACGACCTCAAGGTCCTTGAATGTGTGTCATGGAGGAACTTAAAACGTTCTTTGAGATATGTGGGGGAATTTGGATTAAATAACACATTATACAGTAACATAAGAATATGGGTATTCCGGCGAAGACGAATTGGGAGCCACTTGAGCCTGGATCGAAATTCAGATACATGATCATATTTGCGCAAACCAAAAATGAATCTAATACAGAAATTTTGGAGACGCTCAAGTTTATTAAGTTGGTCCTCATTAAGATCAAGATAGCTGACATCGGCATAATCGAGTATTGGGAGAAGTAAGGATTGTGCAAGCGCAATCTTGGTGGTTGTGGGCAGAAAATTCCGCAGCCTACGCAACGACCCAGCTGAGGCAAACAGTTTGCGACTTGTCTCCTGTATTTGACTTCCCCATGATAAAGTTTTATCGAGATAAATACCCAGGTTTTTTACACTGTCTGAGATTCTTAAGATTTTACCGTCGAACTCAATTTGAGGCAGCTGTGGCCAGTTTACCTTGGAAATCATCCTGGAACTGCCAATCAGGATAACTTGTGTTTTCGACGGGTTCAGCTTTAGGCCATACCTTCTGCTCCACGTACAAATTTGCGCCAGATCTAAGTTTATGTTAGTAAACGCCTCTGAAATCGTCTCGAGTGGTGCCTGTGAATAAATCTGTAAATCATCTGCATAAAGGTGGTAGGACGAAAGTAAGTTTTTGGAGATAGAATTTATGAAAATTGCGAAAAGTAATGGTGATAGCACGCCACCCTGCGGTACACCGACAGATGTATTACACCATGAAGAGTATGACTCGTCAACGCGTATACGCTGTCGGCGTCCAAGCAGATAACTACGAAACCATTCAATTACCGTTGGAGATATGTTAATAGAGCGGAGTATGGCAAGCAGGATGTGGAAATCCACAGTGTTAAATGCGTTACTAAAATCAAGTAAGGAGAGAAGCGTGAGCTTTCCACCATCCATGCCCAGCCTTATCTGATCAGTGATATGAACCAATGCTGTGGTGGTACTATGTCCAGGGCGGAAACCGGATTAGAAAGGATTCAGGAGAGCATTCTTGGAAAGGAAACTAGAGAGTTGTGCGTGTACAAGACGCTCAAGGACTTTGGAAAGGAAGGGTAGTATGGATATTGGACGGAAGTCAGTAAAGGAAAAAGGTTTGAATTTTTTAGGTATCGGAACTACTTGGGCATCTTTCCATGCTGATGGAAAGACACCGCTAGTAACCGAGTAGTTCAGGATATGACAAAGGACAGAAAGGATTTCATCAAGGATAGGTAGGATCATGTTTCGACTGATACAGTCATTGCCAACAGCATTGGATGAGATCGATATTATGCTCTTTTTAACATCACAAGCGGTAAATTGCTCGAAAACAAAAGGTGAATATTTAGGAGTTGGGATACGTGAAAGATCTTGTAAAGTGTTTGTTTTTGTTGTCCCATCAAAGTTGGACGAAGCAGTGAAATGTGCGTTAAGCGAATCTATATTTATATCTTTGGGGACTGTGTCATTGCGTGATTTGCCAACTCCCAAGGTTTTCAGAAATTTCCAGATTTTAACTGGATCTCCATTTTCAACCGATTTGTGAATATGATGGCGCTGTGCTTTCCTACACACCTTATTGCAGAGATTCCTGGCGCTAATGTATTTTTCCAAATTCACAGGGGTTGGACGACATTTATATTTCGCCTTGGCAGCAGCTTTCTTAGACATAAATATTTTGATTTCATCAGTGAGCCAAGGTGCAGGTAGATGTTTCAATTTAATGGCACGGATTGGTGCATGCTTATCGTACAGCTGAGTTAACTTATCTGTAAGTATTTGTACTTTGTCATCAACACAGTCTGATGAGAATATAGGAGACCAATCAGTGCTACGAGCATCTGCGCAGAGCTTCAACCGATCCATACCCCCAAAATTGCGTTTATTTATTTATTTATTTATTTATTTATTTATTTGTTACAACTGCTCAGAACACTTACAGTCACCCAATGCGTGTACTGAGCCATTAAAATACACACAAAGTACAAAAAAGAAAGTTCACATACAAAAAAATACAAAAACAAAAAGTAGAAACAAGTGATAGTACCCACGTTTCATCTCAAAGTGTCATTGTGTGACAACAAATTTATAACTGCATTCGAAATTAATGCAAACTGTGAAGAAAATATGTCAATGTTTGGGTATTGAGCAACCAGAGTGTTAAGCAGTGTGAGTGCATGACATGTGGGTGCATATTGCGCTGTATATGTCCGTACTTGAGGTGTAGCAAACAGACGGCGCGAGCGCAGTCTCGTATACTGGTCCGGCACCGATAAAGAACAACGCGACAGCGTGGCCGCATCGTCGACTTTATTATTAAGTAAAAAATAATAGTGGAAAATAAGCGCACACTTACGCCTTAATGCAAGCGTGTTAAGTCCCACCATGCCAGACACATAAAGTGATGGATATAAGTAAGGATAGTATCCATAAAGCTTTTTATAAAGATATCGGCAGAATTTTCGCTGTACGCGCTCTATCATCGTACTATACTTATCCTCGTGCGGATCCCAGATTATGGAGTTGAATTCCAAAATGCTCCGAACAAAGGAATTGTACAATAGAACTACAGTTCCTCTGCTTTGAAACGGAGTCGCTTGTCTCATCACAAAACCTAGTGATTTGAAACTTTTACTACACAGTGCTGCGATATGTGTATTAAAAGTAAGACTAGTGTCTAAAATCAAGCCTAGATCACGTATCTGTGTGACTCGTTCCAGCGGGACACCAGATATATTGTAGTTGTGACGGTAAGCTGAGAGCGAACGAGTAAAAGTTATTGTTTTGCATTTAGATGCATTGAACTCTAAGCGGTTGCGGGCCCCCCAGGCTACTACACTATTGATGTCCCGCTGCAGGGCGTCACAGTCTCTTTGCGAGTCTATACCCAAGAATAACTTCAAATCATCAGCAAACAAGAGACACTGCGCCGTGCTAACAACATCCGGCAAGTCGTTAATCATAATCAAAAAGAAAGTCGGGCCCAAAACACTGCCTTGGCTAACACCAGAGCGAGTGTCATATGAGCTAGACTGGTAGTTACCTAGCTGAACATATTGTGTACGGTGCTTAAAATAACAACAAAATAAATTTAGCAAATTTGGGGTAAATCCCATGGCTGCAAATTTCTGTAAAAGTACGTCAGTACGGACACGGTCAAATGCCTTTTTGAAATCAAAATAAGCAGCGTCGACTTGTCTACAATAGTCCATTTTAGTAGTACAATAGTCCACAAAGTTAATTAAATTGGTAGTAGTAGATTTACCAGCTCTGAACCCATGCTGACACTCACTAAGTTGTTGTTTAAGCTGTTTAGTTAACTGACTGTTTAATATAAATTCGAAAACCTTGCCAAATGCTGAGAGCACAGCAATGGGCCTATGGTTCGCCACTTGTGACCTGGAGCCAGCCTTGGGTACAGGCGTCACTCTAGACACTTTCCACAAGGCAGGATATGTGGCAGTTCTTAAAGCTAGATTAAAAATATGTAGGAGAGGTACCTCCAGAACACCTACACAGTCTTTAATAATATATGCAGGTACACCATCTGGCCCAATTGCGGAACTAGCCTTTAAACGTTTTACTGCCTGCAATAAATTAGATCGACTTATGCTTTCGATGTTAATGCGCGAAGAATACAAATTACTTACATTATCAGTTCTATCGATATTAGTATGGCCTGTTGACGGTTCTGACAAAAAAGCAGTTTTAAAATGCTCCGCAAAGGCGTCCACAGCATCTGAGCCCGACACTAAGCGACCATCATACTCAAAATCACAACTGATTTGTTGTGAAGAACGCTGTGATTTCACATAATTCCAAAAATATTTGGGATCATTTCTTATGTTTTTCTCAGCACTATCTATAAAGTTAGTATAGGCGAACTTTATTAGCTCTTTCGTACGTTGCCTATAAAAATTAAACATGACATGATTAAATTCTAAATGTAACTCTTTGTACTTTTTTAAGTGGAAATATTTATTTTTAATAGTTTGTATTATTTCTGGCGTATACCATGTAGGATACACATACTTTTTAGTATAGCCCCTTAATTCTTGTTTAATTGGGACATTGGCATCAAGACATGTTTCAAGCTGAGAATAAAAAATATCTAATGCATCATTGACGCTCGTACATGTTAGCACTTCTGACCAAGTTAACGATTCAAAGCTGTTATAAAGTGCCTTGAAGTCCGCTTTCCGAAAGTTCCACCGTCGTGAGTGTGGGTGTTGCGGTGTCGGGTAGCACGGTGGCGGCGGCGGCCGAGCCCGCGCAGCGACCGCGCGCTCAACACACAGCTCGACACCGAGCGGCGGGTGATGCGCGTCGGCCGCCACCAACGGCTCGACGTCGCCAACGACACACACATACTTATCACCTAGGCTACTCAATACCAGATCCAACATATTGCCATAACTATTTAATATTGTATTATGTTGGTTCAATTTACAAAATGACAATAGATAAGTATAATGCAAATGAACACTTTGACTACTAGACTTTAAATTGAAGTCACCTAGTACAATGACATCTAATTTTCTATACTTTGATATTATATTTTCAATAACGGTGAATGTATTGACATAAAATTCATCGTTAGAATTGGGTGGAACGTACACTACACAAATTAATACTTGCTTATGTTTTAAAGTAACAATAGCGGCCACCAATTCTATATCACAATTGTAACCGTCAATGTCAAAAACCTGTTGCACGGAATATTTTGACTGTACTGCCAATAACACTCCTCCCCAACCAACATCGTTAACACGATCACGGCGGATCACAGTATACCCTGGAGGAAATACTTCCGCATCAAGTATACTACTCAATAAAAATGTCTCAGTTAACGCATACATATTGGCACATTCACTTAGTACAGATAATTTAAACGTTTCTAATTTAGAGCGCAATCCTCGAACATTTTGGTAAAACAACATATAACGCTTAAGCTTGGGTGGTTTGCCTATCTTGCCTACGAAATCCATTCCGCCAAGGTTTCACACATATATCCTCAGGCCACTTATCTGGAGACATATACTTTTCCAAATATTTTGCTGGAACACATAATTTAAAGGACGCATAATCACCTCGCGATTTTAATGCTTCGGCGGTACAATGCACATTCGGACAAATTGTATTTAAATGTTCTATCACCTGATCGACTGACGTACCTACTTTTAAATAATACAAATGTAGGTAAGCCTTACGTTCGGCTGCCGACAGCGAAGTGGGAGTCGGCGCGGCGGTACCACGAGTCACATTCTCGCTCACTCGCTTAGCAGGACGGCGACGAACTTCGATCCAATCGGTCTCATTTTCTTCATGACAACTCACGCGCGACTCGATCGCCGCGGGTTTGTCGCTGGCGGACTGTTGCGTCGGTGACACGTGATCCGTAGTAGGGGACGAACTTGTTTTTGCGACCGGAGCTAGCTTCGGTTTATTCAGCCGAGCACCCGCTGAGATAGCCGATGCAGCCCGAACACGAGCTTCACGGATTGGACGCACGTTCGATTCCATCGATGGAGTACCTCCAGAAGTGATTTTGTGAGTGTCGTCCATCGTCACTGATTCTTTGCCAATCAACTTTTTGATAAGCTTATTTTGCTCCAAAATAAGCTTTTCTAGCGCAGACACTTTATTCTGAAGCAATATCACTGCCTTATTTAACTCCCCAATGGTGTTTTCAGCACTTTTGGTTGACATGTCTAATTGTATTACTTATTATGCTGAGGCGAATAAAACAACGACTTATTCCGCGAGAGAGAGAGAGAGTGCATAATAGTTCTCGGTTTTGCCTTTGGTGGGCGTATTTTATAAGAAATATATATTAAATCATGATAGGAGAAAGCATCTGCAGGGCACTGACCATGCTTGGAAACAAAAGTAGGGGAAGAAGTGAAAATGAGATCAAGAAGAGAACATTCATCAAGATGAGACATTTTTATTGAACTAAAGTTTCTAGGATGTTTTCAAAAGAAGGGAAAAAATTTATACGTAACGAAGGCGAATAATAAACACCTAGAAGAACTTTAGTATGATTTAGGTCCACTTCTAAGAAGATATGCTCGCCAGCATTAACGGGTGGTGGCTGTGATGAGCTGCTTACGATACGGTATGGAATATGAACACGTAGGTATATAGCAACACCGCCACCACCGCCAACCGCACGATCATTTCTAATTAGGCGGAACCCCGGAAGAGAATAGGAAGTTGATGGCAGACATGGTTTAAGCCAAGACTCTGAGACGAGAATAGCATGTATGTTCTTACAGTCAAAGGTTGTCAGCATATCTGGGAAATGAGCTGGAATACTTTGGGCATTGATATGGACTACATTAAAGTTCCCCGCGACGCCAGAAAACTGAGACTGCAGAACCTCTGCAAGTGAAGGCAAACTAGTTAAACTGTCATTGAGACTGCTAGCAGTTAAAAAGCTGTCATCGTCACTATTTGAATCTAACATATATTTTGGCTAATATATAATAATATATATAAATTAATTAACTATATCAAATATATATTATATATATATATATATATATATATATATATATATATATATATATATATATATATATATATATATATAAATATATAAACAAGTATATTATATAACTACTTAAACACAAATATTATATTTTTAAGCTGTCAAAAATCAAAAATGTCCACCCGCCAGTTGCGTGTTACAATATGAATAAATTATATACACCACACAGCTTTATAAGAATAGAAAGGAACAAGAGTCAGAGAAAAAAATTATAGATAATAAAGAAACAATAAAAAGAGCATGTTTAAGACACAGTTTGACTAGGTGAATTTGTAAAAGGAAGACAAACAGTCTCAGGATAAAAAGCCTATGATTCACATTGGCATTTGTGGCAGATAGAAGTAAAGGTGACATAACTGTCATTATGTCTGTAATAATGTCAAATCAAAGTATTATGTAAACATTATGTTAAAGTAAATATAAAATTAATGGAAAGAAAGAAGGTAGAAAGTGAGAAATAGAAAGTAAATTCACCTAGTAAAGAAAGAGAAATGTTAACCTATTTTTTCGATGCCGCAGTCCGCTTGGTTTTCGCTGTAGCAACTTTGGCTGCAGGTTTTTCTACATCGGAGCCTTTGATTTTATTAAAATCGCCCAAGCATAGAACCCGATGCCGATGACCATCTGCGTCAAGGACGAAAACGGAGCCCTCCCTGGTCCAGCACTTCGTCACGCCAAATTTCTCCCGCGCTGCCATGAACGTCATATGTCGCGTTCGGGTCAGAAACTCAGACAGCGTTACACCGGATGCTTTTAACTTTGTTTTGGCGAACCATATGCTGTCCCGCACTGATATGGTCTGAAATTTGACCAGTATGGGTCTGGGCTTGTTTGCTTGCTGTCGGCCCATTCTATGGCAACGTTGGATATCTGCTGTAGTGACTGTCTCAAACTTCAGCCGCTGCTTCACCACTTGGACAACCACCTGAGCAGTATCCTCACTCCTCTCTTCTTCAATGCCGTGCAGGAGAATCATTTTTCGACGGCTGCGTGTCTCCATGCTGTCCACTTGGCGGACAACAGACTCCAGTTGTTGAGAGAAGGACCGTAGTGTTTCCAGTATGAAGTCCTTGAATGTTCCAAACTCTTCTGCCAAGCTGCCTGTACTAGAAGAACTCTTTTTGACTAGATCCGCTTCGAACTTGGCCATCCGTTCCTCAAAATACTGCTGGATATTCTGGATGGAGGATTCCATACTGATGCAGCAAATCTAATGTGTGTGTTTGTGCTGATAATGTTGTGATCATGCGGAGATAACACTTGACTGGCAGGTATTTAACCTTAACTGTGTTTATAAGTCATTAAATATATTAATATTATGATATTACTATTTTATTTAAAATAATTTTAATAGCACTTTTAAAAATAGGTATTTGCACTTAATAAATCATTTATTAATATTGATTAATTATTTATTATTTATTAATATCGATGAGCACAATTATTTGTTCCCTGTCTGAATGTCTCACGTCTTTTATATTCGAATTATTACTTTACTAGTTGCCTTGAATATCTCGCGAAGAGAGCGTTAATCAAAATTATTATAATATGCCAATAATTATAGAGTAATTACACGTTTATTAGCATTAAGAACAGGTTCTCGGAGGTAATCGTGCATCAGCCAATGCAATATGTTTTGAGAATGTGCACTCAAATGTCAGAAGTTTATGATCTGACGAGCAATTAGTAAGTTATGTTGTGATGTGCCTCGGCCTTGCCTTTTAGTATGTTTTTTTTATATAAATGAACACACAGTTAGTCTTTTAGTTGTAGAAGTAATTTAGCATAATTTGGTGGACTTGGATTCTGTAAGACGAAACAACCCTATCCAAATATAGGGTATATTTGGATAGGGTTGACTACGGAACCCTTCATGGACGAGTCCGACTCGCACTTAATTTATATTTTTTTAATAGGCGCCTTGAAATTGACATTAAAGAGACTTGACTTTCTTAATAGTTCGGCAAAGTTAAGCAACGTTAGTGAGGTCACCACTTGGATGGGTCAACGGTGACCGCTTGTGTGGCATTTATATTGGAGCGTTACCTTACTTCGGAGGGCACGTTAAGTCGTCAGACACGGTTCTTCTTTTAGAAGAAGAATAGTCAGACCAGGTTGGTGGCCTTCGGGTGGTCTAAAAAAGTCTGACACCAGTCTGACACACTCACAAGAAAAACAAAACAAATATAAGCTACTATTACCTGAGACTGCCTCCGTGGTCCAGTACATAGCGTATGCGGCTGCTGTTTGGGAGGCCCCCGGGTTCCATTCCCGAGTAGGGCTTACTGAGTTTCCCAATTGTCAGTAGCAGCACTAAGTCTGGCAATGAGGCCGGTAACGGTAAAAGGCTCGCCCCCTATAAGGTGGGTATTCATAAGCGAAATGTAGGTGTAACATTACACCTCTGCCTACCCCTTCATTTTTTTCATGATTCAGGCGTGACGAAATAAAGAAAAAAATACTTTTTTCAGAGATCATGTTTTTAATTAGAACTTACTTATTATGTAATAACTTGAAGCGCTTAATTGATCATTAATGGTACTTAATCTCATGGCGGGTTGTAATTAAACGATTACAGAAACTTATAATTTTGTTATTACTGGAATTATAACTACAGAATTAATGTCGGACTTATTTTAATTACACAGTTTTAATGACTTTATTTTACACACCAGTTACGCATCGAATAAAGTAACTCTGCACTATTTGAATTATGACCGGTTTACACGAACTTAGTAGCTAAGCGCTTAGTACTTGTCACTAATACTAAGTCCTCATGTGTAAACTCCCTGATTAGTGCTTAGTATTAGTTCTGTGAATAGTGCAAGTGAATAGAAAACGATCCTATTTACTACGACAAGCCGATACCCCCACCACGATTTACTAAGCACTTGTCGCTTGCTGACCGTGTGTAAACAGCTTGACAAGTTAGTTAGTGACAAGTTGTACCGGGAAGTGAAAACACGTGTGTTATAATAATAAGTATGTATACATATGTAGCATAAACAAAATATCTATCTCTATTGTCTTCTCTGTCTGTCTTATTTCGAATGTCTAGTCACTAATAACTTCTACTGGCTCCAACGTGTAAACGGTTACTTGTTACTTGTCATGTTGAGGCTTAGTATAGTGACAAGTACTAAGCGCTTAGCTACTAAGTTCGTGTAAACCGGCCTTTAAGGATTTTAAACTTCATAAATTACTTCCTGAGTAGTCTAGTGAATAGGGTATGCGTCTGTTCATGGGGTGGTCCCGGGTTAGAAACTCGGGTCGGGAAAAAGTGTTACTGTGTTTTTGCCGAATTCTCAATAGCGGCATGGAGTATGGCAATGTGCCCGGTAACGGCAATAGGCTCGCCTCCTGTTACGAGGTATCTACAAATTTATTACATGTTGAAATATGGGTGTAATATTACACCTCTGCTTACCCCTTTGGGGATACTATCATACCTACTTGAGTCTATAGAAGAGAGTATCATAAATTATGATTATGATGCAGGTATTTTTAGCAATAGGACAAAAAGTGCCTTAGAATTCTATCTATCCCCTCCAGCATAGGTTGTAGGTAGTAGAGCCTTGCTGATTTCAGCATGAATGGGCCGGCTCGACCGGGGAAGTACTAGGCGTCTCACAGAAAATCGACGTAAACTAACAGTACCTTAACTGTTGCTTTTCGTTCGGTGAGTGAGAGTGCCGGAGGCCCTATCCCCTATTCCTTCTCCCACTCCTCATCCAATCCATTTTCCCAACCCCAAGGGGCGGCAACGCACTTGTGACTCCTGTGGTGTTGCTTGTGTCCATGGGTGGCGGTAATTGCTTACCATCAGGCGATCCGTCTGCTCGTTTGCCGCCTATTACTATAAAAAAAAGGTATATTTTTAACAAATATAGTATGGTTTGTATTTTCATTTATTGTATTTTGATAAATTAATGATAAGCAGCCTTTATGCAAATATCCTGTCTTGAGTTTCAACCTTACCAATAAAGTTTTATCATAATTGGGACAGTATTCTTAAAAACAAAACAGAGTTACTTTCGGTCTTAACCATAATACGAAACACTATTACATTGGCATAATATATAGTGAAATCAAATAACTACAATGTAGATTCTACCTATCAATATATATAGCATCAAGAAAACTAAAAATATTCATAAATGTATACATAACACCCACACTCAAGAGCGTGGAATCGAACGCGTGACCTCCGGCTTAGCAGTCACGGTCACTCACACTAGACCAACGGGCCAGTCGATCAGTATGGATTAAATAATACTAGTTGATTCTTTTAAGTTAACGTTTAGAATGTGTATATAAAGACTAGCTAGAAAAATGTCCGTGTGGTGACGGATTAAGAATACGGATTGTCACCACCCCATATCATCCCATGGCGCATGGGTGTCGTAAGAGCCGACAGAGGGAGCATACTATGCAGAGAACAGCACTGTAAGAGAAGGAAAACTTGATACAAACCCTATACCAAACCAACCAGCCAGCGTGGTTTAGTAGGCCAATTCCTCCTTTCAAAGGAGAGGCCCAGTCCAGCAGTGGACTGTTACAGGCTGAAGATGAGAAAAATTATATCTTGACAAAATTCATTCAAATTGATAACGCTTAGCTCACATCACCGTCAGCTTTGTATTATATAAACTGTCCCACGCACGGAACTATTTTCACTATGAGAAGGGTTAGGCTGCACGCAGGCCAAGTTCAAGGTGGCAGACTTCACATGTCTTTCAAGGACTTACAGCATGTACAGCATACTTGTACGCAGGTTTCGTCGCGAAGTTTTTTATAGTAATAGGCGGCAAACGAGCAGACGGATCGCCTGATGGTAACCCGCGCCTTGGGGGTTGGGAAAAGGGATAGGATGAGGAGTGGGATGAGGGAATAGGGAATTGGACCTCCGGAGTCCGGCACTCTCACTCACTCACCGAACGAAACGCAACAATTTAGGTACTATTACTTTACGACGATTTTCTGTGAGAGGGTAGTACTTCCCCGGTCGAGCCGGCCCTTTATGCCGAAATCAGCAAGGCTCTACTGCCGTTAAGTTTTCCTGAACGAAACTGTGAGAAGTTTAGCAAGCGATAATTAGCAATTTCACACGCACATCCCTTGGAAAAGATAGTGATGCACGCGGTGGTTTCAACCCCAGTCTATTGGTAAGGCCACTTCGCTATCGCTGGCTTTAAAGTTTTTTTATTAACCAATGCTGTCACTGCTTTGCAAAGTCCTCTAAACACTCCTCGAAGCCTTCCTGTTATTTTTTAAATACCATACGTGTAATGAACGGCGATGACGTATCGCGGTACACACGTGAAAGCACTCAACGCGTCTCCATTTGCTGATTGATAGTCGCCGCGCCCGCGCGCTAATGTGTCCTAACCTTTACAATTATCTCGCCTCGACTCATTTTCACGTGAAATTTATGTATTTCGTTTGTATTTGTTATGGTTAATCTATAATTCTATACTAATATATAACGCTAAAGAGTTTGTTTGCTTGAACGCGCTTATATCAGGAACTACTGGTCCGATTTGGAAATTTCAGTATTAGATAGCCCATTTATCGAGAAATGCTATAGGCACGGTAATAATATCTAACAGTATTGTAACTCCATACAAACGCACGAAACTCGAGTTATACCTACGCGCCTCGAGCAGAGTACCCATTAGACTGGGCGGACTGTGCCTACAGTACCCGCAGCCGCTATCGTGCCGCAGCTCGCATGCGGCGCGTCTGGTAGGTATATAACTCACGAAGACGGCCGAGTTACAATACTGTTAGATTATATTACCGTGCTATAGGCTATATATATAACATCACGCTATGAGCCACGGAAGCGGAGCAGTAGCCCTAAATAACGCGGGTAAAATCGCGGGCTCATCTAGAACAATGTTTCCCAAACATTGTTCTGCCATGGCCCGGTAATTTTCATATTGTCCCTTCGTGACCCATTGAATACTTTTAAACACAAGCTGGTTCCATTAAGGTTAAATAATACACATTTATTAATACATAGTAGAAATGTATTTTAAGAATACAAGGTACTTAATTATAATATTTTGGTATCGCCTATTTAGTCACTAAACTATACGTCGAATTATTTTTAAAACAAGGCGGGTATGTTGTGACCCGATAGTTTATTTTGACGGCCCAGTACCGGGTCGCGACCCGGCAAATGGGAAACGCTGATCTAAATAAATACATTACTTAATGTTTAAGATGTAGTCAATTGCACGGATGGATGGCATATTTTAAGTAGGTAGGTATTCTTCTTGTTTTACACTGCTTCGTGCTGTAGGTTCGATTCCAGAAGGTAATAACAATGGGTGTGATATGGGCATTGTTGTTTCGGAATCGATGTTCTTTTGGTCTGGGTTTGTGTGTGAGTTAAGATAAAATAATATTATCATATCTGCATTATCTGTGACGCGCTTAATATCTTATCCGTAGATTGAATCGTAGACCTCTGATGTAGACGATTTTTTCGACATACGCCACGACCCACATAACCAGTTTTCTGTTACTCCATGCATTGTATATAGTTCACTTTAACCAACCATCAATTCAAGAACCAGTATAAAATGACCGGTTTTCGTACCACAAGTCTACTATAACCAGGTCAGAATATATTGGACATTTGGCTTGTGTTGCTGTACTTCTCAAATCTACAATTGCTGCGCCTTGTGATTTATTACAGTTCGCTAATAAAGGTCTTAATTTAAGCCTCTATTTTGTACTAGGTTATGACCGCGGCTTCGTCCGCCTGGGCGTCGGTATGTAATGACAATGAGAGTTACCGATGTATCAGCTGTTCCTGCAAAGTTTTATCCAAAACCCATGCAGTTACTTTTGCGTGAAAGAGTAAATCATCCATCCATACATTGACTGTCACAAACTATATCAAACTTTAAATAATAAAAGCAGAATTGCTAAAAGTTTCATCAAAATCAGTTCTGTAATATTGCGAGAAAGAAAGAATAAGAGACATTCATCCATACCAGATGGATCTTCACACACTTGCGCATCTATCTACATGTTGCTGCACTAAAAGTATCGGGAATGGAATATTTCCACTGTTCCTGTCATATTAAAATCAGTTCTGTAATATTGCGAGAAAGAAAGAATAAGAGACATTCATCCATACCAGATGGATCTTCACACACTTGCGCATCTATCTACATGTTGCTGCACTAAAAGTATCGGGAATGGAATATTTCCACTGTTCCTGTCATATTAAAATCTCCTTGGTTTTAAAAATCGAATACCATTTATTTATTTAAAAAAAGATTCTCGGTCTTGTCACAAGGTTTTTTCAAACTTGTTTAGTCGTTGAGAAAATGGAATTGACTCGAGAAAAGAGTAAGAGCGATGATTTATTATGACTTCCGAAGTGGTTTAACTCAAAAACAGTGTGTTGACCGGATGATTTCTGCATTTGGTGATGAAGCCCCATCCAAAACCACAATTTATCGCTGGTTTGCTGAATTTCAACGTGGACGTGTCAAGCTCAGTGATGATCCCCGTCAAGGTCGTCAAAAAACTGCAGTCACCCAAGAAAACGTTGATGCTGTGCGTAAGCTGATTGAGGAAGATCGACATGTGACATACCGCGAAATTCAGGCAACTTTAAACATTGGCATGAGTCAAATACAAATAATCTTGCATGAACAATTAGGTGTAAAAAAGTTGTTTTCCCGATGGATACCGCATTCGCTCTGTGAAGAGCAAAAAGCGGCTCGCGTTACTTGGTGCGTCAGAACTCTCGAAAGATTCCACGCAGGATCCTCAAATGCTGTATACAACATAGTATCAGGTGACGAATCCTGGATATACGCGTACGAACCCGAAACAACAAACCAGTCACGAGTTTAGGTGTTCGAAAATGAGTTAAAGCCAACAAAAAATTTTCGGTCGGAGTGTTGCAAAAAAAATGGTGGCCACGTTTGTCTCCAAAACCGGCCATGTTACGACTATTCCTCTTGAGGGACAAAGAACGGTTAATGCAGAATGGTATGCTAGCATTTGTTTGCCACAGGTCGTTTCTGAACTCCGTAAAGAGAACTGCAACCGCCGCATCATCCTCCATCACAACAATGCGAGTTCTCACACCGCGCACAGAACAAAACAGTTTTTAGAGTAAGAAATATTAGACCATCCGCCGTACAGCCCCGACCTAAGCCCTAATGATTTCTATACTTTCCCTAAAATAAAGAATAAATTGCGTGGACAGATATTTTCATCACCTGAAGAAGCTGTGGACGCCTACAAAACGGCCATTTTGGAGACCCCAACTTCCGAATGGAATGGTTGCTTCAATGATTGGTTCTATCGTATGGAAAAATGTGTCAAATTTCGCGGAGAATACTTCGAAAAGCAATAAATACATTTTTAAATAGTAATGTTCTGTCACTTCCTTGATTCCCGAAATTTTCAGTGCCGCCCTCGTACATTATAAAAATTAATCTCTGAATGTGTTGCTAAGCGCAAATCTCGACAGCAGCTGAACCGATTTAGCTAATTATTTTTTTATAATATTCCTTGAAGTACGAGCATGGTTCTTACGGAGAGAAAAATTAAAATAATGACTGTTACTGTTAGGCGGTACGAAGTTCGCGGGGTGAGCTAGTAGTATTATATATCTCACATAGTAGCAGGATTGCTACAAAATTTCATTTTCAATTCCATCAAAAACCATTCAGTAGTTTTTGCATGAAACAGTTACATACAAACAAACAAACTTTCGCGTAGTAGTAAGATAGCAACCATACCACAGGGGGCCTTAATTGACCTCATCTGACCACATTTAGTCTCGCGACCATGTCCAAGCCTTATCTTAGGGGTGTGATTGACATGACCTAGCCTTAATCGAGTTTTCCAACTAAAAAAATATTCAGAATAATATTGAATATTAATAATCTCGTTATAGTGATCATGAATAAAGTATAATGAATATATTAAGTTTGTTTTAGTAGATTTGTGGCACATTAAAAACAAGTTATGGTGTCGTTAGGGGATTGTAGTATTTTTGTCTCCTGACAACTTGTGAATCATCTTCCAAATGAGAGGGCGAGAAAGTAATATTTTGCGAATATTAGGAAACTTATGGTATATCCATCCAAGTGTGGTGACGGATTAAGAATACGGATTGTCACCACCCCATACCATCCCATGGGTCGTAAGAGCCGACAGAGGGAGCATATTATGCATAGAACAGCACTGTAAGAGAAGGAAAACTTGATACAAACCCTATAACAACCCGTTTGGCCAAACATAGGAGGCCAATTCCTCCTTTCAAGGGAGAGGCCTAGTCCAGCAGTGGACTGTTAAAGGCTGATGATGATGATTAGGTCTAGTGACCTATATCTATCCATGTAGGTACATAGTAGTAGGATTACTGTAGTCAGTAATCCTACTACTATGTACCTACATGGATAGATATTTGTTACTCATTCATTCATGGTAAAAAGTTCTAAACTGTTTCTGAATAATCTTTTCTGCAAAATATTATATAGACCATCCCACAGTGCGTAGTTTTGCAGACAGGTGCGTAGTTTCATGGGAGTCTGGTAATTTCAAAGGTGCTGCGCGCGTCCGTTCCCCAAAACAACGCCTCGTGGAAAGCGGCCATTATACATTAAAGTAGTACTTAAGCTACCTGTAACCACTAGCATCAGCGGGCCATTGTTTTATATAAAACAAAACCTTTCAACGGCAAGTGAACCCTTAATATTGTGTCATGCTTACTCATCGCCGTCCTGGCGTTATCCCAGTTAAGTACCTCCAAAACCTACACGTCTTAGAACCCTGGGCAGACAACGATCTTCATGACAGCTGGGACCGAAGATTTAATGCGCGCTCCGAGGCACGGGGCTAGAGATAATATAATTAACAATTTAATACGTCATTGGTGCGCACCATGAATTCGAACCCGATACTCTCGGCAAGGCATTCTATTCGTGTCTGTTTATTGCTTATTATTTCTTGTTATTTTTATTCCAAAAGTGTATATTATACTATACTTCTACGCCTAAAACATTTCTATGAAATTATATCATCAATTTGCTCGTTCATGACTATCGAAATGTACAACAGCGAAGCGAGACAGTTGACAATAAAAATAGAATTTTCATTGTATAATAATGAAGTTTCCCCTCCCGGGGTAGTTGTGAAATATGTAAATGTAACACCGATACATTTGAAATGATACCTACTATGTGGAGCGTAAAAACTCGATTCAGTATTACCAAGTTGAGGGCAGGCAACACTGGCAACGAAGCAAAACGCAACTAAGTTCGTTTAGATTCTATGAGGTGCTCCCGTAGCGGATAGTTACTAATCTAGCTAAAATTGGGTCGTTGTGAAAGGCTATCTTTCTTTTAAAAATCATTAAATTGACTTCAATGAGATGCTGCGAACGGAGATCTCTCTACTGGGTCCATAAAGTTTCTCTTACTAACACACACCACTAACACGTAACACCTTTATGTAACTTATGGAGTGCAATAAAATATTGAGTATTGAGATGCAATCATTTTTACTTGCTATACCTACTTGTACCTAGTTACGAGTGAAGATATTGTAAATGTGCTATGGTCGAAATATAATCCTTAACTATTAACCTAATGGAAGGAAGGAGGAACCCACCACGCACCCTCGGATTGACCACCCCAACTATTGCAATAGAAAAAGGTTGACAATACCGAACTGCTCTAAAAGGATAAGGATAGGAAGATAATATATAGGAATATAACTATATAAGATATAGGAATGGTATGGGTTCCAGGAAGATACTTGACTTGCAGTATCCCGCTGTATGCGCCGACTATTCTTCGACACGAGTTTCGCCTCTGCACGAGGCATCTTCAGGAGCGATGGGCAACGACTGAGCCTATCTTCTATCCTTAACTATTATTATATAGTATTCGTTTGTGAAGAATTTTAATATTCCAAATCAAAACGTGATGCATTGGAAAATATGTCATAAGGTCATACTCATAACTGTTTGTATTAAAGCTCTGTATTGCAAAATACAGCGAAAATAATCTAATGTCGTGAGCCGGATTCCAGTCTAGTTGATGTTAAAGATTTGTTGGTCTTGCTTGTGAGATTTTATGCATCACTTCATTTTAGCTTCTCCTAGCTCACATAACAGAGCGAAGATAAGCGAATTTAGCCACAATTCGCTTCAGTCCCTGTGTGAGTGGATATTTAGACGACTGCCGCAGAACTACTTTTCCGATGCTAATACAATAAAATACTTTTATGTAACCCATTTAGGAGGGTGAGTGCGTGAGCCTTTTCGCCCACTTTTAGGGTGCGTTTGTATTTGACAGGATATTTGCCTTGTAAGGTCTAGAAAATTCCGCTCGTTAGGGACTTTTATCTTATACCTCAGGTGGCAAAAAATCTTTAGTCTATTTTCTTCAGGTAAATTTTCTTTCGTCGAATTAGATTTTCGCCCTCAAGCATTACATTAGAAGGGAAATTAAAGTTATAACTCAGAGCAATAATTATAATTTGCCAGAACCGTATTTGATTGCTGCTTCTTACTTAGATATGTACCTTAGTCGTCTTATAGGTTGATGTCATCATCAGCCTTTAACAGTCCACTGCTGGACTAGGCCTCTCTTTTGAAAGGAGGAATTAGCCTACTATACCACGCTGGCCAAACGGGTTGGTATAGGCTTTGTATTAAGTTTTCCTTCTCTTACAGTGTTGTTATCTGCATAATATGCTCCCTCTGTCGGCTCTTACGACACCCATGGGATGATATGGGGTGGTGACAATCCGTATTCTTAATCCGTCACCACACGGACATATATATATATAGATAGCTTGATGTGTTTTACGCATATTGGGATATTAATTTGATTTCGTGGCGTTTTAATCGACGATCATCCTTTTCTTTGCCTTTTATGGTGGTATACAAACCATTGCAGTTGACTTGCCAACAATAGGAAATGGAACATCGAATCGTCTGTGTTGTTCCTGCATTCCAAAACTAGCCTTATTCTTTATATACGAACATATCCTTATTTCTATAGCAACATATATTTCGCCAATAAACTCATCCACAAAACTGGCATTCTCACTGGCAATACTGCTATAGCGCTGTTTTATTTTTATTGCCAGTTATGCCAAAATATATGGCAGATATGTGTCTGTTTCAGCATGTTATTTTTTACTGATAGTATGAAAAAAGGGCGAATATATTTTTTGTTATAGGCTTGAAGTTTTGATTTGGTGATAAACATAAAAAAATGTTTGTTACGTGTTACAAAAGGGTAGACTTTGGAAACTGCCTCGCAAGCGAAAGAATTTATTTTTTATTTTTTATAGACACACGCCTGTATCCTCGAAGGGGTAGGCAGAGGTGTAATATTACACCCACATTTCGCCATGAATTTTTAGGTCCCACGTAATAGGGGGCGAAAGAATGTACGAGTAAAACACTAAAATTACTTATTCTTTCGCTATTGGTAAGAAAAAGCTCTCCAAGCATTACTATCTCAGCATTGTCCCGGTTGCTATCCAAACTTTTTAAGAGCCTGGATTACGCTTTCCTGCGAGATGTCTCCATATTGCCCGGTTTTCGTCGTCCATAGTTAAGTCCGTTGGCACTCATATCAAAGACGAATGACAAGCCCCAGTAAGCATTCTCATAAAAAAAAATCTAGTAATATTTTCACGTAGGTTAGGATATCGAATGACCAATGTCCTTGTCTAAACTTCAAAAGTCCAAGCTTAAGATATGTTTCCAAATCTAAATGGAGAACAACGTTGGAAACGTGTTAAATGGTTCGATTCAGAACGAAACACTTACTGAGATCTCTGTCGTGTGCGGCAAAAGACAGACAACCTAAAGTGTGATTTCGCGAGGCACGTAGTCTGAATGCATGCTAGCCAATAGGCAAAGAATGTTACGCAATGTATGCCGCACCGCACTACACATAGCAGACTAGACCTTGCAGAAGATGGTGTGATGAACAAGATGTCTTCCACATGAACTGGCCTTGCTTAAAACCTATAGAGATACTTGGAGGAGTGTACGGTACACCGCTTACACTGATTACCCGGTCTTAGCCCAGTAGCAGAACAGTAAGTATAGGTTAATAACAAAATACGTCTACTCTTTTTACTTTTATTTAATTTTTCTGCTACAAACAGTGGGAATTTCAGGCAAACCCTTCTTAGTGCACCACTACAGTCCCCAAGGAACATACATGCCAAACTTCAACTTCCTGCGCCTAATTGCCTGTAGCTTGACTGTCACTCATTACGTAACGCAAGATTTGTATATAAACAGAAGAAGGTAACTAGAAAGGCTCGAGGTAACTTGATTTCAAAAGCCAATTAACCTGGATTATAATACAATAGCAGGCAGGGCCATTATCTGGCGTCTTTGGCTAAACGACAAAGAAGGACTTCCTAATAGAGTCGTATCGAGTTTTCGGTTCCAATCAATGTTGGCTTACATTTGTGCCGAAAATATCGCCCTTGACCGAGACTGCTCGGCGACTGGCTAATTAGTTAATTTTATTTAGAGCTTATCGACGCATAGATAAATTAAGTGATCTTCACACGCCTGACTCGGCTTTGATTTGAGATAGATATATAGCTGAGATATTACTGTTGTTTTTATTTTAAATTGTCTTTCGGGATATATACCACGTACCTTTCTTTGAAGTAATAGATATTTCGGCACTGTTGCAAGCGCCATGTTCGTTTGTTTATTTTGTAGTTTTTGTAGTTGACGACCCGGCAGCGCAGCGGGAGTGTAACCAACTTCCACAAGCGCGCGTCGCTGGTTCGATTCCCGCCAATATTACTATTATTATAGACAAATAAAATTATCGTCACACACCTGAATCGACTTTGATTTGAATAGATGTAAGGCTGAGATATTACTTTTGTTTTTGTAGTTTTAGTAATTGACGACCCGGTAGCGTAACGGGAGTGTAATCACCATCCACACTGAAGGCCGAGGGTTCGATTCCCGCTAATATTATTAATATTATAGACAAGAAAATGAGCGTCATTAGAGTATTATTTGAATACATATACCGCTAAGATAATGCTTTTTCTTTATAATGATGTTTGCTTGAGATAACACTTCAATTTCCTTTCTGATCTCTCTAACATCCTAAATGCTGTTGTATTTATTAATAATTTTCTCGGTTTCGCTCTATTTCCCGGTCGAGTAAAAGCAACTCTGTCTAGTTGCCAGTCTAATTTATACTATGCATTACACTGGCCCGCCCAGCAGTGGGACAACATGCCCAAAACGAAATTCAATAATAATATCGTGGGAATACACGGCCAACTTAGTTCATACATTAATGAGTTTATTTACCTTCACACTAAGGTTACAACTATTACCGTTGGCATAACTGTTATAATGACTCATTATCGGCGACCTTCAGCGCCATCTAACGCTCGAATTACGCAACGATATCAATGAACTCACAACGCCATCTGTCGGTCGAACGTTTCGTAATACTATTTCGAATGATCTTGATACGTGTAAAGGCTAATCGTCGATGTTATCAAAATTGATTGAGTGCGCTATACATATGCATGTTCGTTAGACGATTACTCCGTTTATTATTAATTAAATTAGTACTTGCCCTCGAGGTTGTTTAATCGATTTATTATTTAATTAAATGAGTTTTAAAATTTATTTAGTCTTTGATATGTATTTTGATGTTTTATGTGGATTGTGTTGTGTGTACTTGTACATAAAATATTAATATATAAAATCCTTGCGTTACTGACTGACTGACAGACACGCTACAGCCGAAACTATTGGGCGCAGGAAGCTGAAATTTGGCATGTATATTCCTTGGGGACCGTAGGGGTGCACTAAGACGGGATTTCCCGAAATTCCCAAGGGATCGGCCAAAACGGGTAAATTTGAAAAAAATGCAGGCGTAGCTGCTGGCGTCCTCTAGTAAATGTATAAATGTTTTGTTGATGAGGCTAGATTTAAGATTTTTATCTAAGTAGCAGACAAAAGTTTATTTTGTGTTGTCTCCTAGTAAAGACCCTAGTGGTAAAGGACTCTGGGAAGCCGGAAAACGTGAGTGTCATTCTGATTCAGCATCTCTGTGTGACGAGCACGGGCTTGCAGTTTGATTGAGATTACCCGGGCAAACAGGAAAACAGACAAACGTTTAAAAAAAGGTTTTTTGTGACTTGGTATCGTGTATAGGTCGGTTCACGAAAGATGACCACTGCGCAGAAATCATTTTTTAGGTCCCCGTGGAGGTGCGGGGTGAGGCGCGGGTGGAGTGCCAATGGCGTGGCTCCATTCTTGACGCATTCCCTAAATGCGTCAAGAATGGAGCAACGCCATTGGTGCACGAATGTACATATGCGCGACGGCCGCCATTTGTGGTCAACTTTCGTGAATTTACCTATACTTTATGCACTTCAAAGCCATTGTTATTTTGAGATCAAAGTCAGACATAACTTTGATTTTAAATTGCTTGGTAACTTCAATTTTATTTACTTAATACTAGCTGACCCGGCGTATTATTTTTTGTGCAAACCTTCTTCTGCCAATATTGACCACATAAAAGAAAGATATTTCAACTTGGTCCAGGAAGCTATGCGCCTATAAACATCTGTATTTTTACATTGAACGTGTATACATTACTAGAGGATGCCCGCGGTTACACCCGCGTTATTTAGGCTACGGCTCTGCTCCCGTCGCTCATAGCGTGATGTTATATAGCTTACAGCCTTCCTCGATAAATGGGATATCTAACACTGAAAAAATTTTTCAAATCTGACCAGTAGTTCCTGAGATTAGCGCGTTCAACCAAACAAACAAACAAACTCTTCAGCTTTATAATAATACTACTCGACGCCAGCGGCTTCGCACGCACATATTTTCGAATTTCCCGTTTTGCCCGATCCCGTGGGAATTTCGGAAAATCCCGTCTTAGTGCACCCCTACGGTGCCCAAGGAACATACATGCTAAATTTCATCTTCTTACGACCAGTAGTTTCGGCTGTAGCGTGTCCGTCAGTTAGTCAGTAACGCAAGGATTTTATACATTAAGATTATACTAATTAATTACGAACACCTACTTTTACATGCGTCAGACATATACACAATTGATATATTAGTACTAGAGGAAGCCAGTAGCTACGCCTGCATTTTTTTACATTTACCCGCTTTGGCCGATCCCGTGGGAATTTCGGGAAATCCCTTCTTAGTGCACCCCTACGGTGCCCAAGGAACATACATGCTAAATTTCATCTTCTTACGACCAGTAGTTTCGGCTGTAGCGTGTCTGTCAGTCAGTCAGTAACGCAAGGATTTTATACATTAAGATTATACTAATTAATTACGAACACCTACTTTTACATGCGTCAGACATATACACAATTGATATATTAGTACTAGAGGAAGCCAGTAGCTACGCCTGCATTTTTTTAAATTTACCCGCTTTGGCCGATCCCGTGGGTATTTCGGGAAATCCCTTCTTAGTGCACCCCTAAGGTCCCCAAGGAACATACATGCCAAATTTCAGTTTCCTGCGCCCAATAGTTTCGGCTGTAGCGTGTCTGTCAGTCAGTCAGTAACGCAAGGATTTTATATATTAAGATTAAGAAAGAAGATAAGATAATACCTGTGTAAATCCAGGGCGGGTCAATTCTATAATAAATGAAGTTCTGTGTCTTGCCTGATTCACTTAGCAGTCGCGCAACTTCTGAAAGTGTTGGGAGTTTCTCCTTAGGGTCACAATCACGTCAAATTAACAGCCTGTCCGAGATGAGAAAGTGACGAGTTGGAATTACTTTGTGTAATAAGATATTAGATCTGTTAACTATTAATGGAACTGTTTGTTTGTTTAGATGTAAATTAACTTGTTTCTGCTCGCGGGTTCGACCGCGTTGGTGTCGGTTTTTGCGATAAGGTGTCCTGCACAAATTACGTTACAAGTACTTATAGAGTGGATTCCGTGTGGTGACGAATTAAGAATACGGAATGTCACCACCCCATATCATCCCATGGGTGTCGTAAGAGCCGACAGAGGGAGCATATTGTGCAAAGAACAGCACTGCAAAAGAAGGAAATCTTGATACAAAACCTATACCAACCCGTTTAGCCAGCGTGGTATAGTAGGCCAATTCCTCCTTTCAAAGGAGAGGCCTAGTCCAGCAGTAGACTGTTAAAGGCTGATGATAATAGAGTGGGGTTGATGAAGTGTTACTGTGTATGATTAATGAGATGGTGATGTGATGTAAGGACGGAGGATGGCAATAAACAAAACATGAAAATAGTGTAACGTAATTTATGTGCTATTTAGATGTATTGGCTATATTACTGTAAAGTTTTATGAAAATCTGTTCAGTAGTTCTCATAATCTTGAAATTTTTTATACTAGTAACAATCTTTCTGGCCTTCTTTTTCTTGTCAACTTAATGTGGTTACTTTCATAGTCCTCCCATCATATAATTTACTCGTTTATAGGGGTAGATAGATTTACTACGGAATTCAATATTCGATCTATAGATAGATCTGTAGATTTTAGATTCGTTTTTGACATAAGCTCCATACAAAATATGTCAAACATGAATCTCGAATCTCAAAATCCATGTATGGATCGAATATTAAGAATGGCCGTTAGTTTAAAGACATAATATTATTATTCCTTTTGTGTATAAATTTCAATAAAAATAATAATTCGGTCTTTTATCTTGATCAACAACGTAGGTATGTGGATCTTCGGGCTAGATATAAAAATACATATTCTTTTTATTTCACCAGTGTATTCTAAAATCGCCAACCATGCATTTCGTTGACTCGGCGGTATTTTATGAGAACATTTCCAAGTTATTCAAACAAGCGAAGCGGAACTAGTGCAATAAATAACGTGGCGAGTAACGCTACAATGTTTTTCTTATAAATCAGCGCACACCCTTAGGTTATTGACACACAGACACACGCACACACACTGTACAGGGGGATTCTATATTCGTATGTTTTCATTTTGATATAAAAGCTACTAAATTTGACTAGTCATCAGCCTGAGTTTGACCTGATGCTACCAGCTGCTTCCTTATTTTATGGGTAGATGGACCAAAGATTTTCCAACTTTAAAATAGACGTCTTTTGATTTGCCATAGGTTTATATAGTTATAAAATCAAGTCATTTGTAATTGTTAGCCGATAGAAACTGAAAGCCGAAGTACTTTTTGACGTTACGATCGGTAGTTCGATATTTTTCTTGTAATATCGAATGGTCGGAAGACCAGTGACAGAGAAGTATGGAAGTGAAGAACATATTGCACCCACCTCAAGTTAATAGGGTATTTTACCCCATGTGAAAAAAATATAATAACGTATATTTAAGATAGTATTACCGTAAAACATACGGAATATATTAGTTACAGCTCATAAAATGAATAAATAGAATTTTAAAACCATTTTAAAGAATCCCGTTTTAGTATCTGTGATTTAATCACGCAAAACAGCAGCCGCCATGACGAATGTCATTAAAGTCAAATGACGTCATAAACTTAGTAGAATTTTAAACAACTAAACCACGTGACTGTCAAAAATGCAAGCATTATCCGTTGTTTACTAATTATGTTGCATAAGCAAGATGGCTTCCAACGTTTTTGTCTGATAAACCGCGAACATTTAAAATGTAAATTTAAAAGTTGTTTAAAAACTACTTATCAACTGAATATATTTTTGTAATTTTTCTACAACTTTCTTAAAGTCATAGGATCATCTTGAGACACTTTTCAAAAAATGGTGTAATACCCTATTGTGCCTAAAGCAAGAGGATGATGATGGTAACAATTAATAAAATAATGCTATTCAACAAATAATATCTCATCGCAATGACGTAGTGGACCTGTGACATCAGGACTATGAGCTATAAATCTAATACTAATATATAAAGCTGAAGTATTTGTTTGTTTGGTTGAACGCGCTAATCACAGGAAATACCGGTCCGATTTGAAAAATTGTTTCAGTGTTAGATAGGTAATTTATCGAGGAAGGCTATGGGCCTATATAACATCACGCTATGAGCCACGGGAGTGGAGCAGTAGTCTTAAATAACCTGGGTGTAACCGCGGGCATCATCTAGTATTTAGAATAAAGGTGGCAATAAAGTATCAGCCTGTATAACGTACGCATATACGCAGCCGCACGCACACACGCAACGCATCTATTTATACGTATGTAACGGGAACACTTACAATATCTATTAGGAGCTATTATAATATCGGCTGTGATTAATATCGCCGTGGTGAAAAGTGTTGCGTCCCGTAGTGTGGCGGTTCGATATGAACTCTGTCATAAATCATATGTGATGCGAGTTCCGACTTAGTGTTGGTTTACATGCTTAGGTTTTTGAACGCCGTTGTGAGAATAGTTGGATTGTATTTGTAACTAGAATTTAGCCCGCGGTCCGCTCGTATAGATATTGATTAAAATATGCCCACGAGTTTGCATGTCATTTCTATTTTGACCAGGAAAATCATTCCGCATTCCGCCCGTCTCCTTACTGATAAAATATATTGCATATGCATACTATCATCCGTTTTAACAAAAAAAAATTCATGCAAAATTTCATTCCCTATTGCGTCACCATAGGGGCTATTTGAAAATAAATGTTGTATGACTATGTTTGAGCTCGGGTTTTCAACTACAGTACCTACATGCCAAATTTCATCACAGTCGGTACAGCGGTTTAGCCGTGAAAGCATAACAGACCGACAGATCGCATTTATAATATTAGTATGGATGCAATGCAGCATTCAATGGTGAAAGATTTTTAATGGTTCTTGGTAGTCAATAAAATGCCTTCAAATAAGCTTAAAATAATATTTTATTTAAATAGAGATTTGAAAGTAGAATAAATGCTGTAGAAAGAGCTGTAGAGAAAGGCATGTTAAGATGGTTTGGGCACATGGAGAGGATGGATGACGATAGACTGACAAAGAAGATATATAAGGCAAGTGTGAATGGGACAGGACAAAGGGGAAGACCTAGGCGGACGTTCTCTGACCAGATTAAAGACATCCTGAAAAAAGGACAAGTCAGAAGTACCCTTAACAGAAGAGCATGCATGAGAAACTTGATGGGAGTGAGTGAAGCAAGAGAGGTATGTCAGGATCGTTGCAAATGGCGTTCCGTAGTCTCTGCCTACCCCTCCGGGAAACAGGCGTGAGTCTATGTATGTATGTAATATTTTATTTATAATACCTTTGTCGTAGAGGGCAGATGACAGTTCCTCAGTGAAATGCTCGCCTCTCATTTCTGCTCGGCTGTCCCATTAATGACCTCCGTTGTAATAAAATTGCCCTCACAACAGGGAATGTTATTTATTTAAAATGTTGTTTAAATAATTGTTTTGTTTGTTACAATAGAATTGGCAGCAATTGTTGTTTAATTAGATAATGAAGGAATTTCTCTGGCCGTTCGAATCCGTATTTTAGTTAGCTCTGCATCGCGTTCGTTATCAAAACAAACATAATATTTTTTGTGTTTAGTTTTATACTTAATTGTGTCTTTATTATTATTATCATAATCTGATTATCACCTTGTGACGTAAGTAAATAAATTATTTTGTTTAATATTATGTAAGTTTAATAAACCCCCAATTCGAATTTCGTTTCGGTTATGTGTTTGCATAGTTTATTTTAAGTATAATTATAAATGTTTTTATTTTTAACGCAGCGATAGGCTAGTGGAGATACCAAAGACTGCCGTGCAGAGGATATCGGGTTCGAAACCACGGCGCGCGTCACTGACTTTTCAGAGTTTTATGCGTATTGAATTGTTAATAATCGCTTGCCCGTGCCTTCGGGAGCATGATAAGCCGTCGATCCATGACAGCCGTTAAAGGCAGTCAGTACCGTTTAATATACTGACACTGGTCTAAACTATGGAGTATCGCTTTTCTTTTTACCCGACTGCGCGACGCAAGGGAGGGTAATGTGTTTATCAGTCTATGTATGTATGTATGTATGTTTGTTTCTATGTGGCGTTCTAGAGACCAAATGCGTAGGCCGATTTTGATGATTCTTACGTCAATCGAATCGTCTTAACCTTGCGAGTGTCACTAAAGACATGCCAGTTATCAAAATTCACCACAGCGTCAACCAGACGCCATATTGTCAAAATGAAAAAAAAATATATGTCTATGAACTATGTCATGTGGGGTGTCGTTGAATAGGTATTTTAAAATCATATTTAGGTTTCTTTTACCATTTTTCATTTAAAATAATAGTTTAGGAGATATAACGATGTAAAGTTGTTTAACAATAAAATCTCGCTAATTTTCTTACTTATTGATTTAAGTTTTTATTTCAAGTATAAACGATATACAAACACTTGATTGCGAAATTTACCATCTTACGTCATAACGAAGTCAATGAATGGCAACTAAAAAGTATAAAATAAAAAAAATAATTTAAAGAAAAACAAAAACCCGACTGCATAAAAACTAAAAAGCAAGAAACAAGCCCAGTAGTTTAGCATTCTGTTAAGTAATATGCAGAACAGAACGACTCACAGTCGGGGCACATTCAAATCTTCCCAAGGGGCCCCGTCTGTGGGTCATTCTGTTCTGCATATTACTTAACAGAATTCTAAACTACTGGGCTTGTTTCTTTCTTTTTAGTTTTTATGCAGTCGGGTTTTTTGTTTTTCTTTAAATTATTTTTTTGTGTAAAAGCTAATATTCCGTCAAATCCGGTTAGACTAGTAAGCGGACCTCGGGTTGTAACTGGTATAACACCATGAGGAGGATGATGATACAATAATCGAACCCCACTCTTCGTGTGACCTCATTTGTGTCTGACTCTTCAGCTCGTGTATAATAACCAAAGATCGGAATCAGGGAGCTAACATTGTCAAAAGTATGAATATGCCAAATCTTTTAATGTGTTTCTAGAACTGGATCCTGGAAATTTTCGAATTTTTATTTAAGGTGTTTTAAACTGGTGAAAAAACCATTAAAATCTATTTTTTTCCGGAATCTAGTTCCGGAAACACATTCATTTAAAAATTAGGCATATCCATACTTTTGACAATGTTAGCTCCCTGATTCCGATCCTTGCTAATAACTTTTATTCAGCTAGATCTAATGCTGAACTAGGAACTATATTTAGCCCATGGCTTATAATAACGTCGTTGGTCGCAATTTATTTGAAGCATACCACTCATATAGATCGCAATAGATTTAAATAACGGGCGGCGATGGTAATTAAGAGATGAGATACGTTCTGCAACTAAATGTAATGTTTATTCTGAACTGCTACGCTTGTGAGTAGCTGTAAATCAGCGTTTGAGGAGGAAACGGTTGCGAATGTGGTCGATTATTTACACTGCAAGCATCTTAATGTGTAGTGCATACCTATTCATCATCATCATGTCAGCCTAGAGACGTCCACTGCTGGACATAGGCCTCCCCCAAGGTTCTCCACACAGACCGATCCTGAGCCGCCCGCATCCAACGCTTTCCGCGATCTTAACCACATCGTACTACCTATTCATCATCAGCCCTGTATTTAAACTGTCCCACTGCTGGGTACGGGCCTCTTCTCACTATGAGAAGGGTAAGGCCGTAGTACTACCTATTAACTGATGAAAAATTGAGAGTTGTCAGGTTTATAGGATAGGTAGCTGGACCTTGCTGATTCTTGCTTGAATGGGCCAGCTCGACCGAGAAAGTACTACCCTCTCACAGAACACCAACGTAAGGTAACAGTATCTAAACTGTTGCGTTTCATTCGGTGAGTGAGAGTGCCGGAGGCCCCTTCCCTTCTTTTCCTTTTTCTTATACCACTCCTTTTCCTATTCCTTTTCTCGTCCAGATCGGCAACGTGCTTGTGGCTGCTCTGGGGTTTTACGTGTATCTATGGGCCGGTGTCCGTGTCTGTGTGGTAACGGATTGTCACCACCCATATCTTCCCACGGGTGTCGTAAGAGCCGACAGAGGGAACATATTATGCAAAGAACAGCACTGTAATAGAAGGAAAACTTGATACAAACCCTATACCAACCCGTTTGGCCAGCGTGGTATAGTAGGCCAATTCCTCCTTTCAAAGGAGAGGCCTAGTCCAGCAGTGGACTGTAAGGGGCTGATGATGAATGGGAGGCGTATTCACTTACATCAGGCGATGCGCCTGCCTGTTTGCCTTCGACGCCTTAATATAATGTTATGCGAATTTATTGCTATTGCTAGCTTAATGCCGATGTCGTCAAGTTTATATCCATGTGATAGCCTCAAACGCCGAAAGATGTCAAAGATTGAAACGTCACAAAAGAAGATTCTTTATCATCAGCACCCTAGCGTTATCCCAGTCGCATGCAAGACAACATGCGTGTAGGTTCATTGCTAAACACTTTTAAGAATAAATTTCTATGGCATTTTATTCAAAGTTGATCATAGGAAGTCATAATCAGCAAACCCATTACCAACAACGCACTTGCAACTTGATACTTGAATTTGACACTCAGTTATGTGTGTAAAATCCAAGCCTCCATGATAAAACCTTCTTTGCAATCAATCCAGTATGAACCAGTACCTACGCGACAGGTAGATATCATACTCATTCTCACGAGTAGCATATTTACTTATTATACTAAACTAGACGATGCCCGCGGTTACACTCGCGTTATTTAAGGCAACTGCTCTGCTCCCGTCGCTCATAGCGTGATGTTATATAGCCTATAGCCTTCGTCGATAAATGGGCTATCTAACACTGAAAGAATTTTCAAATCGGATCAGTAGTTCCTGAGATTAACGCGTTCAACCAAACAAACAAACAAACTCTTCAACTTTAATATACTAGTATAGTAGTATAAGTTTATTTTATTAGCTCGTAAATCAGTAATTAGAGTAGTAATAGCGACTTCATATAGGATATTAAATTTAACCTTTTCACCGCCCAGCCATACTAAACGCGATGTGTCGCTGTACGCCAACGTATAAATGTATAACAATTATATAGTACGAAAGCAGGGATGGCGGTAACGTCATATCGATAATGAAAAAAACAATGTGTAAATTTAAATTGTTACTCAAATTTACAATAAAAAATACACACTGTTACATTATAAAGGTAATTTGTTTTATTTCATGAGCATTTATAGTAAGAAAAATGAGTATCCATTATCGGAGACAAAGATACATGCATAGACTTGCTAGAGATAATAATATAATAGGCACAACACTATTCATTTCAAAACGAAGTCCGTTTACTTCA
This sequence comes from Euclidia mi, assembly GCA_944739405.2. NCBI lineage: Eukaryota > Metazoa > Arthropoda > Insecta > Lepidoptera > Erebidae > Euclidia > Euclidia mi. The sequence goes on from OX123203.2 coordinate 49,438,644, forward strand.
TATCAAGTCGTTGGCGTTCGTAGCACGATAAATTTCATAAGAAATAGGGTTGTCTATTGTTTTCTTTCTGTGTATAGATTATTGTTAGTCTATACTAAAAACGCTTGAATGTTTTTAGTTTATATTTGAAATCTAACATGAACAGTCAGTCAGGAACATTGTTTGAAGTGATCACAAGTGTAAGTGACTTTTTAATACTGATGCGCTAAATCTTTTCAGCTTATTTTTTATTCAATGCAAATGAAAAACTGTCTAGTTTGATTAAGGATATACGAATACCGAAATTCATAAAAAAGTAATTAAACTTAGCTATTCAAAATTATTATTGCCTGTATCAAATCAAAATCAGAAACATTACACTCCTTTTCTTGGGCAGTCGTGTAAAAAGATAAAGGTGCGGGCGTCGCCCGGCACTATGACACAATGACCTTGACACCTATGCGCTTACGACGTCACAGGCTTACTTCTATTGGAGTTGTCGGCGCTAGTGACACTGACATCTTGCCATTATGTAGAGATGGGTGTAGCAATATCGAAAACCCTCGGTACATTTAATTAATTTTAATAAAGTGATTTGATACGTGCATAAATTTTAAAACGTATTATGTTATACGTTATTTACTGACCGGCATTACTTTTTAATCACAGAATTTAAGAACGATTGCCACCGCCGCCGGCGAACGATTTCGCGTCACATCACTGGCCTACTTGATATGAAGTCGTTGGCGTGCGGGACATAAAAATATTTGAGGCCTTTTATGTTTTTATCCATTTTAACACAGAAAAAAGCCTGTTTTGCCTGAGAAAATAATAAATAGGTCTTCATTCGTGTCCATCTACACAATTACAAAAGAAACAAAAGTGTTTATGTATCGTAAATGTATTTTTTTTATAGTGTACTTCTATAGAAGTCGTGGCGTGGACGGCACGAAAATCCTGAACTTCTATAGAAGTTGTTGGCGGTGAAAAGGTTAAGGCGGGTTACATATAGAAATGGTTTCTGATGCAATAGTGATATTCTACCACATACACACAACACCATCTAGTCCCAAACTGGGTAGAGATTGTTCTATGGGTACTAGACAATGGCTAAATATACATACCTAATAACATTTTTTTGTAAATAAATATATATTGTACATAGCATACATACCTACATATAGCCCTGAGGCCCAATTCTCCTAAATAAATTTGTTCAAAATGCAGTTTCGATCTAATGTCAGTGTCATACTTATGTCGCAAATGGTATTCTCCCAAATTAACTGATATTTGAATGATATCGCGACTATATCTTAAATTGAAAAATGTGTCAAAATATGTGTCAACCACGAACTATTTAAGTCAAATTAGACGATAATGACATTAAATTAGCAGAATACCAATTGTGAGTCAATTCAAAATATAATCTCATTTCGTTCAAAATATAGTTTTGATGTCAGATAAAATACGAGAATTGGTCTTCAGTTTTCGTGTGAGTGCGTGGGAAAAACTCTGGTGTCGGAGACCTATGTATAGTATAGTCTAGTCTTATGACTACGAGACACGGAAGCTGTGGCCTGTCGACGAGACCACGGCAGTATTTGCGTTCATAAAATGACAAATGTATCGATTTATGGCGATCGTTAATCTGGATTATTGCTTTGGTAATGTGAGGCGGTTATTTTAAGATGTAGTGCGGTTTTCATCTTACTTTCTTAAAGCGCAGGCCACACCGCCAACTGACGGACGGAGCGGGCGAAGCGGACGACATCGTTTCACCTCTTTTCATACTTGGGTGTTAGTTGGCGGTGTGAACCCAAGTATGAAAAGAGGTGAAACGATGTCGTCCGCTTCGCCCGCTCCGTTCATCAGTTGGCGGTGTGGCCTGCGCTCAGTAATCTAGCTGAGGTCGCGATTACTTACGTTATTTACGGCCCGGTCACTGCCTACAGCGGCGGCGCCGGCGGCGGTGGCGAGCGTTTTCGATGTACATGGCGCGTTTACTGTGACGCGGCGCGCGGCTGTCTCACGGCCCTGTCACGACCTTGCCGCTCTGAGCGGCGGCTTAGCGCGGGGCGGCGAGCGTTAAGATCAAATGTATGAAGACGTTCGAAGCACGCCACGAGCCGCCGCGCACAGCGATAACGCGCGCGTTTTTTTTGGCGCGAATGGCTGCGCGGCGTGCGGCGCGGCGGGCGGTGCGGCGAGCGGCGGGAACAAATGTACTGCGACCGAGTCCGACGCCACGACTCCGAGCGACACGGACAGCGTTTCGCGAGGGACGAACTAGGCGGTTAAACTATTTGTTAAATATTTTGTGGCGGTAATGAATACGGAGACATTTAAAGTCGAAATTTTATAACGGTCGCGTGTATGGATAGCAACACATCCGCTGTATAAATACAAAAATGTTAATAAAACGTTGCGAGATGTAATGAAACAATGTTTTACAGAATGTAATGGTAGGTTTTAATATAAATCGCAAATATTAAAACATTGTGTAATGTACATATGTAGGTACCTATTTAGGTACAGACACAGCTACTATGAAAGTTAAAAGGTGATTTATCTACCTACTTAACGTAATCTACGTTGTGTAGGTACCTATTCAACGCCTCATTAATTGCGAATACCTATGTATTATTCCTTTGATATAAAATACTTGTAAGAAATGAAGATCCAATGTCGACAATTTTGTAGGTAAGTATACCGTATAGTTACACAAAGATATTTTGGTTATCGCCATATTTATGGGTAACTCCGTCGGCCCAAATACGTCCACATTTGCCGCTGCGTTTGCCGCTACTGTGGGGTCGTGGCGTGCACGACGCTCTGCCGCGCCGCCCGCCGCGACGCGCGCCGCTTAGACCGATCTCGTGAACAGGCCCTAGGGCTACTGCAGCCCAACTGTAGCTCATAGCGTGATACTATACATATAGCCTATAGTCTTCTTTAATTCAAATCGAACCAGTAGTTCAACAAACAAACTCTTCAACTTTATAATATTTGTAGGTATCTAAGTCATCATAATCATCAGCCCTTTAAACTGTCCCACTGCTGGGCACGGGCCTCTTCTCACTATGAGAAGGATAAGGCCATAGTCCAACACGCTGACCAAGTGCGGGTTGGCAGACTTCACATGTCTTTCGAGAACATTATGGAGAACTCTCAGACATGCAGGTTTCCTCACGATGTTTTCCTTCACCGGTAAGCAAGTGATAATTAACAATTTAATACGCACTTAACTTCGAAAAGTCATTGGTGCGTGCCGAGGATTCGAACCTGAGACCCTCTGCGTAGCAGTCTGTCGGTCTCTCCACTCGGCTATCGCTGCTTCTATCTCTCGGTATCTAAGTATAAGTACCTAATTGAAAATTACTATCAAATGTTGGCGACTTAAAAACAATATAGTAAATAATTAACAATTAAAATGTAAATAAAATTCCATTTAAGCCATACACTGATACATTTTGAGTCTTGGTATTCATTTGATGAATGTTTTAATTAAGGCCCCAAAACAAAAGTACAAAGATTTGTACTAAATAAATTTATTTACATTTCCAAGATACATACATACATAAACTCACGCCTTTTTCCCGTCGGGGTAGGCAGAGACAACGGAACGCCACTTGCATCTATCCTTACAAACCTCAAGCGAAACTGTTCACGTCGGGGCGGAAAGTGGGCATCGGAATGTCGATTTCCAAGATGTATTAAAATATCATCAAAATCGTAATAGCAGTATAATAGTAAAAGCGTAGCAAACAAACAAACAGAAACTCACTCGCCGTAGGCACAATGATTAATCCGCATCTTAACGAGACGACAGATAAATAACCACCCACGTAATATTAATATTTGTAGTCGAACGACCACCTGTCTGACTCTAAACCGACCATTGCGACATACATAATACAGATTTATTAGTAGAGAATACGAATAATATGTAGGTATTTAATCTCATCAAAGTCGTTACAGCGGTTATAGTAAAATTGTCACAAACAAACAAACAAAACGCCGCGTTACTTCCGCCAGTAGTGATTAATTCGTATTTTAATTAAGTCATAATATCCTTAATGTTTTTGGATAATAATAAAGTTTGTTTTTACCACATTCACACAACACCATCTAGTCCCAAACTAAGCAGAGCTTGTACTATGGTGACTAGATACTTAATTCATCATCCTCTTAGCGTTATCCCAGTCTCAAATCGGAGTCCGCTTTCTAGTCTAACCGGATTTGGCTGAATATTAGCTTTTCCACGGAGCGACTGCCTGTCTGACCTCCTCAACCCGAAGGGATAGCTATATTCCATGGTTTAGACTAGTTAAGTGTCAGTTTATTTAGAAGGTATTGACGCCCTGTAACGACTGTCAAAGATCTTCATGACAACCGGGACCGATGGCTTAACGTGCTCTCCGAGGCACGGGACAAGCGATAATTAACAATTCAATACGCACATAACTCCGAAAAGTCATTAGTGCGCGCCGTGGATTCGAACCTGATACCCTCTGCATTGCAGTATGTTGGTATATCCACTCGGCTATCGCTGCCTTTGACTAGATACTTAATTGATAAACATATTCTTAAATACATCAATTTTATAGAGTCAAGAGTCAAAATCATTTATTCATCTAGGTCACAAGGTGACGCTTATGAACGTCAAAATTTAAAGTACCTTACTTAATGCTTCGTACTATATAATCGTGCTCATCATTATAGCTTAGTGGAGATACTAACAGATTGCCATGTAGAGAGCATCGGGTATAATTTTACGTATAAATTCATCATATCAGCCAAACGACGTCCACTGCTGGACGTATAAATTACACCTAGACAAAAAAAGTATCGGGCTCATCACTCTAATATTTGTTCTGAGCCGGCATCGACCCCATGACCGCGCTTAAAAGGAGGTTCACTCACTAACAATTAGACTAACAGACCAATCCATGTATCCACCTACGTAATATTTGTAGTCGAGCGACCACCTGTCTAACTTCAAAACGACCATTGCGACATAGATAATACAGATTTATTTTTAAAATGTCATTAGTTGCGCAACGATCATAGATAAAGATCATAGATTAATTATAACTTTTTTTGATACAAATGTTTATCGTCTAATGTTGTAGAAAGTATGTGATCATTAGTGGTTTGAGTTTTGATTGTATATCGATTTATTTAAATTATACTTGTATTATATAATACTTCTGTGTGTTTGTCAGCAAACACCTCCTAAACGGGTGAACAAATTTTGATTCATTTTGTGTGGCTTTACATTACTTGACTACGTTTGTTACTGCTAGTTTTGAATAGGCTTCGTGCTTCATAATGTTGCATTTTGAACTTTAACCCATTCGCTTCCGGCGCGAGACACAATAGAAAATCAATTGTTATGAATCACATATGATACACGGGACAGTGAAACTTTTAATAAAAAATGCTTTTTTGATTACATCGATACGACTCAATAGGCTAGTTGACAAAAAAAATGTTATAAGTCCGTCCTTTAGATTATTCAAAAATAAGCGATACGTATTTTTTTATTTGTAAATTAAACCAAAAATGACCAAGATATAGGTCATTAAAGTTACGTATAACGTCACGCCGTGCTGCATTTTTTGGCACTAGATGACGTCACACGTAACTTTAATGGGCTATATCTTTGTTATTTTTTATTTAATCGAAAAAAGAAAAAATACGTGGCCAATATTTTTTTATAATCTAAAATACGGACTAAATAAAATGTAATTATTTTGACCCTGAAAACTACCCTATTGCATTTGCATACATAATTTGAAACTTGCATGAGTTATACAAACCGAGGTCATCATCATCATCCTTATTTTGTCCCGGTTGCGTTCTAAGACCATCGCCTCAGAGCGTGGGGTCCGTTGTCCGGCTGTATCTCCTTCACTTCTCACCTTCTTTGGCATTTTTTATGCAATGCTGAAAACGACCAGACTTATCGCCTGATGGTAAGCAATTACCGCCGTGCATGGCCACAAGCGACACCACAGGAGTCACAAGTGCGTTGCCGCCCTTTGGGTTAGGAAAAAGGCATAGGGGGAAAAGTGGGATGAGAGAGAAGGAATAGGGGCATCCCTGGTGGGTAGTTGCTTGGCACGCATATCATCCCTTACGGCGTCAGGTCAGCATTTCTTACATTACACCACAGACTATAGGTTACATAAACCAGGGTCATGGTATAACATTCGAGCCAGTTATTTTGCGTTCGGCCTTACGCTTACACACACGAAGGTTGGTCAACCAATTGACGTCACGTGCACATATGTATTTAGTTATCTAATGGATTTTAAGTTTGTTTATTTGAAGTTACACATAATACGTCGATAATATGTTATGTTCATATATTACGTGCAATAAATTTTACGTCGTCTATGTAAATGAACAATACTCAGTAAATATTTTAGTTTTTATTTTTTTTATAGTAATTGGCGGTAAACGAACAGACGGGTCGCCTGTTGGTACGCAATTACCGCCGCCCATGGACATAAGCAACACCACAGAAGTCACAAGTGCGTTGCCGCCCCTTGGGATTGGGAAAAGGGATAGGATGAGGAGTGGGATGAGGGAGAAGGAATAGGAGATAGGGCCTCTGGAATTATGTAGTGATATTAAAAGCAACTCACTAAGATTTCAATCAGCCTTGTTTTATAATCTGTCTCACTGATGGGTACATGCCTCTTTTTACGATGAGAGGGGCTAAGGTTCATCATGCTGGCCAAATGCGGGTTGGCAGACTCCACATGTATATCAAGAACATTGTGGAGAACTCCCAGACATGCAGGTTGCCCCTCACGATTTTCTTTCACCGTGTATCAAGCGATAATTAACAATTTCATCATCAGCCTTTAACAGTCCACTGCTGGACTATACCTCTCCTTTGAAAGGAGGAATTGGCCTACTATACCACGCTGGCCAAACGGGTTGGTATAGGGTTTGTATCAAGTCTCCCTTCTCTTACAGTGCTGTTCTCTGCATAATATGCTCCCTCTGTCGGCTCTTACGACACCCTTGGGATGATATGGGGTGGTAACATTCCGTATTGTTAATCCGTCACCACAAGGACCATCGTGTATCAAGCGATAATTAATTTAATACGCACTGAACTGTAAATAGTCAGTGATTTGCGCCGTGGATGTAAACTCGAGACTCTGCGTGGCAGTTTTTACTAGGATAAATTACGCCACAGTCGCCTGAATATTCACCTTCATATTTCTTCACGTGGTGTTGCGTTGTGTTACAGTTTGATGTGTTCGTCCCTCATTCGTTAGAAGACAGTCCTTTATTCAATTAGGCTACAATACGGCACCTATACACGTCAATTTTTATTAATATCTTAAAGACTTCAAGATTTTACATTTGCTAAGATACCGAACGTCCGTGTGGTGAGTTGGTGACGGATTAAGAATACGGAATGTCACCATCCCATATCATCCCATGCGTGTCGTAAGAGCCGACAGAGGGAGCATATTATGTAGAGAACAACACTGTAACAGAAGGAAAACTTGATACAAACCCTATACCAACCCATTTGGCCAGCGTGGTATAGTAGACCAATTCCTCCTTTCAAAGGAGAGGCCTAGTCCAGCAGTGGACTGTTAAAGGCTGAAGATGAAGAATCTCAAAAATAAAAAAATCATGTGTAAATAGCTTTAACTATATTTGTATGATACTTAGTATGTTTGTTCTTTGTTCCAGGAGGTTCCGATAGCAATAAGGGCAAGAGCAAGAAGTGGCGTAAGATACTACAGTTCCCTCACATATCACAATGCTTAGATATAAAAACAAAAATAGGTAAGTACATATCATATTTGTTCTTATTTCTTTTTTATATTTTAGCTGCTAGTTGTGTATTTATTGTTCTTTAAAGTGAGCTGTTTTATGTATAGGTCATAGAATATTTACGAACTTTTTTATGAGGTTTCAAACTACTCTCTAGTAAGTCTAGTACATAGGTACCCTTGTCTATATTTTATGGGCGAGGAAGATATTATATGCCGCGAAAGACAAATTTTGTTGTTCTTTATATTTTTTCGTATACCTACAATTATAGGTTTCAGCGATCTTTGTGTATATTGTGCAATTTCTATGGCTAAAAGGGAAGGTTCTTCTGCAATGACCAATTTAGTTCATTTTACTCGTTTAAAAACCCATTAAAATATAAAATCAAAATAAAGGAATCAGAGAAAATGCAACAAATAATTCCATATTTTGATAGAAGTAAAATACGCTATTCGCCATTCTCAAAGACTGAAGGCAATCTAAGGTCGTATCTCTATCATTCGTCAGCATTTGTCGACACTCTTCGATATTTCAAACGAGTAAATTATTCTCGAATAGGAATTGTGCGATACGCTTCCGTCGGGTGATTGATTTCCGATATTGAATGGATTTGTGATAAATGTGGACGGAGGACCTCACTTTTATTATAGCTCGATTTATGTAATTCATATAGGTGTATCATTATATTTTTTATGTAATAGTCGGCAAATGAGCGCACAGTTTGCCTGATGGTAAGCGATTACCACCACCTGTGGACATAAGCAACACCGCTGGAATCATAATTATGTGCGTTGCCGCCCCTTGGGATGGTAAAAGCAATAGGAGGAGCAGATGAAAAAGAAGGAAAATTGGATGTGGCATCCTGATCTCTCACTCACCGAACGAAACGCAACAATATAATTATATGCTGTCAACTGCATATATGCTGCAGTATATATATGTATATGCGGTGTTTTACGTCGATATTTTCTGAGAGGGTACAGCTCGCGTCGAGCCGGCCCATTCAAGCTGAGATCAACAAGGCTCTTCTACCAATAAAAATTATATTTGCTATTAGAATCTGGTTTATCACCAACTTCATCGTGGTGCCAACTCAATTTCTATGCAATAAATAGAGGAGATGAAGACGTAACCCAAAAAATACTGAATACAATAGAAGCCGTACCGTACCATAAATCAAGTCCGTGAAAATGTTCATGTTTGACCTCTATCAAGTACATAATAATTGGATTAAAACAATTTCGGTCATATTTTATTATTCACTCTCGGTGACGAGGATGTTTTAAAAGCTTCTAGCCAAATCATTAGAGGACGATAAAAAGTTACTGTTCGGTACTGCCCACTTTCGGAGTGCGTAGACAAGCTTCATACACCTCGCTTGACTCGGTTCTGCAGAGATTTTTTTGATCTGCTGTGATTTTGTGTGGCAAATGGCTTTAACATCTCTGGCTGTACAGAGAATATAGAATTCTATACTAGATGATGCCCGCGGTTACACCCGCGTTATTAAAGGCTACTGCTCCGCTTCCGTGGCTCATAGCGTGATGTTATATAGCCTATAGCCTTCCTCGATAAATGACCTATCTAACACTGAAAGAATTTTTCAAATGGCACCGGAGTTCCTGAGATTAGCGCGTTCAACCAACCAAACAAACAAACTCTTCGGCTTTATATATTAAGTAGGGATAAATAAAATATTATCACCGAATTGTTTGTATGCGCATAACTTCCAAACGACTGCACCAAATTAGATAAATCTTTCTTTTATACGTTCGTTATTGTCAGGAAAAGGATTATATGAAAAAAAAATTGTAAATAAAAAATAATGAAGGTACGAAGTGTGCCGGGTCAGCTAGTAGGTACATTATAAAATCTACATACTACAATATCGCATCGTTGCTTTGTCACCACAATGCATCAAGCGCTAAGGCCTACTATCACAGGAGGCCTGTCGAGAATTCTGTCAGAGCAACACACAGAATTTTAGATTTTAGTATCGATCGCAGCTCTGTGAGGCAAGCACTAATTTACATCTGGTAGTTGGTTCCGTACCTAAAATATAAAAATACGGAACCCTATTACTAAGCCTCCGCTGTCTGTCTGTATGTCTGTCCGTCTGTCTGTCTGTCACCAGGCTGTATCTCATAAACCGTGATAGCTAGAAAGCTGAAAATTTCACAAATTATGTATTTTGGTTGCCGCTATAACAACAAATACTAAAAATAAAAAATATTAAGGGGGTCCCATACAAAAAAACATGCTTTTTTGCTCAAATTATTAACTGTAACAGGTAGACGCTTTAAATTTTCACAGAATATGTAGTTGTATATTACCTATCAAAATAAATAATTAAATAAAAAAAAGTTAATAATAAAAGTTAATATAATCCTATGGGATTATAAAAACGTAATTTTTAGGCAATTTGTTACTCGATCTATATAAACAGGTAGAAACTTAAAAAGTATTTAAGTATACATACAACGAACGTGATTTTCTTTTATAGATGATGGTACGGAACCCTTCGTGCGCAAGTCCGACTCGCACTTGCCCAATTTGTTTTAATATTGTTTGCTAGAAGCGTCAGTCTCTCTCCGCACCGCAATTTAATTCTAATTTCTAATCGACCTTGAAGATAACTCTGTTTTGTTGTGAAATTAATGTAATATTTTATTAATTTTCTTCTTAGTTTAGGTTGTAAAAGCTTTTAAGAAAATTTTCGGGGGTTTCGAGAGAGATAGTTTAATCTAAATGAAAGTCGTTTCGAAGTTTTATCCTGCTAAGAATACGCCTTATGGATTCAGATATCTCTCCATGGGATCTTGAACGCTTATACACCAGAAAACGGTGTTTTCGTTAATAAACATCAGAAATGTTTTATATTGTTGAATTTGAATAGTTACTCGTAGCATAGTAACCAAAATATGTAAGACTAGAGGACGCCAGCAGCTATGCCTGCACATTTATTTAAATTCATTTGTTTTGTCCGATCCCGTGGGCATTTCGGGAAATCCCTTCTTAGTGCACCCCTACGGTCTCCAAGGAACATACATGCCAAATATCAGCTTCCTGCGCCCAATAGTTTCGGCTGTAGCGTGTCTGTCAGTCAGTCAGTAACGCAAGGATTTTATATATTAAGATGATGATAATTTTCTTTCCCTTAAAATGTAAAAGATATCAACAGACGACTATTGAAATTTTCTTGACAGTTTTCTCGCTGACCTGAAAATGAAAAGGAGCGATCGTTGCCAAACAGCATACTTACTAACTTGGAACTTAATGAGTGAAAAGGTTTTCTTATTATTTTTGCCACTAGCTATTAAAATACATTTAAGGGTAGATAAAGGTCATAACAGTAACGTCACGAACGTAAAGTGCAACTCTCCGTATGACGTAGCGGTTCTGTGGTTAAAGCGGTTGTTTTGTCATTTAGAACTTCGCTTATGTTGTAGGTTCGATCTCCTCGCGACACTTTTTGTGTTTTACAAACTGTTGTTTCGAAAAAGGGGTGTACGTTTTGTTCGTTGTTTAAATGTTCGGGACCTGCAGCCCAATTGTCCTGTTTTATCTGACATCGAAACTGTATTTTGAACGTGATTAGATTGTAAATTAATTAATTATCGTCTAATTTGTCATAAATAGTCGACGCTGACATATAGTTTGACACTTTGTTCAGTTTATGATCCAGTCACGATATCATTCAACAGTTAGGTACATTAGGTGAATACCATTTGTGACGTAAGTATTATTATTATTATTAAAAAAGACAACTCCCGCACTAGGACTAAATCCTGTGTCGCGGGGGACTTTTACAAACATACAACTAACGGACACAATGAACACCCAGGCTCGAAACACCACTTTATGAATCACACAAATTGTTGTCTCGTGTCGGGATCGAACCCACAACACCCGGCGCAGTGTCAAGCGGCGAGGCGGCCGCTTAAACCACTACGCCACGGTGCAGTCTGTATGAGTGTATGACACTGACATCAGATAGAAACTGCATTTTTAACTAACATAATTTCGAGAATTATTTGCCCTCTGATTGCCGTTGGTCTTATCATTTAGTTATATTGTTAAAGACAGAAATTTAACTATAGTAAAAAGTAGAACATTAGTTACTGTTATGCAATACAAATTGCTAAAAAATACTTCATCTAATCCTCTTGACCGACGCTCAAGCTAAAATATTCAGCCACTTAAAAAGTATCTCAACAAATACTTTCTCTTCCGAACATGTGCGTGACTAGCGTTTCCGATTCCTCCATTCTTCATTTGTCCATCTCCATACGTCCTTCGATAAGTTCCTTTTGATGAAAAACCAACTGACTATTCATTGTCGAAAGCCAACGCGGTTTGATTCTATGTACGGTCAACAATGAAAGTCGCTACACTTAAAAATCTTTACTGAGTCTTTTATGATCCAAAAGTCTTTTATATACGTTATTCATTTATAAACTAATAGTCAAGGACCCAAGACAAAGTGGAAAGATGTACTTATTCTGAAAGGACAAGAGGGAATTTTAGGTTACTGACGATTATTTAGCTGATAGAGCGAAGTGGAAGCGAAATATAGAAAGCTGACTTCACCACCATGTGTATAGCTAGGAAGAGAGAGAGGAATTTATAAATTAATACACTTCGCTCACGACTTCCCCTGCGTGATACTATTTAACTCCCTTAGGATGGCAATTCCGGAAAATTTTGCGTCTTGTTCCCAGTGGTGTCGGCTGTGCGACGCCTGTCAGTCAGGAAGTAACACAATAATTGTAATATTATTATTTATGTTACGGGCAACTTGAGAAGTCTGGTCGCTATGAATAGTGATCGGCCTGTATACATAATGCCCATGTCACATGAGTAATTTGATTAAAATTTCATGCCTCAATCACTTTTCCCGGTCAGTATGAATAAGGCCAAATACGTTTTGGGCAAAATAATAAAACAAATGAAATGAAGGTTAGGTGAGACTGTAACTCAAGTAAGTAGGTTATGTTAAAACACTAAGTTGACGGAGCTCTGATTCGCAGGGTCCCTATTTTGGATTAAGAGGAAACACTACGGGCGAGAGGATTGAAAAATAGGTATTTGTAAAATCTATTGCTGTCGCGAAGCCTCAAGCCTCCCCTCGCAGAGCGCGATAGAGACAACGCTACTGCTGGACCAAAAATACCTATTAAATGTACACAAAGTCAACATTTCGTATTCCCCTGATTCTTTCTCCCAAACTTCATCGATTTAACTAGTTTTTCATATTTAATTAAAGAAAGGCTTTGGCCGTGTTCCTATGTTTTCATTTTTTAAACAATCTAACCAAATTTGTTTTTTGGATGTTTGAACACAGCGAAAAATCTGGCCAATTTTTGAGATATTTGAAGGTTCATATCTTTTTTAATATTTAATTTATGAGAAAAAAGGAAAACATAGGGACATGTCAATCGGGGCCATACATCTTTTGGAAAAAAATAATTGCTCTACTAGCATTATCCAGGGAGAAAACAGGAGACTACGTTTGTATGGAAAAATGGCCGTGGTGTTTCCTCTTAAGGGTCACAAGAGAACCTAACATAACCTGCATACTTGAGTTATAGTTTCACCTAACCTTACGGGCTTACGTTGAGCTCTGCTTCGCAGGGCTCCCATTTTGGATTAAGGGTCACAAGAGGACCTAACATAACCTGCTTACTTGAGTTACAGTTTCACCTAACCTTACGGGCTTACGTTGAGCTCTGATTCGCAGGGCTCCTATTTTGGATTAAGGGTCACAAGAGGACCTAACATAACCTGCTTACTTGAGTTACAGTTTCACCTAACCTTACGGGCTTACGTTGAGCTCTGCTTCGCAGGGCTCCTATTTTGGATTAAGGGTCACAAGAGGACCTAACATAACCTGCTTACTTGAGTTACAGTTTCACCTAACCTTACTGGCTTACGTTGAGCTCTGCTTCGCAGGGCTCCTATTTTGGATTAAGGGTCACAAGAGGACCTAACATAACCTGCTTACTTGAGTTACAGTTTCACCTAACCTTACGGGCTTACGTTGAGCTCTGCTTCGCAGGGCTCCCATTTTGGATTAAGGGTCACAAGAGGACCTAACATAACCTGCTTACTTGAGTTACAGTTTCACCTAACCTTACGGGCTTACGTTGATTTTTTTAAATGGACCATGGGCTGTCGGGCATTATAATATGGACCGGTCTAAGTAATTAACATTAAAATTTATCAAATAGCCCGATGCTCTCGGGAACAATTCATAATACTCCGCCCTTATTAATACGGCCCTGTTAGTCACGTTGCCCGTAACATATATAATAATGTACACATTGATGACGATGACTCATGTAAGGTTTATTTGTGTAGAAATTCTGCAAGACATAGAGAATAATACTTATTTGGGCAGATAAAACCATTCAAAAGCTCGTGAATGTATATCGACTTATGCTGACTGTACATTATGATAATTTATGGGCGGCATTAGGGAAGAATAACAAATGGCACGTCATGTTCAAGATTACTGATTATCTACTTTATATACAGTTTTGTTTACTTTGAAATTGCTAAGATACTGGGCGAGTCTTGTGGTCACTTTCAGATTTGGCGAAGTTGGAAACTTGAAGGCTTCGTTTTAAACGAATTAACGTACACATAGATACATACATACATATCGTCACGCCTTTTATCCCCGAAGGGGTAGGTAGGCAGAGGTGTATTTCTACACCCACTTTTCGCCAGATATACTTTAGTCCCACGTAATAAGGGGCGAGCCTATTGCCATACCGGGCACATTTCCAGACTCCGTGCTGCTACTGAGAATTTCGTGACAGAAAAACCCAATAACACTGCCCGACCCAGGAATCGAACCCGGGACCACCCGATCCCACGCCCACCTTTATGCCGCGAGACCAACGAGGCAGTCGTATAGGGTTTGATGTCGAGTTTGCCGTCTCTACGCAAAGATGGTATTTGCATCGTGTTATCCCTTAGTCGCCTCTTACCACACCCACGGGAAGATAGGGGGTGGTGACACTTGTATTCTATGCCGTCAACCACACGGCTACGGCGAATTAACGTCTTTAGAATTATTTTTAGTGTGAGTTGTTTTAGACTGTCATGTCATAGACATGTTAACCTCATGATACTATATAGTTTTGAGAAGAAGTATGTAGCTATGTATATTCAGTACTAAAGGATGCCCGAACATTTATTACACGTACGTACTACGTACGTACGTAGTAGTTAAAATATATATATTTTAACCCGATTTCGAAGGAATTTCGGTAAATCCTTGTTTAGTGCACCCCTATGGTGCCCAAGGAATATACATAATATATAATTCTAACAACAAAATTTTCTACCGACTTCTTTAAAAGGCAATTGATTCCATTTACATTTTGATGCATTTATTTCTATGTGTATGTATGTTTACTGATATTTACGTCAATTTTGAGTCGACTCTGGTGATACTTTTATTGGCAACTATAACATTGGTCCCATAAAAGATCGGTAAAGAATCGAATAGAATAATTATTTTTATTTTGACAAGATTTAACAAATATTTATCATAACATATATACAAACAAAATAAAGCTACTTATATAACTTAACTATCCTAAGCTAAACTACAAAAACTAAATACCTAATTAATGATAACAAAAGCATTTTTAAACAATTTATCTTGGTCGAGATCAAAGATCATAAAAAAAGATTCCAAGCGATTTCAATATCAAATAACATAACATAACTTCACGCCTTTTATCCCCGAAGTCCCCTTCAGGCAGAGGTGTATTACACACCCACATTTCATTTTATCAAATAACGTAATTTGTAAAAATTGCATCGCAGTGTCGGCAGGCTATGAACTAAAGTAAACATTATTTGCTGCTAATATCTCATTTACCGCTAAGATTTTAATACCATAAAACGATATGATACCAATGACGCCATTGAAATTTAGATTTATTTATTTAAATTTACCTCCCTTTACATTTGAACCTGTCAACATTTATTTAACCTTCCATTTATTTACTCGAACATTAAATAATTTCTGTTATTAGATCTACAATGGGACTAGCGGTGTTTGCTGGGTAAACAATGGACCGATGTGACGTATACGACGCCATGTTTATTTATTATCTGTTAAAATACACTCCGCAGAGAGGTTGGACTACTTAATCTTAATATATAAAATCCTTGCGTTACTGACTGACTGACAGACACGCTACAGCCGAAACTATTGGCCGCAGGAAGCTGAAACTTGGCATGTATGTTCCTCGGGGACCGTAGGGGTGCACTATAGTAGAGGAGACGTGGAACATCGACTTTCACCGATCTGATAACCAGACGAGACGTATTTTTTATGTAATATAATTTATAAACAAATATGCCTATAATAACTTGCCTATCAAAAAGTGCTCATAGCTATTTTAAAATTCAAGTTAATTGTAATCAACCGCAAATATAACTTTGTCGTTTATACAAACACTATGGAAAACAAAGTTATTGTTGGTGATGAAAAAGCGATCGTGATATTTGGTTAAGTGAAGATAAAGGGTATGTTATGTGGATACCTGAACTACGGGACCCTTACGAGACTCACACTTAATCTAATTGATTGATCTTTATTGCTATATTGCTTCCGTGTTCGTTTATTAATTACTAGCATCAGCCTTAACACTTAACATACCCTTTATCTTCACCTATCCAAATATCACTATCACTTTTTAATTTACCAAAAATAACTTTGTTTTCCATAGTGTTTGTATAAACGACAAAATTATATTTGCGGTTGATTACAATTAACTTGAATTTTAAAATAGCTATGAGCACTTTTTGATAGGAAAGTTATTATAGGCATATTTGTTTATAAATTATATTACATAAAAAATACGTCTCATCTGGTTATCAGATCGGTGAAGGTCGATGTTCCACGTCTCCTCTACTACTAAGAAGGGATTTACCGAAATTCCCACGGGATTGGCCAAAACTGGTAAATTAAAAAAAAATGCTGGCGTAGCTGCTGGCTTCATCTAGTAAGGTTATATTTCTTTGACACTCCTCTACTTGAATGTCGAAGTTTGAAATGTCGTCGTATGTTAGTTCTAAAGTACAGGATCTCGATGTACGCCAGTTCGAAAGTTCACTGGAGCGAAGTATGCAAGGCCGACGTATCGTTCATATGAAAAAGTCTCGTTGACTCAAGAAACTAGCTTGACGGAGCCCTGCTTCGCAGGGCTCCTATTTTTGGATAAAGGGTCACAAGGATACCTAACATAACCTATTAAGTTTCTCGAGTTAACCAGACTTTTTCATATGAACGATACGTCGGCCTTGCATACTTCGCTCCAGTGAACTTTCGAACTGGCGTACATCGAGATCCTGTTCTTTAGAACTAACATACGTCGACATTTCAAACTTAGACATTCAGTAGCAGAGTCCGAGAGCTATACCTAAGTTTGCGCGTGGGTTCTCTAAAGAGTGTGAAAATGTACCTATCAAGTAGATCCATCAAAATTAGGTCTGTATCTGACACCACATTCTCAGTAACTGCACTTGAAATGGTAATCATTCTCTATAGTGAATGCTCGTTTCCAATTGCCCATCTGTAACCGCTTCTAGATTGAATATAACATTAGGTATGTGATATTGTATTTTCATTCACACGCCACGAAATATCTGATATCATAAATATAGTGAAATTGCGAAATTGAATAACCTACCTAAGTTAGTGTCAAAATGTTCTCAGATTTCTGCTGACGCTGATTGAAGATTGACTGTCTTACCCACTTACACAGACGAAGACACTCATTTAGGCTATCGCAGTTTAACTAGGACAAATTTAAAGATACTCGAACAAGGATAGTAGTCCTATCAAGAGTAAACATTACTTTGTCCAATCTCGGTGTCTTCTATGGTCACGGCTACTGAACCTGGCTACACAGGGACAGTACATGGTATGAAGGTCGAACTATTTATCATCATGAGCCCTGTTTTTATAAACCGTCTCACTGCTAGGCACGGGCCTCTTCTATGAGAAGGGTAAGGCCATAGTCCACCACGCTGGCCTAGTGCGGGTTAGCAGACTTCACATGTCTTTCGAGAACATTATGGAGAACTCTCAGACACGCAGGTTTCGTCACGATGTTTTTCTTCACCGTTTAGCAAGCGATAATTAACAATAGGTATATTCTACGCACATTACCTCGAAAAGTCATTGGAGCGCGATGTGGACTCGAACCCGAGACCCTCTGCGTAGCAGTCCGTTGATCTCTCCACTAGGCTATCGCTAGTTCAAAATATATCATGTAATCCAATCCTTTCATTAGTAATTGCACAGCTTGAATTATTGGTGCTGCGAAGAGTTAATGATGGCCTTGTCCGGCACGACATTCTTGCAGAAGTTTCCGGCAAGTAACGTGTATACCAATTCATCAGCCCGCCAGATAAATCAATGTGCGTCAATGGACGACTATTTATATCCTTATTAAGTAGTTATGAAACAATTTTACCCTGTACATTATGGGGAAAATATTTTGTTAGTTATTTTGGTTTACCGATCGTGTTTACAAAATGGTACTAGATTAGTTTAATAACAAATATGTTTGAGGTTGTTTCTAACGAGTGTAGATGAAAGTGCAGTAATTTCTTATAGGCCAAACTCATTTTACAACGCATTGATAGACGATCTATATATATTTTACGTTTATTATAGAAATTATCATCGACTGTACGTTGTATGTGAGTCAGCAAAGGAAGACTTTTCTATACAGATAATCCATGGTGAGGATCAGATGCAGAAATATAGAGGCTTAATAATAATCGTTCACTGTCTTAAATAAATAAAACAATGTTCTCTTGCGTCCAATTAGGCATATATGACTATCCGCTAACGGGACCGCGAGCCGCCAGAGCATGGAAAGCTCTGGTGGCTGATAAGGTTACGTGCTGGAAGCTGCGAGTAAAGGCAGGTGAGGGCTTATAGCCTTTCCTGAAATTGGGTTTGGGTTAAACGTGGCGCTATGGGAGGAACACTGGACAGCTCCTGTACCCGGTCTTATTCTCGTAGGGTGCCTCGGTCGGCAGTCGAGGTGGTTTTTAGTGGCTCCTATACATACTCCTTTACATACTCCGGCTCTCGTTTCCCCAGGAGCTGAAGATCCGAAGGGATTTTCCACATACACATACATACATATCGTCACGCCTTTTATCCCCGAAGGGGTAGGCAGAGGTGTATTTCTACACCCACTTTTCGCCAGATATACTTTAGTCCCACGTAATAAGGGGCGAGCCTATTGCCGTACCGGGCACATTTCCAGACTCCGAGCTGCTACTGAGAATTTCGTGACAGAAAAACCCAATAACACTGCCCGACCCAGGAATCGAACCCGGGACCTCCCGATCCCACGCGCACATTTATGCCGCGAGACCAACGAGGCAGTCGTATAGGGTTTGATGTCGAGTTTTCCGTCTCTACGCAAAGATGGTATTTGCATCATGTTAACCCCTAGTCGCCTCTTACGACACCCACGGGAAGATAGGGGGTGGTGACACTTGTATTCTATGCCGTCAACCACACGGCTATTTTCCAATCTCGTAAAAAAAGGCATATGACTATTCCAAATCGGGCCACTTTCTTGATTCTATTTCTTAAGTGCGTGTATCTCAAACGAGACAAACGTACTTTGCTCCGCGTCTGTATCAAGTTCGTCTTGTGACTTTGAACGTGAGCCGAGTAACGATGTCCAACAATTTTCCTTTCAAACACACAGACGCCTGGAAAATAAATTGTACTTATAAAGACTTGGTTGATGCAAGGATCGTTAAGGAAATTTCGCACTTTTGCTATAATATTTAGGGTTTGACTTCTATACTAATATATTTACACTTTAAATACTGTTATATAATATAATAAAGAGGAAAGATTTGTATTTTTGTATGTTTGTAACGAATAAACTAAAAAAGTACTGAGCCGATTTAAAAAAATATTTCACCATTGTAATGCTGCGTTATCCCCAGGTGACATAGGCTATATTTATTTCTAGAAAATATTAGATAGTTATTTAAAAAGTAAATGTTCACCCGTGCGAAGCCGGGAGTCGGGACGGACCGCTAGTTTATATAGCTAAAGAGTTTGTTTGTTTGCTTGAACGCGCTTATCTCAGGAAATACTGGCCCGATTTGAAAAATTCTTTCGGTGTTAGTTAGCCCATTTATCGAGGAAGACTATAGGCTAATAAGATCACGCTATGAGCCACGGGATTGGAACAGTAGCCTTTAATAGAGCGGGTGTAACCGCGGGGTACTTTTATCGGTGGTTTATCTATCCGTTAGCGTTATTGGTTCGATAACTCAAGAAAGTGCGTTTCTGAACAACGCGTCACAACATAAACTCCAGTTATCCTTAGTTTAACTTAAAACCGACCAATGTTCGCCGTTTATCGGCTCCATGACTTAATTTGAAGTTTAACTTCTGTCAAACGTGCTGTTTTAAGGTTATGATAGGTTTGTGTTTACAACTTTACATAACTGATACGAAATGGCGTATTCGAGCAGTTCATCCGAGTTTGATTTTGAAGTGCTGGAGTTTATTGCTACTAAATCAGTTCCTAAAAACCTAAGATCTAGGAGACATCCCTTTAAAATGTTAACCGATGAAGAATTTATTATGTTCTTTTTATAATTTATCATAGTTATGAAATCTTTGGCTACTTGGATAAGAAGCATCTTCTCCCTTTCAGTAACATTTTTAGTGCTTTTTACAATTGATTCAATTTTACGAAACAACACAACAAGATCTATTATCGGTGCCGCACGAGCTATCCTTGTGATCGGACGTTTAATTAATATTAGTTACATTCTATTGAGCGCGTTTCTTATCTTGTTTACGCGCGGGCCAACCGGTTTTGTGCCGGTCGGACCCTGCAATCGTTACTTTGTGCACATGACTGAATCAAATATAAGTAATGTAAACATCAATTCTTTGTCGAGCGCTGATGAATTAGAGGACGGTACAAACATGGATTTTGAGGACAATACACAATTGCAGAATGAAACAGAGATAAGTGGGAAAAGGACAAGGGATGGAACCTCTTCAGAAGAAGGATGGAGCGTAGTAGATAGAAGACGAAGCAAACACATACGTAGTGGGGAAGAGCAAGGTGAAAGGGAAAAAGATGAGAGAATACAAGTGCACGTGTCGTGTAAAGAGCCTTTGCCGAAACAATTTGCCTTAGCAAAACTATTCAAGGCACATAACATTGCTAGCGGCAAGATCTATAAAATCAAATACGTACATCAGAATAAAATGCTGATTACGTTTGATGATGATGTCGGTGCAGAGGAATTTATACACTGCTCGGTGTTTACTGACATGGGCTGGTCTTGTCAAAAAACTTCGGAGGTTGGTCTATCATACGGACTCATTAAAGCTATGGACCTGGACATCTCGGATGAGGATCTTAAAACTAATATATCGAGCAGTGCTGAAATTATCTCGATCAAGAGGTTAAATAAACGGTGCTTGGATAACCCTGATGGTAACGGCTGGACACCGAGTGAGACGATTCGGCTTGGATTCAAAGGTCCTTCTCTGCCGCCTTATGTCTACATCTACAGTTTGAGGATTCCAGTGGAGAGGTTTGTATTCCCAGTAACTCAGTGTGCTAACTGCTGGAAGTTCGGTCATTTAAAAATAAGATGTCCGTCCAAAAAGCCTGTTTGTCCTAAATGCTCACTAAAGCATGATAACTGTACAACTACATCATTCACGTGTGTGAACTGTTCAGGTTGCCATATGGCGCTTGATAAAGTTTGTCCATTTTTTCAGAAGGAAAAGAAGTTAAGGGATATAATGTCAGAATTTAACTGCACCTACAGAAAAGCGCTCACCATGTACGTCCCTCCTTCCCCTGTCCAGGCCCCAAAAGTGGTTAGTGATCCAATTTCCTCATTCGCACCCCTTCCAATAGATGTAAATACACCCACCGGCACACCCTACGAAGCGGAGTGCCCAGACACATCCACAATAAATACACGGCCTAAGCTTCAGGCCAAACGTAACTTAAAGAAGCATAATCGCCGGCCATTGACCCCTGCGCCCACTGAGGACATATTATCGCATCTCAATCCTGAATCTTCAGACTCCTCAGAAAAAATGGACACACCCCACGGAAATAAAAAGAGACAGGCGGATAAGTCTACTTATAATTTAAATTTTTGGCATCTGATTTCAAAAATTAGAAATATCATTAAAAGCAAAGAATCTTTTCAGATTAAAATCCAGCAATCAATTACCATAATTTCAGAGTGGCTAACACAAAAAATCGTAAGTAGCTTATCTATTGATTCGTTATTTGATCTATTTGTTGGAAATGGATAATAATAATACTTTTACAAATTTAAATATAATACAATGGAATTGCCAAAGTTTAAGACCCAAAACTCGTTCACTTGAATTATATTTAAACCAAGAAAAAATCCACATTGCCGTGTTGAGTGAAACCTGGTTGGAACCCGAGAGTTATTTTAGAATCAGCGATTATAATACGTATAGACTAGATAGAGAAGATGGTTACGGTGGCGTGGCCATCATGACTCATCGCTCTGTTAAATCTATTATTTGTTCAACAAAAAGTCGTAATCCTGGTATTGAATTATTACATATTAGAATCCTGAATTGTCAGCATATTGAGAACATAATTTGCGTCTATTGCCCATCGACAGTACACACCACTCAAAGCGATTGGGATGCGATGTTTTCTATTGCGAATAGTAAAACCCTTATCTTGGGTGATTTTAACGGTCACCATTCTAACTGGTCTCAGAGAACTGATCGGCGCGGCTCCGAAATATTTGATTCCATGTTGGATTATAATTTCATTAATTTAAACGATGGCAGCTACACTAGAATTAGAATGGTTGATGGAGTTCTCCAGCAATCAAGTCCCGACATTTCATTTGTTTCTTCAGATTTGTCCCTGTCACTTCTGTGGAAACCTACAAACGAATCACTCGGAAGTGATCATTTGATAATAAAATTAAATTGTTTAATTAATATTAACCGCGATTATCAAAAGAAAAGAAATTTTAAAAAAGCCGATTGGTCTTCGTATTCTTCATATATAGATGATCAATTACAAAACTGCGTAATTTCTCAGGATCCTCAGGAGTCATATGACCAACTATGTAATATAATGCAAAAAGCTGCTGATAAGTATATCCCATTCATTAAAATCCCTCAAACCATTTGCAACCAGTTTAAACCAAAACCATATTGGTCATCCGAGCTGTCCAGGGCGGTGGCGGAAAGGCGCTTGGCTCTTGCAAAGGAGGATGGGCAGATTGGGACCACCTTCCAATAGCAATAAGATTTATGTCATTGGATAGGTCTTTTTAATAGAAACAACTTTTATTATGACGGCTTTGTTGTCACAGTTGTCCGTTCCAAGATATATGACATACAAGTTTCGATAAAATATGTTGAAAAAGCGTTCTTTTTATGGTGCTTAGTACTTTTATTACCACCCGCATGGTGACGGATTAAGAATACGGAATGTCACCACCCCATATCATCCCATGGGTGTCGTAAGAGCCGACAGAGGGAGCATATTATGGAGCGAACAGCACTGTAAGAGAAGGAAAACTTCATACAAACCCTATACCAACCCGTTTGGCCAGCGTGGTATAGTAGACCAATTCCTCCTTTCAAAGGAGAGGCCTAGTCCAGCAGTGGACTTTTAAAGGCTGATGATGATGAGTACTTTTATTTTATTATTATGCTTTATTTTGCAAACTGACTTACCTTCGCGTCTACCCAAGCGGTTGGTACGGTGCGGGGTGCAACTTTTAGGAAACTAAAGGGTTATCAATACTAATATTATAAATGCGAAAGTCTGTTTGTTTGTCGGCCCTTCACGTCGCAACAAAGCAATATTATGTAATTATGTTTTGTGAGTAGTTAGTTGAAAGATAAAGATTAGATAAAGATAAAAATATTAAAGATATAAATCTAAGCTCTTTTCGAACGTCATAATACTAAAATATATACTTATGTCCCAATTCTATAACTACCACCGCACGGGCGGGCTTCGCTCGGCGCAGCTACAAGTAACCGGTTTGGAGGGGAGAGGGGCACCCCGCACTGTTCCTAAGCGCTTGGGCAGGCACGAGGACGAGTCAGTTTGTAAAATAAAGCATTATATAGTACTAAGCACTATAATAAACGCTTTTTTCAACATACTTTTATCGAAACTTGTATGTCATATATCTTGGAACGGACAACTGTTACAACAAAAGTGTCATAAAAAAGTTGTTTCTATTAAAAATGCTTATCCAATAACATACACCTTATTACTATTGGAGGGTGGTCCCAGGTCCCATACATTTTTGCCCATTGTCTTTTGAGACGTTGCCCCTCTTCGAGGAATTTAGATATCCTCAAAGAAAAAATAAGCACTGCTCAAAGGCTGATTCGCACTGCAAAGAGTAAATCTTTTCAGCAGTTTTGTACATCTGTAGATGAAACCTCTTCGGCATCAGAGATGTGGCGCAAGATGAGATGGTTGAAAGGTCGACAAATTCCTATCACCTGTGTAGATAAAGAAAAAGCCGAGCGCTTGCTTAACGACCTCACTCCAGATTATGTATGTCCCTCACAACCTACTTTTAATTCCAATAACCCAATGTTAGAATCTCCAATATTAATGTCAGAACTAGTCACTTGTATTAAAACTACCGACACAGCCCCAGGGTCAGATCAAATTTCCTTCTCCATGATTAAACACCTTCCAGCTTCTGGTAAACATATGTTACTTTCAATATACAATCAATGTTTTTCTTTAGGTTTTGTTCCTGTACAATGGCGTCAAATCAAAATAGTCCCAATCCCCAAGCATAGTTCAACTTCCTCTTTGCGCCCTATTTCTCTGATATCATGTATTTGCAAAATTTTTCATGCCATTTTGGCCAAACGTATAGAATGGTTTTTTGAAAAACAATGTCTTTTCCCTGAGGACATGGTAGGTTTTCGTAAAGCACGATCTTGTCTGGATAATCTTACGCGATTAGTCTCTGAAATTCAACTAGGATTTTCTAAAAATTTAGTTACAGTGGCATGTTTTATAGACATCGAAAGTGCCTATAATAATGTTGATATTCCTTGCTTGTTACGTATTTTGGATCAGTTCGGAGTTGGATCAAACTTTTGTATCTATTTGTGGTATTTTTTATCAAACAGACATCTTCAAGTCGCGTTTTATGATTGTGAGATTGGAAGATTTACTGGCCGTGGATTAGCCCAAGGAGATCCATTGTCTCCTCTTTTATTTAATATTCTAACTTTACATATATGTAATAACGTCGGCCAGGTTAATGTATCTCAATATGCTGATGATTTTGTATTATATTCAACCAATAATAATATAGATTTAGCGTTTGAAAAGCTTCGGTCTTCTTTACGATATTTCAAAGCGTTAATTGATAAACTAGGTTTAACAATGTCTTCAAATAAAAGTAAGATCTGTATTTTTAAAAAAGGCTGCTTTAGAAGATCGATTAACTTTCACTTTGATGATATTTCAATTGATGTTGTTAATAATGTGAAATATTTGGGTCTGTGGCTGGATAGCTCATTAAGATGGGGTAAGCACATCAATGAAACCGCACAGAAAGTAATAAAATTCATCAATCTACTCAAAGTCTTATCTGGTCCGGGATGGGGAGTCCATCAAAAACACCTAAGACGACTGTACATTTCTCTAATCCGAAGTAGAATTGACTATGCCAGTTTCTTGTTTGACAATAGTTGTAATTCTAAACTAAATAAATTGGATCGGGTCCAAAACCAGGCGTTACGTGTGATTGGTGGATTTATACGAAGCACCCCGATACACGTTATGGAAAGTGATCTATGCCTTCCGCCACTTCATTTTCGTCGTAGATACTTAGCCAGCAAATTTGTTTTGAGATCAATATCTCTTCGTAATAATAAAACTATAAAATCACTGGAAAACCTTTCACTAGTTACAGGTTCCAATTATTGGCAGAACAAGAAGTTGCCATTACTTATCGACATCTTCTCTCAGTATAATTCTGTTCCAATACACTCAAGTGCTCAACATGGAATGTTTTCTCTTGATAAGTGGATAAGCAGTATAGATTTGTCTCATATAGTCAACGATAAAATTCCAAGTATAACTAAAACTAAACGTCATTACAATATCTCTCAGTTAAAACAATTAAGTACTGCATACATTGAAGAACAATATTTAACTTATCATAAAATTTTTACTGACGGCTCCAAAGATAAAAATTTGGGGGGAGCAGCCTTTTTGGACCCTATCCGTCGGAATCAAATGAAGATTAAGATTGATTCAGATATTTCTATTATGCACATTGAACTGGTTGCGATATTGGAAGCTTTATCCTATATTTCTTCAATCAATGGCGATAATTTTGTGATTCTGACAGACTCCAAAAGTTCGCTGCAACACTTGGCTCGGAACACTTCTCACGTGCGAGGCATTCCGACAGCCTACGCCATATATGAATTTATCTTAAAACTTCAATCCAATTCCAAAACAATACGCCTCCAATGGATTCCGTCACATATACAATATGAAGAAAATGAGGTGGTGGATGTACTCGCCAAACAGGCATGTGTCGATGGTGTTCCTATGAATATCACCCCATTGTATTCAGACTATCTCGGAAAGGCCAAAATGAAGTGTTTAGACCTTTGGCAGGAGTATTTTGATGAAAGATGTAAAGAAAAAGGTATATGGTACCGAACTATCCAGCCAGAGATTTCTCGGGTTCCGTGGATTGATTGTAATCTTAATAAAGCCTTAACGACCATAGCTTTAAGACTTCGTTCCGGACATATTCCATCAAATAAGTTTTATTATTTAATGAGAAAAGTGTCATCACCGAATTGTGATGTATGTGGAGTCGTTGACGATGTTTTTCATATCTTGATGGAGTGTGCCCGGAATGAAAATACTAGGGTAAATATTTTTAGGCCATTTAAGTTGGATAACATTGGCATATGTAACTCCATCCTTGCTTTTCCAGTGTCCGATAAAGCAAAACTTTTGTATAATCTAGTGTTATATAGATCGTAAGTTAGTTATAAGTACATACGTGTTTATAAGTTATCTGATTTTGTCTTTCCCGCACTGGGCGATATGATCTCTAAGAGACAAAGCCCTTTAATAAAAAAAAAAAAAAAAAAAAAAAAAAAAAAGATCTATTATCGTTTACGAAATTAAAATAACACGCTCGAGTCACAGGTGCAAATGAAACAAAAGAAAAATGGTCTCAACAGTGGTCAAACAATGGTCTTAACAGCTTGACTTCTGACGGCAAGGCCTGATTTAACGTTTTTTTTATGTTAAGTTAGCAGGTATACAGAAATTACGAATGACAAATCATCGAATTATTTTAGTAAAATTACGAGCAACTAGTTTTTTAATCCTGAAAAAATATATATGATTAAAAATCCAGTCTAACGGACAAATTAAAATAGTTAAACAAATTTTCAACACGTTTTTTTATAAAAGATCCATCTAGTGGCAGAAAAAAGAACTACGTATTGGTTCATTAGTTATCGAACGCTCCAATATGGGTATTCAGAAACGAAGTATCAGTTAACCAACGTTTATCCTTTGCATACCTAACTATATTGAATCAATAACTGTTGAGAGTATATCTGGGCACTTCAGAAACCGGGCACTAGTGTTGAATAGTAGAATATTTGTAAACTTATTCTATTTGTTTACATAATTATATTTTTGCAACAGGAATTGATATTTTATTTGCCGTGTGGTTGACGCCATAGAATACAAGTGTCACCACCCCCTATCTTCCCGTGGGTGTCGTAAGAGGCGACTAAGGGATAACACGATGCAAATACCATCTTTGCGTAGAGACGGAAAACTCGACATCAAACCCTATACGACTGCCTCGTTGGTCTCGCGGCATAAAATGTGCGCGTGGGATTGGGAGGTCCCGGGTTCGATTCCTGGGTCGGGCAGTGTTATTGGGTTTTTCTGTCACGAAATTCTTAGTAGCAGCACGGAGCCTGGAAATGTGCCCGGTACGGCAATAGACTCTCCCCTTATTACGTGGGACTAAAGTATATGTGGCGAAAAGTGGGTGTAGAAATACACCTCTGCCTACCCCTTCGGGGATAAAAGGCGTGACGATATGTATGTATGTAGGAATTTATATTTTTACTTAAGTACCCTCTGTAAGGAAGTTTTACCATCGATCTTTCGACGTGAATAATACCAGGTGTGGTCACGAGGTTATTGAGTCATCAAAATATTAAAATCCATACATTATGCTTAGCACAACAGTTTATACCAAAGCCTCCGCAGCTAGCCATTTTATCAAAGAAGCTAAGGCAATAATCACGCTACCGCACATGGGAGCAGATTAGTAACGCAAAATGTCAACGAAAGTGGCATAGTCAAACAAATTGTATCAATGCGTATATGAAACACGTATAAATGAAATTGTACGTGGATGAAACCGCGACGCCGTGCGCCGCGTCATGATTGAGGCTTAGGGTCGACGCACATTCCACGGAAACTACGATAAATATATTTTTAATTTGCGTGACAAATTCCCTCCGTGCGGTCTGATCATAAATTGATAATGATGTCTTAAAGTGCGAGTCACCATCCCTGCTGTACTTATTACCTTGTTAGCGTTATCCCATTCGCATCCGAGACTTTCGTCTTTTGGAGTCCGGTGTGTGCTTTCTAGTCTAACCATTAGTTTTTACGCAGAGCGACTGTTTAATATTTTTGTCAGTTATACATACCTGAATTAAGTATACGAGCATATCTGATTTCGGTGTTAAATGTAATTAAACTGCTCAATTTCAATAACTTTTTTTGGGTCAGGCTGTATCCACGGCTTCAATAAAAGCTATATTATTATGTATGTATAGCTTTTAAGCGTGAATGTGTGCCCAGTTAACTAATAAAAATAAAGAAAAATGTAGTCAAGTGAACTTGTGAGTCCAGTTGCAACCAGATCCAGCTGACTATAGGCTCCTGTTACATAAATGGTAGCATAAAGACTTGTAACGTTGAGAGCTGATATTCTGTCATGTCTAGTTCGACTAGTAAGCGGACCCCAGACTCCAAGGCGAGAAATCTTGGATGCAACTGGCATAAAACTTGGATGATTGAATATTCAGCTACCTATTTTCATGTTTTGGCAGTACGCAACTGAAGACACTGAGGCGCATGAGTACGCTACTAATGTTCCGCAATATGTGCGCGAACCCTTACACAATTTGCGCAATCTCGTGCAGATGACATATGTGATGTTTTATTTGCACAATTGTAATTAATTGCGGGGCAAATATTAATATGAACTGCTAATAAATTCATATAAGCGTTCTCATGTGTTAGGTGGGTGCGCCTAATGTATCAGTTATAAGATGATTATGACATCCATATATGAATGCTCAAATACTCTGATGGTTTTTACGTTTTCATTATGAGCAAATTGACGAGAAATTATATAGGACTTAAGAAAGGACATTTATGAATAAAAATGGATTTATTGATGTAAAAGGTGTTTAAAGAAAATTCCTCTTAAAAACCTTTTGCTGTAAGAGTAAATTCTGTGTCGCGGGGGACTTTACAAACATTGAACCTAAGGACAGAGAGAATACGAACAACAATTTGTACGCATACACAAGGTGTTGTCACGGTAATTATATTACCACTAGAGGACGCCAGCAGCTACGCCTGCAATTTTTTTTAAATTTACCCGTTTTGGCCGATCCCGTAAGTTTTTCGGGAAATCCCTTCTTAGTGCACCCCTACGGTCCCCAAGGAACATACATGCCAAATTTCAGCTTCCCGCGGCCAATAGTTTCGGCTGTAGCGTGTCTGTCAGTCAGTCAGTAAAGCAAGGAATTTATATATTAAGATGATGTTGTTTCGTGTGGGGATCAAACCCATAACCATATCGCTACGCCATCCGTGCAGTCAAATTTATAAACATTCGTCATACACGGACACCTTCTCTGTACCATGATCTGGATGTAGGTCATCCTGACTCAATTAATTATTCTATCGTTGTTCTACAAGCGATAGCTGAGTGGAGAGACCGACAGACTGCTACGCAGAGGGCCTCGGGTTCGAATCCACGGCACGCACCAATGACTTCGGAGTTAAGTGCGTATTAAATTATTAATTATCGCTTGCTAATCGGTGAAGAAAAACATCGTGAGGAATCCTGCATGTCTGAGAGTTCTCCATAATGTTCTCGAAAGACATGTGAAGTCTGCCAACCCGCACTAGGCCAGCGTGGTGGACTACGGCCTTATCCTTCTCATAGTGAGAAGAGGCCCGTGACCTGCAGTGGGACAGTATAAAGATCTGATGATGTTGATCATGATGTTCTACAAGATTTCCTCTGGTCTGGAACCTAGGTTCTGTTACTTCGATTTGGGAGGAACAAGAACTGTTAATTCAGTTGGTTTATTATAAGCTGTTGTATCATGATACACAGTTATATGTGGGTAACTGTTACGATAAACACAACTCATTCCTACTTGGATTGGTATGATTTAAGTAGGTATACACTTCTGCCGACCACTTGGGGAGACAAAGCCAATAAGGTCAACACATCAACACAGTCCAAAGTGCAGGCGAATACTTGAATACTTGTTTAATCATGTTCCCTTGAGATGAGCTCTTGAACGTACGTGTGAGTGGCGAGTACTCGATAGGGCGCTAAGTCGAGGGCCGCACGAGCCTCTTGACATACCGCATGACGTCAGAACCGTTTCGAAGGAATATGTATATAGTAAATCATTATTAGTGCGAAAATCAAATGAAAGTATATTATAACGAAGGAGCATGTGTGAAAATAGTAATGAGTGTAGAGGAAGCGCGTGAGGTTTGAGTATAGAAGCAAGTGGTGTTCTGTTGTCTCTGCCCACCCCGACGGGAAACAGGCGTGAGTCTATGTATGTATCAACATCATCCTAGCGCTGATTCTATCTGAGTCTATGTATGTATGTATGTATGTAAAGCTTCCTCAAGAAGACGTCACACTAAAAATCTGTTCAGTATCTATTTTGTGAGTTTATCGCGTGTAGTTGTCCGTTTGGTAACGGATAAAGAATACGGATTGTCACCACCCCATATCATCCCATGGGTGTCGTAAGAGCCGACAGAGGGAGCATATTATGCAGAGAACAGCACTGTAAGAGAAGGAAAACTTGATACAAACCCTATACCAACCCGTTTGGCCAGCGTGGTATAGTAGGCCAATTCCTCCTTTCAAAGGAGAGGCTTAGTTCAGCAATGGACTGTTAAAGGCTGATGATGATATTTACTACACTTTTATATATTATTAACTTATTACCTACATAAAAAAATCGAAACTAATCTACTAAAGATTTTCGGATCCCTCAAATCTGTAACATAATATAACGAGATTAAAAGACCGTCAGGTACAGAACACGTAGTTACGAAAAAACATCCATGATATAAAAGTTAATATATACGATCGATGATCTTCTTTGACATAAAGAGGAAATGATTTCCATAATCAATAATGGTAATAGCTCCATCTAATTGCAAACGAGAACGCTGCTGCTCTTTTGAAATAACTAATCGACTTATAATATCAAAGTATTACATGTAAACAGTATAGAAAAGTCAATATAATATGTGAATACTGAGTGTAAGGAACGGCGTACCGAAAACCGATACCAGTGATTAAGTACATGATACTGACGCCCGTGGAAAATATATAAAAGAAAGTTTAAAATTATTGCGTTACTGACTGAAAGAATTCAAATTCAAATTCAAAATCCTTTATTCATTTGGGTCACAATGTGACGCTTATGAACGTCAAAATAATAAATTTATAAAATCACTAGAGGACGCCAGCAGCTACGCCTGCATTTTTTTTAAATTTACCAGTTTTGGACGATCCCGTGGGAATTTCGGGAAAGCCCTTCTTAGTGCACCCCTACAGTCCCCAAGGAATATACATGCCAAATTTCAGCTTCCTGCGCCCAATAGTTTTGGCTGTAGCGTGTCTGTCAGTCAGTCAGTAACGCAAGGATTTTATATATTAAGATTACTTATAGACTCTACATTTACATTTACTGCCACGTTCGCAAAGCAATAGGTAAAACCATGAGAAAGAAAGGGCAATAAAACTCACGGTCACTCTTTTTCATCGCCAGGTTTTGCATAATACACAATTTACATTTTGTAAGGTGCTGCAACTGTTACGATTCACGATTGTCGACAGATAGAAAGACGATGCACAGACAAATCTATTGGGAGCAAGAAGCTGAAATATGGCATGTTTGTTCCTTGGGGAGCGTAGGAGCAGGAGCACACTTAGAAGAGATTTCCCGAAATTCCCACGGGAAGAAACAGTTAAATTAGAGAAGTAATATGCAAGCTGCCTCCGTGGTCCACTGCATAGCGTATGCGGCTGCTGATCGG
This sequence comes from Euclidia mi, assembly GCA_944739405.2. Classification (NCBI taxonomy): domain Eukaryota; kingdom Metazoa; phylum Arthropoda; class Insecta; order Lepidoptera; family Erebidae; genus Euclidia; species Euclidia mi. Next base: position 49,470,923 of record OX123203.2, read on the forward strand.
ATGTCGCGGGTTCGATTCCCGGGTCGGGCAAAAGTGTTACTGGGTTTTTCCGAATATTCAGTAGCAGCACGGAGTCTGGTGTTGTGCCCGGTAACGGCAATAGGCTCGTCCCCTATTACGTGTCACCTAAAAATTCATTGCGAAATTTGGGTGTAATATTACACCTCTGCCGACCCCTTCGGGGATACAGGCGTGAGCCTATAAAAAATATATATATATGTAATCGTAGCTAAGTGAACCCTCTAGTTATAAATAATTAGACGTTTCCCTGGAATTCGCCTGCGTAAAAAGTAATGAATAAAAATTAGGCACCTAAACCTTCGCAAAGTACACTATCCGTTGATGAAAACCGTATCACAATCTGTTCACTTTTTTTTGAGTTAATAGCGTTCATACAGACACATAGACGTGGTCCGGCAATAGTTTATAATATCTAATTTATCTGTATTAAAGTAAATTTTCATCATAATAAGTGCTATTTTGCACCTTTCAACCAAATGAACACTTTGTTAAGAAAATACACCGCATTTCGCTGTGACTGAAAAGGAAAACAAACCAGGCCCATTTAAAACATTAAACCTCTACTATCGTCATATTTTTCTATATCGCAGTCTACCTGTTGAAGCAACTGTTTCTGTATAATTATGTGTTTGTGACATACACACGTACTGATAAACAGCTGGACCTGTTTTGATGAAATATTTGTGTTTTTAACAATGACTGGATGACTGGATTGTTAGAAAGAGATTAATTCGTTGGTGGCCCTGTTGTCGAGGTCTTTTCAAACTTGTGGTGGAATCGCAGCTGTTTTCTTGTTTTGTCTCTGTCTCCTCGAACATAGTCTAACGACAGACGACGTACATTTATATAAAATGATCTACGAATGTCTGATAATAATAAAAAATGCAGTTTCTAGATCATCCGATATAAATGCAATGCCAGTAAGGCCCTGTTTCACCACCTCTAAGTATTCCCGATAAATTCAAAATTAAAACGAAATTTGTATGAATTTATGTGTCTAGTAGTTTAACCAGAACTTATTGGACGGTCGTGAAATAAGCCCTAAAACCAATATATCGCGATAAAATCCAAAAACAATTATTTCATTTCAAGCACATGTTGTTATTACATGACAACAGACTTGCCAAACGATCTGAAACCCCCAGAAAACTACAACTTATACCACACAATACAGCACAATACAAAATTTAATAACTGATAATAGGAAAATATCTGTACAAAAGAAATGTTCAAATTACATTTTTCTGATTTGTGGAAGTCCCAAGAGTTTTTGTGGAATGTTTTCATTTTGCGAAATTATTTCTTGCGGTTTGTATTGACGTAAATTGCTTGCGTGTTCTTAGATTTATTTCATGTTGAACATGTTGGACTTGTTCTTTGGTTATTGTCTTTCCAATAATTCCATCTTCTTGGTATTTTTTAATGGTAAAAGAACATTTCATTGCTAGTTTAAAACTGGCTTGAAAATGGCCGGTCCAGGCGGATTTTCAACAATATTTCATCATTATCAGCCCTAAAAAAAGACAGATCAGAAATACCCTAAAAAGAAAAGCATGTATGAGAAACTTGATGGAAGTGAATGAAGCAAGAGAGATATGTCAGGATCGTTGCAAATGGCGTTCCGTAGTCTCTACCTACCCCTTCGGGAAACAGGCGTGAGTCTATGTATGCATGTATCAGCTCTATATTTATAAACTTTCCCGTTGATGGCGCAGGTCTCGTCTCACTATGAGAACTTTAAGACGATTAGACTATAGTCCACCACACCAGTAGTTCCATGGGTCTTGGCAATGGAGCTAGTGAGAACGGGTTTTTGCCGGATGATTGTCACAAAACAAAATAGTTTTGCGGGTCGTAAAATTAGCTTATTTAAGATAAAAATACCTATTTATTTTCGACTTTCGATCGTCTTGCACTTGTCTTGCACCGATCGTGTTTGCCGAAACCCGTACTTCCACAAGACGGCGCTGAGCTCTCACTAGTCTCTCCGCGACCACGATCGGTGCAGGACAATCGGGAGCTGGTGGCAATGATCCCCTTTTCACACTATGAGAAAGGTTAGGCCATAGCCCACTACGCTGGGTAAGTGTAGTTTGACAGGCTTCACGTGTAGTTCGCTACTTCGCTACACAATATTTACTCGTGCATAAATTTTAACTAGATCTTAATAGTAACAAAATAGCTCTGTTCTAAACATATTCTCATAAGTCTTACTTGAATATAAACCGCACTTCAAACAAAGCTCGTAGTCTAACCAACTTGGATACTTGAATGTGAGTACATTTCAATTGCTTAACATTGGAGTCGATGTTCTCACATTTTGCGTATTGGTTAAGGTTTAGTTTTAAATCACGTTTTTATTTATTAAATGAGATATTGACAATAGCACATAATATGGCGTAGTGGTTTCAGCGACCGACTTGTCTTTTAACACTGCGCCGAGTGTTGTGGTTTCAATCCCTACACGAGACGACACTTGTGCGAGCCCTATCCATATATCTAGGTATTCATAGATAAATGGCAAAAAATTTAATACTTATAGATTCGCCATGTCTGTCTGTCTGTATGTCCGTCCGTATGTCATAGGCACTTTAGTGTTAAAGTTAAAAATGTAGTAAATTAAGGTGTGGCTCTCTATACATATATGGAACGTGTCTATATACATGCCTATATCTTAATATATAAAATCCTTGCGTTACTTACTGACTGATAGACACGCTACAGCCGAAACTATTGGGCGCAGGAAGCTGAAATTTGGCATGTATGTTCCTTGGGGATCGTAGGGGTGCACTAAGAAGGGATTTCCCGAAATTCCCACGGGATCGGCCAAGACGGATAAAGTAAAAAAAAATGCAGGCGTAGCTGCTGGCGTCCTCTAGTAGTCTATAAAAATGATATTATGGTTCCTTAAATATCTTTTTTTCTCAAATTCTATCAAGTTTGAAAGATAGACGCTTCCTAAGTGCTAAAATGTGTGTAATTTAATATTCATACAACAGTAACCGACTTTGCCTTATTGGACATCACCGAACATAACAACGTACCATGTTGGTTACATACATACATATACATAGACTCACGCCTGTTTCCCCGAAGGGGTAGGCAGAGGCATATTAAACGCCCACTTTTCGCCAGTGTTTTGATCCCACGTAATAGGTGGCGAGCCTATTGCCGCTTATCGGGATATTTGTTGGTTACACTACCCCAAAAACATTTAAATGGCCTGACAATAAAAGTATTCGTTTGAAAAATTGGTCACGTAGATATTTGGATCCTTGCAATCCCTTTTCTACGAGCCCGCATATTTGCGAGCTATATTAGATTATCGAATTCGCTGAGTGATGTAGCCCGATAGCCTTGAGTCAGCTAACTTAATAAATAGACCTCGAGAGCTATGGGTGTAATAGAATTGTTTAGTTCTGCGGGCGGACGGACAGTGCTGAGAAGTGGATGCCATGGATAATGAAGTACGGAAGGTGAGGAATGGGTGTGAATAATCTGACAGACACTAATGCGTGTTAAAGTGGTACATACATACATATATAGTCTCACGCCTATATCCCCGAAGAGGTAGGCAGAGGTATATTGCTACACCCACTTTTCGATAGAGCCTATTGCCTTACTGGGAACATTACCAGACTCCGTGCTGCTACTGAGAATTTCCTAACGGAAAAACCCAATAACACTTTGCTCGACCCAGGAATCGAACCCGAGACCTCCCAATGCCACGCGCACATTTAGGCCTCCCTCACATTGGTCATGAGCGTTCCTCGAGCGTACGCTCGGCGTCCGTCCGGCGTGCGCCCGGCGTTCACTTTGTACTACAGAGTGAACGCCGAGCGTACGCCGGGCGTACGCTCGAGGAACGCTGACGCCCAATGTGAGGGAGGCCTTACGCCGCGAGACCAACGAGTAGTGGTGTTTGAACATTTTAATATTAAGGCGGTGGTCTGTAACAGACGCCGTAGGTCGCGTCCGACGTGACGCTGTACGCGGCCTACGAGTGCTTACTATGAAAATGCACTATAGTGGTCTCTCTCACACGCCCGACGCGGCGCAAGAACGCCGTGCGCCGCATCCATAGGTCGTACGCCGCCTACGCAGTCATTTCGGGGCATTCTGGCGTTACGGACGCCGCGTCCATGACATAAAAATTGTGAAATTTACAAAGGAGCAAGATGAATTACTGATAGAAGCAGTTAAATTAATACAGAATTTTATTTGATGCCAGCGATAAAGACCATAATATTATATTAATGTTTTTTTATCAACGTATTAAAACAACCCTCGACCTCTCTCTTCACGAAAAGGTCGTGACGCCTTTTTATTATCTCCTGTTTTAACAATCATTGTAAAATAAGTTCATTATCCTCCTCCTATTCGAGAAGAACTCTTAAAATGGTCTGTTCATCCCGTCTATTCACATTGAGCGTATGCGAGAAACTAAAATCCTGAGTGACCATCACAAACAACGCTGGACGCCGCGTCAAGCGTCAGAAGACGCCGGACGCCATCGGACGCGACCTACGGCGTCCGTTACAGACCACCGCCTAAAACGTGGTCCGGCGTTTATCAAGTTATTATTACAATTGTCACAATTTAAATCGAAGTTAAACCTCGAAAAAATAAAAATAGACCAGAAGAAAAGACGATACACATTAACCGAGCAATATTGATCTAAATCTATCTTTTATGCGCCAGGTTATTTCAAAGCACACAAAACTATTTTTCCTGAAAGGCTTTTCTACCCACGTATCCTGATAACCGTGGGTAGAAATGAAGGGATACTTGTTGATGACTTCAAAGGTAAAACTCTGTAATCGCAGAGCATTCTGGAAAATCTACACTTATATACACTTAATATTATAAAGAGGAAAAAATTGTATTTTTGTTTGTAATGGATAAACTCAGAAACTACTGGACGGATTTTAAAAATTCTTTCACTATTAGAAAGCTACATTATTTGCGACTTTTGCGAGTAACATAGGCTATATTTTATTTTAGAAAAATTGGGGTCCGTAAGATATTTGAGTTTTTCGGGTAGGTACGCGAAGTAGTTCCCTCAGGCCGCGGGTGGAACCGCGGGAAACGGCTAGTGTTACATAACAGAAAAGCAAACGAGAATGGACAGTACATTATTTCGAGCTTCTTGCTGATTAAGTCATTCGCCCGAAAGATCGTGAATATGTTCGTAGCGATGTTTGTTTCTGTTCGTTGTTTAGTACGACAATTTTAATAACGTCGATTCCTCGATGTTCTGATACAATTCATCATCAGCCCTGTATATAAACTGTCCCACTGCTGGGCTCGGGCCTCTTCTCACTATCAGAAGGGTAAGGCCATTGTCCACCACGCTGGCCAAGTGCGGGTTGGCAGACTTGACATGTCTTTCGAGAGCATTTTGGAGAACTCTCAGACATGCAGGTTTCCTCACGATGTTTTCCTCCATCGGTAAGCAAGCGATGATTAACAAAGTAATACGCACCTAACTTCGAAAAGTCATTGGTGCTTGCCGTGGATTCGAACCCGAGACCCTCTGCGTAGCAGTCTGTCGGTCTCTCCACTCGCTATCGCTGCGTTCTGATATAAGTGTATGCTCAAATCTGTCAGCACCATTATGCCAACTGAGCGTTTTATAACTTTAACGTCTCTGTGGATCAGTATTTCTATGTGTATCATGGTATTTCGAAACAAACGGACCGAATATGATGCGATCTTTTGTTATTTGAAAGCTGATGTGACAAATATGGTTAATAGGATGTTGACGGTCCTTATTTATTTTTCATTTTCTTTAAAGAACATAGATTTTATTTTATCGACGTTCAAGTTCAATTAATCACAGAACAGGTCATTGCTCTCCGATATCAGCAATGTCTTAGAACAAATATAGTTCATAATAATAACCCCTACGACGTTTGCACTATACCTAAAATAGAGCAAAATAGAGTGGTCTGAGATCTGGACTAGCAATGACAGCGTGGACAGCATGCTGGATGCATTTTACACTAAATTATTTTCAATTATTACGACCAATACACCTAATTTAAAACCCCGTAATGAAAAATACCCAATCTGGTTTAGCGCTTCTTTGATTAAATGCTTAAAAGAAAAGCTTAAATGCCATAAAAAATATAAGCGATATGGCAATCCAAGAGATAAAATTTCGTATGATATTTTAAGGGATCGGTGTGATAAAATGACTCGTGATTGCTTTAATCGTTTTAAAATAAGTGCAGCTAAGATCCTTCGTGACCGCCCTACATACATTTGGTCCTATATTAACAGCCTTAAGCATAATAGTAGCTCAATCCCTAATTTTGTGACATGGAAAGAAAAGTCTGCAGAAGGTGGTCAGAATATATGCGATCTATTTTCAGATTTATTTTACTCTACGTACGCCCTCAATGATAACGTAAGTCGGTCGCACAGCTGTGTGATTGATTGCTATGAATGCTTAACTTTTAGTTGTTGTGAATTTAGCGAGTCGGAGGTATGTAAATCCTTGAAGAAATTAAAAAATTGTGGAGCCGGTCTCGATAACGTCCCCGCGATTTTTCTCAAAGAATGCGCCGATAATCTAGCAAAGCCGCTGATGCTCATTTTTAACCAATCACTCAGACAGGGTTTGTTTCCTTCTAAATGGAAGTGCGCACGTATTACGCCTATTCACAAAAAAGGGGACGTATCCGATGTTTCCAATTATAGACCTGTATCGATACTACCCGCGATTGGTAAACTGTTCGAGTCACTAGTCCAGAAAAAGATCTATTGGCATGTTAAAGAAAAATTACATTCAGAACAACATGGTTTTCTACCTAGGAAATCAACTTGTACGAATTTAATTTCTTTTACTGATGACATAGCTCGTTCTTTAGACAAAGGTGATGAGGTACACGCTATTTATACCGATTTTAGCAAAGCCTTTGATCTTATTGACCACGATATTTTATTACATAAAATTTCAAAGATGGGCGTACATGGCTCTCTATTGCGATGGTGCGATTCATATCTAAGAAATAGGTCACAGCTAGTTATGATTAATGGCTATACTTCTCAAGCTAAAATCGTCCCTTCTGGTGTTCCCCAGGGGTCGCACATGGGTCCTCTTTTCTTCTTAATTTTTATAAATGATTTGGCTAATATTATTAATTGTAAGTTTAAAATGTATGCAGATGATTTAAAACTTTACAATGTTATAAATGATAATAGTGATATTGATGTACTACAAAATGAGCTTAATAAAATGAATAACTGGTGCTCCGTTAATAAAATGTACTTAAATATTAGTAAATGCGTGCATATAAAGTTTTCCCGAAAAAATAATATATCAAACACTGTGTATTATCTTAATAACAGAGCTTTGGAAGAGGTGACCCGTGTTCGTGACTTGGGTGTGGTTTTGGATAGTTCTCTAAGCTTTAGAAGTCACTATGATGCTATGATCAGTAAAGCGTCAAAGTTGTCTGGTTTCGTCTCGAGACAAACCAAGTGTTTTAAAGACATTGGAGTAATGTTGCCTATATATAACTGTTTAGTACGTAGTGTCTTAGAGTATTGTAGTCCTGTATGGAATCCTAGCTATAATGTACACTCAGACAGAATAGAACGTATTCAAAAAAGGTTTTTATTTCAAGTTTCGTTCGCAAATAATAAATGTAAAGAGCTTGTATCCTACGAGTCTAGATTGAGTTTTTATAAAATGCAGCCATTAATTGTACGTAGAAAACGTGCTGATATAATCATGCTTTTTAAATTAGTACATGGATTAATAGACTGTCCAGCGTTTCTTGCCCAAATAAACTTTGAAGTTCCGCGGAGTAGCAGTCGTCTTCAAAACAGGAAAACATTTTCTATGCCTCGATGTCGAACCAACATAGGGCAGCATGCACCCTCATATCGGATGTTTTCTAGCTACAACAGCATCAGAACGTCCTTTGACATATTTTCTGGCTCTTTGGCCTCAGTTAGATTAAAAATGGGTAAACTGCTGTAACTTAGCTTAACGATCTATTTATAACTATTATAATATGTTTTTTTTTTCTTTTTACATTTAAGGTTCTTGTAGTTTCTGTTTATAATTTACTGTAACTTTTAATTTGAAATTTATGGTACTTATATTAACATAATATACCTAAAACCTAAATTATGAAACTAACCTCTTTAGTAACCGTCTTTTATGAATGTTGTGTTCACTGTCACAGGGTGGACAAAGGCTAGTTTTATGTTTTATGTCATAAGTAAGATTTTTCAGTAAGATTTTTCTGTCACATCCAATTTGTGAACCAAATAAAAAAAAAAAAAAAAAATACCTAAATTTTTTTAAGTTAGCCTAGTGTGAGTGTACCTCGGCTAGATATAGGCTTCCCCCTGAATTTATATAAATAAATCTCTACTATTGTCAGTATCTGCATAGTACAAAAGGAATAGTAGGATAGCTTCATACAAGTCGGCCGCCGCCGGTTTGAATGTACGCGTGAGTCGCCGGCGCCGTGTACGTACGAACTTTTCACGCACACTCTCATAGACAAGCGCGGCCCGCCGCGGCCTTATAGCCGTAACACACGCTCGAACTTGTCCGGCGGACAAAACCCGTTGGTCCGGCGGACCAAATCCGCTCTCGCTACAGACGACCGGATCGGACAGTTGCTTCACGTAAGCCATATTCGATCCGACCGATCTGCAAACTAGCGGACCGAGGCGGACTCAATTAATAATAATTATGTTCGCCGGACTACTCTACAGACGGGCAGATTTGGTCGGGAGGCAGAGCAAATCCGTGGTCTGTTCGGACCAAGTTCGAGCGTGTGTTACGGCCATTAGTACGGGATGCGCGGCGCGTAGGTAGGACGCAAGAGTAGGCATTTAACTCTTCGATCGGCCTTAGCTAACCTACTATTCTTTTTTTACTACGGTATCTGTCCAGTCGCCCTCAAAAGCGTCTAGGTTTAAATTAAACGTACGTTATACTAACTAAAAATACGTAACTTTTCCACCTATCCTTCTGGGATAAACGCGCGTAATTTCATCCCAGTTCACAGGGCACAAGTCGCTATAAACCTGCGATATTCTCGCAATAACTTCTACTCGGATATCCTCGGTAACTTCACACGTTTGTTTGACGTCGTAAACTTGCTTTATGTGCCGTTCCTTGCGTGTACACGGTTTAAACGCAAGCCTATTACGATGTGTGCGATGGACGTAAAGCGAGACGATAGAATAATATTAAAATCACTAGATAATCGTAACGCTTATAGCGAGACTTGGCATGCCGTTCGTTGTAGGTCGACAAAGTTAAGCAACGCTTGCACAGGTCGCGCCATGGATGGGTAACCGCGTGAAACAATGTTTTCTTTTTTCCTATGACCAGTTCAAACCATGGCTACTGTTGACAAGAACTGGCAAGAAACACAATATTTGTTGGAGACCGTGGTAAGCGCTGGTCACACAGCGAATTAAATGGACTTAACTTACTTACTGAACGATATTATTTGAGCCTAGATAACATTCATACAAACTCTGTAGATATCGCAAAACAGTACTAGTATAACTATAATAAACCTTATTCAAATCACGTGGCACCAAACTCTCTGCAGAATCTATCTCAATAAATTTGCTTAGACCCAAGTTCACCGACAATGATATAACCGGCGATCGGAAAATTAGTTCTGCGCGCGCATTGTCATATGGGATAGGATGCGTAGGTACTTAGTACTGCGCGCGCATTGTCAGATTAATTTAACGGAAAGATAACCAAGATAAAGTGTCGGTGAACACTGAACACCGACCTTAGTACTATTTTCACGCAAATCTCGAATAGAATATAATAACGAAATTTTGCAGTTATGTAGCTTATACATCAGAATAGCACATAGATAGATATATAGAAAATACTTGTAAATGAATGTAGTGGAAGCGCGTGAGGTTTGTAAGGATACAAGCAACTGGCGTTCTGTTGTCTCTGCCTACCCAGACGGGAAAAAGGCGTGAGCATATGTATGTATAGAAAATACTTTATTGTACACCAGCAATACAGGATTACAATAGCTTAGATAAATACGTAAATACTAGTGATGCCTCCGTGACTGCCTCCGTGGTCCAGTGGATAGGCTCGCCCTCTATTACGTGGGACCTAAAAATTCATGGCGAAATGTGGGTGTAATATTACACTTCTGCCTACCCCTTCGGAGATACAGGCGTGAGCCTATAAAAAAATACTAGTGATATACGGGTCTTATCGCAATATGCGATTTAATATTATCTTTCGATTGATTTGGCGATTCGAGATCCATGTTTGACATAATTATTTTGTATGGAACTTCTGTCAAACATTTACCTGAAATCTCAAAAAAAGGAAAGATCGAATATTGAATTCAGCTGTTAGACAACGAACCAATATCTATCTTTTGTTGCGAAAAATTGACAGGGGCAAACCGCGGTGAATAGCGTATATAATAAACGGCGTAAGGTATAACTGTGCGCGTAATAACGCGTAAACATGTGTAAGGTTATTGTTACGGGCGCGCGTAAATATACGCCTACACGTATTACGTGACGCGTTAGTGAGGCCAACGCTCACGTAATCGTATGTATTGTATTGCACGTATATCGTATGGCGGAGTGGTTTAAGCGACCGCCATGACGGTTGATATTGCGCTAGTGTTGTGGGTTCGATCCTCATAACTGGTAACACTGTGTGATTCGTAAATTATAGTTTCAATTCTGAGCGTTATTTGTGCCCTTTGTTTGAATGTTGTTAAAGTCTACCCCAAGGCAGGATATTAAAAGAGCTGTCGTTGAAAAAAAAAGGCTTCCGAATGTAAAGGAAAGAAAAAAAAAAAGTTTTGTGAAGAAAGAAACCTTTATTTCTCGACCTTTGTCTGCTATAAGTACTAAAGTCACGTTGGCTTTTCCTTTGCCAACATTTTGTTTTTTAAAGTGTCGAGAATGCACCATGAATTAGGTACAATCAAACAAGTCGGCGGTGGACCAGTTTAAAAAAAAAATCCCTTGGCTCGCTCATAGAGTCGTGGCACACTAGAAACTGGTCTAGTATACGAGTGTCAATGTTTGTGTAAAGTAGCAGTGGAAGCGACGATGTCTTGCTGAGCGATTCTCACCCTTATGGTGGTCTAGCGGGAAGTTGTTCGACTGTACATATATATTCCTCCAAATGTATTCTTTTCTCACATATTATTTTTCCGTACATCCAGCAGTAATGTTAATACGAACAATACGTTATTCTCCTACCGGCTGTAACATTTCCTACATTCACAAAGTAGGTACGGTACGAGTAGTTAGCACAGACGTCAAACGCACGCGCGTGTAACAAATAAAAACATAACAATTACAATTAAAACTCTCCGCGTACGAGGGCTGTGCCTTATGTTTGATGTTACATACATTATTGTATGTAAAGTTACATTTGTATACAAGAGTGAGGAGGGAGTTCAGTATTTTTTTCTTAAAAATGACAACTCTCGCATTAGGACTAAATCCTGTGCCGCGGGGGACTTTACAAACATACAACTAACGGACACAATGAACACTGAGACACGAAACAAAAATTTATGAATCACACAAAGTATTGATTCGTGTGGGGATCGAACCCCAACACTCGGTGCAGTGTCAAACGGCGAGGCGGCCGCTTAAACCAATACGCTAACCGTGCAGTATTTAGGTGTGTCTTTCAACTTAGTACTTGTAGCTAAGAGTTTGATACTACACGGAGATATTTTGGTAGTCCTCAAACTTGATCGCAAGTGATATGACTTTTCTAATAATGAAAATGTTTATTGGCTTGTATATATTTATTTTTATTTTTTTATTTATAGACTCATTCCTATATCCCCGAAGGGGTAGGCAGAGGTGTAATATTACACCCACATTTCGTCATGAATTTTTAGGTCCCACGTAATAGGGGGCGAGCCTATTGCCGTACCGGGCACATTACCAGACTCCGTGCTGCTACTGAGAATTTCCTAACGGAAAAACCCAATAACACTTTGCCCGACCCGGGAATCGAACCCGAGACCTCCCAATCCCACGCGCACATTTATGCCGCGAGACCAACAAGGCAGTCTTGTATATATTTATGCAAATGTATAGAATTATGTTAAAGCTATAATATATAAAGTAGATAGAAATTGTTCAAAACGACCAAATTGAAATCAATTTACCTAAATTGGGAGGTAATTTTCAGTTGAACTACGTTTGACAATTTACATATTTTTGCAGACCTGTAAATTGTTGCTGTAGCTAGATTCACGAGTAAATCAAATAAAATATGAGTGAAAATATGATTTGTTAAATATTTGCTCAAACTAACCACCATAAAAGGTATCTCCTTCTGCCTGCTCTTTCCCCACATAACTTGGGATCGGTGCAGAATATATGTTCCTCACATTCTCCCCTATCAGACGTCATCTGAACATTCACTCCCTTTTCATACATATCATCCTTCACACAATCCATCTACATATCCTTTCCTTGGTCTCTCTTGCTTTTTGTCCTTCAACCCTCATATTTCCACCATAGAGATGAATTATTTCAAAATATAGTGATACCTTCGCTCATCTTCCAAAAGTTATTACCAAAATTCTCTGGAAAGTTCCTCAGCAACCGTCATATACTTATAGGGACATAGATATCCGTTATCATTTTTTCTCTCGTTAAGGTCACAGCACTCGGTCCCTTGGGAGTAATCGTGCATGCCCCTTGAGTCTAAATATAGATCGATCAAAATTGGGCTCGATGGCACGCCTCGACTGCACAAGAGGACTAGTGGAAAAGTAATGGTAAGGTTAGGTATACTTACTTGAGTAGAAGTGATACGTGGGTCACTTCCTCATGAAATATAACATTACATGACTTCACGCCTTTTATCCCCGAAGGGGTAGGCTGAGATATATGTATTACACACCCACAATTCGCCGGGCAAAGTGTTAAGCGAGCGATAATTAACATTTTTAATACACACATAACTTTGAAAAGTTAGAGGCGTATGCCCGGAGTAACTGGGGATCAACCTGAGACCATCGTCTCGGCAGTCCGTTACGTACACCACTGGGCTATCGTCGCAGCTTTTTATGTTTTTTTATTTATTTATTTATTACAGCTTTGAGCTTTATATACAGGCCCACTTAATGCCGAGGGCATTATTTGCCAATTTACCTTTGTTGTTAAATCTAATCAGTAGTATTTCGCGGGGCTCTGTAATTAAATGATGAAATGGTCGCTGAAAAGAAATAGGTAGTTCAATCGAAAGTATACTTAATCGTCAAAAGTTTAAGTTAATGAATTATTATTATCAAGAATGTTTTAACTACGCAATCTTTCACGATAATTTCAATGTGTGTTGCAAGAGAAATTAGTCGTTAATCAAAATTTGACGACCGGTTGGCGCAGCGGGATTGTATGCAATTGCTACGAAGGCCGAGGGTTCGATTCTCGCTCAAGTCAAACATTATTTTGTGTGCATGAGTATGGATGTTTGTCCTAGTCTTTCTTATAATATGTATGCATTTACTAAAAAGGAAATATACATGTATGTTAATCCATTATCTAGTACCAATAGTACAAGCTATGCTTAGTTTGGGACATGGTGTTGTGTGTATGTGGTAGAATATAAGAATAGTATTATTATAATAATTTCCTTGACTAGTGCGGTTTAGTACAAAGATTCTTCTATTGACACAAGTTAGAAGAGGCTACGCCCAGCAGTGGACTGTGAAAGACTGTATAATGATATCTCTAAAACGAATATTAATTGCAATTTCAACCCTAACACCATTTAATACGTACATATTGAGACCTACAGAATTTAATTAACACTTTATCGACATCGACAAACAGTATTTGGATACTCCCAATACGCCGCGCCGGCCCAATTTCATTAACGCCGGTTCTGATAAAGTTTAAAATTTAATTCAGTTATCGAAACAATTGTTATGATATTCTTACTTGTACTTTTAAATAGGCATAGCCCAAGCCCGCGGTTACACCCGCGTTGTTTAGGAGTACTGCTCCGCACACGTGGCTCATAGTGTGATGATATATAGCCTATAGCCTTCCTCGATAAATAGGCTATCAAACACAAAAATTGTATTCAAGTCGAACTTCTACTTCCTGAGATTAGCGCGTTCAACCAAACAAACAACTCTTCAGTTCCATTGTATTGATATAGAGGCAAGTCAATGTTTGATGTAAAGAATCGAGTTAACGTACGGTGAGCGTGCAAATATTACGTAAGGTACCGATAGTCCAGTGGTGTAACGGACTGCCGAGACGACGGTCTCGGGTTCGATCCCTAGGTACCACGAGCACACACCTCTGACTTTTCGAAGTTATGTGTGTATTAAAAATGTTAATTGTTGCTTGCTTAACGATGTGACCGGTAGATGGCAATAGACTCGCCCCCTCTAACATTGGGACCGAAACATAACTGGCGAAGTGTGGGTGTGTAATACACCTCTGCCTATTCCATCGGGGATAAAAGGCGTGAAGTTATGTTATGTTTTTTCAATAATCAACTTCCCCTTCTTCCCCTGTCGGCTAACAGCTGGTTTCAATATTCGAGCCATTCATGGATTTGGAAAGAAATTCATGTTTGACATAATATTTCATATGGCCTCATGTCAGATATGTATCTCAAATCTCCAAATCCAAGAATAGACCCAGTACTGAAACCGGGCGTTAAGCAAACAAATCACTCACCTATTTATTCTCTGTGAAAATTGGTTGGATATGAGAATAGGTAAAGTATGTGTCATACGATTAGAGAGTCCCTATCCCTCATTCTTCTCGATAGATTGTTCAATAGGCTAGTTAACGAAAAAAAATTTATAAGTCCGTCATTTAGATTATTTAAAAATAAGCGATACGTATTTTTTTATTTGTAAATTAAACAAAAAATGACTAAGATATAGCTCATTAAAGTTACGTAAACGTCACGGCGTGCTGCATTTTTTCGCACTAGGTGACGTCACACGTAACTTTAATGGGCTATATCTTTGTTATTTTTTATTTAATCGAAAAAAGAAAAATTACGTGTCCAATATTTTTTTATAATCTAAAATACGGACTAAATAAAATGTAATTATTTTGACTCTGGAAACTAGCCTATTGGCACTAAGATCTCTCTCAAATAATTAAAAAAATATTTAAATGGCAGAAAAAAAACGTTTGACTGCCTCCGTGGTCCAGTGGATAGCGTATGCGTCTGCTGATCGGAGGTCCCGGGTTCGATTCCCGGGCCGGGCAAAAGTGTTACTGGGTTTTTCTGAATTCTCAGTAGTAGCACGGAGTCTGGTGATGTGCCTGGTAACGGCAATAGGCTCGGCCCCTATTACGTGGGACATAAAAAATCATGGCGAAATGTGGGTGCAATATTACACCTCTGCCTGCCCCTTCGGGGATACAGGCGTGGGACTATAAAAAAAAGAAAAAAACTTTGACAATGTCACCTAGTGATACTGTAAAACCGTTGTAAAACACATTCGTCGCTCACTATCTGTCCGAAACACATGTACGGTAACGCTGTTGTTCAAACAAAAATGCGTGAAAACCCAGAAGCTTATCGCTGTGCCGTGTCGTAAGCAGAAACAACATAACAGACGAACATTTGATATGAAAATTTTTTCGCCTATAAAATATAAATAAACATGATAGTTGCTTATTCCTGTTTACGAAACAATCGGTAAAAGTAATATTATTGCTTATATTTTAGTAACTAGTTTTCGCCCGCGGCTTTGCGTGATTTGTGCACCTTTATCCTTTCTTAGAAATCACACTGTATATTGGTGAAAACTGTAAAAATATGTTCGGTAGTTTCTGAGTTTATCGCGTTCATACTGACAAACGAGACGAAAGAGGGATTTCATTTTATTATATGTATATTACACCTCTGCCTACTCCTTGGGGGAAACAGGCGTGAGCATATAAAAATGTATATATAGAATAATACTTAATGACTTTTTTATATTTAGAAACTCGGAGAGCGATAAAATTATTCGAGAGCTTTTAGGCTAAAAGTCAGTGTTTATTTTGCGTGACCGACGCCTTAAAAATCTTAAAATATACTGCTTATACATAATCTTCAAGCTACCTTCACTAAAACGTATAAATTAACGCAAAAAAGCGCTGAATTCCTTAACTTGTATTATGAAAGGGCGTTCAGTGTTAAATTTGAATTCTTCGCTCGGTTGCGGAGAGGATGTTCCTACTTTACAGCGATGGGTGCCCGAGGCCCTGGGAGCCCTAGGGTTGCCAACCTCTGATATAATTTTCCCCAAAATTATAAATTACTTGAGATGGAAAATTTGAAATTGTAATTGAATTTGTCACAAGACTTTGAATCGTTGTTTAGTTATTATTTGGAGTTCTGTTCGTAACGTGTGTTGTAAATATAATTAATGTTAATAATAACTTTGGTATACAATTTCGCATATACAGCTGTGCTTGTTTTATTGTTTTCAGAAATGTTGTGAAAAGTTTACATGATGGAATTTGCTACAATAGTTGGTTGCCGAGTTTTCTTGAGGATGTCTCGTTCAGAAATAATATATATAGGCTAGCTTTATTACAAAATAACAACTTAATATTAGTATCACGAGGCTTAGTTGTATACAATAAAGGCTGATCTCACATTAAGTGTGCAGTGCGAATGCTCGGCGTGCACTCTGTAGTATAAAGTGAACGTCGGGCGCCCGCCGAACGCACCCTTGAGGAACGCGCTTGCCCAATGTGAGAGAAGCCTAAAGATCCTCATAGTGGGTTAATGATCTGAAATTGTGTAAATCTGGGAGGTACTTATTTATTTCAATTCTATATTTGATCGAACGAATTTTTTGAAACATTTGCTTCACAAAAATCTGTGTTAGTATATTATAACAACGAAAGGCCAGGACCAAACTTGATTATGCCACAGTACAGTGCTTGTATAATCCTTAAACAAGTAAAATATGAGATACTGTGCAAAGCGGACTGTATTTCGCGTAAATGTGGTATGGTTCGTTACAAAACTGTAAATACCGACAATCCTGCGCGCGCCCTTCAAAAAGTGTGTCTTGCTGTTTCTGTCAATTATATGTCCGTTAGTGTCAGTGCATCCGCGCGTGCGCCGGCGCCCGTGCGACGCTGAGGTTGAGGGGGGGGGGGGGGGGGGCTAGTGCTGTGCGCCAAGTGTCATAGACAGTGCTTGTTTTCTGGTCTCCTGCTCCCAAAACTGTGCCTTCTCAAACTCAGAACAGGATGACAATACGAGGTCAGTTTGCTGTTCCTACAAGGTACAAAAAACACGGTTTTATTGATTAAACGGGAACTAATATCTAATGTGCTTGTTCTCTGATTATTGTATTTTACGGGGAGAGGTTTATAAAATAAAATAAATGAATAAAATAATTTTATTTTAGGCAAACTGACCCCCATACTATTATTAAGTATATTTTTTTTATGGACTCACGCCTGTATCCCCGAAGGGGTAGGCAGAGGTGTAATATTACACCCACATTTCGCCAGGAATTTTTAGGTCCCACGTAATAGGCCGTACCGGGCACATTACCAGACTCCGTGCTGCTACTGAGAATTTCCTGACAGAAAAACCCAATAACACTTTGCCCGACCCGGGCATCGAACCCGAGACCTCCCAATCCCACACGCACATTTATGCCGCGAGACCAACGAGGCAGTCCCCGTACTATTATTACAATAAAAATGCTACTAGTGTTATTGCCAGCCCTGGTAGCTTTTCTCGTTATTCGTCCCCGACCATCACGCGGTAACTGCAGTTATTCAATGTAAACATTACTTCTCGATCACACTAGCCAAACATATCTAATATTATATTAAGTTAACTAAATATTATGTGAATAAATTAATGTGTTTAAGTACTTACTACATCTACCGAATAGTTTTCAAAAGAGTACCTCGTATTCTTTGATTATCGCCACATGGCTAGGTTGCAGTTAGAGCACGATAGTAGGTAGAGCATTGACTGTATGCTATTGCCACACTCACACAGGGTTTCAGATTCGTCCAAGAAACCCCATCTGGGTCGGTTTCCCTTGCACCGCCCAACTTGGTCCGCAATCTATTTATGGACTGCCGTGTAGATCTGGGCAGCTCGTGACCAGGAGGCAGATTTTCCGAAATAGGGACAGAAGGATACTGAATTCATATTACATAGCAAGTTGAATAGGTTATGCCTAATGCTTCAGCGGCCGAAATGTCCCGATTACGCCATGTTGTTAGGCCATACGCCCGCCATAATCTGCAACGTGAATGGCAGGTTTAAAGAGCCGCTGGTACCTAAAACTGGTGAAACTTGACTTCATGTAAATCGCTCTTCAGAAAATACAAGTTGCAAGCAATCCGAGACAGCCTTTTTAGAAGGTTGATTTCAGTCCCCTATCGCTGCACGGCAGAAGTCGCTGTTTATTTGGAACTCACGATTTCAGTTACTTGCTACCTCATCAAACCAGTACTCAAACATTCTATTTACGCCGTACAGGATATCTGTGCCAAGAAAATAGCATCATAGAAATACCAAACACTAGCCCAGCCCTCATCATACGCAAACTTCTTCACAATCAAATGACAACTCTATCTTCTAAATATTTTCACTCGGCACCTACACCGAGCGTCTACTTCTAATATCTCCGCTCAACGAGGCAGTCAACTCCCAAGATTCACGACACTGCTTGTTTATCAGGAGCACGCTTTAAACATTAACTTTTAGTACATTATAAATAGTACAAAGTAGGCAAAGAACGGGCCCTTTTGTATACAAACGCTTTTTTCACCCGGGATTATGTGGGGCGATAATTTTTCAGTTTTAAGACGTGTCATAAATGTGAAACATTGTTATGGCCGTCTACTGTGCACGGGTAGACGGGCCACGATTATGGGTAGAAATTAGAAAAGTTTGGTTAAGGAGGCTAGCTAGGTTTCAACTGGAGCAATATTATTTTTGCAAAATACTCTTCAGTTTTGTTCTACAGCTAGATATATACGTAAGAATTTAGCCCTAGATTTAGTATAGATTATTAGATTTAATATACTTAGATTAGAAGAAGATAGTAGTATATTTTTATTTATCCAACGAATTTGAAGTAGTTGATGTACTTTAAACTTTCGCTCGGACACATGTGTTGTGTAATTCAGAGTCTTAATTCTAGCGATGTAGATTAATATCTTATCTATTAGTCTTCCATTTTGTAGCCAAGTATGGACATTAAGTGATAGTGAAGAAAGCTGTTCATAGTCAATAGCTTTCAACGTCTGTAGATAACTGACGGATCTGACGTATCCTCCAGTTAACGATGGACCGCCGACAGCACTCAACGTAGGTACTTAAGTGGTGTTAGCGCGAGCTGAAGCTATTACGGTACTACAGCGGCGATCATTGCGAGATCTATAAACGATCTACTTATTGATTGTTTGACTTGATAGTGGCCGAAAAATATAGTTACCTACATACAGAAGATACAGGACAGAAGCTCACTAGAACACCATCATGATGACTATAGAATGGTAAATTTTTAAGGAGTTGTCTCGACCTTAGAATATATTCTGTATTACGGCGACTCTTTCAACACTTAAAACAATGGGCGTGAAGAATATCCAGTCTCGAGACGACAACTTTTACATCACATTTAGTAATTATTCCGTGTGCTCGAATCCAGAATAATAGACACAGTATTCAACGGTAAGGATTCAACTAACCAACTTCCCACTACATACAAACCTATCCAGTAAAAATATCTTTACCACAGTACTTTTGGCCATAGTACGCTAGTATCCGACGAAGATTAATGTTCTATCATTCATCCATTTCGTAGCTAAATATGGATATTAAGAGATAGTGAAGAAAGCCGTCCATAATTTAATACCTATCAACACTTCAATAGCGTCTGTCGATAAATGTTCGTGTATGATGTATCTGACGTACGTAACGTAGTTGAGTGGTGTTAGCGCGATCTGGAGCAATCACCGCTCTACAGCGGCGATCATTATCCATTGACGGACTAGGTATTGATTGCCTGACAGCCTGACAACCTAGTGGAGATACCAACAGACTGCCGTGCAGAGAGTATCGGATTCAAACCCACCCTTTGTGGAGTGTCAGTATCCTGGAATATACTGAAATAGATCTTTGCCAAGGAATACTGCTATCTCTTTTAGTTGTGGAGCTTAGAAGGCAGTCGTTGTGTTGGCAGTCGCTCAAAAGAAGCTATGATTCTATCATGTCTGGTTAAACTAAAAAGCTGACCATGGGCTCCATGGCTAAAGCTAGTAACACGCTCGAATTTGGTCCGACATACCAAATCCGCCCAATAATCCGTTCTCGTTAGAGACGACCGAATCGGACAATTGCTTCACGTACGTCTTCAAGTAATCCATATATCCGATGTGCAAACTAGCGGTACGAGGCAAACTCAAGTAATATTAATTATGTTCGCAGTACTACTCTACAGACGGTCAGATTTGGTTCGTATGCGAACCAAATTCGTGGTCTGTTCGAACCAAATTCGAGCGTGTGTTACAGCTTTAAGGTGTCACCGCGATAACGCTGGGACGATGATGATAATGACTTGGTAGTGGACTATTCATACTGAAATCAACAAGGCACCATTCGCCAATCTTGGACATGGGTGTGGATAATTGGATGCTATTTTTCGGCAATCGGCAATTTTATTGCTTTGGTATGGAAAATCCCTCAAACACAATGAGCCAGGTTTAACTCTCAGTGTCGAAAATTCCCACTGTCTACCAACCTATGGCGGCGTTCCTATGATGTCTTGATTACAAAGCTATTTGCTCTAGACAACTACTATCACTCGTATCTGTGTGACATCCGCACAATCAAATATCCCAACGTAGCCCGTCTCAAGTGTGCCCGGAGTGTAATCACTTTGGGACCATGTCGGGCATGTTTATCTTCGACATGGTCCCAATGTGCTAAGTATAGACGGGAACGAAACAATCCACTCGAAGTGAAACAATTGTTTTAACTAGATCGCTTCGGAGTCCGTTTGCTACTTCGCTCGCTGAGAATTGGTAACGTTCTCAATGCGAGTGAGTACGGTGTATATTGGTACTCACAGAAAGTTTCTGTTTTTCCAAGTCGTTTCTTTTTATTATGACACAATGGATTGAGGCTGTCATGCGGAGGGTATGCGGTTCTAACCCACTTAACGAATTTACATATTTTGTTCACAACGTCTACAAAATACGTAAATTGATTTAATTGTTTTCGGAGACGTATTTCCTAATTTTCCAGTTATTTCTTACATACATACATACATACATAGACCCACGCGTGCTTCCCCGAAGGGGTAGGCAGAGGCATATTAAACGCCCACTTTTCGCCAGTGTTTTGATCCCATGTAATAGGTGGCGAGCCTATTGCCGCTTATCGGGATATTTTGTTTGCCAGAGCCTCGTCCGTTTATCGGCAGGTGCACCTTGCAGGTGGGGTTGGCTTGGGACCCTAAGTTCTTGGTGGGAACCCTATGCACCCAGTTATTTCTTAGCTTATATTTTATTCCATGGCGGTAAAATTACTTGCGTATATTTCATGACTGTGATTTTATGGTTCATCAAATTATTATAACTGTTACTCCCGAATAAAAAGACATCGC
This sequence comes from Euclidia mi, assembly GCA_944739405.2. Taxonomy (NCBI): domain Eukaryota; kingdom Metazoa; phylum Arthropoda; class Insecta; order Lepidoptera; family Erebidae; genus Euclidia; species Euclidia mi. Next base: position 49,492,582 of record OX123203.2, read on the forward strand.
ATGACATCTTTTAAGACAACCAACAAGCATACCCATCATCATACCTATTGTCTTTGAGGTCCGTATTCCCTAAGGTTACTATTACATACAAAACCTTACCGAGGTCTGTTTGCGGCCTAACTTTCTACAACGAGGGTCCAACCCGAAACTGTATACCAAATCAAGGACCCGCTTCAAATTCCAAGGTATCGTTTACTCCATATTTTAAACGGTACGCTAAAATAAAATTATGTGTATTACCTTTTTATGCCCTCTGGGTGGTAAGTACTGTTTGAAATATTAATTTGGCTTACCCCTTTGCGAGATAAATTAAAAGGTAAACAGCCTGTGTACGTTGCTAGTTGCTATTCGAGCTTACTTACTCCGTAAAACAGCTCAAAATCGAATAAGTCTTAGCATAGTCTGACGGGTTAACGAATCATATACCACATAGTTTGTTGATTACCGTGACACTGACACCGGCATAAAAGGAAGTGTAGGAAACCACGGTGGTTCTAAAAAAAGCTGTGGCACATTTGACCTGGCTGTAGTTTTTGTGTTAAAGTTAGATCTGACTAACTCATCTCGTTAGATTCTCAAATCTAAATAAATTATGTTGTCAAGATGTTGTTGGACAACAAGGAACGAGAGAAAGGTATGATACTTTTAATCATCATCATCATCAGCCCTTTATACTGGCCCACTGCTGGGCACGGGCCTCTTCTCACTTTGAGAAGGGTAAGGCCATAGTCCACCACGCTGGTCAAGTGCGGGTTGGCAGACTTTACATGTCTTTCGAGAACATTATGAAGAACTCTTAGACATGCAGGTTTCCTCATGATGTTTTCCTTCACCGATAAGCAAGCGATAATTAACAATTTAATACGCACTTAACTCCGAAAAGTCATAGGTGCGTGCCGTGGATTCGAACCCGAGAACCCTCTGCGTAGCAGTCTGTCGGTCTCTCCACTCAGCTATCGCTGCTTTTATACTTCTAATAGTGAAATTAAACTACAGTTTACGGATTTTATCGTGATTAGGTTAGGTTTGACTTAGATTACATTCAAACAGAATGATCTAAAATCCGATGATATTATACTTCTCATAGTTCAAAATATTCTTTTATAAAAATAATGCGGGGATAAATGTAGGATTTAAAGACAGTCTCATATATATGAAATAGTCTTCTAGCAATGTAGGATACATTGCTTGAGACAGACAGACGGTCTTACAACAGTCAGGTATAATTGGTGCAGAAACAGCTCTTTGCATTGCTCTTGTAGTGCCGTGACGGAGGACGTGGAAAATTGTTCGTCAGCTCGTTACTTTCTATGTGAAGCTCTGTCTCACTGCTGGCGGGTAGCGGTTTTTGGATTTGGGCAATAAGATACCGACAAGTCGGACGTATGTCCTCAATTGGCTACATGTATTTTTGTTACCTATGGTTTTATAAAATCGTAGCCTATGGTAGATTGAATATTAGACATCCTATAATTTGCAATCCTAGAAGGTAAGACTAAGGTAGTCACACCTTGGTTTCATAGTATGGAATTCTAATCCTGCATTGCTTGAGAGACAGACAGTCGTCTTAGTACACAGACAGGTATAATTGGTCTGAAACCGCTCTTTGCATTGCTCTCGTAGTGCCGTGACGGAGGACGTGGAAAATTGTTCTCTACCTCATTACTCTCTATGTGAAGCTCTGTCTCACTGCTGGCGGGTAGCGTGTTTTAAAATTAAAGGCGGACGGACGGTCGAAGTTCATTTGCTTTATTGGATTGATGGGTGCTCACTTAACCTTATGTCTGTCTATGAATAGTGACTATAGGTGATCTTTCTGTTACACATCTATATATATAAAAATCTGTCGTTACTGGCAGACTGGCACACAACGTACAAACAACCAAAAATATTGGGCGCAAGAAACTGAAATTTGGCATGTACATATAAGTTGGTAAGGGACCACAGGAGTCCATCAAGAAGCGATTTTTCGAAATTTCCGTGTTATCGGGCAGAAATGGGCAAATTAAAAAAAATGCGGATGTAACTAGGGACATTGTCTAGACTCTAGTGGGATTTATGAAACTGTTACCTATGGTCGGTTAAGATTATAGGTTGTTTTGCTAGTGTGTTCCAGGGAGGGTTGGACTTGTCCTAATCGCTAGCTAATCCACTATTCAGAATAAACACTAAACGGAAATAAATACATATTTTTGGTAATTTTTAAAAATCGCTCTCTAGCTTACATCAGGACATGACCTCGCGATACACATTCGTGTATTATATACGCCCGTGGTATTAATCCCAAGACAATGCCGTAGTAATTATAATAAGCGCGTTCGTTGTAGAATTATAGGCTGCCACTCCGGATTGTAGCGTCGACGTTGAGCGGTTTGTATGAAATTTAATTCGGTACTTTATAAATATAATTTAGTTGAGCCCGCGGTTACATCCGCGTTATTAAGGCTACTGCTCCGCTATAGTGGCTCATAGCGTGACGTTATATAGCCTATGGGCTACCTCGATACATGGGCTATCCAATATAAAAATATTTATTACTGTGGTTCCTAAGATTAGCTTGTCAACCAAACAACTCTTCAAGCTTTATTAAATTAGCATATGTAGATTAGTTGCCGCGTGGGAGGCGGTTTGCGCGGCAAAATGTGGCATATCTCAGTCTCCAGCCTTAAATCCAAACTATCTCCAAAGACCATCTCACGATAACTGCACGACTGATCATTGATATAAGCCAATCGAAACGTCGACGAAAACAGAGGTTTTTATACCTTAATTATCTGAGGCGGATGACGAAAGACTGACCAAGAAGTTATATAAGTCAAGTGTGAATGGGACAGGAGGAAGGGGAAGACCTAGATGAACATTCTCTGACCAGATTGGAGACATTCTAAAAAAAAGACAGGTTAGAAGTACCCTTAACCGAAGAGCATGCATGAGAAATTTGATGGCAGTGAATGAAGCAAGAGAGATATGTCAGGATCGTTGCAAATGTCGTTCCGTAGTCTCTGCCTACCCCTCCGGGAAACAGGCGTGAGTCTACGTATGTATGTAATTTTTTAAGGTACTTAACCCGATTAAAACTTGTTAACGGCCGGTTTCAATATACGATCTATGCATAAATTTGTAAATTAGAAATTCCTACATGTTTGATATATTTTGTACGGAGTCTATGTCAAATATGTATTTCTAATCTCCAAAAAAATATAGATTGAATATAGAATTCGGATAAACAACTAGCTGTTGCTCTTATTTTCATAGTGCTAGCTTCGAGATCTACGGATATTCAAAGGAACTTTCTACTCAAATTTTACATGCTTAGCGTGAAATATTTGCAAGTCCTTCCTATTTCTAAATTAAATACCCCAGTGCAAGTGATTTTATAATTAGGTACCTATATACGGTGATTACATTCAACGAAATACTACGATTCTCCATTGAAATAATTGTATCTCACATATTAATTGTATCGTAAAACAAGCGCCAATTAATATTTTACAACTGTTTGATAATCTGTTTTAATAGAGATACGACCAGACTGCCAGGCTGCAATTCAATACGGTTTCGATAATAAAATCATTTTAACTAGATACTTTGCGCATAAATCGGTTGTATTTATTACTTGCTAGCTTTTGCCCGTGGCTTCGCCCACGAATATGAATTAACAATAGGTAAATTATTTCCAGTCCGTGTGGTGACGGATTAAGAATACGGAATGTCACCACCCCATATCATCCCATGGGTGTCGTAAGAGCCGACAGAGGGAGCATATTATGCAGAGAACAGCACTGTAAGAGAAGGAAAACTTGATACAAACCCTATACCAACCCGTTTTTTTTTTTTTTTTGTGTGTGTGGACTAGTTGTTGGCCGCTGATGGCCTTGACAACTTTACGCGGACTATGGGTGAGCGCAGAAGGCTCCCAACCCGTTAAAGTATACTAGACAGCGTTTTGACTCCCCAAGGGTGGACTACCACGGACCTCGGCTTGGGGCGCTGCCGGCAATGCGGGACTAAGGTGTCCCGCGGTGTTAACGTTAGCGCGTCGCGTATTCCGGCCTCGTCGGCGAGTACGGAACCGCGGTCGAAGTTGTATGGCTGCGCGAGCCGTGTGTGCTCTGATTTGAGCAAGTGTAGTGTTATCGTCAGGTTCATCTAATACGTGCCTAGGTCTCCTAATCTTAGAAATCCTAGATGGTGTATAGTTTAACGCCGCAACCAATAGTGGGTTGGGGTGTGTCGAAGCAGAGTCAAAGTAGCTACGGGAGCACTGTTTCATGAATTGCCTGATGGTCGGCAGTTGTAAGTCTACATGTAACTCCTCGTTACGTACGTACCACGGTGCGCCCGTAGCTCGCCGCATGAACTTATTCTGAAGTGTTTGTAGCCTATGGATCCTGTGTGGCCTAGTGTGTGCGAAAACTACACTAGCGTATGTCATTATAGGCCTAATACACGATGTGTATAACCTAATCTTGTTCTTAAGCGATAGTTTAGATTTAGGGTTGACTAAGCTATGTAAGCGCCCAAGCACAAAGGAGGCTCTATTGCGAGCCTTCGTAATGTGTGAGCGGAACGATAGTTGATCATCAAGAATCACACCTAGATATTTGGCTTCCCTAGTCCATTGAATAGGGGACCCAAACATCCTTATTTGTGGGGTCGCACCCGGAGGGTACAGGTGAGGGGAAACTCTCCGATGGAAAAGCACCGCCTGACTCTTCTCGGGATTGACCTCTATCCGCCATCTCCGGAACCACGCGCCTAGGGCGTTGGCTGCGGATTGGAGCTTCCTACTGACTGCGCCAGGGTCTGCGCCTGCGTAATAGATGGCTGTGTCGTCTGCAAAAAGTGCTGTCTGCACTAGCCGATGCATCGGTATATCAGCGGTAAACAATGAATACAAGAGAGGCGAGAGCACTGACCCCTGAGGGACACCGGCGCGGATGGCGTGACTCGAAGAGAGCGTGCCTTCAACGCGGTACCGAAAGCTTCTATCCGACAGATAGTCTCGTATGATGAGCACGAGCTTGTGAGGCACTCCCATAGTGAAAAGCTTGTAAATCAAGCCGTTGTGCCACACTTTGTCGAAAGCTTTCGCTACGTTGAAGAAAACAACGCCGGTGAATAAATTACGCTGCAACCGCACGCTGATATACTCAACGATACGGTGAACCTGTTGTACGCACGAGTGGCGGGTTCGGAACCCAAACTGTTCGTGAGGGACCAAGAGCGATGCATCAGCGTATGCTTTCAGCCTAACATATAAAAGCCGCTCGAAACTTTCCCTAAACCTTTAAGCAGACTGATAGGACGATAACTACTAGGCTCGGACCTAGGCTTGGACGATAACTACTAGGCTCGGACCTAGGCTTGCCGGGTTTGTGGATTCCTATTACCACGGCTTCTTTCCACTGATGTGGAAATATATTGCTGTTAATTGCGGCGTTATATATAGTAGTCAAAATGACTATGAAAGCTAAGGGGAACATTTTAATGACCCTGTTTGTTATGCCGTCCGAGCCGGGAGCTTTACGGGGGTGTAAACCCTTAATGATCATGCTAACCTCATCGGGGGTGGCTAGGGGTATGTGTTGCTCGTCATCGTCGTCTCCTATTACGTCATGTCTGTCTGTCAGGGGACGAGGTGGCGACGTGAGAGAGGCTCGACGCTCCACCTCGCTATCTACCTCTATTAGGTGGTCTGTGTCTATGTGTGACGTGCTCGGCGTACATTGTTGCTCCAGGCTGTCTGCCAGGCATTCTGTCTTGTCCCCGTCCTCGAAAGCCGGTGGACCATTAGGCCTGTTTAGAGGTGGTAAACAGGTCTTGGTGACATCTTTAGAGAGCGAACGAGATAGCTGCCAGAAGGCGAGGTGAGTGGGTTCTAGCTCGCTAAGTGTAGTTTCCCATCGAGAGTTACGCATCTCTTTAATACGCGACTTGACGTCACGCTGTAGAGAGCGCATAGTGAAGCGATTGGACTCAGTTGGGTATCGGTCGTAGGCACGAATCGCTGCGTTCTTACGCCGCAACAAGTCACGTACGTCAGCGGGCAGGCTCCATCGACGGTCGCCCGTCTCGGGTACCTGCCGTGAGCAATCGTTAATTAACGATTGCACGTGACTCGTGAAGCTATCGACCGCTTGTAGTGTGTCATTGACCCCCATTTGATTGGCGTCTAGTGGTATCTGCTCTCTGAGCACTGGCGAGGACGACACGAGTTCTTTCGCGAGTCGTGCCCAGTCAGTGACCAGTTTAGTCGGCCTGTGCCCTGTGTCTATGGGCCCTATTCTGGGTGCAAAGTCTAACAGGACCGGTCTATGGTCGGAGTCTAACTCGTGTAACACTTCTACCGAACACAAGCGTAAACTTATGTTCTTTAAAAGGGCCACGTCTAGTATGTCAGGTCTGTGCGTCACGTTATCAGGATAATGTGTCGCCTCGAGCGGCGTTATAATGTCATAGTTAAGCGACTCAGAGAGTGACTCGAGTATCGTGCCGCGTGGGTTAGTCACTTGACACCCCGAGCGGGCGTTCTTGGCGTTCAGATCGCCCGCCACGATAACCGAGTCGCCTAGCCCCAGGAGGGCCTGAAGGTCTTTTTTCAGGAGACTCTTAGGGTTGTGTGAAGTGCTAGACGATGTTGGGAGGCAAGCAGATACCAGGGTAATAGATGGGTGCCCTGTCATGGCGAGTTGACAGACCGAGGCCTCAATGTACTCCAAGGTTGGCGGATCCATAGGTATACAATGCAGAGACTTCTTAAAGTATATCAGAGTGCCCCCACCGGGCGAGTTCAGCCTATCATTACGCACTAAACAATAGTTTGCAATGTTAGGGTTTCTGTGTGCTGGCTTTAAGAAAGTCTCTTGCACGAGTAGTATATCTGTCTGATGGTCCCTAAGGAACGTGCCTATTTCATCACGTTGCGATGCAATGCTATTAGCATTGAAAAACCCTACCTTGAGTGATCGTGGTTTGACTCTGCCTATAGTGTGCCTATCCATTACTAAGCCCTAAAGTTTTCGAATGACTGAAATACGTACGCGTACCTGAAACGTATTTCTAACATGGCGTTTAAGTTGCCTTGAGCGCGCCTAACCTCCGCCGCGATGGCGCTAATATCAGCGTTGCTCGCGAGCGCTGCGAATCTAGCTACCAGGCTGAAGTCGTCTTCAACCTGGGGGGAGTTGGGGCTGGCAACGAGTACCGGTACCGTCGCCGGGCGCGGGTTAGTGGTGGGCTGGGCCACCTTTAACGCGGGTGTAGGGGTTTGGATTGTAGCGGGCCTAGCTGTTTGCGCGAGGGGAGCATGCGGGCGAGATGGCAATGACGGGAACGCTAAAGGCGTGTTCCATGCTGAAGGCTGAGCTGAAGGCTGAGACGGGCCAGAGGGCCGGGCGGGGGCTGGGGCCGGGGGCCCCGGGAGGACTTTGCGTGCGGGCGTTTGAGGCGCCTTCGCCGCGGGTCGAGTGGCACGCGGTGCCTTGGGACACCCGCGGTAGTTCGCGGGGTGATCCAGCTGCCCGCACAATACGCATGCGGGAGGGTCCTCGCAAAGCGCCTTGTCCCTGGGGCGCTTGCAGTCGGCGGTTGCGTGGTCCTCTAGGCACTTGACGCACCTAGGCCGCGCGAAACAGTTACGCGCCGAGTGCCCGTACAGCTGGCATCGGTGGCACTGACTTATAGTGCTGTTGCGCCGGGGAGGCTCGACCTTAATGCCAGACAGGTGGCATATCGAGGTCAGCCTAAAGATGGCTTTCCCGGCCTCTGACTTGTCGAGCACGACGAGAACCATGTCGTATGGCTCACGCGTCCTCGCCTTAGTCATGCGGTGCACTTCGTGCACAGGCAGTTGCTCCTGGAGCAAGGAAGCCTTGACCTCTTCGGTCGTCAGCTCCTTCGGTACTCCCCTAATAACGGCTCGGAGGAGCCGCTCTTCGGGGAGGGTATAGGTGTGGAAGGAGATCTGCCTCTCCTTCAACACCTTGGTCAGCGCGCGGTGGTCCTGGGACGTGGCCACCTGTACTTTGATCCCCTGTTGGGTGGATCTGGCGCTGGTGTAGTTGACTTGGTGCTCATTGCACCAGGTGGACACTGCCAGCCACTTTGCCTTGTCCTGTATGAACAGGGGTGGAGGCATTGGGGGCTTTGTCGGGGGGGCCCCTGATGGGGGCTGGGGGGTCTTGGGTCGTGGTGTGGCTGGACGGCTGTGTCCTGGCCGCGAGCTTGATGGCGTAGGCGCCAAAGTCTTAGCCGTCTTGGCCGGCTTAGCCGCCTTGCTCGGCTTTGACTTGGCCGCTCGGCGACGCTTTTTGCCCTCTACGAGGGTGAAGTCCTCTTCTGGGACCGAGGTTAAGTCTGACGAGTCTGTCGACTCGCTACCAGACTCCTCTTCTTCCTCGTCCGAGCCACACACCGTCACGTCCATCTCGCTCTGAGCGCTAGACGGGCGGCTGGTGGTGGCTTCGGAGTCGGTAGCGCGCATACTCGGCAGCGGGCTGCGAGAGCGCGATCTAGCCGATGAAGTCGGTGAAGGCGGGCGGGCCGCGCTGATACGCGGCTGCGGTCCTACAGGCGCCTGTATGACATCCCCAAATAACTCCTTGAGGAAGGATACGGCCCTAGGCTCAGCGAGAATCATCTCTAAACTTAACACTCCGGCCATCGTGACCGGAGTGTAAGTTTACTAACTTATTAACTACACTACAATATCTATATAGTCGCTAAGCGCACTATAATCCTAAAAATAAATAAAGTGTCGGCTGACTTATTATAAGCGACACGCGTCGCGAGAACTATGCCTAACTTACAACGGAACAGACAAGTAATAACAATACCCGTTTGGCCAGCGTGGTATAGTAGGCCAATTCCTCCTTTCAAAGGAGAGGCCTAGTCCAGCAGTGGACTGTTAAAGGCTGATGATGATGAAATTATTTCTAAAACCTGATAAATTACTTTCTAGATATACTAGCTTTTCCCCGTGGCTTCGCCCACATGCAATGTTGATGAATTACTGGACTTCAGTGCTCACTAAGGAACAGCTTCTTTGGTAATTTTTTTGTCATCATTACTTTGTGTTTACGTTATTTTTACCTTTGTGAGAAAATATATTTTTAGTAGGTGCACTAAACCTGATACTAATGGAAATGTGCTAATTCTATACAAACTTCAGCTCTTTAAGGCCGATTTAAAAAAAAATATTGTCTGTCTCCATGATAAATTTTATCAAAATAGGTGTACCGGTTTAGCCATGAAGCGTAACAGACAGAGAGACTTTAAAATTTATGATCACACGCATTACTATGATAATTGATAACAAGGGAATTACAATATCTTCTTAATATATAAAATCCTTGCGTTACTGACTCACTGACAGACACGCTACAGCCGAAACTATTGGGCGCAGGAAGCTGAAATTTGGCATGTACGTTTCTTGGGGACTGTAGGGGTGCACTAAGAAGAGATTTCCCGAAATTCCCACGGGATCGGGCAAAACGGGTAAATTTAAAAAAAATGCAGGCGTAGCTGCTGGCGTCCTCTAGTATTTTATATTTGTGTTGTGTATATATCAGACGCATGTAAAAGTAGGTCTTTGTAATTAATTAGTATAATATCTAATGTTTGTAATCAATTACAATAGGTACGGCTGGTTTTCTCAAGGGTCTGTCGCTCAGTTTATAATTAATTTCATGTTATTTTATTAAAGTCTTAATTAGTAGCGGAAGTTGTGTAGTCTCAAGAGATGATTTGCAGCTCCTACAAAGTTTTGCTAAGGTCCTACGCTTGAGAATAAAATAATAATCATCATCAGCCTTTAACAGTCCACTGCTGGACTAGGCCTCTCCTTGAAAGGAGGAATTGGCCTACTATACCTACCACGCTGGCCAAACGGTTTGGTATAGGGTTAGTATCCAGTTTAATATAACGAATAAAATAATAAAGATACTTAAATAAATTAATGTTAAAAGTCAGTTTTATTTTTTTTATCATCAATTAGTAGGTACTCTACTTAAGAACAAAAACTAAGTCGCGAAAGTTTAAAATAGTGTTACGAATTGAAAATAACGCCATCTATCAGTGAATGGGAGAACTACATGAGATTAGATGTATCGGTTGTTTAAGGCTGTTTCATCTATCCTCTAATAGATGGCGTTGGTGTAAATAGAACATTTACGCGACATCTAGAAACACGTTACACGTTTCCAGAAATTTCGTGAGTCGTCTCGAAAAGTCTAGTGATGTTATCCGGCCAGTATAAATAGAGGGCGAGCGAACGGAACGGACAGTTCAATTGAATACGGAAAGCGATCAACATCAAGCGAAGGAGAAGTAATTCGGAAGTGTTTAGTGTTGTTCTTATTAGTGAAGTGGAAAAGTGTGAAATAAGTGTGTTTTTACTGGTTGTGTAAATAAGTGTGTGTAGTGTTTGTGTATAAATAAAGTTCAGTTTAAGTGGCATAGTGAGTTATAATTTATCGTCGAAAGCTCGTAACAAATTGGTGTCAGAAGAAAGGGATAAATTATGCCGGTTATGCCGAAGGAAGAAACTGAAGGTGTGCGTACCAGGAACCAGCGCCAGCAAGACCTGGACCAGAGACGCTTCGGAGACGTTCCTTCTCCATCGCCTGGTGGACCAGGCGACTCCGCGGCTGCAGTGGAGCCTGCAAGCGCTACACACTCCGTGACGGTGCCCGACATCGCGGCTCTGATGGCGTTCATGCAGGAGCAGGCCCGCCGTCAGGAGGAGCAGGCTCGCCGTCAGGAGGAGCAAGCTCGCCGTCAAGAGGAGCACGCGCGCCGTCAGGAGGAGCAGGCTCGCCGTCAAGAGGAGCACGCGCGCCGCCTGGAGGAACAGCTACAGCGCGACAAGGAGGAGCAGGCTCGCCGTCAAGAGGAGCACGCGCGCCGCCTAGAAGAACAGCTCCAGCGCGACAAGGAGGAGCACGCGCGCCGCCTAGAGGAGCAGGTGGTGCTCATGAAGGACCTCAGCGCCGCAGTGGGAAAGGACTTGAAGGCGGTCAAGGAGGAACTCCAGCAGCACGAGGCCCGTATCAGCGACATTGAGAAGCGCGTACATGACCACCACGAGACCTGTGTTGCTGAAGTGGAGAAGAAATTGCGTGGGCTGGAAGTGACATCAGCGGCTGTAGCGCCCTCGCCCCGTGGGTTTAAGGTTCCACCATTTGATGGCTCGTCATCATGGTCTGCATACAAGATCCAGTTTGAGGCTGTGATGCGATCGAATGGGTGGACCAAAGAACAGGCCTTAACCGCCCTAACCTTGGGCCTTCGTGATAGGGCCTTGACAGTGTTGGAGGCACTCGGGCAAGACGTCACCTACGAAAAGCTCCTGGAGGCGCTGGAGGCAAGATACGGTGACACGCACCTTGAACATGTGTATCGTGCTCAGCTGAAGGACAGGACACAGCGCACCGGAGAAACTCTGCAGCAGTGGGCTCTGGAGGTGGAAAAGCTGGTCAGGAAGGCATACCAGTCGTTGCCTGCGCTTATTGATGGGAACCTCGTACAGGCGTTTACGGATGGGATCCGGGACCTGGAGGTAAGAGCAGCAGTGAGGCTTGGGCACTTCAAGGACCTCAAGGACGCCTTAGCCCACGCTCTGGAGGTGGAAGCAGTGCGACGCGACGACCGAGGTCACCGCATCAGGGAAGTTGTGTCGTCACCTCGGTGCTACAACTGCGGAGAAAGAGGCCATATCCGCTTGAGCTGCCCAAAGCGTAGGCAGCCTGGTGACACCCTGTCTCCACCAACGGGGTCGCCTGATGTGCCTTCCAGGCAGCGAGAGCAGGGAAACGAGTAGAGGCCAGGACTGCGGGGCGGGTGCTGGCTGGTAATGGAAGAGCCCCAAGTATCTCGATCTCGCAATCATGTGACGGGAACAGCCTGATCATCGAAGGCGAAATTAACAGAACACCATGCAAGCTGACATTAGACACGGGTGCTTCTCGGACAGTCGTCGGTTTCCATCTGGCAAGACGGGTTCTTCGGGGCTGCTTCAGGAACAATGAATGTGTGAATCTGAGAACAGCTACCGGTCAGCACATAACCGTCCGAGGTGAAATGGAGGTGGATCTGAAGCTAGGCAACAAAGTTTACCGTCACAAAGTCATCGTGGCCGATATAGTGGACGACTGCATCCTGGGCCTAGACTTCATGCGGGAGTATCGCTGCGAGATCGATGTTAACCAGGGAGTGTTGAAATGTGGCTCGGAAGAAGTCTTCATGGAAGGTGCAACTTCAGGAAAAGTGTACTGCCTGAAGAATGTCACGCTTCAACCGCGGTCGGAAACGGTTGTACCAGTTTGTTTACCCGGGAGTTCTGGTCGAGGAAACTGCTGCGTACTTATCGAAGGCCTAGAGAAAGAGGCATCGTGGAAGATTGCACGAATCTTGGTAAGGGGTACCAAAGTTTCATCAGTACGCGCACTAAATGCAAGTGACAAGGAAGTGTTGCTCAAGAAAGGGACGGAATTGGGCACCTATGAAGGAGCGGCTTGGATGCGTAGATGTCAGGAGCAACCTACCAGCGCCAAGGTTCAGGCTGCACGATTCGACGTGTCTTCACTTTTGGAGGACTGCCAAAGTACCCTGTCAGAAGAAGAGAAGACCAAGGCTAAGAAGATGTTGAACCGGTTCGCCGATATTTTCTCGACCAGTGATGCCGACATAGGGAAGACAGCACTAGTCCAGCACAAAATAAACACGGGAAGTGAAACTCCAATTCGCCAGCGACCAAGACGTGTGCCAGTGGCACGGGAACGTGAAGTGGAAGCTATGATCGACGGTATGGTGAAGGAAGGCGTAATCGAGCCTTCATCCAGCCCGTGGTGTTCGCCGGTGGTGCTAGTTAAGAAGAAAGATGGCAGCATGCGCTTCTGTGTAGACTACCGCCGATTAAACGACATCACAAAGAAGGACAGCTACCCGCTGCCAAGGATCGATGACACACTGGATACGCTGACGGGGATGAAGTGGTTTTCTACCTTAGACCTAAAAAGTGGCTACTGGCAGGTGGAAATAGATCCTCGAGACAAGGAGAAGACGGCATTCTCCACAGGGAAAGGATTATGGCAATTTAACGTCATGCCCTTTGGATTGTGCAACGCTCCGGCTACTTTTGAGAGACTGATGGAGCGAGTGCTTATGGGACTGATTGGAGACGCCTGCCTGGTCTACTTGGATGACATCATCATCGTGGGGCGCACCTTCCAGGATCACCTTCGAAACTTGGAACAAGTGCTGTCAAAGATACGAGGAGCTAATTTGAAGCTGAGTCCGAAGAAATGCGCGTTATTCAGACGGCAAGTGAACTTTCTAGGACATGTGGTCTCGGAGAACGGTATTCAAACTGACCCGGAAAAGATCATTGCCGTGAAGGAATGGCCAGTTCCAGAGAACAAAACGCAGGTCAGAGCATTCCTCGGATTATGCTCCTACTACCGACGGTTTGTGAAGAACTTTGCTGACATTGCTCGACCTCTTCATAAGCTCACCGAAGACAGAGTACAGTTCTGTTGGAATGAGAGCTGTGACGTTGCATTCCAGAAGCTCAAGGAACATCTGTGTACTGCACCTATTCTAGGCTACCCTGACAATGAGCATGAATTCGTAGTTGACACAGATGCCAGTAACACCGGAATTGGCGGCGTGCTGTCACAAAAGAAGGGTGATCAAGAAGTTGTTATAGCATACTTCAGCAAGACCTTATCCAAACCCGAAAGAAACTACTGCGTCACCAGGCGGGAACTCTTGGCTGTAGTAAAGACGTTGCAGCATTTCAACAAATACTTGTTGGGCCGTAAATTCCACCTGCGAACCGACCATGCAGCGCTGAAATGGCTACTTCAATTTAAGGACCCAGAAGGACAAGTAGCTAGATGGATTGAACTACTGCAAGAGTTTGATTTTGTAATACAACATCGCAGCGGCAAGTCCCATGGTAACGCAGATGCCCTATCGCGTAGGCCGTGTCCCGACCAGTGCAAGCACTGTAGCCGACAGGAAGCAAAGCAGGCAGCGCTAGTGAGGATGTTAAAGACGGATCTAAGCGACGAATGGAGAGAAGCATTGCAGAGTGCTCAGGAAGATGACAAGGATGTACAGCCGATTCTTGAATGGAAGAAATCAGGCGCTCCTAGGCCCAAATGGAGTGATATCGCAGCAATGAGCCCTATCACCAAGAGTTATTGGGCACAGTGGGAAAGCTTGGTCGTCCAGGATGGAGTTCTGTGCCGCAAATGGGACAAGCACATCCAACCATTTCTCCTGTCATATCGCAGTGCGGTCCACGAAACTACAGGAATAACACCAGCTTTTGCCAATTTCGGTAGAGAACTCCGTTTACCTGCAGATCTTATCACCGGTATTCCACCAGAGTCTCCACGCAATATAACGGATTACGCAACCGAGCTACGCAACAGGATGAACGACGTATACGAGCACATCAGGGAATCTGGACAACAGATGTCTGAGAAGATGAAGACTCGCTACGACCGGAAGGCAAATAACAAAGGCTTCGATGAGGGATCATTGGTGTGGCTTCATAACCCAGTACGAAGCAAAGGAAAATCGCCTAAGTTACAAGCCAGATGGGACGGGCCATATCGCATAATTACCAGGATGAACGACGTTACCTATCAAATCCAGAAGGGGTCGCGAGGTGCACCGAAGATAGTTCATGTGGACCGGTTGGCTCGTTACTATGGGTCCAACGATGTTCGAGACGAACACGTTTAAGAGGGAGGCCGTGTTACGAATTGAAAATAACGCCATCTATCAGTGAATGGGAGAACTACATGAGATTAGATGTATCGGTTGTTTAAGGCTGTTTCATCTATCCTCTAATAGATGGCGTTGGTGTAAATAGAACATTTACGCGACATCTAGAAACACGTTACACGTTTCCAGAAATTTCGTGAGTCGTCTCGAAAAGTCTAGTGATGTTATCCGGCCAGTATAAATAGAGGGCGAGCGAACAGAACGGACAGTTCAATTGAATACGGAAAGCGATCAACATCAAGCGAAGGAGAAGTAATTCGGAAGTGTTTAGTGTTGTTCTTATTAGTGAAGTGGAAAAGTGTGAAATAAGTGTGTTTTTACTGGTTGTGTAAATAAGTGTGTGTAGTGTTTGTGTATAAATAAAGTTCAGTTTAAGTGGTATAGTGAGTTATAATTTATCGTCGAACCCCAGCTCGTAACAATAGATTAAAAATTAAGTCGATGCTATTCCATAATTCATTTAAACTATGTAATAATGAGATAGTTTTTGTAATTTCAATAAAAGGGTCCTTGTATGATCCTCTACATTCATTACTCTTTTCATACATGCTCGCCGGTTCCGGGTGCTTCGGACCTTGCCGTTTTTCAGAACGTCACCAATTTGGTCGACGAATGTCCTATATGAGGTCGGCCGCGACCGGCTTGCCCATACACGTTTGCCTCATATATTTGGTGAGTCATTATGTCTTCACTCATTCGCTCCACGTGTCCAAACTATCTCAGCATTCCTTTCTCAATTCTCGTCACAACATCTTCTTTCAGGCCACATTCGGAATTCTATCAACAATATCATTGTAAATTAATAGCAGAATTTGACCTAATATCTCATGCTGGCCAGTCAGATCGGTATACGGTTTGATGACGAGTTTTCTATATGTACACAAATATATAATTTGCTTCATGTATTAGCCTCAGTCTTACGACAAAAAAAAATGAAAGGCAGTAGTGTATATAGGGCTGATGATGATGACCTTACGACGGCTATGGAATATAATGGGGTTGTGAAACTTTGTATCCTTAAACCGTCAAGCTATCGCTGCCGCAAAAGTAAATGGAAATAATATTTTACTGCCTATATAAAATCGAAGACTAACATAATGGAGCTAAAACAATTTACAAAGTGTAACGTCGGATATATTAGGAAAGTCTTATTGTCCCGTTATTCCCGGCGTAGCAACACCAGTGCCGTAGTTCCGGAAATAGCCGAAGTTGCCCGAAGGCGGCGTGGGCGAAGTAAAGGAAAATAAGTGGCGCTACTGAAAAAGATTTTTCCTTAATGGAGTCCGTGTCCTTGCTCTTATTGAAGCTGTTGATGCTTATCGCTCGGGACTTTTGGCTACGTGATATATATAAAATCCTTGCGTCACTGACAGACTGACAGACAACGCATACCCAAGTATTGGGCGCTGGAAGCTGAAATTTGGCATGTATGTTCCTTGGGACCACTAAGAAAGAATTGGCCGAAATTCCCACGGGACCGGGAGGACACCGCAGGGTAAAAATGTGCAAGCGTAGCGGGTATCCTCTGGCAGGGACATAATTATAATTCTTTTCTCACACACGAAAAGTACACAAGGCTACTCGTCAAGCCAGACACTTTGACCATTGTACCGTTCTTATGGCGAAGAAAATAAGGATTAAAACCGCACTGCAACTGCAAAGCTTGACTTGTAGCTATAATACTTTAAAACTGACTGCCTCCTTGGTCTCGCGGCATAAATGTGCGCGTGGGATTGGGAGGTCTCGGGTTCGATCCCCGGATCGGGCAAAGTGTTATTGGGTTTTTCCGTTAGGAACTTCTCAGTAGCAGCACGGAGTCTGGTAATGTGCCCGGTACGGCAATAGGCTCGCCCCCTATTACGTGGGACTAAAATTAATCTGGCGAAAAGTGGGTGTAGCAATATACCTCTGCCTACCTCTTCGGGGATATAGGCGTGAGACTATGTATGTATGTACTTTGAAACTTTCGCGATTTGTACACACATTTATGTAACAGGCATCGATCACGTAATATTTCGTTTTTTTTTTACTATTGTTACTTTAAGCCATTAAATGGCTGCTGTCTCATCAGCCAGCTTTAAAAAACTTGACCAGCCACACCCTACGCCTCCATCCGGGTATCGCGGACAATATCCTGTAGACAAATGGCATTCGATTAGCGATAGGTAGGCATAGCTATTTGTTAACCGCTGAATTCAATAAAAGGCACGTTTGGCTGTGCATAGAGGGGTGTTAGTACCTACTCTTATGTATGGTAGTGATAGTTGGGTATGGCAGAAGAGTCATGAAAGTAGAATAAATGCTGTAGAAATGAGAGCACTGAGAAGTATGTGTGGTGTTTTTCTGACTGACAGAATAAAGAATTGTGTGATAAGAGAGTGTTGTGGGGTAAAAGAAGATATAGTGACAAGCATCGAGAAAGGTATGCTAAGATGGTTTGGGCACGTGGAGAGGATGGATGACGAAAGACTGACCAAGCAGATATATAAGGCAAGTGTGGAAGGGACAGCACGAAGGGGAAGACCTAGGCGGACGTTCTCTGACCAGATTGGAGACATCCTAAAAACAGGACAGGTGAGAAGTACCCTGAACAGAAGAGCATGCATGAGGAATCTGATGGGAGTTAATGAAGCAAGAGAGATTTGTCAGGATCGTTGCAAATGGCGTTCCGTAGTCTCTGCCTACCCCTCCGGGAAACAGGCGTGAGTCTATGTATGTATGTATGTATGAATTCAATATACGATCAATCCATTTTTTGAGATTATAGATTCATTTTTGACATAAATACAAAAATATGTCAAACATGAATCTCCAAATCCATGGATAGATCGAATATTTAATCCGGCCGTAAGTGCAAAATAGCATGGAACTGACATAGGCTTTCGATATGTCTCGTGGTCAACTAAGAACTTATGGCTTATGTTTTCATGGCAACCATGCGTTGGCGAAAGTAAAATGAGAAGCGAATGCCCATGTCTAGGCCCTCAGATCTCTGAAGATGAAGGTCCTATTTGCGTGGGCTCTTTGTGGTGCGCGCTTCTTTTTTTATGGTAATAGGCGGCAAACCAGATGGATCGCCTGATGGTAAGCAATTACCGCCGCCCATGGACACAAGCAACACCACTGGAGTCACAAGTGCGTTGCCGCCCCTTAGGGTTGGGGGAAAGGGGATAGGATGGGGAGTGGGATGAGGGAGAAGGTATATGGGATAGGACCTCCGGCACTCTCACTCACCGAACGAAACGCAACAGTTTAGGTACTGTTACTGTACGTCGATTTTCTGTGAGAGGGTAGTACTTCCACGGTCGAGCCGGCCCATTCATGCTGAAATCAGCAAGGCTCTACTACCTTGGACCTTGTTAACTCCCGTCTTTGGCTATGCTTGCCACCGTCGGTGCAGCAACAATATAACCCTTTATTCTCTCATATAGGTATCTAACTAGAGGATGCCCGGAGCTATGCCCGCACATTTTATTTTAATTTGACCGTTTCTGCACGATCCTGTGGAAATTTCAAGAAAACCATTCTTAGTGCACCCCTGCGGTCCCCACATAAGAATACTGTACATGTCAAATTTCGATCTGTAGTTATGGCTATGCGTTGTCTGTCAGTCAGTCAGTAACGCAAGAATCTAATACTAATATATAAAGTTGAAGAGTTGGTATATTTGTTTGAACACGCTAATCTCGGGAACTACTGGTCCGATTTGAAAAACTCTTTCAGTGTTAGTTAGCCCATTTATCGAGGAAGGCTATAGGCTATAACATAACATTACGCTATGAGCCACGGGAGCGAAGCAGTAGCCTTAAATAATGCGGGTGTAACCGCGGGCTCATCTAGTTTTATATTTAAACAGATAATCTCGTGTCACAAAAGGCCTCCGAAAAGGCTAGACCGATTTATATGATGTGTGTGTTTGGGAGGTCTGTTTATTTCTATTATTTTTGGACATTTTTATGATTTGTCATAAAAAACACATATAATCCCAAATACGGCAAAACATCGTTTGCCGACTCAGTTAGTTTCCATATAAAAACAGTATGATATTTTTGTCATTTGAGCGAAGACAGCCTGCTTTTATGACTAGAACTAGAATATTTACATAGTCATATAGTTTTTACGATGTACCTACTTGTGAACGGAGATGGTATTACAGGCGTAGCGTCGGTGACACACTCGGGGCAGTAAACAACTGCATAACATGTTTTATGTGGTCCTGTTGTTCTGAGTTCGGTGACCGCGTTGTGAATATATTGGATACGTATGAGTAGACTAAACTAACTGATGACACAGACGTTATGCCGCACTTTCAGTAAAATATATGCGTACTGTCGTATAGATAGTTGTCATGTCCATTATAATGAAAGAAAATGAAATGACAGTAAAAAAAAATTGGGCAAGTGCGAATCGGACTCGCGCACGAAGGGTTCCGTACCATCATCTATAAAAGAAAATCACGTTTGTTGTATGTATACTTAAATTTATTGAGTAGATGAGGAAAGTAAAGAGCATCCTTTCTGTATATATAACTTTTCCACTTTTGGTAGTATCTTCGAGAAAAGTAAGAAAATCTAAAAATACAAAATCTCGCTTAAATTTGAATCTAGTCAAGTTATGAGGTTCATTTTAACTGTAAAATGTGCAGTGAAAGAGACACTATCGGTGCTTAGAACATTATTATTGCGTATAATGCTTAGTTTAAGAGGAATATCTTTTTTTCTAAATATTCGCTTTAAAATATGAAGATTTTCAAAAAAGTTTTTCTAAAAAACTAGAGATGCTAGCTTAATGGGGATACGAAATATTTCTTTTTATTGAATATATCTATTAGTTTATTTAATAAAAAGACGGTGTCCGAAAAATGGTCTTCATAAAACACTGTGCGGCAACCGAAATACATAATTTGTGATAGAAATTTCAGCTTTCTAGCTATCACGGTTTATGAGATACAGCCTGGTGACAGACAGACAGACAGCGGAGGCTTAGTAATAGGGTCCCGTTTTTTACCTTTTAGGTACGGAACCCTAAAAAGCAAGCAATGACTCTTAAGTTTGTTTCGGCCTTTCTTCTCAAGAACTCATTAATTGGCTAGCAAAAGCCGGCATCCTTTAGAACAGGGTTTTGACTTGTATAAGTGTTGTAAATAATCTAAATTCAGAAATAGATAATATCTTTATGTCTTAATAAAGGATCCTTAGATACTTAATATTATTTCTTTTCATTAAGACATGATTTTTTGTCAATTGCTCTGATTGCTTTAAAAAGTAAGGGATATATTTTTTAAAGTATCCCTAATAAAGTAAGTATGCCTTATTTTTCTTTTTCTCTAAATTCTTATTTAATTTTATAAACTATACTTTATCCGAACGAGGTCTGATACGAACACTAGTATATTAATTTACTAAAATATCATAATTATAAAATTACGAGTTGAATTTGATATTTCGTTATATAGAGACGCATCTGCAAATGTCAGTTCGTGAGGTCAAGCGCTTATAACGTTCCACCCACCGGTAAGAATTCGTGATTTATTATAATAATAATTATCATGTTTAATAAGGTAATTAAATTTTATTATGTCTGTGTTATAAATGTTTGATGTCCACACCTCGACATTATATTTATTGTAGTGGTCATAGCGTAGCTCGGCTTGCTATTCGTAATAGATAGGCAAAGTTAAGCAATGTAACAGAGGTTATATTTCGGATGGGTGACCGCTTTTTGTCGCATTTATGTCAGTACGTTACACTGCTTTCGACACAGAATTTCAAAGGTAGTAGAGCCTTGCTGATTTCAGCATAAATGGGCTCGGCTCGACCGGGGAAGTACTATACCCTCTTACAGAAAATTGATGTAAAGTAACAGTACCTAAACTGTTGCGATTCGTTCGGTGAGTGAGAGTGCCGGAGGCCCTATCCCCTATTCCTTCTCCCTCATCCTACTCCTCATCCTATCCCCTTTCCCAACCCTAAGGGGCGGCAACGCACTTGTGACTCCTGTGGTGTTGCTTGTGTCCATGGGCGGCGGTAATTGCTTACCATCAGGCGATCCGTCTTCTCGTTTGCCGCCTATGAACATAAAAAAAAATAAAACTGTCAAGCAAGATATTTTTTTAATTTTCTCACGAATGTTACCTCCTATGAATTATAATTAAAACTATTAATTAATCATCACGATATACTCTGAACGCGCGCGTAAACATAATTTTCGATTCATTCAACTAGTTTCGCAGCAACAACAAATTAATCGTAAAATAGAAAAAAGTCGTAAAATACACATTTCTAGTGGGCTAGTCCTCAGTCGTAACTACCAAACATTCCGTCATAAAAGGCCCTGTTACATTCGTACAAACATATCTTTACGTAATCTCGTAAATTAAGCGGCGATAGCCTAGTGGTGTACGTAACGGACTGCCGAGACGATGGTCTCAGGTTCGATCCCCAGGTACCCCGGGCACACACCTCTGACTTTTCCAAGTTATGTGTGTATTAAAAATGTTAATTATCGCTCGATTAACAATGTGTCCGGTAGATGGCAATAGGCTCGCCCCCTATTACATTGGGACCGAAACATAGCTGGCGAAGTGTGGGTGTGTAATACACCTCTGCCTACCCCTTCGGGGATAAAAGGCGTGAAGTTATATTATGTTTACCTCGTTAATACAATTTCATCACAAACTCTACACACAAGCTGAGCCTGCGGTTACACCCGCGCTATTTAAGGCTACCGCTCCTCATTCGTGGTTCATAGCCTAATGTTGCCCTATAGCCTTCATCGATAGGGCTATTCAACATTAAAATAATTACTCAAATCGAACTTCTTCCTGAAATTAGCGCGTTCAACCACACAAACAAACAGATTAACTCTACAGCTTTATAATATTAGTAAGACTAGCTAGAGAGAAGATGGTCTCAGCTAGGCTCGCACATTTTTGCCCGCTCTTGTGGGAACATAATATGCCAATGTTTTTTTTTTATAGGAATAACAAACAGCAGTATAGACACATTGCAGTACAGAATAAAAGTAACAAATATAGTACTCACGGCGTTATTCACAGATTACAATAAAACGTCTGCGTTGTCACATCTTTTTGTCCCTATCTCCGAACCCCGGGCTCGATCGTTGATCCTAATTTATTGACCATTAGCTCGCAGAGATTGCGACGCAAGAACTAGGACTTGTTCCATTTGATGTGCGTATTGTGTTTAATTACTTTATTAATGGTGCTGCTTGTCATACTATAAATGTATCCTTAATCCTGGAGGAGCAGACATAATAATAATTATAATATTAGAATGTGGTAGAATATTATATTATTACTAGAGGACGCCAGCAGCTACGCCTGCATTTTTTTTAAATTACCCGTTTTGGCCGATCCCGTGGGAATTTCGGGAAATCCCTTCTTAGTGCACCCCTACGGTCCGCAAGGAACATGCATGCCAAATTTCAGCTTCCTGCGCCCAATAGTTTCGGCTGTAGCGTGTCTGTCAGTAGTCTGTAAGATAATACGCGACCATCGGCGTAGCAGTCGCTTACACTCCGGTCGTCCATGACTCTAATTTATAGATTTACTAGACTTCACCTGCGTCTCTGCCCGTGTGAATGATACACCTAAATTCAATACAATAATTGTCTTGACGTAGAATTCATTGATGCGAAGGGTTGTTTCATCATCAGATGTCATGAAACCATAAAATGTATATTTTAGATTCTACAATTCTAACATTTTTCATTTTGTGAAGTGTAGCTTGAGTCTGTTCCAGATTCTTCTCATACATACTATCCCGAAACTGAATGTCACAAAAATATAATTATACTAGAGGACGCCAGCAGCTACGCCTGCATTTTTTTTAATTTAACCGTTTTGGCCGATCCCGTGGGAATTTCGGGAAATCCCTTCTTAGTGCACCCCTAAGGTCCCCAAGGAACATACATGCCAAATTTCAGGTTTCTGTGCCCAATAGTTTCGACTTTAGCGTGTCTGTCAGTCAGTCAGTAACGCAAGGATTTTATATATTAAGATTTTTGACATTCATAAGTGTTACCATGTCATAAACTTAGGGGCGGTCCCAATATACCTACCTACCTACTATCCATCCATGTATCTTATACTAATATAAAGCTAAAGAGTTTGTTTGTTTGGTTGAACGCGCTAATCTCAGGAAGTACTGGTCCGATTTCAAAAATTCTTTCAGTGTTAGATAGTCCATTTATCGACGAAGGCTATTAGACTGTATATCATCACGCTATGAGCTACGGGAGCAGTGAAGTAGCCTTAAATAACGCGAGTGTAACCGCGGTCATCCTCTAGTTTTGAGATAAGATATAATTATACATAATTGAATTCGTATGGAGCTAATGTCAAATATGCATCTCTAATCTCAAAATCCATGGATGAATCGTATATTGAATTCAGCGGTTAATGAATGAATGAATCTCAATGATATTACAAGAAAAAGGCAGATACGTTACCTACGTAGTAATCAATCCGTAGAAACGGTACACTAACGCACACATCGATAACTCCATATTATATTTTATTTTCGGTTGACTCGATGTGTCAGTTTCACTATGACGCCGGCTCGCGACGTCACACACACATATGTCAGACTTGCCAACTGGCTTATGTTTAGCGTCCTGCTTTTTGTACGCCTATAACATATCAGGGTGCATAGGGTTCCCACCAAGAACTTAGGGTCCCAAGCCAACCTCACCTGCAAGTGGTGCACCTGCCGATCAACGAACGAGGCTCTGGCAAACAAAATGTCCCAATAAGCGGCAATAGGCTCGCCACCTATTACGTGGGATCAAAACACTGGCGAAAAGTGGGCGTTTAATATGCCTCTGCCTACGCCTTCGGGGAAACAGGCGTGAGTCTATGTATGTATATATGTATGTATAACATATCTACTTCTTTGAACTTTTGTAACATCATTGATGAATCTAGATTGAATTGACGCGCGATACGATTGCCAAAAATCCGTGTGTGAGTGTCGGATATCGGCTATCAGAGCAGTGAGTCAGTGGTCCCCGGTTCAGTTGACGGTCTGTTACACCAATTGATCCCGCAGACCTCTGACACCACGTGGCACTGACCCACTTATATATTTATTAGACGTACCAGCTATACCGTGACAAATCATTTTTATCTCCTTGTTTTTCGTTTTTGTTACGATGAGTTAGATTGTGGGCTAAGGCAGAATAATAAAATAGTTTTAGCTGCTAATTTATTGTATTATCTTCTAGCTGAATTTGTGGCTTTGTTCACTTAGATTTAGGTTTATTATCACGGGGTTTTAAAAAGTACCCTTTGGATCATTAGCTTCTAACTGATTACGTACTAACCTGAAAGGGATTATTAGTTTACCCGAGATAACTTAGCTATATTCCCTCATGAGGAATAACGGTATAGATTGTTTTAAAATGCTCACTATAGCCAGCCTTTGCCATAGTACATAAAAGTGCCACGTCTCCCCTCATCATGACAAGAATAACATAAGATGATGATGGACTGCACGGTTGGCGTAGTGGTTTAAGCGGCCGCCTCGCCGCTTGACACTGCGCGAGTGTTGTGGGTTCGATTCCCACACGAGACAACACTTTGTGTGATATAGGAATTTAAACTTTCGTGGTCATTTAAACTTGATTTAAATTGTCTTTCGGGATATATATTGTTTGGAGTAACCGATATTTCGCCACTGTTGCAAGCGCCATGTTCACGGATGTATCTACTCTCGAAATATCGGTTACTCCAAACAAAGGTACGTGGTATATATCCCGAAAGACAATTTAAATCAAACACTTTGTGTGATCCATAAATTGTTGTTTCGAGTCTGGGTGTTCATTGTGTCCGTTAGTTGTATGTTTGTAAAGTCCCTCGCGACACAGGATTTAGTCCTAAAGCGCGAGTTGCCTTTAAAAAAATCTGAGAACGTACATCTACTAATCAAAGATATTAAGCATACTAAGGCTAAAAAATATTTAGGGCCCGTCGAAAGATTTTACTATTATATTGATACTTTCACCACTCAAAAATGACCACATCTTTTTGCGACGACTATGGTTATTTCCAAACTTATACAAAAAAAAAACAATATACAGTGTATACGCAGAACAATTACCATCACTGTAGCGCATAGAAAAAGCAGATCCAATTTTCAATAAACACCAAATTGTATTACCGAATACTTACCCCCGGGAGGGTAAAAACTATCAAGACTTCCAAAGCAAAAATAAGCACAGTTCATAAAAGTACTAAGACTTGCTACGTTTATCTGTTTTCATGATTCGATTAAAAGTTTACTCCAATAACAGCTGTTGTGTGTTTATGGAGTGAACGCTAAAAGGCGCAGGCGGACTTCAAACGGCGACGTTGCAATCTTGAGAAACATATCTCGTAACGAAACATTTAGATCATCATCCTCTTCGCGTTATCCCAGTTTCAATCTGGGTTCCGCTTACTAGTCTAACCGGATTTGGCTGAATATTAGCTTTTCCACAGAGCGACTGCCTGTCTGACCTCCTCAACCTGAAGGGATAGCGATATTCCATGGTTAATACTAGTGTCAGTTTATTTAGAGGTACTGACGAACTCTAGCGACTCCGAGGCACGGGACAGGCCATAATTAATAATTTAATACGCACATAACTCCGAAAGGTCATTGGTGCGCGCCATGGATTCGAACCCGATACCCTCTGCACGGCAGTCTGTTGGTATCTCCACTTGGCTATCGCTGCCTGTATCGAAACATTTAGATAACAAATATATTAATATATACTCTGCCAAGAATTGTTAGATCAGTTCTACACTTTTTCTAATAGCCGAATTAAGTTATGGTTTTATTCGGTACCTACTAGAGGATGCTCGCGGTTACACCCGCGTTATTTAAAGCTACTGCTCTGCTCCCGTCGCTCATAGCGTTGATGTCATATAGCCTATAGCCTTCCTCGATAAATGGGCTATCTAACACTGAAAGAAATTTCCAAATCGGATCAGTAGTTCCTGAGATAAGCGCGTTCAACCAAACAAACAAACTCTTCAGCTTTATAATAATATATTAGTAAGTATAAGATAAAATTGAAACCTTAAATGCTGTGAAGATTTATTTGATGTGCGTTTGAGTTATTGTGTTTTTTTTTTCGATAATAAAATATACTTTATTGATTTCAGGTAAGAGACACATTACTATAATAAGGAAACTAAGGTAAGTAATAATTAAAATGTTCAAGTATATTGAACGCGATGTTGTGAATAACAACTGCTGGTTCTTTACTTATACATACATATGTACTTGTACTTAAATATAAAATATCAGCTATAATCACTTAATTTACTTACTTTGGAGTTTACATGAAGTGAAAATAAGCCGGAAAACAGTTTTCTCTTACAATATCATAAAATATTTCCGCTGGATTTTCCCGGGTCACAAGGTGTATTGTCAAGAACGTAACCGGTCGCGACCGATGCTATAACGTGGAACGGTCCTAAGTATTTAAACACACATGTCGGAAGTAACGCGACTGAAGTTGCGCGGCTGATTTTACGTTCCGATGTATTCGGCTGATATGACACACCATATGTGCCAAACTTACGCTCGTGCTACGAACTACGCCTTTACGCTACCTCCTACTAGAAAACTTGCCGCTGAACTTACGCCCGACCGAAGTTACGTTTGAGTATACTGTTTCGTCAGTAATTCAAAGCATTGCAGGCTTAATCATTCCGAACTTCAGTCGCGTAACTTCGGTATAGTGTGTTAGACACAGAATTACATGTTCGTTCATTCGTTCGTTCCAGTAAACCAATAAAGACGATCAATACGAACTTCTCTCAGTTTCTCGTATACCAAACATAATAGTTTCTTCGCTTACCCGTTCCTCCCCTTTTTGCCCCACTATAGTTTTATTGGCGGGGACTACTTGTCTGTTCGCAATATAAACTTTGTAAAGCAATATTGTACTTACATGTAGTTTGTCAAAAAGTTCTCGGAATGTCTTTAGTAGATACGTCTTGATTGTTTCTGATGAAATAATACCATCTAGAGCAGGGATGTTACGGATATGGAATTTCGGATACGCATACGGATATTGGAAAAAAATTATATCGGTTTCGGATACGGATATGAAATTATTTCGGATTATCCGGTAGTTTCGGATAGTTTCGGTTACGGATATTAGATTTTAAAGGAATATCAAAAGTAATACAAAAATAGATAATAAAACACTTACGTTCACAACACTTATTTTTTAGTTTATCGAACTAAGTATTCGTAGTTTCGTAATGTAATTAAATTGCTGACTAGTTATGACTCGAACAACAAAAGAAAACAATCAATTTATTTATTTATTTATTTAATACTTTATTGTACACTTTTAAGAACATATGTATAGAAATTTTATATTAAATAGAGTACAAAGGGCGGCCTTATCGCTAACAGCGATTTCTACCAGGCAACCTTTGGATGGAGATATTATTGGTAGGAAAGAAATGGTAGTTGTAAGTGTACCAGTAATAGATGATAATACTTTAAATATATACATTTATGTAATATTATAATAATGTACTACACATATATAAATACTTATACATACAAAAATAAATACATACATGCATACATACATATATACAACATACATACATACACATACATAAATAACACATAAAATAATATCCAAAGGACGCGCGCGGCGTGTCACTGGGCCGATCAAAAACAAGTTATCGTAACGTGTCTCATTTAGACTCCGCTCCTATCCGAAATTATCTGAATATTTTATTTCGGATTCGGATACGGATATTTTTTTTATTTCGGATATCCGATAGTTTCGGTTACCGATATGGATATCTTTAACATCCCTGTTCTAAAGGTATTATATTATGTTCTTACTAATATTGTATATGAGAGAGCTTTCTCCCACCTTTATAAATAGCCTCGTAACTAAATTACCTACTGACGGGGGTCGAAGTGGCCAAAAGAAATATGTCATTTATGTTATAAAAAAGAACATATATATGTATGTTTATCCATTGTCTAGTACTCAAATTATAAGCTTTGCTTAGTTTGGGACTAGATGGTGTGGTGTGTATGTACCTAGTAGAATAGAATAGAATATTTTCTAATAGCTTAATTATTTGAAGATAATGGTGGAATACCATACTTCCTTACATTTCGGTTACATAATATTTTATGAAATTATTATTAACTGAACATAAATAGATCATAGGGTTCCCACCAAGAACTTAGGGTCCCAAGCCAACCTCACCTGCAAGTGGTGCACCTGTCGATCAACGGACGAGGCTCTGGCAAGCAAAATATCCCGATAAGCGGCAATAGGCTCGCCACCTATTACGTGGGATCAAAACACTGGCGAAGAGTGGGCGTTTAATATGCCTCTGCCTACCCCTTCGGGGAAACAGGCGTGAGTCTATGTATGTATGTATGTATAAATAGATCATGGATCTATGCAGTTCTTACTTGTTCAGAAAAACAGGGCAGATGGTATATTATTCAATGATATTCCACAAATAAGTAATACTAAATTAAAGTAACATAGTTTTAGCATAAATAAATAATAATAAAGTGCATTTCCGATTGGAAAATCCAGCTATAATTCATGTTTTATTTATCAAATATTGTTTGATAAAACAAAAGTGTTGCATATTGAGTGATGGTAGGGAAATATTATGACAAGGTCACGTGCAAGTGTTAGTATAATATTTATGATATTGGTTTATAGATGTGGTCATTGTTGGCACGAGCTGCTTTGGAGAAGGCGTAGTTCATTGAGATTGCGAATTGAAAGAATACCATTTCTGCCATAAATATGACACTGACATTAGATCGAACTGCTAGGAGAATTCATCATCATCAGCCTTTAACAGTCCACTGCTGGACTAGGCCTCTCCTTTGAAAGGAGGAGTTGCCCTACCACGCTGGCCAAACTGGTTGGTATAGGGTTTGTATCTAGTTTTTCTTCTCTTACCTTACAGTGCTGTTCTCTGCATAGTATGCTCCCTCTGTCGGCTCTTACGACACCAATGGGATGATAAGGGGTGGTGACATTCCGTATTCTTAAGTCACCATCTGCCATTCATATGACACTAAAATAAGATCAAACTGAATTTTGAACAAAGGAGAAAGCCCACGAACGGGCCCACTTTTATGGTGCCGTGTCATAACTAAATGTTTTAAAAAAATCATGTCTTATTTTTTCATGTATATTCCTTATATACCAATACTGCAAAGCCCCTAAGAAAATGGACATTCTCCTTTATTTACGAGAATTGGATCTTTGATTATGAACACAGAATATCTAAACTCAGAACAATTTGTGAAGCATACCAAAGTTGTGGCGAATATTGGGTATGAAGAACCCATGTCTGGATCCAATGGCAGTATTTAGGCAATCAGTACGACCAGTATGTACAGGCAAAGGTACAGCGTCTTTTAGTGACTTGTATTCTTGTATGAAAAATAATGCATTTCTTATTCAACGCCTTAAAGCCATTGAAATTGAAAGCTTAGCTCACTGCGTGTTTTTTTTATATAAAATTAGGCGGCAAACGAGCAGATGGATCGCCTGATGGTAAGCAATTACCGCCGCCCATGGACACAAGCAACACCACAGGAGTCACAAGTGCGTTGCCGCCCCTTGGGGTTGGGAAAAGGGACAGGAGGAGGAATGGGATGAAGGAGAAGGAATAGGGGATGGGTCTCCGGCACCACTCACTCACCGAACGAAACGCAACAGTTTGGGTACTGTTACTTTACGTCGATTTTCTGTGAGAGGGTAGTACTTCCCCGTTCGAGCCGGCCCATTAGTGCTGAAATCAGCAAGGCTCTACTACCTAATAAATGTAAATACGAATTTTAATTATCGTCATCAGCCCTATACATATAGTGTCTCACTGCTGGGCACGGCTCTCTTCTCACTATGAGCAGGGTAAGGTCATAGTCCGTCACGCTGGCCAAGTGTGGGTTGACAGACTTCACATGTCTTTCAAGAACATTATGTAGAACTCTCAGACTGCACGTTTCCTCACGATTTTTTCCTTCACCGATAAGCAAGCGATAATTAACAATTTAATACGCACTTAACTTGAAAAGTGATTGATGCGTGCCGTGGATTCGAACCCGAGACCCTCTGCGTAGCAGTCTGTTGGTCTCACCACTTGGCTATCGTTGCTCAATGGCCCATTTAATCGCATGTCGAAATCTAGCTCATCTGTAGCCACCTTAACTTAAGGGGACTACAAGAGCTAAACGCGAGTTTTATAAAGCTTTAAAGTATATGATTCAATGCAGTTAACACAATTAGAAAAATATATGATATTCTTCAGAATATAATCTAGTTAAAAACGTAATACAACAACACACTACGTGTTGAAAACATAATACAAGTAACTTTAATCGATAGAAAAAATCACAAAGATACCTCTAAAAAATATTTTAACGAATAAAAACCATATTAAAATACATACAATCATTCTGATTTTTTGACAAATTATTCAACAAGCAACATACTAACGAAATACTGTTTTATTTTTTTTTCATCCAATCAATACATTTTCTGTAATTAATTTATTTTATGGTTTGTAAAAAGTTCTGAACGTCCTGTCGTCGTCGCGCTTCTCTTTCTTATGTATACAATCCGACAGTGACAACAACAGCTCAACTCAATAGCGGTTGTAGCAGTTTCCTGTATCCATAGCTCGTCGAACCGAACAGTTTGTTTGTTTGTTTTGTATCAGTTATACTCCAAACGATACAGATCATTGCCAATAAAGTTTGTGTTTATTAACAGTTTACTGTTCGCCGATTATATTGTTTACAGTCTTCTCGATGGGGTGTAGATATTTATTATGTGGTTGGGCTGTCGACCTATTGGGCGTAAAGGTTTGTTTATGACGATACAAGGTTTTTTATTCGATGTTGTTTTTGATAACTTATTGCCTTTGGCGACTTCCCTATAGATAGGTGGAACCATGGGATTTTGTTTTAGTATTTATTTATTTATTTATATTAAGCACATCAACAGCATAATTACATTATTTTTTATGAATAATAACATTTTCAGTATTCGAATAATAATATAAAAATATAATTATATGTAAAGACTAGCCGTTTCCAGCGGTTTCAGCCGCGTCCGGAGGGAACTACTTAGCGTACACGAAAAACCCAAATATCTTACGGACCCCTATTTTTTCTAAAATAAAATATAGCCTATGTTACTCGCAGATAATGTAGCTTAGAATTTTTAAAATCCGTCCAGTAGTTATTGAGTTTATCCATTACAAACAAACAAACGCACAAAAATACAAATTTTACCTCTTTATAATATTATTAGTGTAGATTGCGCCAAATGATTAGGATCGCTGAAAGCGGTTGGCTACGAGTGGCTCAAATTGGACTTTATGGAAAACCTTTGGGAAGGCCTATGTTCAGGAATGGATTTCTTGACTGCCTTCCTATATGAACTCGCTTATATCAGCAACTAAAATTCAGATTTGTAAAAAAATACTATTGGAGAAGGTTAAGCCACCCTCACATTGGCGTCAGCGTCAACGCAGTGGCACCTCGGCGTCGACGCATCAGCCGAGCGTTCTTTGAGAACGCTTTCGTCTTTTAAAGAACGCACGGCTGACGCGACGTAGACGCTGCGTTGACGCTGAGGCGCAATGTAAGGGCGGTCATATAGACCACGTAAAATAACGATAAGACGCCACGGAACCGAGGACCGCTGGATGAAACCTCGGTATGAAACTAGTGATATTTATTCTCCAGTGTTCTCCACAAGAGAAGGAAGTAGACAACAACGGTGAGCACTCACCATCCGTATAAAAGATTGACACAAGTGGCACATAACGATTGTCAAGTGCAATTTTACTTTTAGCGCGAAACGAGCTCTTCCCTCTACTGTCTATTACCAAATTAGGTAGCTCATTATACTATCGCTTCTATCTAGTGTTGTTGCTCGCGCGTTGAATAATGTCTTGATGTTTTGACGAAGGAATATTTGAGATTGTATTTTTGTATATGACCGTCGATTCTTGTGCAATAAATAATGCATTGAAGTTCGAGGACGTAATACTGTGGATTGTATCTTTGTGGACTTTTGATGTTTGGTCGTTGATGAGTCTAGAGAATTGAGAACTCTCTGACATCCAGCTCCCTTAGCCAAATGGCATTCGATTTACGATATCGCTAATCGCTAAGTGCAAAAATATATGGAAATGACATAAGCCTTCGTTATATCACGTGGTCAACGAAGAAGAAATTCCTTATGTTACCATGTCAACCAAGCGTTAGCGAAATTAGATATCAGAGCGAATACCGTTTGGCTAGGCCATAGAGTATAGATATTTACATAGAGACGCATTTCTTATGGGCGCTCTGTAGACAAACTTTCTGTGACCCATATTGTCGATTTGTCGCTTGGCGGCGTGGCAGTCGCGCTGTGACAGCTGTCTCTACGAGTGCAAGAGAGACGAACGTTTCTCCTGTGTATCTTAACTACGAGAGCAGGAGAGACGGAGAACAACGCCAGCGCCGCCAATGGCGCCAACTACGAACTACACTGACGTGTCGTCAACACGCCAATTGGAATCGGCACACAAAATCCTTAAGAAATGCGCTTCTATTATAAATCTGTATTCATTGGCTAGGCCCTCAGGTGTTTTTACGATGTTTTCATTTATTTATTTAAGAACAGAAGGCAGAACCCAGTAAATCATACCAGTTGCAAAGATAATTAAAAAATACCGTTTAGCATGCCATAATAAATAATTGAATACACATTCAATTCGAAAAGCGCCAAAGTATGTGCGCCATGGATTTGTACACGAGACCTCCGTGGAAGTCTGGTAGTCTTCCCACTAAGCTATCGGTGCTATTGCTCTTGATATATGTATATTAATCTATATCCATATATATATATATATATACATCAAATTTATGAGGCTAACGTGTGTGGGCAAGTCGGTCGCGATTGCGGCAGACCTCGTCGGACATTCGTCGATCAGATTGGGGACATCTTAAAAAAATTCGGGCAAGTGCGAGTCTGACCCGCGCACCGAGGGTTCCGTACGCATTTTACCTTATTTAATTTTGTGGTTGGTGCTAATTACGCTAGTCCTCTTAATCTGTATGAGCGCCCATACAACTTAATGGAGTCTACTATGTATGTATGGGGGACACCCTTAAATTTTCCACTTTTTTTATTTTTTGTAATTTTTCCTTTATTTGTGCTGTAAGACCCTGCTTTTGGCCAAATTTCGTGATTCTAGTTCAACGGGAACTACCATATAGGTTTTCGACCCAAAACCTATAGGGTACTTACGGTTGACCTAGAATTGTCAATTTTGGTCAAAACCAAGGTCTTACAGCACAAGTAAAGGAAAAATTCCGAAAATAAAAAAAAGTTGAAAATTAAGGTTAATTTTGGCACTTACAAGTTTTCGCAAAAATCTAATTTTAACCATATCTTTTTATCGGGTTGACCCAGGACCCTGATTTTTATACACCTAATAGGAATCATAGACCTTAGTATCTGGTATATAATTATGTATATATATATATATGTATATAATTTCAATTTGCTAGGTCCACCCGTTCCTGAGAAAATCGGTGGTGAGACACGGACAGACAGACAGACAGACAGACAGACAGACAGACAGACAGACGGACAAGGAAGTGATCTTATAAGGGTTCCTTTTTTTACCTTGTAAGGTACGGAACCCTAAAAATGGCAAGGTCCGAAGCACCCGGACCCGGCGAGCATGTATGAAGAGAGTAATGAATGTAGAGGAAGCGCGTGAGGTTTGTAAGGATAGATGCAAGTGACGTTCCGTTGTCTCTGCCCACCCCGACGGGAAAAGGCGTGAGTGTATGTATGTATGTATTAATCTATAAATATAGAAGATGGGTGATTATTGTATTAATGTGCGTCTCTATATTGTGTGCATCGTTAACCTGGTTCCGTAATTGTTGTAGCACTTTACTTGTGTTGTAGTTTTAACGTTCGCCTCCGCCAATGTTTCTATTCCATTATAATATGGTTATTTTGTCTTAAGACAATGTCGCATGTGACTTTACAAAAATCCCATCAACGGACACTGAAGATTTGCATATTGTGAATTAATAAATTTGCGATTAGTCGATTCCCGCTGAAGTCAAATATTTGTATGTGTGAACATGGATGGTTTGCCTTGGTCTGGATGTTCAATGTAGTAATACATACATACATAGACTCACTCTGTTTCTCGGAGGGGTAGGCAGAGACTACGGAACGCCATTTGCAATAATCCTGGCATACCTCTCTTGCTTCATTCCCTCCCATCAAGTTTCTCATGCATGCTCTTCTGTTTAGGGTACTTCTGACCTGTTCTTTTTAGGATGTCTCCAATCTGGTCAGAGAACGTCCGCCTACATTCACACTTGACTTATATATCTTTGTCAGTCTTTGGTCATCCATTCTCTCGTCATCCATCCTCTCCATGTGCCCAAACCGTAATAATAATTTGTATGTATTTACAAAAATAGAATATATTTATGTATGTTTATCTATTGTCTAGTACCCATAGTAAAACTTCTGCTTAGTTTGGGACTAGATGGTGTTGTGTGTATGTGGTAGATTTAGTTAGTTAGATGTTTTTTAATGTGTATTATCACAATTATTTTTAAACTTATTTAATTTTGCCTGCAATATATTTCCTTATCAGATTAATTATTACTACAGGCAAAATACATCAAAACAGTAAAGTAAAATGCATTACTTATCTGGTATAT
This sequence comes from Euclidia mi, assembly GCA_944739405.2. Lineage (NCBI taxonomy): Eukaryota > Metazoa > Arthropoda > Insecta > Lepidoptera > Erebidae > Euclidia > Euclidia mi. Next base: position 49,527,165 of record OX123203.2, read on the forward strand.
TACAGTTTACAATTTTATCGTGCGGGCTAAATATAAACGGGTTTTATATCAGGATCTAAATTAATATAATAATTAATAATATAAGGGGTGCATAGGGTTCCCACCAAGAACGAAGGGTCCCAAGCCAACCTCACCTGCAAGTGGTGCACCTGCCGATCAACGGACGAGGCTCTGGCAAACAAAATATCCCGATAAGCGGCAATAGGCTCGCCACCTATTACGTGGGATCGAAACACTGGCGAAAAGTGGGCGTTTAATATGCCTCTGCCTACCCCTTCGGGGAAACAGGCGTGAGTCTATGTATGTATGTATGTATCTAAATTAAATTAGCAACAATTTTATTGAATAACTAGAGGATGCCCGCGGTTACACCCGCGTCATTTAAGGCTACTGCTCTGCTCCCGTCACGCATAGCGTGATGTTATATAGCCTATAGCCTTCTACGATAAAAGGGCTATCTAACACTAAAAGATTTTTTTCAAATCGGGCCAGTAGTTCCTGAAATTAGCGCGTTCAACCAAACAAACAAACTCTTCAGCTTTATATATTAGTATAAGATGTACTTTTTGACTGACATAGTAAAGAATTGTGTGATAAGAGAGTGTTGTGGGGTAAAAGAAGATGTAGTGACAAGCATCGAGAAAGGTATGCTAAGATGGTTTGGGCACGTGGAGAGGATGGATGACGAAAGACTGACCAAGCAGATATATAAGGCAAGTGTGGAAGGGACAGCACGAAGGGGAAGACCTAGGTGGACGTTCTCTGACCAGATTGGAGACATCCTAAAACAGGACAGGTTAGAAGTACCCTGAACAGAAGAGCATGCATGAGGAATCTGATGGGAGTGAATGAAGCAAGAGAGATATGTCAGGATCGTTGCAAATGGCGTTCCATAGTCTCTGCCTACCCCTCCGGGAAACAGGCGTGAGTCTATGTCTATATGTATGTAAGATGTACTCCGGTTGGCGCAGCGGGAGTGTAAGCGACTGCCATGCCGAAGGTCGCGGGTTCGATTCCCGCTCAAGTCAAACATTTGTGTGCGTGAACATGGATGTTTGTCTTGGTCTGAGTGTTTCTATGTATAATATGTATGTATTTACAAAAAAAGTATATATGTATGTTTATCCATTGTCTAGTACCCATAGTACAAGCTCTGCTTAGTTTGGGACTAGACGGTGTTGTGTGAATGTGGTAGAAAAAAAAAAATATATCAGGTAATTCTTACCGTAGGTACTAGATGGTACTAGCGTTACCCGGTTGCACCCAAAATTTTCGCATTGGCGCCCGGGGTTCACTTTCTACGTCTTACTAGAGCGCCTAGATAGGTGGCTTTAGCTCCTGAAATAAAATTGAAATGAAATTAATGTTTATATCGTGTAAACTTGTTTGAAGTGCTTACGAAATCTTATTTGCTACTTTTTCACTGAATCTCTGATCAAATTGTACTTGTCTACTCCGTCAGATTTGAGATTACTATTATTAGTGTTTCCACAGAGCGATTTTAGTCTGATCATAACCAAAAGGATAGCGGTAATCCAAGGCTTACTCAGTATCAGTATATTCTAGAGTCAGATTCACAATTACGGCAGTGTGAATCAGCGTCACCACTTTTTTTTTTATAGTAATAGGCGCCATACGAGCAGATGGATTGCCTGATGGTAAGCATTTACCGCCGCCCATGGATACAAGCAACACCACAGGAGTCACAAGTGCGTTGCCGCCCCTTGGGATTAGGAAAAGGGATAGGATGAGGAGTGGGATGAGGGAGAATAGGGGATAGGGCCTACGGAACTCTCACTCACCGAACGAAACGCAACAGCTTAGGTAGGTTCTGTTACTTTACGTCGATTTTCGGGGAGAGGGTAGTACTTCCCCGGTCGAGCCGGCCCAATCATGCTGAAATCAGCAAGGCTCTACTACCTGTACTTGGATGGGTGACCGTGTGTGGCATTTAAATTTCTTTTTTTTTTATGGTAATAGACGGCAAACGAGCAGACGGATTGCCTGATGGTAAGCAATTACCACCGCCCATGGACACAAGCAACAACACAAGAGTCACAAGTGCGTTGCCGCCCCTAGGGGTTGGGAAAAGGGAGAGGATGAGGAGTGGGATTAGGGAGAAGGGATAGGGCCTCCGGCACTCTCACTCACCGAACGAAACGCACCAGTTTAGGTACTGTCACTTTACGTCGATTTTCTGTGAGAGGGTAGTACTTCCCCGGTCGAGCCGGCCCATTCATGCTGAAATCAGCAAGGCTCTACTACCTTTTACCTAAATTTGAGCGCTACGGTGCTTCGGAGGTCACGTGAAGCTGTCGCCTCGCCGCTAAACACTGCGCCGAGTGTTGTGGGTTCGATCCCCACACGAGACAACACTTTCTGTGATCCATAAATTGTTGTTTCGAGTCTGGGTGTTCATTGTGTCGTTGGTTGTATGTTTGTAAAGTCCCCCGCGACACAGGATTTATTCCTAGTGCGGAAGTTGTCTTTTAAATGACCCAAACAAATAAACAGGTCAAGCTAAATAAAACCGTTTAAAAATAAAATAGTGGAGTATCTGAATATTGTGTTGAGTATCTCTTTTTGTATTTTAAATTATTAATGACGAAGACCGCATGAGGACTGAATCCTGATTTGCAAGGAACATTGAATCTACAGAAATAAAGAACATCCAGATCAGAATTAAGAATAGTAACAGAAAAACATCACACAAAACATTGTAATGTTGTCTCGAATCAAACCCAGAACCTTCGTCGCAGATGGGAGGGCGACTGCTTAAGCCACTACGTCATACGTACAGTCTCATCATCATCATCAGCCTGCAAGAGTCCACTGCTGGATATAGGCCTCTCCAATGGCCACTGAGCACGATTTTCGGCTCTTCGTGTCCAGCCGCTGCCAGCCACTTTGCGTATATCGTCACTCCTACTAGCCGGAGGGCGTCCAATACTCTAGAACACGACTACTCCAACGGTTATCGGTTCTTCGACTAATTTCTTATCGGTTCTTCCATAAGAAACAGTCTTTATTTATTTTATTTATAGACTCACGCCTGTATCCCCGAAGAGGTAGACAGAGGTGTAAATATTACATCCACATTTCGCCATGAATTTTTAGGTCCCACGTAATAGGGGGCGAGCCTATTGCCGTTACCGGGCACATCACCAGACCCCGGGCTGCTACTGAGTATTCGGAAAAACCCAGTAACACTTTTGCCCGACCCAGGAATCGAACCCGGGACCTCCGATCAGCAGTCGCATACGCTATCCACTGGACCACGGAGGCAGTCTATTAAGTGCAAAAGAATTGTTCAGTTCAGCATCACTTTGCTCATTTTTATTCATTTGTCGCAGCAGAGGGCTGTCCATGGGCGGTCCATGGACACAAGCAACAACACAAGAGTCACAAGTGCGTTGCCGCCCCTAGGGGTTGGGAAAAGGGAGAGGATGAGGAGTGGGATTAGGGAGAAGGGATAGGGCCTCCGGCACTCTCACTCACCGAACGAAACGCACCAGTTTAGGTACTGTCACTTTACGTCGATTTTCTGTGAGAGGGTAGTACTTCCCCGGTCGAGCCGGCCCATTCATGCTGAAATCAGCAAGGCTCTACTACCTTTTACCTAAATTTGAGCGCTACGGTGCTTCGGAGGTCACGTGAAGCTGTCGGTCCCGGTTCTTGTCTCAGGATCGTTAGGCCTAGTTGGATGCCTTAAGGCGGTCTGAAAACTCCGACACCAGAGTTGGCCACACACTCACACGAAAAAACAACCACAAACAGCCATCATCATCACGTCTGCCTTTGGACGTCTATTGGTGAATATGGGCCTTCCTCTAGGCCCTCCACGTAGACCAATCTGGAGGCGCCCGCATTCAACCGCTGCCAGAGATTCCAACATGAGTGTCGGTTTAACTTGCGGGACGCCTACCTCTGCTGCGACAAATGAATAAAAATGAGCAAAGTGATGCTGAACTGAACAATTCTTTTGCACTTAATAGACTGCCTCCGTGGTCCAGTGGATAGCGTATGCGACTGCTGATCGGAGGTCCCGGGTTCGATTCCTGGGTCGGGCAAAAGTGTTACTGGGTTTTTCCGAATACTCAGTAGCAGCCCGGGGTCTGGTGATGTGCCCGGTAACGGCAATAGGCTCGCCCCCTATTACGTGGGACCTAAAAATTCATGGCGAAATGTGGATGTAATATTTACACCTCTGTCTACCTCTTCGGGGATACAGGCGTGAGTCTATAAATAAAATAAATAAAGACTGTTTCTTATGGAAGAACCGATAAGAAATTAGTCGAAGAACCGATAACCGTTGGAGTAGTCGTGTTCTAGAGTATTGGACGCCCTCCGGCTAGTAGGAGTGACGATATACGCAAAGTGGCTGGCAGCGGCTGGACACGAAGAGCCGAAAATCGTGCTCAGTGGCCATTGGAGAGGCCTATATCCAGCAGTGGACTCTTGCAGGCTGATGATGATGATGAGACTGTACGTATGACGTAGTGGCTTAAGCAGTCGCCCTCCCATCTGCGACGAAGGTTCTGGGTTTGATTCGAGACAACATTACAATGTTTTGTGTGATGTTTTTCTGTTACTATTCTTAATTCTGATCTGGATGTTCTTTATTTCTGTAGATTCAATGTTCCTTGCAAATCAGGATTCAGTCCTCATGCGGTCTTCGTCATTAATAATTTAAAATACAAAAAGAGATACTCAACACAATATTCAGATACTCCACTATTTTATTTTTAAACGGTTTTATTTAGCTTGACCTGTTTATTTGTTTGGGTCATTTAAAAGACAACTTCCGCACTAGGAATAAATCCTGTGTCGCGGGGGACTTTACAAACATACAACCAACGACACAATGAACACCCAGACTCGAAACAACAATTTATGGATCACAGAAAGTGTTGTCTCGTGTGGGGATCGAACCCACAACACTCGGCGCAGTGTTTAGCGGCGAGGCGACAGCTTAAACCACTACACCAACCGTGCAGTCAACTTTGGCCATAAAAATAACACCACGCAATAAACAAAATGGCTGTATTCTTTACGTAAATCTTTGTCGTACATATACCTATGTGATATATTCTAAATTCCTTTGATATTCACACGAAAGCGGCAATATAGGGGATGGGAAAATATAGTTTTATGTGTCTTTTATTTCGTTTGGAAAGCAATATGAGCGAACTTTATACCACAGACGAACACGCTGTCATAGATAATTTTAACGAAATGGTGTAGGAAAGTTAATGTAAAATATTTTATTCGATATTATGACTAGCTGGCCTGTCAAGTCTTATTTTGGCCGTATTTAAAAATACTGACTGCCTCCGTGGTCCAGTGGATAGCGTAAGTATGCGACTGCTGATCGGAGGTCCCGGGTTCGATTCCCGAGTCGGGCAAAAGTGTTACTGGGATTTTCCGAATACTCTGTAGCAGCCCGGAGTCTGGTGATGTGCCCGGTAACGGCAATAGGCTCGCCCACTATTACGTGGGACCTAAAATTCATGGCGAAATGTGGGTCTATATTTACACCTCTGCCTACTCTTTCAGAGATATAGTCGTTAATATTATGTATAATATGTATACAAATTCCGTTACTCTTTCCCTACCACACAGCAATAAACATATCTCGAACACATCTCAGCCGATGTCAACTGCGCCTGTACACACAAAACAATCCTTGTTTATCGTCCCCCTTGATAGATGGCGCCATTGATCGCCCCAGGACACATTCCTCCCATCGTTTACAACTCACAATAAATATAAGCCCACTTCACTCTTATACCACAATAAAATCCGTATTTTTACCCGACATCTTAATTTTTACGGAGACCCCATTTTCTTGTAAGTATTTCCTATGTTCGGACATAGTTTTCGACCCTCGGATATCCGAATTCAGTTTCGGAAATAGGTTTAGTTTGGCGGTTAAAACTTGCCGCCTATCTGTGTTATTTAAGTGGGTCGGGTTGGCCATTAGATAGACCGCGGTAGGTGAAATGGATGGGGACGAAATTGTGCTTAAGCTGTCTAGAGTCTGTGCTAGAGTTGGGTTTGTTTTCGTTATAGGGCCTTAGTTTTAGGCTATTTTACACATATCCAACATGTCAGTTGCCAACCCGCACTTGGCCCGTGTGGTGGACTATGACCTTACCCTTCTCATAGTGAGAAGAGGCCCGTGCCAAGCAGAGGGACAGTATAAAGGGCTGAAGATGACACATATCTACTCCTTTACTACTTTGGTAGCGCTCATAGCTAGATTAGGCTTGCCGATCGTAACAGGAAGCAAAGTTAAGCAACGCTAGCCATGTCGTCACTTGGATGGGTGACCACGTGTGGCATTTACATCAGAGCGCTACCGTGCTTCGGAGGGCACGTAAAGCTGTTGGTCCCGGTTCTTGTTTCAGTACAAGAATCATTGACTGCGCGGTTGGCGTAGTGGTTTAAGCGGCCGCCTCGCCGCTTGACACTGCGCCGAGTGTTGTGGGTTCGATTCCCACACGATAAAACACTTTGTGTGATCGATAAATTGTTGTTACGAGTCTGGGTGTTCATTTTGCCCGTTGGTTGTATGTTTGTAAAGTCCACCGCGACACAGCATTTATTCCTAGTGTGTAAAAAAAAAACAAAAAAAACGCCATGTCGCAGGCCTTCGGGTGGTCTGAAAACTCCTACACCAGAATTGGCCACACTCTCACAGGAGAAAGAGAAGAGAGAAGGAGACTATGCGAAAACCTTGACCCTTCGTTGAACAAGACGTTGTGTATCTTCTACATTAAATTTGTCCAATTATTGTCGCCTTTGCCTACTTATTCTACCTTGCATGACATGGAGGCAACGATGTTACAAGTAAAAATAAGTAGATACGTTATAGGCGTACCAAAAGCAGGACGCTAAACATAAGCCAGCTGGCAAGTCTGACATATGTGTGTGTGACGTCGCGAGACGCGCGGCGTCATAGTGAAACTGACACATATTGTCAACCGAAATTAAAATAAAATATGGAGTTATCGATGTGTGCGTTAGTGTACCGTTCCTACGGATTGATTACTACGTAGGTAACGTATCTACGACTTTTCTAATATCATTGCATGGAGGTATAAAGCATGTACATACTAACATCTCCAAGGACTGTTAGCCCAGGTGTTTGGAACTTTATATTAGTTCCCCTCTCCGATTTAACAAGTTTGGGATCGCTGTGTGGGCGTTTTTCCATTGTAGTAACGATATTGAAGATATCGGCTTATCAGGAACTTTTTACTTTTAGGTAGATTTTTGACAGTAGCACATGAGTAAATAAACCGAACAGAGAGACAGCTTCTTAAGAGCTTGTAAATTTGTTACCTATTTTGGTAGGGTTGTCAATAGGTTAAGACAAATCGCTTGTACGGTATACGACAGATTCTGGATTGGACAGATTCGTGATTTGGCAGATTCCCAACTCGACAGATTCGTGGATTGGGCAGATTCTTGGACTCGACGGATTCGCTGTACGGCAGAAGTACAGTTGTAAATAAAACAGCGAGTGGAACCAAAAAAGGCATACACCTGAAACTTTTAAAAGCACGGAATAAAAATATACATTTTTTACCAAGGACACGATGTGACGACGTGATTTATTTGGCATTCCCAACGATACATACCACTAATAGTGTTGAATATTTTCTGGTAATATGATCTATTTTGCTAATAAACATAGGAATCTTCTTTAGCTATTATGTGCCACTAGTTTTACCACGGGGATAGGTATCTAAATAAGTTTAAAAAGAAATTGTGTAAGACAAACGAACGTCTACAAAACAAATGACTATAAATTGATCAACCATCGATAGGGCTTACAAAAAACAGGTGCATGCGATTTTCAACCTTATTGACAATTCATGACAGACTTTTTTTGGTATTTTCTTGTTTTCTGACATTGATACGTTACTAAAATTATAAATTCTGAGTCACGTCAATAAGGTCGAAAATCGCATGCACCTGTTTTTTGTAATCCCTATCGATGGCTGATCACTTTCTGATAGTTATTGGTTTTGTAAACATTAATTGCTTTTACACAATTTCACAACTAATGAGTTCATGAGGATCCTCTGGGGGATCGGGCTAGGAGATCCTGGTGGACAACATGCAAACCTGTTAAGTATCTCGTTGCCAATATTGACAATATTTATTTCAAGATCGAAATATTCGTGAAACTTTTGCTCGAGCAATTCAATAAATGCGACAAAATTATCAGGAGGTATACCTTATTAAAAAACCCAATTGTACGTTACCATTGTTAAAATCTTTATAATGACTTAATTATTTCATCTAGTATTATTCATACACACAGTACAATAAACAACCATTATTAATAATAAAACACCACGTTTTTACATTAGCATATTAAAACTTGCAACGTACAAAATAAACAACGTGCGTCGTAATAACCCTAAGATTGTCAACTGCCTGTGCCTACGTAAACCGGTTTTTTCCACTCTCGCCGCGTACACGACAAGCGGCCAGTGGTCACGCACACATAAGCCGCGTACTCGTAGTAGTGCAACCGATTCGCGCTGTTGTATGAAGCTGTGTCTCTGTTCCGTTTATCTACTCATGTGACAGTAGTCAGTTGACATAAAGCTTCTAGATTTAAACGTTAACGAAGGCTATCTATTTGATTACACATAAAAAGAAATATGGCTATTATAAAATGAACTTCCCATTCTGTATCCGTCTGAATGAACGCGTTAAATATTGAGTAACATTCTCGATTAAGGTTTAGGTGTAGAATTCATATGGGCGGAATAACGGGAAAACTCTAATCTTAATATATAAAATCCTTGCGATACTTACTGACTGACAGACACGCTACAGCCGAAACTATTGGGCGCAGGAAGCTGAAATTTGGCATGTATGTTCCTTGGGGACCGTAGGGGTGCAGTAAGAAGGGATTTCCCAAAATTCCCCCGGGATCAGCCAAGACGGGTAAATTAAAAAAATTGCAGGCGTAGCTGCTCGCGTCCTCTAGTCCTGTTCTACTTAAAATAAAAAAATAAGTTACCACTGCCGTGAATTTTCATAAATTGTTTAATGGCTCTATGCGTATTTTTTTAGTATTTGTACTTTTTAACTCGTGAAAATATGTAAATCTTACACTATCCAAGATTTGTCATATCTATATTCTGCAACACATTAACATTCTGGACCTTGGCCGTAGCTAGCCCCTCACGGACTCGTTACGTCATCAGCGCATGCCTTCTGAATGACGTCACTGGACAATGTGTGTGCCCGTCGCATCCGCAGCATGTCACATGCAAGCACATGCAAGTGCATATTTATGTGAAATATACTTACGTGCATTTTAGACGCGAAAGTTTTTAAAATGGATGAATATTTGTTACTCTCACACAAAAACGATTGAACAGATTTGGACAAAAATGGGCATAATATATGCGAATAATAATGTTATGCCACATACACGGGCAGAATATATCACAACCATGATACAGCCTTTTCAAGCCCTCTGCTGAACTAAGGCCTTGACTAATTTGAGACTATTATATTTTGAGCCAGTAGAAGGATTTGAAATCTTCATTTAGGTTTAATAAAGACAGTTTCCGCGTACCAACTTAATTCCGAATCTTCTATCAAAGTTCTTACGAACATTTATACAAGGAACACAAAAAGCATCCAAACTCGAAATACCCATTAGTGGATTACTGACGATTTTTGGGATCGAACCCTCAACACGCAATGCAGTGATTAATAACGAGACGGTCACTTACCCGCTCGGCCGTAAGTGCAGATAATGTTTCTTTCTTATAGAATTATTGCTTCTACTTATATGTAAGTGAGGAAATCTGCATGTCTGAGAGTTCTCCATAATGTTCTCTAAAGACATGTGAAGTCTGCCAATCTGCACTTGGCCAGCGTGGTGGACTATGGCCTTACCCTTCTCATAGTGAGAAGAGGCCCGTACCCAGCAGTAGGACAGTTTATATACAGGGCTGATGATGATAGGTATCATAGACGTATATCAATTTTCCATCATCATCCACAGCCCGACTTTGCCCACTGCTTAACATAGGCCTCTCTTTGAACTTATCGTCTTATCTCTGAAGAATTTTATGACATTAGAAAAGATTTCCTGACATTCATCAAAATTATTGTGTAATTATATGTACCTCTTTGCGAGATATCCTTCTGATAAAAGTCGACGCTTTAAATAAATAACAAGTATCTATTACACTGAGCTGTATAAAACTTTGTTTGCGCTCTTCGATCTAATACGTGGGCGTCCACTGAAACATATTTGTTTATCCGGCCAAGAATTTATATTATAGGCCTTTGTAGGAAGAACATGGTGGTTACTCAACAAATTTTCTGTATATATAAAATCCTTGCGTTACTGACTGACTGACAGACAAGCTACAGCCTAAACTATTAGACGCAGGAAGCTGAAATTTGGCATGTATGTTCCTTGGGGACTGTGGGGTGCACTAAGAAAGGATTGCCCGAAATTCCCACGGAATCGGGCAAATCGGGCGAAACGGGTAAAATGTGCAGGCGTAGCTGCGGGCGTCCACTAGTAGTACATAAAATGTAATATACCTACCTGAATACAAGTGTTTACTGTACAGATGGCGTTGTAATATACCTAAGAAGGACAAGTAGTGTTAATAGGATTTATTCGTTGTTTTCTTTTTACTTTTGCAAATAAACTATTATTTTTAGTAGACTATTCCCGCGATCCTGCCAGTTTGGGTCTGTCGCAACATAATTTATCGTGATAAAAAGTAGCATGTAGATATTTTTTTGTTTACGCCAGTAATCATATCGAATTCAAATAATTAAAATCGAATTATTTAAGGCTACTGGCACAATATGGAGACATCCTGAAAAAAGGACAGGTCAGAAGTACCCTTAACAGAAGAGCATGCATGAGAAACTTGATGGGAGTGAATGAAGCAAGAGAGGTATGCCAGGACCGTTGCAAATGGCGTTCCGTAGTCTCCGCCTACCCCTCCGGGAAACCGGCGTGAGTCTATGTATGTATGTATGTACTGGCACAATGGCGTCTTCACTCCACTGTTCAAGCCTTCCAAATATCTACACACACACAAGAATCGTACCAGGATATCGTTGGATGCCACGTGCAATAAGCGCAAACAAACAAACACACTAAGGCATTTATAAAATTCCACTCCTAAATCCATTTTTGCAAGTCCTCTCATAATAACATAACTTCACGCCTTTTATCCCCGAGGGGTAGGCAGAGGTGTATTACACACCCACACTTCGCCAATTATGTTTCGGTCCCAATGTAATAGGGGGCGAGCCTATTACCATCTACCGGGCACATTATTAAGCGAGCGATAATTAATTTATAATGCACATATAACTTCGAAAAGTCAGAGGTGTGTGCCCGGGGTACCTCGGGATCGAGCCCGTGACCATCGTCTCCGCAGTCCGTTACGTATTTTCGAGGTAGTAGAGCCTTGCTGATTTCAGCATGAATGGACAGGCTCGACCGGGGAAGTACTACCCTCTCACAGAAAATCGACGTAAAGTAACAGTACCTAAACTGTTGCGTTTCGTTCGGTGAGTGAGAGTGCCGGAGGCCCTCCTATCTCTTATTCCTTATCCCTCATCCCACTCCTCATCCTATCCCTTTTCCCAACCCCAAGGGGCGGCAACGCACTTGTGACTCCTGTGGTGTTGCGGGTGTCCATGGGCGGCGGTAATTGCTTACCATCAGGCGATCCGTCTGCTCGTTTGCCGCCTATTATAACATAAAAAAAACGTACACCACTGGGCTATCGCCGCAAGTCCTCTCATTTACTACAATTTCATTTATTCCGAAAAAGTATGGCGATTCACATACGAATCTGCTTCAACCGTCTACATAAATTCCATAACGTATCCTACAGCGTTGCGCCGTAATCTGTATGATAGGATTACCAAACGTTCCTCGTTCGTATAAGTGTTTGTCTCTCATATTGATCCTTTTTCTTTTAGGCGCTGGGTTCTTAAGGTGGGTACAGACTAGGCCCTCTCGATTGGTCATCCGGGTTGCCAGTGGGCAGGAATAACAATCTACTATATTAAATAATTTAGTCATAGACTTTGTTCCTTGTTTATGTTTTTATTTTGTTTTATTTTATGTTTTTTCTTTTTATTATGTCGTTTTTTGTATTATTTTTTCTTTTTGATGTTTATTCTGCATAACATGTTTGGTGTGTGCCATTTATGGCAAAATAAATATTTCTTTTCTTTTTTTCTTTTTATGGTATTATAAAATCAGTATGACTATGGATTGTCATTTCATTCTGCCCATTTGTGTAAAGTCTTCCCATTGTTGCAATTACATTTATTCCGAAGAATAAAATAGCGGTTCACATGTGAATTTGCCTCGTTACCGACTACATACTTGTTACCGTGGCTAGCATAGCGTGATGTTATGTCGTCTATAACCTTCTGCGATAAATGGGCTACCCAACACAAAAATAATTACCCAAATCGGACCAGTAGTACATGAGATTAGCGCGTTCAACCAAACTAACTCTAGCTTTATAATATTAAGTATAGATTTACATGTGTCTGGTATTAATATTGGTATTTATTGTCTGGTATAATATTAGTATAGATTTACATGAGTCTGGTGATGTGCCCGGTAACGGCAATAGGCTCGCCCCCTATTACGTGGGACCTAAAAATTCATGGCGAAATGTGGGTGTAATATTTACACCTCTGCTTACCCCTTCGGGGATACAGGCGTGAATCTATAAATAAAAGAAATAAATAAATTTACATTTAATGTGGTCGACGCTGTCTTCGATGTAATGCTCACGTCAGTAGGTAAACCTGTAATATTTTGGTTCCTTGCGTGCACTCTATCTCACCACCAGCCAGTATCCATAGCTTTTGTGCGTTTGCTCGATATACATAATATAATTACACTGAAACGTGCGTCTTAAAATCAAGTAGTAAAGAAACATCGAGGGTCATGTTCGAAATCTTATCATCATTCTAATTATTTTCTCCATGGTATACAGGGCTGTTATAGCCCATGGAGAACTGCCAGATATGCACGTTTCGTCGCAATGTTTTCTTTCACGTTATGCAAGTGATAATTAACAATTTAGCGTCATTGTAAGTCATTGATGTGTGCCATAGATTCCAGAAGAATATAGATGAAAAGAAGAAGATAGAAGACACCATGCTCGAAATATGGTTCGAGTAAATTTAAAACCAGCGAATGCTCGACTTTCTGTTACAAGTCAAGTAAAGAGATCTAATGTGTACTAACCTTTACATTATGTGAGCCGGAGGAGATCCATATTTGTGTACAAATGTGTATTGGCGACGACTCGTGTCGGGTGATCCGTGCCATTCGGGATATCACGATAATTTGCGCGTAGATTTATTATATTTGATATTGAACGGTTCAACTGCCTCGTTGGTGTTTTGGTGTGGGTATGGGTGTGTGTTTTACGAGTGTTGTATATTGGGTTTGATGGGTAGGACAGGCGAAGATGTTTGGCTTTTGGTTAGATGATCCCAATATGATCTCGAAGACTAGAAAAAGCACTTGATAGACAACATTCAGAAAGAAGATTGAGATTGCAGAAACGGTTAAACTAAAAATGTAAGATTTTCGTATTTGGTAAAGGTTTTCAATACGCAGCTAAGTTCAATATTTACTTAAGTTGAATTATAATTAAGAATTGTTTTAAGAGCAGCGATAGCCGAGTGGAGAGACCGACAAACTGCTACGCAGCGGGTCCGGGTTCGAATCCACGGCACGCACCAATGACTTTTCGAAGTTAAGTGCGTATTAAATTGTTAATTATCGCTTGCTAAACGGTGAAGGAAAACATCGTGAGGAAACCTGCATGTCTGAGAGTTCTCCATAATGTTCTCAAAAGACATGTGAAGTCTGCCAACCTCACTATGGCCTTACCCTTGTCATAGTGAGAAGAGGCCTGTGCCTAGCAGTGGGACAGTATAAAAGGCTGATGATGATGATTGACTTCTTTTTTTATGTAATAATAGGCGGCAAACGAGTAGACGGATCGCCTGATGGTAAGCAATTACCGCCGCCCAAGGACACAAGCAACACCACAGGAGTCACAAGTGCGTTGCCGCCCCTTGGGGTTGGGAAAAGGGATAGGATAAGGAGTGGGATGAGGGAGAAGGAATAGGGGATAGGGCCTCCGGCACTCTCACTCACCGAACGAAACGCAACAGTTTAGGTACTGTTACTTGACGTCGATTTTCTGTGAGAGGGTAGTACTTCCCCGGTCGAGCCGGCCCATTCATGCTGAAATCAGCAAGGCTCTACTACCGAAAAATAATGTGCCCAAAAAGGCAATAAGCATATATGAGTTGTGTATTTCTAATACACCTCTGTTATAATTTAAAGTATATACAGTAGCAAGAGTATCACTTTATGAATGTAATTTTATAGACTGGTAACAAGGCATTTATCTTAAAACAAAGAGGATTATTCTTTCTCTCAACGTCAAAGGAAGCTATACACGATTACGTTAAAAGATTCCATAATATAATTCGACTAAAATGTCAGAGATAATGAATAATCCAGCCCTCTGGCAGACTTAGCATAATTTTAAAAACTTTCTTAGCATCTCTAAGGCTTGACAGTTTCCTAAAATTGACTTAGTACTGGTTTTAGGCGTTTGTATAAATTCTCACAACTTTTCGGATAGCTTTCAGATCTAGCCCGAAGATTTGTGGCACGACTTTTGTCTAGTAAGATTTTGTCTTTTAGATTATTCTAATGTGGGGGTTTGGTTTTAGATTATTCCGTGTGGTGACGGATTAAGAATACGGAATGTCACCACCCCATATCATCCCTTGGGTGTCGTAAGAGCCGACAGAGGGAGCATATTATGCAGAGAACAGCACTGTAAGAGAAGGAAAACTTGATACAAACCCTATACCAACCCGTTTGGCCAGCGTGGTATAGTAGGCCAATTCCTCCTTTCAAAGGAGAGGCCTAGTCCAGCAGTGGACTGTTCAAGACCGATGAAGAAGAATGTGGTTGGACGATAAAAGTGTCACCATTTTTGTTTAAATAGTCAAAACCTTTAAAATTATTAGTCCTAAATAAAGGCAGTGATAGCCTAGTGGAGATACCAACGGACTGTCATGCAGAAGGCCTCGGATTTAAAGCCAAACGGCGCGCACCACTGACTTTCGAAGTTATGTGTTAAATATCGCTTGCCCCGTCCTCTTAGAACACGTCAAGCTGAAATGAAGATCTGTGGCAGTCGTTATGGGGTGTCAATACGATTGAATATAGGTATTGACATTGGTTTCAGCTATGGATTGGAATATAGCTATCCTTTTGGGTTGCGGAAACCAAACGGTAATAATAATTATACCTAATAATATTCTACCACATGCACACAACACCATCTAGTCCCAAACTAAGCAGAGCTTGTACTATGGGTACTAGATAATAGATAAACATACATATGTACCTATATACTTTTTTGTAAATACATACATATTATACATAGAAACACCCAGACCAAGTCAAACATCCATGTTCACGCACACAAATGCTTGACTTGAGCGGGTATCGAAACCGCGACCTTCGGCGTAGCAGTCGCTTACACGGAACGACGGTAGTCGTTCAGTGGTGAAGCTAATATTCTGACTGATTTGCTATATCAATTAAAATGGGTAGTAAGATAACATCAATTAAAAATGGTAGGTATATTAATGGTAATGAATGATATTGATACTTACAGCTGTGCTGTGCTTCTATATTTTGTAAAATTTTTGGCCCATTCGGATATAAATTTTTTTTTTCAAAGACAACTCCAACATTAGGACTAAATCCTTGCCGCGGGGGACTTTACAAACATACAACTAACGGACACAAAGAACACCCATACTCGAAACAATATATATATATATAAATTTATGAATCACACAAAGTGTTGTCTCGTGTGGTGATCGAACCCACAACACTTCGGCACAGTGTCAAGCGGCGAGGCGGCCGCTTAAAACACTACACCAACCGTGCAGTCAAACAGTACATAAGGACGTACTATTTTTTTCTGTTTTGTTTTTAAAAAGACAACTTCCGCACTAGGAAGAAATTCCTGTGTCGCGGGGGACTTTACAAACATTCAATCAACGGACACAATGAACATGCAGACTCGAGACAACAATTTGTAGATCACACAAGTACTAGACAAGGGTGCATAGGGTTCCCACCAAGATCTTAGGGTCCCAAGCCAACCTCACCTGCAAGTGGTGCACCTGCCGATCAACGGTCGAGGCTCTGGCAAACAAAATATCCCGATAAGCGGCAATAGGCTCGCCACCTATTACGTGGGATCAAACCACTGGCGAAAAGTGGGCGTTTAATATGCCTCTGCCTACCCCTTCGAGGAAACAGGCGTGAGTCTATGTATGTATGTATGTACAAGTACCTAGACTTTTGATAACGCAAGTTTGTCTTTTAGGTTTATATAAAGAAATTATCATTGCGAAGAAACGGCCAGCCGCGTCCTTGGTATACCTAACGGAAAATCGATAAAATATTCTAGCCTCGAGAATTTATTAAATTAAAATAAAATTAAAAACGTCACCCAAAGGAAATAGATGGAAATTGAAGCAATTGTAATTCAAGTAGATTGTATTTCTATCTGAAAGAATTTCCTTCGTCTACTGCTTGGAAAATAGAAATGTTTCCTTGAACTGGCTTCTGCCCGCGGTTTTACTCGCGTTGAAATCGGTCCAAAAGGTATATGTGCCTATTACATACATACATACATATCGTCACGCCTTTTATCCCCGAATGGGTAGGCAGAGGTGTATTTCTACACCCACTTTTCGCCAGATATATTTTAGTCCCACGTAATAAGGGGCGAACCTATTGCCGTACCGGGCACATTTCCAGACTCCGTGCTGCTACTGAGAATTTCGTGACCATATGCCGCGAGACCGACGAGGCAGTCGTATAGGGTTTGATGTCGAGTTTTCCGTCTCTACGCAAAGATGGTATTTGCATTGTGCCTATTTTGATATATAAATAGCCTAAATATAAGTATGCTCGCAGTTACGCCTCGGCATTTCGGAAAATAGCGCTCATAGCGAGAGTTAGCTTGCCGTTCGTAACAGATCGGCAAAGTTAAGCAACGCTTGCACAGGTCACTACTTGGATGGGTGACCGTGAGTGGCATTTACATCTGAGCGCTACCGTGCTTCGGAGGGCACGTAAAGCGGTCGACCCCGGTGCTTGTCTAAGGATTAGGATCGTTAGGCCATGTCGGAGGCCATCGGGCGGTCTGAAAACTCCGACACCAGAGTTGGCCACACACTCACACGAAAAACAAACAATTTCAGAAAATCCCTTGTTAGTGCTTCCCTACAGACCCCAGGCAACATAAATGGTACATGCGCCCAAAAGTTTTGGCTGTGCGTTATTATGTCAGTCAGCCAAACACAAGAAATTTTATATAGAGGGTGTCACAAGACCCATCACCAAGCCGAAGTCTACTCGTTGTGGACATCATGCCAAGTCATACTAACCAAAAAAAATACATGGGAAACGATTTGTTTTTGAGGTTTCGCATTATTTAAACCACAATTAAAAGCGCGTGCGTGCAATGCTCGAAATACCTACTTATCCATGGGGTTATACGGCATCTAAAGAACATATTGGCGGGGTAAATGCATCGATTTTGTACCTAATTAGAAAAATTCCATACTAACTTTGAGCCTCAATATCTCCTGAACCAGTAATTTCTCAGGTATGGTGCCTAAGTAAAAAATGTTCGTACTGATGGGTACATCATGGGATTTCAGTTTTCGTTAAGGGTCTTTTTACAGCCTGTATACAGATTACTCCAAAGTTTAATTCAAATGCGTTCAGTAGTTTGCGTTAAAGAGTAACAAACATCAATACCGTATATATCCGTCCATCCTTACAAACTTTCGCGTTTTGCTCCCATCAGTGTCGCCATGCTAAAACCTAGCACGCTATTACAACGAGAATTGTATATGCTATAAATATTTGAGCAAACGAGCTTAAGCATTTTCCACATTTTCAGTAAGCATTATTCCACTGTCCCCTATCCCATCTGGTTGACGAGTTCCCGTGATGTCTCTTGTAATCCGAGTTCATAGTCAGCGTACAATACAAATAAAATATGGCGCGTTGTCGTTTACGACACAACTTCTTGTCCGGAGAAGTTTTGATGAAAGAACACTTATACGGGCACGTCGTTGAAAGAATTAGGATGGGTTTGTATTTGGCGAACTGTTTGTTTTGTCTTGCCAGTCGTTCGGCCCGAGTTTATGGAATAGGATGAGGTTGTATTAAGCTTTGTGTACGTTCTTTAAACAGGGCCAATTTTCGGGAATGATGAGTTTGTATTCAGTGATCAATTTATGTTGTATTGTAAGCTGTTTTGTAGTGCGCTGGTAAGCTTTTCTTATACATGTTTGACGTCTAGGGCATTAGGATGCGCTTGCATTAGGCAAACTGTGATGTATTTAAACTGTTTGATGTGAACGGTTTGATCGTTTTGTGCTTCTGTGTATTTTGTAATCATTACTTAAATCCCTCAACAGCTTGTGATTGCAGCAGCATTTGATTAAGTAGGTATACAGCATATTGTTGCCTAAGGGCGGTTTCAGATTAGCGTTTTATACGCACGTATTAAGCTCGTTTTTGGAAGCTCACGTAGGCCCGTATAGGCGCGCCTTTTGGCACACGCGCAACTCTTACGAGCGTAGACGCGCTTGTAAGCTCGTATAAACGCCAGCCGACAAAATCCATGTTGACACTGACAAGATGTCACTACCGTTGCGCGCGAACACGCTGAAATACGCGAGTCCGGTTTTTTGAAGCGTGTAATATAGCGCCCGTGTAAGCGCGTATGCTGAAACGACCGTATACGCGCAGAAAAATACGCTAATCTGAAACCGCCCTAAATGTGTTTGCAAGATTTACAGCATTCAGTTTTTTTTGTTTCTTTAATATTATACTACATTCACACAACACCATATATGTATGTACCTATGTAGTTCCAAACTAAGCAGAGCTTGAACTATGGGTAGGTACTAGACAATGGATAAACATACATACTTATATACTTTTTTGTTTGCTATATGCGTCTGCACAGTTTACAGCAGACTGTTTGCCAAGTGTGTGCTACCATGGTTAC
Source organism: Euclidia mi (assembly GCA_944739405.2). NCBI lineage: Eukaryota > Metazoa > Arthropoda > Insecta > Lepidoptera > Erebidae > Euclidia > Euclidia mi. Next base: position 49,546,361 of record OX123203.2, read on the forward strand.
CGTAAGCATAGGATATACGTAGCTATATCTATGGTTGGATTGGGTGCGGTGGCTGAAGGCACCATTGTTCCTTAAGTACAGCTTTGAGTTTGATGGAGAATTTGGGAACTGCGCCCGCCGCTCATCTATGTTGATGGCTGTCGATGGCTTTATAAAGAAGCGTTGCTGTTATCTATTGATTACATTAACTGACGCTTGTAGTGCGACTCGACTTGCGGTTAATCTCGATCTCTCTGACTTGATCGGCAAAGTTAAGTAACGTTCATACAGGTCACCACTTAGATGGGTGACCGCTTGTTAGTCGCATTAGAGTGCTACCGTGCTTCAGAGGGTTCATAAAGCAGTTAGTGCTAATTGGGGTTCTGCCTGCATGTTAAATAAATTACATTACTTATTGTATATAGCAAAACATCACAAAATTATGGCAATATTATTCACCAAAATAAATACATAATGTTAAAACTATATTTATTTTCAATTTATTCATAACTAGTAGCTTCTCTATTTGACAGCAAAAAATAATTACGTCATTATTTGTATTTCATTCAAGATCCGCAGGACTAGTTGTTATTCATCTCCCAAGACTCCTTAGGCCAATTTGGAGGCTTTCATGCGGTCTATAAACTCAGAAACAAGAGTTAGCCACACGAAAACATAGACCAGACGCGAATAATTGTCATTTATCCTTCGAAGCTTACGTACAATTATATCGTTAAAAGCCTCTGAAGGTAATCCCTTCATAACTTTGTCAACTCGAAAACTGGGTTGGAGTAAATTAGAATTGTAAATAACCCTTTATATGTTACCCGGGGAGCGTGGTTAACGCAGCCATTGATATCAATTACAAATAATTAGTGCCGTGCCCGGTGACCGCATTGGTGTTTTAATGAACTTACGTATTGTTGTACTGTAAAGGGTCTCGATCGTGAAAGTGCCTATCTACCTCCTCAAATCAATCGTGAAGGTATTTTTTTTTTTAGACAACTCCCGCATTAGGACTTAATCCTGTGCCCCGGGGGACTTTACAAACATACAACTAACGGACACAATTAACACCCAGACTCGAAACAACAATTTATGAATCACACAGTGTTGTCTCGTGTGGCAAACCCACAACACTGCGCGCAGCGACAAGCAGCGAGGCGACCGCTTAAACCACTACGCTAACCGTGCAGGCATTACGCTATCTTTATCCTCATAGTCTCATACAGCCTTCCGCAGTCCACTGCTGGGCTCTTCCAATTTGCATCCCAATAGTATTAGTCGATTACAGGCAGCGATAGCCTAGTGGAGATACCAACGGACTGCCATGCAGAGGGTATCGGGTTCGAATCCACGGCGCACACCAATGAATTTTCGAAGTTAAGTGTGTATTAAATTGTTAATTATCGCTTGCCCCATGCCTCGGACAGCACGTTAAACCGTCGGTCCCGGCTGCCATGAAGATCTTTTACAGTCGTTACGGGGAGTCAAGTACCCTCAAATAAACTTTGAGTTGAGCTGCCGCTGTCACTGTCGGATTGTATAATAAGAAAGAGAAACGACGGGACGTTCAGAACTTTTAATAAACCATAAAATAAATTAATTACTTAAAAATAAGTTGAGTAGTGAAAAAAAACCAAGTTCTGTATTTATATATGATACGTTATTGTTATAAATTTTACCAACTTTGTTGTTTTTACCAATTTTACCAATTTTGTTGGTAAGTAATACAGATATTTTTGTTGGAAGATAATTTTAAGAGGTTAGTTTACTATTTTTTTGTATCGAGAAAACTTTTCAAAAACGTGTTTTGAATACAACAGGGCTTACAGAAATATGTTCAAGATTAACATATATTTTTTCCGCCGTCACAAACGTTACAGATTTAGCAAATAACATTTTTTTGAGACAAGCCTATTTGGCTGTTGTCAGCGTCTTAATACAAGAACAGAATGGCTTTTGATATAAATTATATATGAGAATATCAGATGAGCTTACTGTAGAAGAAAAGCTTTAAACATATTTCTAAGTACTTGTGTTGATCATATTAAGCGCTTATCCTATACAGATACCTATTCACAGAACTTAACCTGACGTGTACATTAGGCAGCGATTAGGCATTCTAATTAAATCGTAATGTTTTTCAAGACTCCGTTAAGTTAATATTATTTCACTATTGACTTGTCCAAACATAAACAGTTTTGTATTGAAATAAGTATATTTACTTTAATACTTTATTGATCAAAAAGTAAAGATAAAGTTTGATAACTTTTTTTGAGTTGTGTATTTGTAATACTACTCACTACTTACCATTTTGGTTCCATTTCGATTCCCGACATATAAGGAGATATATAATACGGCAGTGATAGTATTTCTTTATGAATGTAATTTTAGAGACTGGCAACAAGGCATTTATCTTAAAACAAAGAGGATTATTCTTACTCCCAACGTCAAAGGAAGCTTTACACGATTACGTTAAAAGATTCTACAAATATAATTCAAGTAAAATGTCAGAGATAATAAATAATCCAGTCCTCTGGCAGACTTAGCATAATTTTAAAATCTTTGTTGGCATCTCTCAGGCTTGACAGTTTCCTAAAATTGACTTAGTACTGGTTTTAGCCGTTCGTATAAATTCTCACAACTTTTCGGATAGCTTTTAAATCTAGCGCAGAGATTTTACGACGACTTTTAAGTCTTGTAAGATTTTGTCGTTTAGATTATTCTAATGTGGTTGGGCGATAAAAGTGTCAACATTTCTGTTTAGTCAAAATCTTTAAATTATTTGTCCTTAATAAAAGCAGCGATAGCCTAATGGCGAGATGAGTACTGCTACGCCGAAGGCCTCGGAGTTAAAGCCAAACGGCGCGCACCACTGACTTTCGAAGTTATGTGTTAAATATCGCTTGCCCCGTCCTCTTAGAACACGTCAAGCTGAAATGAAGATCTGTGGCAGTCGTTATGGGGTGTCAATACGATTGAATATAGGTATTGACATTGGTTTTAGCCATGAATCGGAATATAGCTATCCTTTTGGGTTGCGGAAACCAGACGGTAGGTAATAATAATATAATAATATTCTACCACATTCACACAACACCATCCAGTCCCAAACTATATAAGCAGAGCTTGTACTATGGGTACTAGATAATAGATAAACATATAAATATACTTTTTTTTTGTAAATACATACATATTATACATAGAAACACCCAGACCAAGACAAACATCCATGTTCAGGCACACAAATGTTTGACTTGAGCTGGAATCGAACCCGCAACCTTCGGCGTAGCAGTCGCTTACACGGAACGATACTTAGTCGTTCTGTGGTGAACCTAATATTCTAACTGATCTGCTATATCAATTAAAATGGATAGTAAGATTATAACAATTAAAAATGGTAGGTATATTAATGGTAATAAATGATATTGATACTTACAGCTATGCTTCTATATTTTGTAAAGTTGTTTGCCCGATCGGGTATAAACAGTTTTTTTTTAAAGACAACTCCCACATTAGGACTAAATCCTGTGTCACGGGGGACTTTACAAACATACAACTAACGGACACAATGAACACGCAGACTCGAAACAATATATATATATATAGAAATTTATGAATCACACAAAGTGTTGTCTCGTGTGGGGATCGAACCCACAACACTTCGGCGCAATGTCAAGCGGCGAGGCGGCCGCTTAAACCACTACGCCAGCCGTGCAGTCAAACAGTACATAAGAACGTACTATTTTGTTTTTGTATTGTTTTTTGGAAAGACAACTCCCGCACTAGGAAGAAATTCCTGTGTCGCGGGGGACTTTACAAACATTCAATCAACGGACACAATGAACACCCAGACTCGAAACAACAATTTGTAGATCATTCAAGTACTAGACAAGGGTGCATAGGGTTCCCACCAAGAACTTAGGGTCCCAAGCGAACCTCACCTGCAAGTGGTGCACCTGCCGATCAACGGACGAGGCGACGGCAAACAAAATATCCCGATAAGCGACAATAGGCTCGCCACCTATTACGTGGGATCAAAACACTGGCGAAATGTGGGCGTTTAATATGCCTCTGCCTACCCCTTCGGGGAAACAGGCGTGAGTCTATGTATGTATGTATAAGTACTAGACTTTTGTTAACGCAAGTTTGTCTTTTAGGTTTATATAAAGAAACCATCATTGGGAAGAAACAGCCAGCCGCGTCCTTGGTATAACGGAAAATCGATAAAATATTCTAGCCTCGAGGATTTATTAAATTAAAATAAAATTAAAAATGTCGCCCAAAGGAAATAGATGGAAATTGAAGCAATTGTAATTCAATTAGATTGTATTTCTATCTGAAAGAATTTCCTTCGTCTACTGCTTGGAAAATATAAATGTTTCCTTGAACTGGCTTCTGCCCGCGGTTTTGCTCGCGTTGGAATCGGTCCTAAAGGTAGCTTATGTGCCTATTTTGATCTATAAATTTAGGTATGCTCGCAGTTACGCCTCGGCATTTCGGAAAATAGCGCTCATAGCGAGATTTAGCTTGCCGTTCGTAACAGATCGGCAAAGTTAAGCAAAGCTTGCACAGGTCACCACTTAGATGGGTGACCGTGAGTGGCATTTACATCTAAGCGCTACCGTGCTTCGGAGGGCACGTAAAGCGGTCAGTCCCGGTGCTTGTCTAAGGATAAGGATCGTTGGGCCATGTCGGAGGCCTTCGGGCGGTCTGAGAACTCCGACTCCAGAGTTAGCCACACACTCACACGAAAAACAAACAATTTCAGAAAATCCCTTGTTAGTGCTTCCCTACAGACCCCAGGCAACATATATGGTACATGCGCCCAAAAGTTTTGGCTGTGCGTTATTATGTCAGTCAGCCAAACACAAGAAATTTTATATACAGGGTGTCACAAGACCCATCACCAAGCCGAAGTCTACTTGTTGTGGACATCATGCCAAGTCATACTAACCAAAAAAAATACATGGGAAACGATTTTTTTTGAGGTTTCGCATTATTTAAACCACAATTAAAAGCGCGTGCGTGCAATGCTCGAAATACCTACTTATCCATGGGGTTATACGGCATCTAAAGAACATATTGGCGGGGTAAATGCATCGATTTTGTACCTAATTAGAAAAATTCCATACTAACTTTGAGCCTCAATATCTCCTGAACCAGTAATTTCTCAGGTATGGTGCCGAAGTAAAAAATGTTTGTACTGATGAGTACATCATGGGATTTCAGTTTTCGTTAAGGGTCTTTTTACAGCCTGTATACAGATTACTCCAAAGTTTAATTCAAATGCGTTCAGTAGTTTGCGTTAAATAGTAACAAACATCAATACCGTATATACCCGTCCATCTTTACAAACTTTCGCGTTTTGCTCCCATCAGTGTCGCCATGCTAAAACCTAGCACGCTATTACAACGAGAATTGTATATGCTATAAATATTTGAGCAAACGAGCTTAAGCATAAGTACATATTCAACATTTTCAGAAAGCATTATTCCTCTGTCCCCTACCCCATTTCGCTGACGATTTCCCGTGATGTCTCTTGTAATCCGAGTTCATAGTCAGCGTACAACACAAATAAAATATGGTGCGTTGTCGTTTACGGCACAACTTCTTATCCAGAGAAGTTTTGATGAAAGAACTCTTATACGGGCATGTCGTTGAAAGAATTAGGATGGGTTTGTATTTGGCGAACTGTTTGTTTTGTCTTGCCAGTCGTTCGGCCCGAGTTTATGGAATAGGATGAGGTTGTATTAAGCTTTGTGTACGTTCTTTAAACAGGGCCAATTTTCGGGAATGATGAGTTTGTATTGAGTGATCAATTTATGTTGTATTGTTAGCTGTTTTGTAGTGCGCTGGTAAGCTTTTCTTATACATATTTGACGTCTAGGGTATTAGGATGCGCTTGCATTAGGCAAACTGTGATGTATTTAAACTGTTTGATATGAACGGTTTGATCGTTTTGTGCTTCTGCGATAAATTGTATTTTGTAATCATTACTTAAATCCCTCAACAGCTTGTCATTGCAGCAGCATTTGATTAAGTAGGTATACAGCATTTTTTCTTCTAATATTTTACCACATTCACACAACACCAAATCCAAACTAAGCAGAGCTTGTATTATGGGTAGGTACTAGACAATAGATAAACATACATATACATATTATACTTTTTTGTTTGCTATATGCGTCTGCACAGTTTACAGCAGACTGTTTGCCAAGTGTGTCCTATCATCGTACCCGTAAGCATAGAGTATAAGTAGCTATATCTATGGGTGGATTGGGCGAGGCTTGGCGGTTGAAGCCACCATTGTTTCTTAAGTACAGCTTTGAGTTTGGTGGAGAATTTGGGAAAGGCGCCCGTCGCTCACCTGCGTTGGTGGCTGTCGATGGCTTTATAAAGAGGCTCTGATAATATCTATTGATTACATTAGCTTACGTTCAATGTTCATATTAAATTTGTCCTATAGCGCTCATAGTGTGACTTGGCTTGCCGTTATATAAACATCGGCAAAGTTAAAGTTAAGCAACGTTCATAGAACTCGCATACAAGAACACCTCTTGGATGGGACCGCTTGTCAGTCGCATGTGAGCAATACCGTGCTTTGGAGGGCTCATAAATCTGTACCAACTGTGCTAATTCTTGTCTCGGGACACGTAAAGCCATGTCGGAGGCCTTCGTGCACTCTATAAACTTGGCCACCAGAGTAGGCCACACAAAAAGAATAGTCAAAACGCAAATAATTTATTGTCATTTATCCTTCGAAGCTTACGTACAATTATATCGTTAAAAGCCTCTAAAGGTAATCCCTTCATAACTTTGTCAACTCGTTCGTATCGCGTGCACGAAAACTGGGTTGGAGTAAATTAGAATTGTAAATAAACCTTTGTATGTTACCCGGGGAGCGTGGTTAACGCAGCCATTGATATCAATTACAAATAATTAGTGCCGTGCCCGGTGACCGCATTGGTGTTGTGAACTCAGGCATTGTTGTACTGTATATGTAAAGGGTCTCGTGAAAGTGCCTATCTACCTTCTCATATCGATCGTGAAGTTATCTTTTATTTTTTTAAAGCCAACTCCCGCACTAGGACTAAAGCCTGTGTCGCGGGGAACTTTACAAACATACAACTAACGGACACAATGAACATCCAGACTCGAAATAACAATTTATTAATCACAGTGTTGTCTCGTGTGGGGATCGAACCCACAAAACTGCGCACAGCGTCAAGCAGCGCGGCGACCGCTTAAACCACTAGGCTAACCGTGCAGTCATTACACTATCTTTATCCTCATAGTTTCATACAGCCTTCCGAAGTCCACTGCTGGGTACAGGCCTCTTCCAATTTGCATCCCAATAAGTAGTATTTATAGTCGATACCTATCGACTATAAATACCTACCTAAATATAAATGCTCTACCATCCTGGCATAGAAACATAGAGTAATCGCTGTATCTACCAGGCTGATTCAATCTATGGAAGTTTCTTAGTATTCTGTACCATCGACTCGATAAGAAGAATAAGATCACGCTGGCCAGACAAGTTGGTATAGGGTTTGATCCGTGGAGTTTCCGTCTCATCATAGCTATTCTAGTTAATAGGAATCATGTTACTGCTGTTATAAACGCGAACGTTTGTGTGCATGTATGCATGAAGCTTTGGTTACCATTAACACAGGAACGGAATGGCTTTTGACATAAATGATATACAGGGTGTCAGAAGACCCATCACCAAGCCAAAGTCTACTCGTTATCGACATCATGCCAAGTCATACTAAGCAAAAAATAAAACCTGGGAAACGATTTTTTTTTTAAGGAGACACATTTTTTAATCCGCAATTAAAAGTGCGCGCGTGCAATTTTCGAAAACCCTACTTATCCATGGGTGCATAGGACATCTATAGAACAGGTTGGCAGGGTAAATGCATCGATTTTGTACCTAACTAGAGGACGCCAGCAGCTACGCCTGCATTTTCTTTTAAATGTACCCGTTTTGGCCGATCCCGTGGGAATTTCGGTAAATCCCTTCTTAGTGCACCCCTACGATCCCCAAGGAACATACATGCCAAATTTCAGCTTCTTGCGCCCAATAGTTTCGGCTGTAGCGTGTCTGTCAGTCAGTCAGTAGCGCAAGGATTTTATATATTGAGATTACAAAAATTTCATAGTAACTTTGAGCCTCAATATCTCCTGGTATGGTGCCGAAGAAAAAAATGATCGTAGTGATTGGTACAACATGGGATTTCAGTTTTCGTTAAGGGTCTTTTTACACCCTATATGAGAATATCAGATGAGCTTACTGTAGAAGAAAAGCTTTAAACATATTTCTAAGTACTTGTGTTGATCATATTTAGCGCTTATCCTATATCCTATCCTATATATGTATATATACAGATAGGTACCTGTTCACAGAACTTAACCTCACGGGTACATTAGGCAGCGATTAGCAATTATAATTATATCGCTATTTGCTAGCAAAACCTCGTAATGCTTTCTCGCATATTCACAACATAGGCATATTATTATAACATAAGCAACACGAGGCGTTTATGCTACCGTGTAGTAGTCAGCGAGTAGTGATCAACTGTCGCTTACTAGAGTCATCGAAACTTGTAGCTTCTTACATAATTATTATAACATAGGTAACGCAAGGCGGTTGTCCTACCGTACTCTCGCCAGCGATTAGAGTATACCTATCCCCACCCGCTGTCAGTATAACCTATGCCTTCTCACATTTACACAACATATTACAACATAGGCCCTCAGGCAGCCGGCATAAGACATTTGATTAAAACTTCATACGTACGCTTATAATTAAAACACACACATCGTTTTAATTGAATTACTTTCGCACGCCATTGTACGTATTAGCCTTTGTATAATACAATTAATTTGTACCTACTCGGTTCTGCGAGTGATTTTATTTCGATATCGTGTAAGTATGTATGATACTCCTGAAGGGGTAGACATGGGTACCTATTACACCTATTTCACCATACACTATTTTCCCTTGAATATACCGACACTACTATGCCATGGTATAACGCCATGCGCTTGGTTGGCCAGACGGCAATCGCTCTGTGAAACAATGAATACTCCAGCAAATCTAAGTAGACCAAAAAGTGGACCCGACTTCTCGCAGAACGAACGCTCTAAGACATGCAGGTTTCATCATCGGCCCTTTATACTGCCCCACTGCTGGGCACGGGCCTCTTTTTATAATGAGAAGGGTAAGGCCATAGTCCACCACGCTGGCCAAGTGCGGGTTGGCAGACTTCTCATGTCTTTCAGGAACATTATGGAGAACTCTCAGACATGCAGGTTTCCTCACGATGTTTTCCTTCATCGATTAGCAAGCCATACCTAATTAATAATTTAATACGCACTTAACTCCGAAAAGTCATTGGTGCGTGCCGTGGATTCGAACCCGAGACCCTCTGCGTAGCAGTTTGTCGTTCTCTCCAGTGAGGGTAGCTGCCGAAACCCGCGCTTCACAAGGACGTCGCTGAGATGACATCAGTCTGTTGTAAGACGGCCGAAACGTCGGTAAAACATAGGTATTTATACCTTAAATTACTTAAATATCGCGAATAAGACCCGTTAAATAAAATTGTATGATGTATACAAGTCGCGAAAGTTTAAAATCGATTAATATCAATTTAGTAAATACTTTGTAACGTCAGAGGTCCGCGCAGTGGTTTTGAATTCAAGACCCTCTCCGTAGCAGTTTGTTAGTGTCTGCACTAGGCAATCATCAACGTACACGCTTAAGGCTTAGCCCACTTACACGACTCTGCTCCAACACCGCTCGCACCCAACACCGATTTAAGCTAAGGCGAATGCTCGCAGTCCACGAGGCGACAGCTAACAGGCACCCAGCTGTCCACGCGGCGACCGCTTTCGTGTAGGAATCGCAGGCACCGGCCACCGTCCGGCGACAGCACGGCAACTACCGAACAGTCTGACGGTGGACAGCAGGAAGTCTCCTAATTTATGTTGTCAATGTAATATATTCTTTACAATAGCAATACGTAAAATACCTACATATTTGAATGACATTCCTTTTGTCGGGCTAAGACCTTTAACCTACCTATAAGAAGGAAACATACATACTCTACAGCCCTAAGCGTTCAGCCCATTCATATTAAGTACCTCGCATAACCACACATCGGTATTACGGCACCGCCTGGGATTCCTGGTCGTAATTTCCACATAATAAGTTCCTCCGTGAGTGAATAACAGTGTTCTCTGTTTTATAACCCAATGGAGATGCTATTATACGAAACAACTGGCTAATCATAAATTAAATCAATAAGTAATGACGCTATAAACGCAACTGGTATAGAAAAGTTATGTTTTCCTGAAGGCTTAGTATTTAGAATACAGATACTTATACGTTTTACTACTATGGTGATAATCAGCTTTTTTACTAGCTTATAATTTTGATGATGCAGTATCAACATTGTCAAAAGTATGGATATGCCAAATTTTTTAAGTGTTTCCGGAACCAGATTCCAGAAAATTTTAGATTTTTAATGAAGGTTTTTTCAACAGTTTAAAACGCTTTCATTAAAAATCCGAAATTTTCCAGAATCTAGTTCTGGAAACACATTAAAAAATTCGGCATATCCATACTTTTGACAATGTTAGCTCCCTGATTCCGATCTTTGGTCATTATAGATTACGCGTGGCAACGTTGCTATTTTAATAATTATGTTGTTACGATAAGTTAACGAGTATATAAAAAAAATGACAATGATTGTATGTAATCTTACCACTTAAATATTATAAACGCTAAAGTTTGTGACTATGGATGGATATTTGTTGAATTGGATGTCTTTTTCGCAAGAACAGATGTGGCAGAAATTTGAAGGTAAGGTAAATAAATAGCTTTGAAAATTTGAGTGCAACATTGGTATATTGAAGTGACTGCTATGTTTTGCTATGTTGCTGTAAATGTAGAATATTTCAAAAAAATTGCCGTTCCCGAGCGTTATATATCGTACTAGCTGTTTCCCGCGGTTTCACCCGTATCCCGAGGGAACTACTTCACGTACCCGGTTAATTTATAGCCTAAGTTACTCCTTGGTACATCAGCTATACGCCAGTGAAAGCCGTTCCATAGATTAGCGAGACCAAACAGACAGACAGACACAAATTGAAAAAAAAAATACATTTCGGTATAATTATGTACCGTGTTTACATCCATATGCATTTAGTAAAAAGCGGTTATTTTAATATTACAAACAGGCACTCCAATTTTATTAATGTGTATAGATAAAGGATTTTGACTTTGTTTAATAGCATTAAACTTAATTTATAATGTTATTAACTACGAATTTAGATACTAGGTATATTACACAGACCAATTTGGACGTCACCATTCGTAATATGAGTCCCGGCTGTCGTGAAGATCTTTGTTTCCTGATATGCTTGACATTGTAGTCCTATTGAAATAAGATATTACAGTTTTGACGTAATGTGTTGTGTTATGTGAATAATATGTATTGAATGCACATATAGCGTAGTTGTTTAAGTAGATGGTGGTTGTGTTGTGGTTCCACAAGACAACACTTTGTTTTTTTTTATAGACCCACGCCTGTATCCCTGAAAGGGTATGCAGAGTTGTAAAATTACACCCACAAATCGCCATGAATTTTAGGTCCCACGTAATAGGGGGCGAGGCTATTGCCGTTACTGGGCACATAACCGTGCTGCTACTGAGAATTCGGAAAACCCAGTAACACTTTTGCCCGACCCGGGAATCGAACCCGGGACCTTCGATCAGCAGTCGCATATGCTATCCACTGGACTACGGAGGTAGTCCTTCGTATGGTCCACAAATTATTGTCTCGAATCTGGGTTTTGTTTGTGTACGTTGATTGTATGTCTGAAAAGTTTATCGCGACTCATTTTCGCATTTTAAACTAGTGTGGTAGTGCCCTCATACGCCCGCATTTAATTTCCATTTAAGTGTTTCTTCCTGATCCCGAAGATTTCGAGCAATCCCTTCTTAGTGCACACCTGCGGTCCTCAAGGAATATACATTGCCAAATTTCAGCATCCTGCTCCCAATAGTTTTGGCTGTACGTTGTCTGTCAGTCAGTCAGTCTGGAACGCAAGAATTTCATATAATATCTACAGATATTTCAACAAAGACCTTGATATTTCTTATTTCTCCAATCAGTAAACGATTTATCACCACTCAAGAAAGCAGAGATTGCTTGCCAATCCTCGGCTAAGACCTCCAATATAACACGGTATCATTAAGATAACGTACAAACGGCGAATGTATTGAGTCATTCATGCTCGTTATCTTATCGGCGTAGTGAACGATTAGCTTCATTGTGTTTGTATTCGCTTCTATCTGTGCACACAGATTCATTCATGTAAAGATTGTACACATCAAATTGCGAAAAATGTGAAAGGGAGGAGGATCTCCTTCATTTAGTACTCGACTGTAAGATCAACGACGAATTAAGGCGGGATCTCGTAAGGGACGTTGGTTGCTCTTTGGGGGAGCTCCTCTTCCTTTTCCATCGTACATTAAGTTCTAACTTTACCTCCAAATACAGTGACAGAATTATGAGTTATTTAGTCCAATCCCTGACCCTTAGAGACCAATTTTACAAGAACACCGACGCCGTTGTTTCTAGTCCCATAATTGGTTGAAATGTATTATTATATTGTACATAATGTAACTAATTTTAAGTCGACTTAATCTTTAAGATGTATGGCTTAAAAAATAAACGAGAATAAAAAAAAAAAACAAAAAAAAAGATTGTACACATATACGCTATTGATGTGGGTAAACTTTTGGCATCTACTCTCATGGGGTATTGTATTGTACTTTTTGATTCATTCTCTTAGCGTTATCCCAGTTTCAATCTGGGGTCCGCTTACTAGTCTAACCGGATTTGGCTGAATATTAGCTTTTCCACAGAGCGACTGCCAGTCTGACCTCTGCAACTCGAAGGGATAGCGATATTCCATGGTTTAGACTAGTGTCAGTTTATTTAGAAGGTGCTGACGCCCTGTAACGACTGTCAAAGATCTTCATGGCAACCGGGACCGACGGCTTAACGTGCTCTTCGAGACACGGGACAAGCGATAATTAACAATTCAATACGCACGTAACTCCGAAAAGTTATTGGTGCGCGCTGTGGATTCGAACCTGATACCTTCTGCATGGCAGTCTGTTGGTGTCTCCACTAGGATATCGCTGCCTCCACTAGGCTATCACAGCCTATTGTCCTTTTTGATTATTTTAATTAAATTGCTTCGAGTTGCACATCCGTATTCGAAGGCTACATTCCCTTTTCCCTGACTGCAAATCGCCTCCTATACCTTTGGCTATCCATCCAAGAAACGCATCTCTGGGTTTCCTGATTTCGCTAGTGTCCATGAGCGGCAGTGATATCTTACCATCAGGTGAAAAAAGACGGAGCGGTATCTTGTGATACATTCGTCACCGACAAAGACATGAAGTTTGAAACGATTTTTGGTACAGAGAGACGGATGCTTTTGGCCAATACCGACTCATCATATAAATCTCAGTAATGATGCTAGGTGTAAAGCTATTCTTGCAGAAAATTTTACCTACTGTTTATATCTATAATTCAATTGCCTTTAAATTCGCTTCCAAAAGTATGTCTTACGACTTACACACCGTGTTATGCAAACTTAAAAACTGGGTTGTTGCCGAAAACTCTATTGATTTTCAAATATTCACAGTAGTTTGCCACGGCGCGAACATAATTTTCTAAAGAACTTTCTAGACCCGTACTTCGCTAGTTTTAGTTCGGGCGACCTAAATAATGAACGATCTGGGGTCTAGTACGAGTTTGCACACGATTGTCACTGTGACGATAGACTAGTCGACGGGAACAATTTCCATACATTTTTTTAATGCGCTTCCTAGCGGTCTCTAGTGATCGCTACTATCCCTAGAGGCAATTTTAGAAAATGTTTGGAAATTGACGACGACGACATCTGCACGGTTGGCGTAGTGGTTTAAGCGGCCGCCTCGCCGTTTGTCACTGCGCCGAGTGTTGTGGGTTCGATCCCCACACGAGGCAACACTTTGTGTGATTCACAAATTGTTGTTTCGAGTCTGGGTGTTCATTGTGTCCGTTATTTGTATGTTTGTAAAGTCCCCCGCGACGCAGGATTTAGTCGTAATGCGAAAGTTGTCTTTCCAAAAAACAAAAAGAAAATTGTTCCCGTCGACTAGACTATTGTCACCGTGACAATCGAGTGTAAAACTCCTACTAGCCCCTCTGAACGTGTTGGAATCCCGGCGATTCTCCCGCCCAGGGTGATTGTCGTAAATCTTTGGGAATGTGGGTGGTAGCTAGCCAGGTGCGCAGCTATGTCAGCGTCTGGATATTACTCGACGGCAGTAGTGGAATTGTCGACGATATATTATTATAATAGCTGCCGTAAAATTGTGCCTAAGAGCTTTATGTTTAAGAATTATGAGTAAGAGATTAGGCACGTTGTTAGGGTTGAAATAGTAATATAAGAGGTAGTTTGCAGTGCTGCGTCGACCTATAACGTAGAGGTGTGTAGTTTCGTTAATAGGGTAGTTTCCAGAGTCAAAATAATTACATTTTATTTAGTCCGTATTTTAGATTATAAAAAAATATTGGACACGTATTTTTCATTTTTCGGTTAAATAAAACAATAACAAAGATATAGCCCATTAAAGTTACGTGTGACGTCATCTAGTGCTAAAAAATGCAGCACGGCGTGACGTTATACGTAACTTTAATGAGCTATATCTTGGTCATTTTTGATTTAATTTACAAATAAAAAAATACGTATCGCTTATTTTTGAATAATCTAAAGGACGGACTTATAATTTTTTTTTGTCAACTAGCCTATTGGAGACGATGGAGCACTGTTTGAAAATATAAAACATTATTGTATAATCCAAAATTCTTAATCGCATAATCGTCTGAGAACCTAAAACGTAATCTATTTTCGGCATTCATCTCACAAGGATCCAATTTTTATAAGCTTTATTGATTTATTTTCTCGACATTTCACGATATGATGATATTTGGAATCTGTCAAGCAAAAACTCGTAATAGTATTATTAAAATTTATTTCTTTCAACTTTCGCGAGAATCTTTACTGATTTCATTAGAAATAAGATCGCGTTAATGGAAACCTGAAAGTAATTACTCGGTTTTGTTTTAATAATGACTTGTATGCAATATATTATCATTGTGCCATTGTTTAAATATGTAATTTGCTTCTTTGTTTTATTTTGTTTCATTTTATGATGTTTTTTCTTTTTTAAATTTTAGTTTCTTATTCTACAATGTTTTTATTTTGTTCCTATTTTTGTCATAATGTTTTTAGTGTGTGCCATTTGTGACAAAATAAACATTTATTTACTTTTCTTTCTTTTTTCTAGTACTAATGGCATTTGTTACGCAAACAACCTATGCAGCATGTTCTCTACAACCTTCCCGTATTACATATTACAGCTATACCTGCTATATAAATAACTATCTCGTTATTAGATCGAACACATGTCTCTCGGCCGGTTTCAATACCCAAAAATCTTTTAGACATTACAGCCGATAAAAATGGGGTAGTGGTCTTTATACTAATGAAGCAAGAGAGGTATGTCAGGATCGTTGCAAATAGCCGTGGAAATAGCCGTTCCGTAGTCTCTGCCTACCCTTCCGGGAAACAGGCGTGAGTTCATGTATGTATGTATGGTCTTTAAACATTCTCTATCTGAAAAGAGACTGTCTAACAGCCGGTTTCAATATTCGATCTAACTATGGATTTGGCGATTTCAGATTCATATTTGACATAAACACCATTCTAAATACCTATGTCAAACATGTACTTAACTAAAATCTGCGACCCTATAATAGATCGGATACGGCATTTAACGGTACGTTATGTCAACGAAAACCTATGTTGTCAAACGAATCTCGTATCAATAAATGGAAATGTATATAGTGTATACCCAGTATACCACATATTTAATTTACCTATAAGGGCGGTTTCAGATTAGCGTTTTATACGCGCGTATAAGCTCGTTTTCGGAAGCGCATGTAGGCGCGTATACGCGCGCGTTTGGGCACATACGCAACTCGTACGAGCGTTGACGCGCTTCTAAGCTCGTATAAGCGCGAGCTGTCAGAATCCATGTTGACACTGACACGATGTCACTACTGTTTCGAGCGAACACGAAATATACCCGTTTACGTGAGTCCGGTTCTTTGAAGCGCGTAATGTAGCGCGCGTGTAAGCGTGTATGCTGAAACGACCGTATACGCGCAGAAAAATACGCTAATCTGAAACCGCCCTAATAATACAAAAAATTAAACCACTAATTAAAAGAAAAATGCTACAGCTCTTTGCAACCAAAGGCAATGCTTATGACATGTTGCATATCACGTTATGGCTTAAGTTACTCATCATCATCGGCTCTGTATATAAACTACCCCACTGCTGGGCACGGGCCTCTTCTCACTAAGATAAGGATAAGGCTATAGTCTGCTGGCCAAGTTCGGGTTGGCAGACTTTACATGTCTTTCAAGAACATTATGTAGAACTCTCAGACATGTAGGTTTCCTCACGATGTTTTACTTCACAGTTTAGCAAGCGGTAATTAACAATTTATACACACATAACTTCGAGAAGTCTTCGGTGGGCGCCGTGAATTCGAAACCGAGTCCCTCTGCGTAGCAGTCTGTCGGTCTCTCTACTACGCTATCGCTGCTTTTAAGTTGCAAGTTGCGCATCAAATAGCAACAGCGATATCGTATCGCAGGCGTGTTTGCTCTCAATATTGACAGGAACAATTATCTCGTTATTAGATCGAGCGCTGACGGCTATATAAGATCGACGAAAACCAATCTTGGCTTTCATCTCACATCAATAAAAATGTACATGATATTTTGTGTTTGATAAATAATTTTGTACTTTTGCGATTTATACACATAGGTAATATTTAGGTATGTAACAGGTCTATGTCGCATTAATATTTTCTTTTGATAATTCAGGTTTTGACCAACGACGCGCACCAATGGCTTTTCAAAGTTACCTATATGTGTATTAATTGTTACTTTGCTAATCTTTTTTTTTATGGTAATAGGCGGCAAACGAGCAGACGAATTGCCTGATGGTAAGCGATTACCGCCGCCCATGGACACAAGCAACACCACAGGAGTCACAAGTGCGTTGTCGCCCCTTGGGGTTGGGAAAAGGATGAGAAGTGGGATCAGGGAGAAGGGATAGGGGATAGGGCCTCCGGCACTCTCACTCACCGAACGAAACGCAACAGTTTAGGTACTGTTACTTTACGTCGATTTTCTGTGAGAGGGTAGTACTTCCCCGGTCGAGCCGGCCCATTCATGCTGAAATCAGCAAGGCTCTACTACCTTGAATAAATATAATCGCAGTAATAGCTGTTTGTTGCCACGAGAAAACTGAAGAAATTCATCGTCCTAGCATTATTCCGGTTGTACCCGAGGTCCGCTTAAGGCTCCTACACACAGTGCCAGTAAAGCCGCGGTGCACCCGCCGGCGTGGACGCCCGCCTGTAAAACCGCACCACAAACCTTTCTTAACCTTTCTTACCAAGATCAAGATAAAAAAATATCGATTATTCCCGGTGTCCACCCCCTGCTTGTCCACCGCGGGTGGACAGACACACAAATATTTAAAAAAATTCTCGCTGTGCACCCCTGGGGGACAGCGAGAATTTTTTTAAATATTTGATTTTTAATAAACTAAGTTGACGGAGCCCTGCTTCGCAGGGCTCCTATTTTTGGGTTAAGGGTCAAAAGAGAACCTAACATAACCTATCTACCCGAATCAGAAGTGATGAAAAAACTCGTGTCTTTGTCCACCCGGGGTGGCCAGCGAAAATAATTTAAAATTAATTCTCGCTGTCCCCCAGGGGTGCACAGCGAGAATTTTTTTAAATATTTGTGTCTCTGTCCACCCGCGGTGGACAAGCAGGGGGTGGACACCGGGAATAATCAAAAAATATGAATGGCAATTCCGAATTTTCCTAACAGGATTTGGCTTACTACGACCTTCCATGCCAATAAAGTCAACTCCATAAATATAAACCGGTAGGGAGCCATCACATGTTATGGTGTTGATACACCTTATCATTTACTTGTAACAAAACAACGAGCATTCGCCG